>CM016617.1:32613513-33813513 GCA_005393395.2 Gossypium australe
TCACCTAAAACCAAAATTTCCCCAAAGCCAATATTTGATCCCGGGACTTCATAGAAGCCCTCTAACCTTCCAAAATCACTTATCCAATGGGTCTAACTAGCATTTAAGCCGATCTCTTGTTCTCCAAAAATTTAAACGCTACTATGCCTAAGGCCCATTGGGCTCAATTCTCCTAGGCCCAATTTGGGATGTTACAAATCTACCCTCCTTAAAGAAATTTCGTCCTCGAAATTTCCAACTAACTAACAGTCGCACATCCTAACCTACCACACTACGCTCTTGCTGCGCACTCTGATCTTAATAAAGCTGTCATTCCACCTTGACCACGTCCGCGACAACCACGTCCCCTAGAACTCATATCTAGCGTCGCGATTTAATCTGATTAAAAGTTTTATGCATTAGAAATTTTGTTCCACTGTTTTATCCACGAGCAAATTTTATGAACAGAAGTTTCTGGGAGTCGTTCTTTCGAGCAATCAAAGTTTCATCTCAAGTTTTCTGTTCTAATTCAAACATTCACATACTTCACTAAAGACACATTCATTCATCCATGTCACTTTCTTGAGCATTCCCAACCCAGGGGTAATTTCGACATTTTCCTATAGGGGTATTTCGGTAATAACTCAGGGTCAATTTGAAAATAGTTTTCAAATTAAAGATATTTCAAAGTTTACAAAATCTCAGGGGTCATCTTGAAAAATTTGTTTTTCAAACCAGATGTGTTGTAACAATTTCAGAAATCGGGGTTATTTCAGTAATTGGGGACGTTAAGGGCATTTTCGTAAATTTCCCAAATCAGGATATCTCGATATTTGTAAAACAGAAGTTTTTGATATTTTCATAATGTAAGAACATTTTAGTAAAAATCGAGGGAATTATGAAAATTTAGAAACCAAGGGCATTTTGGTAATTTTGTTCATCAGGGGTAATTTTGTAAATTTTCAAATCAGGGTATCTTGAAAATAGCATTTTGTATACTTTTGCAAAGTAGGGAAATTTTATTAAAATTGGAGTTAAACCGGAAATCTTGAAAGTCAGGGGCATTTTAGTAATTTTGCCACTAGGGGCATTTTGGAAATTTTGGTAAATCGAGAAACGTCTTTCAAAATCAGATTTAAGGTTTACAAACCAAAGGGGTAAGTTTGAAAGTTTTAAAACTAAGGGTTTTAAAACAGTAAGGCTAATCCCTTTCGGGTTTTAATACTTGGTTTAGCCTATGAACAAGTCTTCTTGGTTAAGGTGAACCGTAGCTACGCACCAGGTAGGATTCGAGTAAAGAGGAGGTGAGTCGCTAGGACTGCTTAAATACCAAGCTCTTACTGAATACCAATCCTCAACATGCGTACAGTGGTTGCCACACCTTAACTCGGTGACTTACTTCACAGGTTTGTTTAGTAGCCTTAAGTCTTATGCATGTGTTTGAGTAGACTAGTCCTAGGGTTCAACAGATCCTAGTTCACTAATCTACGTTCCCATAAAAGCCCATAATAAATCATACAAATAAAACACTTCAAGAGCTAGAAGTACTTACCTGGTGGACTTCGGGCCGGAGACACAGGTGCCATGCCAGAATAACCTGAAAACTTTTTATAAAAGCCCACATTTCGAAAAACCCATTTTGAAAACTGTTTCGGGCCCAAAACCCTCAAAGCCGAGTTTTGAACCGGGCTCTGATACCAAACTGTAACGCAACGTGTTTTCAAACTATACCATCGGGTATCACACTGAGTTTTTCATGATAAACAAATACAACTGGTCACAATCCAAACTTGTAATTCTTCTAAGTTTAAAAGTGTTTTATGTATCACTCAGAATTTAATGAGGTTTTAAATGGTTTAACTCGTTTAACTACAAATTCTGGCTAAGTTTTCAAAATCCCTGGATTTCAAATACATCAACTGTTTTTCAAACAAGACTGCTCAAATTAGTTTCAAACACACTGTGTTTTCACTCGGCTTTTAAACGAGAAATCTAGTTTTCCAAAATGGTTTTTCCCCGTAGCATACCAGATTCGGACGTGGTGTCTTGTCCGGGTTTGGGGTGTTACACAGTCTACTGCGATGCATCACATACGGGTCTGGGTTGTGTGTTGATGCAGGAAGGTAAGGTTGTGGCTTACGCTTCAAGGCAGCTGAGGCCACATGAGGTCAACTATCCGACGCACGATTTGGAGCTAGCGGCTGTAGTGTTCGCCTTAAAGATTTGGAGGCACTACTTATATGGAGAGAGATCGATAGTCTACACGGATCATAAGAGTCTGAAGTATCTGCTGACTCAGAAGGATTTAAATTTGAGGCAACGCAGATGGGTTGAGCTGCTGAAGGATTACGACTGCTCGATTGAGTATCATCCGGGCAAGGCTAACGTGGTAGCAGACGCGTTGAGCCGTAAGGTTGTTTCGGACTTAAGAGCATTGTTTGCCCATTTGAGCTTGTATGACGACGGGAGTATTTTGGCAGAGCTACAGGTTAAGCCTACTTGGGTTGAGCGGATCAAAGAAAAACAGTTAGCGGATGAGGTTCTGAGTGCGCGAAGGTTACAAGTGCAGAATGGTGGTTTGGAGGGTTACAGCTTGTCTGGTGATGAGGTTCTGTGTTTTCAGGGTAAGGCTTGTATGCCTAAAGATGTTGAGCTGAGGCAGAAGATTCTTCAGGATGCACATAGCAGTCCTTATGCTATGCATCCTGGAGGTAGCAAAATGTACAAGGATCTTAGAGAGCAGTTCTGGTGGCCTGGCTTGAAGAAAGAGGTGACAGAGTTTGTTGGGAAGTGTCTGACTTGTCAGCAGGTCAAGGCTGAACACCAGTTGCCGTCGGGTTTGCTTCAGCCTGTGAAGATTCCGCAGTGGAAGTGGGAAAGGATAACCATGGATTTTGTCAGTGGGTTACCGCTTACGCCAAGCAAGAAGGATTCAGTTTGGGTAGTGGTGGATCGTCTGACTAAATCAGCTCACTTTATTCCGGTGAGGGTTGATTACTCACTTCAGAAGCTAGCGAAGCTGTATGTGTCAGAGATCGTGAGGTTGCACGGTGTGCCAGTTTCGATAATCTCGGATAGGGATCCCAGGTTTACGTCAAGGTTCTGGAAAGCACTGCATCAGGCTCTGGGTACTCGTTTGGATTTCAGCACGGCTTTTCACCCGCAGTCTGACGGTCAATCAGAAAGGGTTATTCAGATCTTAGAAGACATGCTGAGAGGTTGTGTCTTGGATTTCCGAGGTAGCTGGGAGGAGTTTCTACCGTTAGCCGAGTTTGCCTACAACAACAGTTACCAAGCGAGCATCAAGATGGCACCGTATGAGGCGTTGTATGGCAGGAAGTGTCGCTCACCTACGTGTTGGACAGATTTAGGGGAACGTCAGTTGTTGGGACCTGAGTTGGTAGCTGAGACTGAGGACAAGGTTAAGTTGATTCAGGCTCGATTAAAGGAAGCTTCGGACCGGCAGAAGTCTTATGCCGATCTTAAGCGGAGAGATATAGAGTTTGCTGTTGGGGATCGAGTTTTTCTGAAGGTCTCGCCTTGGAAGAAGGTTCTGAGGTTCGGGAAGAAAGGCAAGCTTAGTCCGAGGTTTATTGGGCCGTATAAGGTTTTGAGACGGGTTGGACCAGTAGCGTATCAGCTTGAGTTGCCAGCAGAGCTTAGTCAGATTCACGACGTTTTTCACGTTTCAATGCTTCGGAGGTATCGTTCAGATCCGTCGCATGTGGTAGCAGTGGAAGAGATCGAGGTAAATCCAGACTTGACTATGGAAGAAGAACCTGTACAGATTCTTGATCGAGATGTGAAGGTTCTGCGTAGGAAGTCTGTGCCTTTGGTTAAGGTACTTTGGCGGAATCATGGCGTAGAGGAAGCGACATGGGAACCCGAGGATATGATGAGACAGCAATACCCGCAACTCTTTTGACCAGGTAATTTCGAGGCCGAAATTATTTTTTTTAAGGGGGGTAGAACTGTAATATCCCGGGTTAGGGGCTATTTCGATGTTGCATGCTATTGCATGTTGGTAGTGTGCTATGTTGCTATTTCGATGTTTTAGGGGCTTAATTATAGCCTAGGTGTATGCTTGAGTAAATTAGGAAGTTTTAGTTTTTGGGTGTTAAGTGAAGGGAGCTAGGGAAACTGGGGTTTAAGAATTTTCTTTGTGGTTTTATTGCACAAATAAGGAGCTGGCAAGAGTGGCAAGGGGGAGCTTGGTATGGCGTCACATGCAGAGGGAGTGGAGGTCCAGTGTTCGAGCTGTAGAGCTCTCCTTTTGGCTCTCATTTTGGGACGGCAAGGAGAGGAGGCAGAAGGCAAGTGGAACTCTAACTTGGACTTGGTCTTCTCATTCAAATGAAGGGTAGAGAGGGATTTTAGGAGGTTGACTTGTTCAACTCATTTGAAATGAGTGAATGGGAGCAATTTGGGGGATGTGGCCGAATATTTGGGGGGTGGTGGAGTGTTTGGCCGGTTTTGGAAAGGGGGAGGTGTTGTGCCGAAATTCCCTTGGAGCTAGGTGCATATTCGGTCTTTTGGGTTTCAAAGAAGAGGTTTTCTTTTTGTCTTTTGTCAACCGAAACACAGGTGAGCTCTTTTTGTTTTCTTCATTATTTTGTTAAACCGAGAGATCAAAAAACCCTTTTAGCATTGCCGAATTTGTTTGCTTCTCTCTCAAACTTCTTGTAGCCGAATGCACTCTTGCATTTTCTTTTCTTCTTCATTTCTCATAAGCCGAAATTGGTGATTGTTCTTCTCTTCTCAACTCTTTTTCTTCTTAAAATCTCCATTAGCCGAAACAAACCTACTCCTCTTCTCAAACTTTTATTTTCTTTATTTCAAACCGTATATACCTTTCTTCCCTTTGCTCTATTCTTGTTGTTTAGCCGAATATCAACCCCATATCACACCATTTTTCCCTTGTGTTGCTAGAATTTTCTCTTTCATCTATTCTCATTTTGGCCGAATATCAACCCTTTTTCTATCCATTTCCTGTTGTGTTCTCTTCTTTTGAGTGAAACCGAATCCTCTTGTAAAAAGGTATTAAGCCGAATCTCCCTTCTCCTAGTAGTCTCCCTTGGCCGAATCTTTGGTGGTTCTCTCCTAGTGTGGTTAGCCGGACATTTGTTGGTAAGTAAGGGGTAAGTGATTAGTTATTGTTAATTCAATCTTATGATTCGATCAAGTCAAAGGTGATTTGGGATTAATTATGTTTTTGTTAGGTGTTGGCCGATTATCAGAACAACCACTGTGGGTTCGGGTTTGGTAGGAAACCGAACCAAGTGAAGGTAAAGGAGTGATGCAAACTCTTTTGGTTTAAATGATGGTTGGCCGAATGTCTTTGGTGCCTAACCCCTATTGTTGGCCGATTGTAGGAGTTAGCAAACGAGGGATTTAGATCGTTTCGTGGGATTTTAGACTCGGTTGATCAGGTGTGTATACTAACACACACTTATATTTAGTAATATAGTTAATAGCCTGTATGATGACTAATGAAACAGTGGTGACTGTTATCATATCCATTTGGGTATGGGCTTGGATTCGGGTAAGTTACTATCAATATTATAAGAGTTATTGATGACTTATATGATGTAATGGCTATGGATATATGTGATATGGGATATGTGGTTAGACATATTGGCATGATGTGCATAATAGTATGATATGCATAATTACATGAGTTTGACATGTTGATGGGTGATACGAGAGGAGGGAGCAGTGATATATTGTGCTGACGAGCACCAGTGCTTTGGTAGCACACTTTGTGACTTTGGGTCACCAGAGGTTTGGCACCTCCAGAGGTTTGGTACCTCAGCGTCTCGTCCCAGTGGCTCAGTACCACAGTGGGTTGGCCCCACAGATGATTATACGGGATTGACGCCAGTGTTTTGGTAACACACGATGGGTTGGCCCCATCACCAGATTTGTGACTACGGTCACCAGTGCTTTGGTAGCACATTGTGTCTTTGGGACACCAGAGGTTTGGCACCTCATTGCGACTTGTCCCTGTGGTTTGACCACCGTGGGTTGGCCCCACTTGAGATATGGGATCGTCTGCTAGTGTTTTGGTAACACACGATGGGTTGGCCCCATCATCATCGGATTTGTGACTTCGGTCACCAGTGCTTTGGTAGCACAATTGTGTCTTTGGGACACCAGTGCTTTGGTAGCACATTGACGGATATTGTGTCTTTGGGACACCAGTGCTTTGGTAGCACATTGTGACTATATGTCACCAGTGGTTTGGCACCACCAGTGGTTTGGTACCACACGGGGTAGAAAAGGCGATATGGATGGTTAGGTTCGGGTTGCATTAATCATGTTGCTATGTATGATGTGTGTTAGCATGTTGTTTCTTCGGGAGCGGGGTTTACACACTGAGTCACTCGACTCACCCTCTCCTTTGACATTTCAGGTGACTCGTAGATGCGGACTTGGAGCCGGGATGGACTCGGGGTGCTTATGCCATGCTGAATAAAGTTTTTACTCAGACTTTATATTTTTGGTACTTTAGCTTATTTACTTTCACTTGGGTTTTTATTTGGTTTGTAAAAGGGCCTTTAAATTTATGCTTTAAGTTGTTTGATATTTTAATTAGATTTTAATATGCCTTAACAAAAATAAGCCGGTATGAATTTTACTAAAACCTGGAAAGATAATGTTTTCCAAACTATAACGCAACGTGTTTTCAAACTATACCATCGGGTATCACACTGAGTTTTTCATGATAAACAAATACAACTGGTCACAATCCAAACTTGTAATTCTTCTAAGTTTAAAAGTGTTTTATGTATCACTCAGAAATTAATGAGGTTTTAAATGGTTTAACTCGTTTAACTACAAATTCTGGCTAAGTTTTCAAAATCCCTGGATTTCAAATACATCAACTGTTTTTCAAACAAGACTGCTCAAATTAGTTTCAAACACACTGTGTTTTCACTCGGCTTTTAAACGAGAAATCTAGTTTTCCAAAATGGTTTTTCCCCGTAGCATACCAGATTCGGACGTGGTGTCTTGTCCGGGTTTGGGGTGTTACACTTGATATCTACTTTTATCCACCATCCTCTTTTTTTTTTTTTTGTAAAATTTTTTTTCCTTACTACTAGTTTTATTTTGTAAATTTGAAATATTATCTACTGTCTTTTGTATCCTTTGTAATTAGTATCAGAGCTAAACAAGCTAAGAGAAGAGTCTAAGCCTTTGACAAATGAATTGGATTAAATCTAAATATTTTATAGTATTTATTGTAAGTTCTTATCCCTTATTTTCAGTTCTGTTTATTTCATGCTTGTTTATCTTAAAACCTATATATCTGTTATTCAGTCTTACAATAGCCTATTTATGTCTGGGTGAGACTATTGGCTTTTTAAAGTAAGAACATATAAAGATAACAGACGGTTTTAGGTACCTGAGATAAATTTCGTGGAAGAAACTGATTGTCTATATAAGGATAAAATTTGCAATCATGCTATGCATATTGATTCTAAAAATGAAAAAATATTTCAGCTTTTAGTAAGGGTTTTAATAGTTTAATAGATATTACTTCTATATATTTTCATAAGTTATATAATAAAATAAGTAAAATGGAACAACAAATAAATAATTTAGGAGAAGTTACAGAACGAGATTTGAACAACAAATCTAACAAATTCTTATCTGAAGTTAATAATAAATTAGAACAAGTTCTTATTAATAAAAATATAGAACAAGAAATAGATTTAGGACCTTTATATTATGGAAATAGTAATATAATATTAACTTTGTCAGAAGAAGAAGACACTTCCTCTAAAGAATTGTCTTCTAAAAACAAAAGACATAAAAAACCTGAAAAACAGAAAAGAAAATTTACTTATCAACAAAAATATGATTTCCAATCCTATAAACAACTTATAGAACATCGGATGAATAAATTTACTAAGAAATCTGATAAAAATGAAAGAATAGAATATCTAAAACTAATAGAACAACTTTATGAAAAACATAAAGACCTATTTGCATTATTTAATTATCATTATATGTTAAACTATGAAACTATAGACATTAGTAGTAGTTCTAATAATTCTAACAGTTCTGATAATTCTATAAACTTGGAAGATATAAATGTTACAAGTTACAAATCTGATGAAGAAAATACTTCAACAGATGAAGAAGAAAGTGTAACACCTCCTAATCCTTATCCATTGCCGGAACAGGGTTACGGAGCATTACCAGACATTTCAGAACAAATACAAACATTTCACAATTCAATAAGCATACATTACATAAATTAATCATATAGTCCCTTTTAAAGGGTCCTCGAGGCCCAAAATACGTGTTAAAATCAAATAGGGACTCAATCGGAAACTCAGAGAATTTTTCACGAAATTTCAAAAATATTCCTAGATGCAGGGCTCACAAGCCCATGTGACCCTATGACATGCCCGTGCTTCAGGCTGTGTTCTACCCCGTGTAACTCTCTGACTTACCTCACATGGCCAAGACACACACACGTGTGCTAGGTCGTGTCTCTCACACGGCTGAGACACACGCCCTTGTGCTAGGTCGTGTCCTTCACACAGCTGAGACACATGCCCGTGTAAGCTGTGTGTCTCACACGGTCTGGTCACAAGCCCGTGTGCCAAGCTGTGTGGACTCAAAATGAGTCTTATTTATTAAATTTTACCAGCCCTGCAATCTTAAACCATAAGAAGTTCAACAACCAATTGTTCAACCAATCCAAAACATAATCAAATACATCCAAAACATGACAAACAATAAATTTAATAAACTAACCAATGTATATTCATAAATACTTCATATGTTTTATCCAAATCAATCTAAATTTGCATATAACAAATTCATTCATATAACCAAAATATGCCATTTTGTCACCTTAACAAGCACATAACTTATATTTATGTATTAAAACCAACCATTATCACAATATAACATCATTTATAATCATTTTCCAAAATAACAAACATAACATCCTAGGTATATGCCATTTGTAACACCCCAAACCCGGCCTAGAAGTTTAGACCAAATTTTGGATGTCATATTGATCTCTGAAGTGATCGTAAGAGAATTTTTATAAAACAAGTTAACATGTTGAATCGTACCATTTAATCGTTTAAAATTTGATCAGAAAATTTCAGTTAAAATATATGTTTATATAAACGGAATAAAAATGTATAAAACTTAAAACAGAATTTGTACCACAGCTTTATAAAATCTTACATTCCAAAAATGGTTTAACCACATATAACTGGTAATATGAACCAATACTCCTTTATTTTCCATCGAGACTCTCCGAGACCTCCACCTACTGAGTCCAACGTCAGAGTCTAGAAAGGGTACCTAAAAAGAAATGCTAAGAGGAGGTGAGCTACTCAAGCTCAGTGTGAGTCCAAAACCAACTACTACAAAATCAGAAATAGAAAACCTGTAGCAGTTCAGAAATGGAACATACTTACAGAATCAGACGGTAACTTCGATACAGAAGTCTCAATCAGATAATCATAGTTCATAAAAGAGTCACCAGTTCTATTCAGTTAGTCAAATACAATCGGAGTTACAATATATGTAGAACCACAAAAGTTCTTTTTAGTCAAATAGAACAATCAGATATTCTAGCGCATAGAACAGTCAAACAGATGCTTATGAATGCAATTGAGTTATAAAACCCACCCCTCCAGCCAACACACCACTCCGTCCCCCATCACTCCACATAAGAGATGTTTGAGCTCATCCAACCAATCACACCACATAGGACCTCGTAAGGCCCATCCATCCCTCCACTCCAATAATGTCCACGACCCTCAGGGTATTGGGACTGCCCACGACCCTCTGGATATTAGGGGCTATCAGTAAGCTGTACAGTGCCATGCGGTAAACCGCGGTACAGACATGCAGTATGAACTGCCAGATAGTGATGATACGCAACGAAACTGACGTATAAGTAGTATAGTGCAATGCGGTAAATCGCTATACCGGTAAAGTCCACGACCATAAGGGTATTGGGACTGCCTACGACCCTCTGGGTATTAGGGGCTATCAACTAGTAGATCAGCTGCCAGTTGAGTTCAGTTTCAGTCTTCCTTCTCTTCACAATCCCACCCAAAAACATTATATGCATATGTATGTGTAAAAATGGATATTTCTTTTCTACTTCTTTCACAAGAGATTTCACTACATATTTATATACAAAAAAAGCTTACCTTTAGAAGACTCTAGGCTAGCAGCACTACTGATTTTAGGCTGGCAGCACTACTTATTTTAGGCTGGTAGCACTACTGATTTTAGGCTGGCAGCACTACTGGTATAGTGCCTTAAAATAAAATATTCATAGGATAACATTTAACTTATTGGACAACTGTAACCTGACAACCTAATATTCTGTTCTTAATTTAAGGAATTCTAACACTCCCCCTCAAGCTGTAGTGTAGATGTTTATCAAACCCAGCTTGCCAACAAGTTCTTCAAACATATTCTTGTTCAGGCTTTTTGTTAACACATCAGCAATCTGTTGTCTGGTAGGTAGATAGGTAACACTCACTTCTCCTGAGTGTATTTTCTCTTTTATGAAATGACGATCTATTTCAACATGTTTAGTACGATCGTGATGCACAGGATTGTGAGCAATACTGACAGCAGCTTGGTTGTCACAAAATAGTTGCATAGGTCTATTATAAGGAACTTTTAGTTCCTTCATTAGTCTTTGTACCCAAATTCCTTCGCAAATACCATGTGCTAGTGCTTGAAATTCTGCTTCTGCACTACTGCGTGCTACCACAGACTGCTTTTTACTCTTCCATGTCACTAAGTTACCCCAAACATAGCTACAATAGCCACTAGTGGAGCGTCTGTCGTTGATAGAACCTGCCCAGTCAGCATCTGTATAAACCTCCACATTCCTGTTGTCATTCTTCTTGAAGTATAGGCCTTTACCAGGAGTCCCTTTTAAATACCTTAGTATTCGATATGCCGCTTCCAGGTGTTTCTCCCTTGGGGCATGCATATATTGACTTATGACACTCACACTAAAGGCGATGTCGGGACGAGTGTGAGCTAGATAGATAAGTCTACCTACCAGTCATTGATATCTCCCCCTGTCAACTTTTTCTCCATCTTGATCAGTACCCAACTTAAGATTACACTCCATGGGAGTTTCCGCTGGTTTGCAACCCATCAATCCAACTTCAGAGAGTAAGTCAAGGACATATTTCCTTTGGGAGATGGAAATACCTCTTTTAGACTTTGCTACCTCCATGCCAGGAAAGTACCTGAGATTTCCCAAGTCTTTAAGTTCAAATTCTGTTCCGAGAAATTATTTCAATCTGTCAATTTCTCTGGTATCATCTCCTGTCACGATAATATCGTCTACATAGACGATGAGAATGCAACATCTTCCTTCCTCAGAGTGCTTGTAGAACATGGTGTGATCTGCCTGTCATTGAGTATACTGTCTGCTCATCATAGCCTTTGTAAAACGACTGAACCATGCCCTTGGAGACTGTTTTAACCTGTACAATGACTTTTCCAACTTACAAACTTTGTCTCTACTTTCTTCAAACCCCGGAGGAAAATCCATGTATACTTCTTCATTTAGCTCCCCATTGAGGAAAGCGTTTTTAACATCCAACCGAGTCAAGTGCCAATTAAGATTGACAGCGAGAGATAGGAGGACTCTAATGGTGTTAAGTTTTGCAACCGGTGCAAATGTCTCTTCATAGTCAAGTCCATAGGTTTGGGTGAAGCCCTTAGCCACAAGTCTAGCCTTGTATCTATCGATATTTCCATCAGGTTTGAATTTTGTAATAAAAATCCATTTGCAGCCCACTGTTTTCTTTCCTTTAGGCAAATCCGAAACTTCCCAAGTTTCATTATTCTTGAGGGCCTCCATCTCTTCCATTACAGCTTGTCTCCATTCATCTGACTCAAGTGCTTCTTCTATATTTTTTGGAGTTTTTACAGAATCAACATTAGTCACAAATGCTTTATAGGACTTAGATAGATTACCATAGGATACAAACCGAGAAATAGGGTGTTGAGTGCAGCTCCTTGTGCCTTTTCTCATTGCGATTGGAAGATAGATGGATGGTGATAGAGGTGAGACTTCAGTTGCAGTATCTTCAGAACAGTCTTCGGAGAGAGATGGGATTGGCACTGCTATATCTGTTTCAGGATGCCGATTTTTTCTGGAGTAAACCTGTAGATTAGGCATCTGTTCTTGCTATTTTTCTTGGTTAGAAGGCAGTCTCGATGTGGTATTAGGATCAGGTAGGATAGTGCTAACTGTTTGGTTTATAGGAGGAAAAACAGTATCAGTATTGAGGGTAGTGACAGGATCTTGAGGGGGTATGATAAGGAGGGTATTAAGATTTTCATCTTCATTTAAGGTCTCCCCCTGAAGATGAGAGGTTCCAAAATAGGGTTCATTTTCAAAAAAAGTCACATCCCGAGAGACAAACATTCGGCGTAAAAGTGGGGAGTAACACTTATAGCCCTTTTGGGTGGAAGAGTAACTAATGAATATGCAGGTGTGAGCTCGAGGGTCAAGTTTTGACTGATCAGGTTGATGATTATGGACAAAGACTTTGCAACCAAATATTCTGGCTGGAAGGTTAGTAACCTGGAATAAGGGAAAGGATTTTAGAAGGGTATTTAGAGGTGTTTAAAAGTTTAATACTTTCGAGGGCATTCGGTTAATGAGGTGGCAAGCAGTAAGGACAGCCTCTCCCCAAAGATATTTAGGGACATTCGTAGTGAACATAATGGCTCGAGCCACAGCTAGAAGGTGCCGATTTTTCCTCTCGGGAATTCCATTTTGTTGAGGAGTGTTGGGACAAGAGCTTCGGTGTATAATGCCATGGTCAGAAAGGTAAGGACTTAAGACAGAGTTAAAGTATTCTCTTCCATTGTCAGTGTGGAGGGTATGTATGGTGGAGTTGAATTGGGTTCGAACCATAGAGTGAAAATTTTTAAAAACATTGGGTGTTTCTGATTTGTCTTTTAATAGATATACCCAACATACCCTAGTATGATCGTCAATAAAGGTTATAAACCACTTAGCACCAGTAATATTTGTCACTCGGCTAGCTCTCCATAAGTCACTGTGAATTAATGAAAAAGGTTTAGATTGGGTATATGGTTTCAGAGGGTATGGCACTCGAGTATGTTTGGATAACTCACAAATTTCACATTTCAAAGAATTTATTCTTTTATTTCTAAATAGCAGCGGAAGATGCCTTTTTAGATACAAGAGGTTTGGATGTCCTAACCTACGGTGCCATAGCATAATGTCATCTTCTTTTGAAGTAGATAGAGCCAATCCCCCTTTTGTACTGTTTTTATTCCAAACATATAATCCATCCTCAACTTTAGCAGTGCCAATCATCTTCCTCGATTTCTGTTCCTGCAGTACACAACCAAGATCAGAAAATTCAGCAAGCATGTTTCCAATTTTTGTGAGTTTACTTATCGAAAGTAAATTACAAGACAAGTTTGGAACATGTAGAACATTGTCAAGGGAAAAATTTTCTGCTATTTTTACTTTCCCTACTCCAACCACAGGTGAGTACGAACCATCAGCTATTCGGATTCTTGACTTGTTATGACAAGTGGTGTAGGTTTGAAACAAAGAGAAGTTACCTGTCATATGGTCCGAGGCTCCCGAATCTAGTATCCAAGAGGTTTGGTTATTAGATTCAAGAGCAATATTAAGAGCAGTACCTTGAGTGGCTAGAGTCCCATGTTCGGTAGAGGTACTCAGGATCTTATGGAGATGTGCAAGCTGAGTCTTGGTGAGGCGGACATCAAGTACTTCATCTGCATCAGTGGAGGATAGCATGGCAGTTTTCTTTTCTCTCTGTTTTTTATCCGGATAACCATGCAGCTTAAAACACCTTTCCTTAGTGTGACCAACACGGTGGCAGTGGCTACATACTGGTCTGTTTAATCCAGGGTCACTTCCAGCACGTGACTTTTGTGTTGGTGGACCTTTGGAGACGAGAGCAGAAACTTTAGTAGGCTGTTTTTCAGAAGGGATCATTGGTTTAGGTTCTCCCATCATGACAAGACGACGTTTTTCTTCTCGTCTTACTTCAGCAAACGCTTCACCAATGGTTGGAAGGGGTGACCTACCCAGAATTCTGCCTCGAACTTCATCTAATTCATTTCTTAGTCCAGCTAGAAATTCATAGAGTCGTTTGTTAAGATGAGTCATGAACTTAGACTGTTCTAAGCCTTCACCCCAATCTGCCTCGTAGTACATGTCTAACTCCTGCCACAATATTTTCAGATTATTGTAGTAGTGAGTTACCTCTCGAGTCCCTTGTCGAATATCCTTCAGCTTGAGCTTTATCTCAAAAACTTGAGAAGCGTTTCCAAGGTCAGAATAATTTTCACTAACTGCATCCCACATGTCTTTTGCAGTTTTGAAGAGAAGGTAGGTTCGACTTATGTGGCTTTCCATCGAGTTAATCAACCACGCCATAACGATAGAGTTGTTGAGTTCCCAAGTAGCATAAGTCGGGTCAGTAGCATGTGGTCATGGGAGGTCTCCATTAATATACCCTAGCTTGCCACGACCGCGAATCACCATGAGGACAGATTGAGACCATTGCAGGAAGTTTTTTCCATCTAGACGATGACTAGTGATCATTAGAGAAGAATTGAGGTCACTTTGATTGATCCCTCGATTGCCATTCTGAGATATTTGTGAGATCTCAGTTTCGGACATGGCGTCATTGAGGTCAGCCATGGAAAAGAAAAGAAAAAAACGGAGGAAAGTTTAGGAAGGGATTTTTCGAAACAGAAGAGGGATCGAATGATTCCTAAGGCTCCGATACCATGTAAAAATGGATATTTCTTTTCTACTTCTTTCACAAGAGATTACACTACATATTTATATACAAAAAAAGCTTACCTTTAGAAGACTCTAGGCTAGCAGCACTACTGATTTTAGGCTGGCAGCACTACTTATTTTAGGCTGGTAGCACTACTGATTTTAGGCTGGCAGCACTACTGGTATAGTGCCTTAAAATAAAATATTCATAGGATAACATTTAACTTATTGGACAACTGTAACCTGACAACCTAATATTCTGTTCTTAATTTAAGGAATTCTAACAGTATGTGTGCAAACAAATGAACAGAATCAGAGTACAAGATTACAGACAGTCATTCACATCTAGTCAGTCAGATTCAGATAGGAGTACACTCAATTACCCATATTCAGATTCAATGGCAATGTAACCTGACAGAATAGTGACACCTAGTCAGACAATCAAACAGAAGCATATTGCACAAACACACCCCGTCAGTCGGGTTCAGAAACAAACATGTTACGCAACCAATCACGAATCTCACCTAAGCCGAAGTCAGAACAGAGTCATAATTACCCTTACTAAAGCTTAGCCAAGGGTTGAAACACACAGAGTCATAAATATGCTTAAATTGACCTAGAACCAAAATATGGCAAGATAGGGCCACACGCCCGTGTACTCCGGTCGTGTGGAGCAGTCCAGGCCATGTGGGGGTCCAAACGCCCGTGTAAAGGGTAGTACACGGCCGTGTGACACAGGCACATGCCCGTGTGGTGAAGGGACACGGCCGTGTGAACAGGCCGTGTAACTCACTGCCCAATTTTGCTAAAGTCAAGTGTAGAGCAGACACGGCCGTGTGAGGGTCTCACATGCCTGTGTGCCACCAGACATGGCCGTGTGTTCCGAAACACATGCCCGTGTGGGATCCCTAATTCCCAAATTAGTCACACGACCGTATGGCCAGACTGTGGGACACCAAATCACTCAAACCCTAATCCCTAATCTCACACGCCCATGTGCTCAAGGGACACGGCCGTGTGAAAATCGACAAAATCCACAAATCGGCCATACGACCGTGTGGCACCCAATTTGGTCTAAAAACCCTAACGTTCAATTTCACACAACCGTGTGGGTCAACACATGCCCCTATGGCCGTCGGGGTGGTCACGAAACCACCCTAAGACAGCCCCAAAACCACTGTTTCAGCCACCAAATCCATCCCCAACCTTTGCCTTATCAACATATATCAAAAGTGACAATTTCCCATCACTTTCATCGACTAAACACCCAAAACCAACGATTTAGCCTACAGTCAAGAAAAGCCGAACTTAAACCTCGCAAAAAAATAAAACAGTGTAGTAACAATTTGAATCCCACACCTAATTTGACGACGAAGAAGACGACAATTAAGCAAAAATCCCCGATGCCAAAACCAAAATCGGTCTTTTAGTAATTTTGTCAAAAGCAAAAAGAAAAGCAAAAAGTGCAGAGAAGTAGTAGAACGTGAAAATGGGGAAAAATGAAAAATAAAAATAAAAATAAAAATAAAAATAAAAATAAAGTAAAATAAAATAAAAACAACTTATATATTAAAATATAATTTAATAATTATAAATGATTTTAATAATTAACGCAATAAAAGCAAAACAAATTAAGAAGGCTTTCCAAAAACGCGCACCGCAAGACTCGAACCCAGATCCTCAAGGTATACTAACACTCCACTTACCAACCAGACCAGTAGGCCTATTCTTCCACTAAATTGCATGATGCTCAAATCCCAAAACTTCTAAGCCCAAAATTCGGGGCGTTACACCATTTACCAAAAAGAAATGTACTTCACCACAATGAGTTTGGGATCGGCCTTGGATGCTGATTCGACAATTTGACTTTAACCTAACTTGCGCACGAAAACAAACTATATGTTGTGTATAAAACTCAGTGGTATTTCTATAATCCGAATACTTTTAAAAAATGATAATATTATAAAGCATACACATTTAACCATATGTAAACATTAATCAATCAATAATTCAATTCATCCACTCAATCTTCATTTTTCATCAATAACTAATTCAAATAAATTTTCACTTTGATTCACATAACATTTGGCAATAGCAAAACTCTTTTTTATGAACTCTTGGTTCATACATATCATTTGCACAATTCAATTCAATATCAAATTTCAAATTCACAATTCAATAACAATCTTATTGCCAATTCATTTATTTACCCTATTAACAAGACTCGAACTTTGGCGGATATACGAATCCAACCAAAACAAACCTGTAACATCCTAAAAATTGAGTATCTATATGTTGCATGTTTTTGGTGCTTAGCTTGTGAATGATTAAACTTTTGTGCTTAATATAGTCTTGAGAAGGCTCGGGACTTATTCGGAATTAGAATAAATTTTAGAAATGAGTACTTTATTGAAGTGGATCAAGTGACCTTGATGTTTAAGGAAATTAAGTGACTAAAACTAGCATAAAATGAGCTAGTAGTAAAGTGGAGTTGGCGCCATAAGTGTTGCTTGAGGGAAGAGGTTCGAATTCCATGGATTGCATTTTGGTGACTTTTATTTTTGCACCTTTATAGCATGTGTCAGTCAAGCCTTATTTATGGTAAGGTTGGACTATTTCTTTTATGGTAAGGTGGCTAATGGTTAAGGTAAGCTTGAACAAGGGGAAAGAAATCCTAAGCTTATAGAAGGTAGGGGGGACACAAGGCATATCTTAAGGGCTATATTTTGGAAACTTGGAATGGCCAACTTGTCCATGAACTTGGACGGCTTTGTGGACTAAGGGGGAGCCGAATTTTTGATGGTAGACTTTGGTAAGGATGGTAGCTAGTGTGTAATCCCATTTGGTCATTTTGTTCTCTCAAAACATCTTTTCTTTTTCATTATTCTCTCATAGCCGAATGTGTTTGATGCTTTGGGTAAACATCTTTGTTTTTCTTCTTTTTGTCTTCTCCTTTTGACCATTTGGTCATATTTTGCCAACCTCTTAAGTGCTTCATTTTGTGCTTCTCTCCTAGTGCCGAAAATATCAAACACAAAAACCATTTCTTTTCTTCTTTCTTCCTCAATGCCGAATGCACCATTGTCCCAAACCCTTTTCTTTGCTCTTCTCTTACCTTTGAAAATCGAATCATAAACGTCTCATCCTTATTCTCTTTCTTTCTCCATTTTTCTCATCCTTTAAACACATTTCTTCCTTCATATTTCTTCCATGGCCGAATGTTAGAGACCATCTCCATAGCCAAATCTTTTTCCTTTCTTTGATATATCATAGCCGAATCTTCCATTACTCATAACTTTTATTCTCAATCATTTTCTTCTATTCAAACTTTGGATCATCGTGAAATAGTGGAGGGCCGAATCAGCATCTTTTCGAAGTAGTCTTGAAGTCATTCAAATTTGGATCATATCTTTCAAGGGATTCTTTTGGAATCATTTGGAATTTTAAGGTAAGCCGAATTCGTCCTTTTAAACCTATAGTCTTAAATTCTGATATATTATTAGGACTAATAATCTTTTGTCAATGGAGGCAAACAAGATAGGGTCGAAAAGAGTGGTGAATAGTGTTCGGAAGAGGGGCGATTTTGCTACTCCCTCTAGATTCAAGCGAAGGGCTGTTTCGGCAATCCGAGATTTTCCACCGGGTTGTGGACCCTTCTCTGGTGAAAATCAATTATTTGAAGTCATTCGTGCTCCTGAGCCATTTACTGTTCGTGGATCTTCAACGGGTTATGAACCATCAATCGAGGAGAAACCACAAATAGTTGTTGTTCGAATTTTCGAGGGTAAAAAGATCTAGATCGTTTATTTTAACATAGATTTATATTAAGTATTAGTGTTCTAATCAAGCGTGTCACGTATTTAGGTATCGACGAGCGGGAAAGTATAGTTCTGACCGTAATCAGGTGTGTAATTTCACACTTACCTCATGGGTTAGATATTGTACCGTGAGCAAATAGAATAAAAATCGTAAAGTTGGTAAAATTTGAAAATACGGTATATTAACACTTTTTGTGTAAATGCATGAAATCGGTACTAAAGTTGTGGAAATTACGAAATTGCCCTTAATGGGCTATTTGGTTAAAAAGTGATATTTTGGGCCCCATGTGATATTTAAGGCCATATGAATTATTTGATAAATTGGTCAAAGTGTGAAAATTTTGAAAAAGGCCTCATGTGATTAATGGGCCAAATTTGCTAGATCGATTAATGGGCCAAATTGCTAGTCTGCTTGAAGGGCCAAATTGCTAGATCGATTAATGGGCCAAATTTGCTAGATCGATTAATGGGCCAAATTTGCTAGATCGATTAATGGGCCAAATTGCTAGTCTGCTTAAAGGGCCAAATTGCTAGATTGCTTAATGGGCCAACTTGTATTATGGGCCTTATGTTGAAATTATCTTATGAATATTGTTATGCTTTGTATATGCATACATGATTGCATGGGTTGGGATAAAAATTGAAGAGAAGTTCTGGTGGCTCTGCCATAATCTAGTTCGGTGGCTCTGCCACAATCTAGTTTGATGGCTCTGCCACAACATTTTAATGGCTTTATGCCTGTGATTGGTGTGTTGGCGGGGTGGGTTGACTTGATCCCTACAGGTGTGCTGGTTGGTACGGGTGGTGTGTAGCGGATGGAAATTTAGGCTTGGTTGGGAATTGCATATCACATGCATTTTATAATTGTTATATATATTGTACATTTGTAAATGGGCTCAAGCCCAATTATATGCTTAAATGATTCTGGCCCAGTGGACACGGTAAGTGGGTTACACACTGAGTTCTAAGTAACTCACCCCGTTTTTCTTACCCTTCTCAGGTAATGATAATTGATGGAGGCTTGGGCCGGGGATGACTCGTGAGGAGGCCATACTACAAATGATGGTTTATATAAACTTTGAACTTCTTTTAAGTATTTTTATTTAAGTATTATTTCAGTTGCAATGTAATAAGGCCTCTGGTATTGTTTCATGGATTTTTATTTGTGGATGGATTTTAATATGTTTTAAATACTTAAATGCGGCTGTATTAATTTTTATAGATGTTTTCTTAAACTTGCATATAAAAAGGAGGTTTTTCTTAAATATCACTAACTCATAAGATTTCTGTGAAACTCTTTTATGAATTTATTTCAACCAATTATTTATCTGAAAATCAAATTATAAACTCTGATGTTTTCAAAATTATGGATTTCAAATTAATCTCGATTTTTGATAAACTCCATCTCCAAAATCATTTTGAAGATTTGTTTTTCTTAAATTATTGACGATTAGATGAAAGATCGATTTGTGTGGCATGCCAAATCTGGACTTAACGCATAGGCCGGGTTTGGGGTGTTACATTTTATGGTATCAGAGCCAGTTTCAAAACTTGGCTGTGGTTTGGGTTCAACAACAATTTTTGTTTAAAAACTGTTTAAATTTCTAGACTTTATGTTTTAAAGGTAGTATGGCACCATGAGCATCCGACACCAAGTCAAGTAAGTATTTGTATATTGAATGTTTATTATTGTGATATGATCATAGGAACACTCTAGAACTTCTAGTTTTAGGTGTTGAAAATAGTAGAGATCGAGACTATAGGATTGATTGCGAAAACAACTCTATCTTTTATAACTCATAAAATATCGTTAATAAACACTGAAATAGTATTTTGATTCATAAAACTTGTAATCAGATTAAACCGAATTAGTCATTATGAGCACTAGAGGACGAGGTGCTAGGGGTGCAACTGAAGCGCCGGGTCATATGCCGGAAATGGATGCACCTGCGTCACCCGGGAGTGAGACTGGATCACATGACCATACGAGAGAGGACAATGCTTTGACTCAAGCAATGTTGAGAGTCCTAGAAAGGGTTGCTGGGACTAGAACTGGTCCAGCAGTTCGTGGATGAATTTCAGAACGACTTAAATCAAGTGGTGCCGAGGTTTTTAGAGGTGTCTCCGGTGTAGCTCCGAATGTTACGGAATATTGGCTCGAGGTAGTGGAACGAATCATGGACGATTTGGAGTGCACCACCGAGCAGAAGCTAAGAGGAGTCGTGTCCTTGTTAAGGGATGAGGCGTATCAATGGTGGCTTACTGTTCGAGAAGGCACCGAGGCTGCATTGGTTACTTGGTATTTCTTCAAAGCTGCTTTCCAAGGGAAGTATGTCGGGACAAGTTATGTGGATACCCGGAGGAAGGAATTCCTGAATTTGGTTCAAAGAAATAAGACGGTGGCAGCTTATAAGGCAGAATTTCTTCGCTTGAGCCGTTATGCTCGCACAATAGTGCCAACTGATCATGAGCGTTGTGTACGTTTTGAAGATGGGCTGAATGATGAGTTGCGGGTACTGATAGCCCCACAACAAGTATGGACTTTTGCCTCGCTTGTAGAGAAAGCCAAGATAGCC
Source organism: Gossypium australe (assembly GCA_005393395.2). Lineage (NCBI taxonomy): Eukaryota > Viridiplantae > Streptophyta > Magnoliopsida > Malvales > Malvaceae > Gossypium > Gossypium australe. The sequence goes on from CM016617.1 coordinate 32,634,708, forward strand.
GAAGAAGCTAAGAACTCAGAACGCCAGAACCGGGAAAGAGTTAGAGGCAAGAGGGACTTTAAGTACTCGGGTTCTTCTAAAAGTTCCAGAAGAGGCCTCGAAATGATGAGCCAGCTCAAGCTAGAGCACCTGTGACTATCAATCAGAGTCGAGACTGTGTTGATTGTGGGAAGCGACACCCCAGGGAATGCTGGAGGAAAACTGGTGCCTATTATAAATGTGGTTCCAAGGATCATCAGTATAAGAACTGCCCTCGATGGACTGATACGACTCAGGAAGCTCGTAACCCTGATGCTCAGCCAGCTAGGGGCACTCAGCAGCCACCGAGAGGTCGTGGATCAGGTCGTGGTGGTAATGGTACTGGACGTGGTCAAGGTGCACCGGGTCGAGGTAATGGCTTTAGAGGTAACGCGGAGGCAAGATAGCCAGGGTTGGTCTATGCGGTCAGGCGTCGGGTAGATGGCGATGCACCTGATGTGATAACTGGTACGTTTTTCATCTTTGATGTACCTGTTACTGCTTTGATAGATATCGGGTCTACCCACTCGTATGTTGCTAGTGCCATAGCTAGAAACCTGAATATTAGATCTGAGATTACCGATAGAGAGATGACGGTAATTAGTCCTTTAGGACAGTCTGTAATCGTGAATAAATTGTTTAGAGACGTGCCCTTAGAAATTGAAAGAGAAATATTTCTGGCGGATTTGATAGAATTGCCTTTCGGCAAGTTTGATCTTATTTTGGGCATGGATTGGTTGGTGAAGCACCAGGCGCAATTGGATTGTGCTGAAAAGCGGATGTCAATAAGGACTGTGGATAATAAATATGTAGTAATGATAGGCGAGCGAAGGAACTTTTTGGAAAATGTGGTATCTACGTTGAATGCAGAAAAGTTGGTGCGGAAAGGGTATGGAGTATTCTTAGCCTTCATTAGTGCTTTGGATGCCAAGGAATTATCAGTGGAAGATGTGAGAACGGTGAAGGAATTTTCAGATGTCTTTCCCCAAGAACTTCCTGGTTTACCTCCAGATCGGGAAGTAGAATTTGGCATTGAGCTTTTACCCGGAACGGCTCCGGTGTCCATTGCTCCTTATAGAATGGCGCCGAAGGAGTTAGCGGAGCTTAAAGCTCAAATTCAAGAATTGTTAGATCGGGGATTTATTCGACCGAGTGTGTCTCCGTGGGGAGCACCGATTTTGTTCGTCAAGAAGAAGGATGGGTCGATGCGTATGTGTATTGATTATAGGCAGTTGAATAAGTTGACGATCAAGAATAGGTATCCATTGTCGAGAATCGACGATCTGTTTGATCGATTGAGAGGAGCTTCAGTTTTCTCCAAGATTGATTTGAGATTGGGTTATCATCAACTCAAGGTGAAAGAGGCAGATATTCATAAGATGGTATTCCGAACTCGTTATGGACATTATGAGTTTTTGGTGATGCCGTTTGGTTTTACCAATGCACTAGCTGCATTTATGGACATGATGAACCGAGCCTTTCAACCCTATCTAGACCGGTTCGTAGTGGTGTTCATAGATGATATCTTGGTATATTCAAAGAATGAAGAAGAGCGTGACTCACATTTGCGCATTGTGCTGCAAATTTTGCGAGATAAGCAACTTTATGCCAAATTCAGTAAATGCGAATTTTGGTTGAAGGAAGTGACTTTCTTGGGTCATGTGGTGTCAGCCAAAGGAATAAGAGTTGATCCTTGGAAGGTAGAGGCTGTGTTGGATTGGAAACCACCGAAGTCAATGGCTGAGATTCGGAGTTTCTTGGGTTTGGCTGGTTACTATAGACGCTTTGTTGAGGGGTTTTCGTTGATCGCTGCACCCCTAACTAAGCTATTGCGAAAGGGAGTACCGTATGTGTGGACCGATAAATAGCAAGAAAGTTTCGAGAAACTAAAGAAAATTTTGACGGAAGCGCCAGTACTGATTCAACCTGAGGCTAGAAAAGAGTTTATCATTTACTATGATGCGTCTCACACCTGTTTAGGATGTGTGCTAATGCAAGGTGGAAAAGTGGTGGCTTATGCTTCTCGTCAGTTAAGGCCGCATGAAGTCAACTATCCTACTCATGACTTGGAGTTGGCTGCGGTGGTGTTTGCCTTAAAGATTTGGAGGCACTATCTATACAGTGAGAAGTCGATCATTTATACGGACCATAAGAGTCTTAAGTACCTCCTTACCCAAAAGGAGTTGAACTTTAGACAACGGAGATGGGTGGAGCTGCTAAAGGATTATGACTTCTCAATCGAGTACCATCTTGGAAAGGCTAACGTGGTGGCAGATGCGTTGAGTCGTAAGGTAGTATCAGAGTTAAGAGCAATGTTTACCCATCTCAGCTTGTATGAAGATGGCAGTCTGCTAGCGGAACTTCAGGTGAAGCCATTGTGGTTAGAGAAGATCAAGGAAAAGCAATTATCAGATGAAAAGTTGGTTCCTTTAATGCAACAAGTTGAAAATGGTATAATAGGGGACTTTGGAATGAACAAGGATGGAGTGCTGTGTTTTCGTGAAAGAGTTTGTATGCCCATGGATTCAGATTTGAGACAAATGATTCTACGAGAGGCGCATAGTAGCCCTTATGCTATGCGCCCCGGAGGAAATAAGATGTATCGGGATCTCCGTGAGCAGTATTGGTGGCCAAGGTTAAAGCGGGAGGTTACTGATTTTGTGGGTAAGTGTTTGACGTGTCAACAAGTGAAGGCGAAACATCAATTACCATCGGTTTTATTACAACCGGTAAAGATTCCTCTATAGAAATGGGAGCGAATAACGATGGATTTTGTTAGTGGGTTACCCTTAACACCTACTAAGAAAGATTCCGTTTGGGTAGTAGTTGATCGATTAACGAAGACTGCTCATTTTCTACCAGTTCGTACAGATTACTCGCTGCAGAAGTTGGCTAAGCTGTATGTATCTGAGATAGTGAGGTTGCATGGGGTACCAGTATCTATCATATCGGACAGGGATCCTAGGTTTACATCGCAGTTTTGGAAAGCTTTACATGAGGCTTTGGGAACAAAGTTAAACTTCAGTACGGCTTTTCATCCTCAGTCAGATGGTCAGTCAGAAAGAGTAATTCAGATTTTGGAAGACATGTTAAGAGGTTGCGTGATTGATTTCAGAGGTAGTTGGGAGGATTTCCTACCGTTGGCAGAGTTCGCGTATAATAACAGTTACCAATCCAGTATCCAAATGGTACCCTATGAAGCGTTATACGGTCGTAGGTGTCGTACCCCTACTTGTTAGACTGAATTGGGGGAACGACAGTTGTTGGGTCCTGAATTGATATCTGAGACGGAAGAAAAGGTAAAGGTGATTCGAGCGCGGTTAAAGGAAGCTTCGAACAGACAAAAGTCGTATGCGGATCTGAAGTGAAAGGATATTGAGTTTGTGGTGGGAGATCAGGTCTTTTTGAAAGTCTCACCTTGGAAGAAGATTTTCAGATTTGGAAGGAATGGCAAGTTGAGCCCTAGGTTCATTGGACCGTACCGTGTGTTGAAGCGTGTAGGACCAATGGCCTATCAGCTTGAATTACCTCCGGAGTTGAGTCAGATTCATAGTGTTTTCCATGTTTCTATGCTGAGGCGTTATAGATCGAATCCGTCTCACATAGTACCGGTAGAAGAAGTGGAGTTAAGGCCAGACTTGTCTTTTGAGGAGGAACCAGTGAAAATTTTAGACCGTGATGTTAAGGTGTTAAGAAAGAAGACTGTGCCGTTGGTTAAGGTTCTATGGCAAAATCACGGAGCGAAGGAAGCTACTGGGAGCCTGAGGACGCAATTCAGCAACAATATCCTCACCTTTTTTAACCAGGTAAATTTCGAGGACAAAATTTTCTTTAAGGGGGTAGAGTTGTAACATCCTAAAAATTGAGTATCTATATGTTGCATGTTTTTGGGGCTTAGCTTGTGAATGATTAAATTTCTGTGCTTAATATAGTCTTGAGAAGGCTCGGGACTTATTCGGAATTAGAATAAATTTTAGAAATGAGTACTTTATTGAAGTGGATCAAGTGACCTTGATGTTTAAGGAAATTAAGTGACTAAAACTAGCATAAGATGAGCTAGTAGTAAAGTGGAGTTGGCGCCATAAGTGTTGCTTGAGGGAAGAGGTTCGAATTTCATGGATTGCATTTTGGTGACTTTTATTTTTGCACCTTTATAGCATGTGTCGGTCAAGTCTTATTTATGGTAAGGTTAGACTATTTCTTTTATGGTAAGATGGCTAATGGTTAAGGTAAGCTTGAACTTGGGGAAAGAAATCCTAAGCTTATGGAAGGTAGGGGGTACACAAGGCATATCTTAAGGGCTATGTTTTGGAAACTTGGAATGGCCAACTTGTCCATGAACTTGGACGGCTTTGTGGACTAAGGGGGAGCCGAATTTTTGGTGGTAGACTTTGGTAAGGATGGTAGCTAGTGTGTGATCCCATTTGGTCATTTTGTTCTCTCAAAACATCTTTTCTTTTTCATTATTCTCTCATAGCCGAATGTGCTTGATGCTTTTGGTAAACATCTTTGTTTTTCTTCTTTTTGTCTTCTCCTTTTGACCATTTGGTCATATTTTGCCAACCTCTTAAGTGCTTCATTTTGTGCTTCTCTCCTAGTGCCGAAAATATCAAACACAAAAACCATTTCTTTTCTTCCATCTTCCTCAATGCCGAATGCACCATTGTCCCAAACCCTTTTCTTTGCTCTTCTCTTACCTTTGAAAATAGAATCATAAACCTCTCATCCTTATTCTCTTTCTTTCTCCATTTTTCTCATCCTTTAAACACATTTCTTCCTTCATATTTCTTTCATGGCCGAATGTTAGAGACCATCTCCATAGCCAAATCTTTTTCCCTTTTTTGATATATCATAGCTGAATCTTCCATTCTTCATAACTTTTATTCTCAATCATTTTCTTCTATTCAAACTTTGGATCATCGTGAAATAGTGGAGGGCCGAATCAGCATCTTTTCGAAGTAGTCTTGAAGTCATTCAAATTTGGATCATATCTTTCAAGGGATTCTTTTGGAATCATTCGGAATTTTAAGGTAAGCCGAATTCGCCCTTTTAAACCTATAGTCTTAAATTCCGATATATTATTAGGACTAATAATCTTTTGTCAATGGAGGCAAACAAGATAGGGTCGAAAAGAGTGGTGAATAGTGTTCGGAAGAGGGGCGGTTTTGCTACTCCCTCTAGATTCAAGCGAAGGGCTGTTTCGGCAATCCGAGATTTTCCACCGGGTTGTGGACCCTCCTCTGGTGAAAATCAATTATTTGAAGTCATTCGTACTCCTGAGCCATTGACTGTTCGTGGATCTTCAACGGGTTATGAACCATCAATCGGGGAGAAACCACAAATAGTTGTTCGAATTTCCGAGGGTAAAAAGATCTAGATCGTTTATTTTAACATAGATTTATATTATGTATTAGTGTTCTAATCAAGCGTGTCACGTATTTAGGTATCGACGAGCGGGAAAGTATAGTTCTGACCGTAATCAGGTGTGTAATTTCACACTTACCTCATGGGTTAGATATTGTACTGTGAGCAAATAGAATAAAAATCGTAAAGTTGGTAAAATTTAAAAATACGGTATATTAACAATTTTTGTGTAAATGCATGAAATCGGTATTAAAGTTGTGGAAATTACGAAATTGCCCTTAATGGGCTATTTGGTTAAAAAGTGATATTTTGGGCCCCATGTGATATTTAGGGCCATAAGAATTATTTGATAAATTGGTCAAAGTGTGAAAATTTTGAAAAAGGCCTCATGTGATTAATGGGCCAAATTTGCTAGATTGATTAATGGGCCAAATTGCTAGTCTGCTTGAAGGGCCAAATTGCTAGATCGATTAATGGGCCAAATTTGCTAGATCGATTAATGGGCCGAATTGCTAGTTTGCTTAAAGGGCCAAATTGCTAGATTGCTTAATGGGCCAACTTGTATTATGGGCCTTATGTTGAAATTATCTTATGAATATTGTTATGCTTTGTATATGCATACATGATTGCATGAGTTGGGATAAAAATTGAAGAGAAGTTCTGGTGGCTCTGCCACAATCTAGTTCGGTGGCTCTGCCACAATCTAGTTCGGTGGCTCTGCCACAATATTTTAATGGCTTTATGCCTGCGATTGGTGTGTTGGCGGGGTGGGTTGACTTGATCCCCATAGGTGTGCTGGTTGGTACGGATGGTGTGTAGCGGATGGAAATTTAGGCTTGGTTGGGAATTACATATCACATGCATTTTATAATTGTTATATATATTGTACATTGGTAAATGGGCTCAAGCCCAATTATATGCTTAAATGATTCTGGCCCAGTGGACACGGTAAGTGGGTTACACACTGAGTTCTAAGTAACTCACCCCGTTTTTCTTACCCTTCTCAGGTAATGATAATTGATGGAGGCTTGGGCCGGGGATGACTCGTGAGGAGGCCATACTACAAATGATGGTTTATATAAACTTTGAACTTCTTTTAAGTATTTTTATTTAAGTATTATTTTAATTGCAATGTAATAAGGCCTTTGATATTGTTTCATGGATTTTTATTCGTGGATGGATTTTAATATGTTTTAGATACTTAAATGGGGCTGTTTTAATTTTTATAGATGTTTTCTTAAACTTACGTATAAAAAGGGGGTTTTTCTTAAATATCACTAACTCATAAGATTTCTGTGAAACTCTTTTATGAATTTATTTCAACCAATTATTTCTCTGAAAATCAAATTATAAACTCTGATGTTTTCAAAATCATGGATTTGAAATTAATCTCGATTTTTGATGAACTACATCTCCAAAATCGTTTTGAAGATTTGTTTTTCTTAAATTATTGACGATTAGATGAAAGATCGATTTGTGTGGCATGCCAAATCTGGACTTAACGCATAGGCCGGGTTTGGGGTGTTACAAAACCAGTATGACACCCAATGCCTCATCGGATAATTCGAAGTAATAAGTTGTCACCCAGTGTCTCGTCGGCCTTGCCGTAGTAAATTGGTACCTAGTACCTTATCGAATTTATCCGAAGTAATAATATGACACCCAGTGTCTCATCGACTCGAAGTCGAAGTATCCCTGAACACTTCCAATCCTATGGCATGCCAACTATATCTGACTCAGCCTGATACAGTTTATAGGGTTTCTAAATCACTTTTCAGTTTTCCAATCAATACACATTTCAATTCAAATAATCATATATACTTATAATTCAACTCAATTAAAATTTCATATTTCAATATAATCAATATCCAATATCCACATTTACATTAATCACAAATCCACTTATATGCAATTCAATATCAACAATACTAATACTCACCTTAGTTTCACTTACCATGCATATTAAATATTAAATTCAACAAATAATTATTAGATTCGGATTATAAAAATACAAACCGAAATTTTCAAACTAATCATTGTTGACTTTGTCTTTTTCTTTCCTAGCCGAGGTCTCTGGCTCAACGTTTGCTACAAAATTAAAATAATTAAAAATCATCAATACAACACAATTTAACTTTGAATATTTCAATCTATACACAACTTTTGTCTAAATTCCAATTTAATCCTTAAATTAAACTAATTTTTTTTCTTACAAAACTAATTTCATATCTCAATCCAATTTCCACTTTAATCTAATTTCAACTCCCTAATTTCATCACAAAATCCTAATTTTGAAATTCTCTCAATTTAGTCTCTATTACTTAAAACTTATAATTTAATTTACAATTCAATCCATATTTCTATTCTAACTTGAAATTCTATCAATTTAATCCATAATTCTTCAATTTATTCAACATTTACTAACTTCTAAACATTTACTAACTTTCAAAATTTCAACATAAATCAAGTAATATTTTGTGTAACACCCCAAACCCAGCCTAAACGTTACGACCGGATCTGGTATGTCACATGGAAAGTTTGTTTAAAGAAACTTTGAGAACTTCGCGTTATGGTTTCATTTTGAAAATTAGGTTCAGTTTTAAGGTTTCCTTGCAAATTTTTATTAACTATACTAACAGTCGAAAACAGGTTTTGTGATACGAAAAGCCGAAACTAGTGGATTTTAGAAACGTGACATTTTGAAAACAGGGTTTGAAGTTCTAAGAAAATCCCGAATTTAAATTTTATTCGCTTGTTAATATTTTGGAAAATGACTGTTTATATTTTTAGAAAAAGTATACCTTCGTACATAACATATCATAATATAGAATAACCGCATTAAAATCCAAAACCAAATTTAAGGCCTTATTACATAAAATATTCCCAAATTAAAGATAAGTTTAAGTAAAAACAAAATTTATGAAAGAAGTAATGCATGGCCACCTCAGAGTCCTCCTCGGCTCCAAATCCTCGAACTAGGGATTACCTGCAAAATTAAGCAGAGAGGTGAATCACCAAGACTCAGTGTGTAATTCCCCTTACGAACGCAATCTGGGCTTAAGCCCACAAAAGCACATTGGGCCTTAGCCCTCACAACATAGCATATTAAAAAGTGTATGCAATACAGCCCAGCCCAACCTAGTATTCCATCCTCTACATCACCTGAACCAGCCAAACACCTGTGGCACCAAGCCACTATGGTACCAAATCACTGTGGCAGAGTCACGATATATATAAATGTTTATGTGGTGCCAAATCACTGTGGTACCAAACCACTGTGACAAAAGTCACTAATATATGTATATGTGGTACCAAATCACTGTGGTACCAAACCACTGTGACAGAGTCACTGAATTACACTTCCCCTTTTCAATCATATCCCAATGCCCATGCAACATATTACCATTTGTGATGAATGCAATCATAACAGATAATCAAATCATGTACACATTTAGGCTATGTTATTTGAAAGACAGAATCATAAAGGTACTTACCCGGTGTCTTCAACCTTACCCACAAGGGTATCTCGACTGTCTATACAGTTGTTTTAGCTTTCAGCCAACACAATCATTAATGATAAATTAATAAAGGAAAGTGTGAGCATTACACACAATCACGCTAAAACTACCTTTAAGGGTATAATAGTAATTTCAGTCATCTAACGGCCTCTCCGGAGGCCTACTGTCGCTTCGAGCGACACGGTTACCCTTTTTGATCGAAACAGTGCAATTGGGCCAAAACCCAATTTTCGACCCAGGTGGGCCCACACACTCGTGTGGCCCATTCAGCCCAAATCTAGCCACAGATATGAGATTCTCCTAAACCAATCCAATATCTACTACACAATCATTCAATCTATTCATATGGGCCCACGGGCCCATCGTGGCCCAAGCAGCCTCAACCCACAAGAATACTACTGATGGCCTCAACTATCGCGTCGAAGCCTCCACACGCGCGCTCGCACGCTCGTGTGGCTACTATCACCGTGTAACCGGTATTTTGGCAATTTGCCGCTCTACAACTAGAGTAGAGAAGTACACACCTGATAGGAATCTGGTGCTAACCCGCACTCTGACCACTCTTGTGCCCAAACGCCCTCCAAGGTATGCTTCCTCCCATCATAGATAGCTCTATATATAGCCAGCTTCTCACCTTCCCTCTTTGTATCTTTCCGATGTGGGATCCCTCCGTTAGCAGAGTTTAAATCCAACTCAATCTCTGGCCGTCCAATCCGCAAAATAAATACTCCCTTGCTTGTCATGAGATTCAAACCCTTGCTCTCTTCAATAGCTCAACACGCCACTTACCACCAAGCCACAAGCTCTTCTTGTGTCTAACATCATGCGCAACTAAATATAAACCTATGGGACAAAGTCTAAATTCACTTAAAAAAAATAAAATAAAAAGAAATGCAAGTGCCAAGACTTGAACCTTAGACCTCCTTCCTTCCTTGTGGCGTCACCCCCTTGTCTCTTATGTGGCGTCACTTTGCCACTACACCACACACTCCACTTGTGTCATTTTCTCCACATTTTATTCTTAAAGCCTACCTACTAACTCCCTGGGTTTTATTCACCTAAAACCAAAATTTTTCCTAAGCCCAAGTTTGATCCCGGGACTTCATAGAAGCCCCCTAACCTTCCAAAATCACTCACCTAATAGGTCCAACTTGCATTAGAGCCGTTCTCTTGTTCCCAAAAATATTTAAAAAGTTCCTACGCTCGGGGCCCAAAAAGGCCCAATTTTGGGATGTTACATTTTGTTCTAGGATTCCAAAAACTCAAAAATTACAAGAAAATGAACTAAATTGACTTACCACTTAAGCTTCAAACCTTGAAACCTTAAATTTTCCCTTTCTTTTTCTTTCCTTTTCTTTCTCCCTATTCTTCTCTATTTCGTTTCAATATTCTCTCTTTATTTCTTTTATTTGTTTTTAATTATATAATATAATATTTTAATAACATTTACTTATATTATAAGTAAATATATAATAATTAGTAATATGTTTATTATTATTCCACATGTATTTCACTATTACCACACACTTGGCACTTATGGTTTAATTACTAATTCAATCCCTTCATTTTTCTCTATTCTATAATTCAACTTTAACCCTATATTCAATCTTGTCCTTATACCTAATTACTCTTAATTTAAGCTAATTCACCTAGCTAAAACCTAATTAACCACACAATTAACTTTACGAAAATGGAGACCCAAAAATACACTTTCCGATATCCGTAAATTTTGGGTCGTTACAGAAAGTATAGAAATACCAGAACCAATGGATACTGATCAAACTGATTATAATCCTTATGGAAAAAGAAAACTAGAGCTAGATATTCAAAAAGATGATTATTTAACATCTTTTTGTAAAAATTATGAACAAGTTGAAAAAACAACTAGAATTTTTGGTAATCAAACCGAAAATATTGCTACTAATGAAATAAAATCTAAAAATTTAGGAGAATCATCTACTCAACTAGTCTCACATAGAATATACGATCTAAACAAAAGAAATGTTGCCCAAGGAGGAATATATTTAGATCTAACTAACATTCCTATAGCAGACTATGAAAAAACCATAGATAATTGGGCACAACCTATGACTATAGTTGTTAACAACAACATGTGGTCAAAAGAAAAAAATTTAAACTACTTTGTAGGAACATTTCAAGGAGATGTTTTACAATTCCTAAGAAGATGAGAAGAATCAGAAAAAGGAAAAGAACAGAAAGGGCAGTTAATTAACTAAATTGGAACTCCCAAAGATTTATTAAAAGGGTTAACTTTTATTCTAAAAACAGAATTTTGTGGATATACTGATAAAAAAGATCAAGATTGTTTGTCTAGTTATGTATTGTCAAAAATTAAATTATGTGACATAAGATACTTAGAAGAATTTTCTAAAAAGTTTCTTCATGAATATCAGAAAATAAAAAATGAAAATATAAATTTCTGGAAAAACCAATATTTCCATAAATTACCACCACCATGGGATGAGATTTGTTTTAAAAAATATGATTCTTATTTAGAAAAGCATAGTAAAATTGCTGATGTAGAATCAGAAAGTATAGATTCTATAGGAAATAGAATTAATTTTGCAAAAGAAAGATTAACTATGCATTGTTTACAAAGTAAGGCCTCTAAACAAGTTAAGCATAAACTAAGTAATAAGCATTGTACAAAAATTCTAGAAAATGAATGGGAATTTGGATGTAAATCAGTACGTCCAAATACTTATAAAAAATATAAAAAGAAAAATAGAAAATATAAGCTAGTTAGATGAAAACCAGGAAATAAGAAAAATTCTGGTTATAATAAAAAGAAAAGATTTATTAGCTAAAAAACTTCTAAAAAACAAATATGTAAGTGTTTTATATATGATAAAGAAGGTCATATAGCACCAAGTTGTCCTAATAAAGGAAAAAGTGCAAGAAAAATGATTAAAACACTTGAAGAACAAGATTTAGAAGTATGTTCAGAAGAGAAAATAAATCCTGAAGAAATATTATATGAATTAATATCATAAACGGATTCTAATACAGAAGAAGAATAATATATATTTATGTTTAATATAAGAAGCAGTTCTAATAATCAGTTAGAAGAAATTCCTAAGAATGAACAACAATATATAAAATTAGGAAATTTAATAGGAGAAGAAAAAGACTTTTCTGATGAAATGATAGAAAAAATAAATAAAAATCATATTTCTAAAGAAGAAGTTTTTAAAAATATCTAAATATAAGATATGGTGTCAAATACATATAGAAAAAAATAAGTGGTAATGCAGTAGCCAAAGATACTAGAGGTGGATTAACAAAAATCCCACTATTTAATAAAGATAAAATTAAGAGGATTAAAAAGAAATATCCTCAAATTAGATATATACATTTAGGAATAATAATGAGAACTATAAGAGCTTTGTTTAGAAAAGGTCATGATTTACCAATAATAGCAGTTTTATTCGATAAAGGATTTGAAAATCCAATAAAAGCACTTATTGGAGAAATTCAATCAAATTTGCATGCAAGAGTAATAAGATTTAAAGTTAAACCAAATTATTTTATATCTATTACAGATATTTTGATAGAAGAATGTTTATGTCTTAGAATTCAGACAAAAAATTCTGAAATTAATGAGTTAGCAGAAGATCTAGCAATTAGTTGGACTTCTATTAATGAATATACTAATACACTAGAAGTAGAATGTAACAGCTCGATTTTGGGGCTAGTCAGAATAGTGGCTTCAGAATCACTAATCTGAGGTCAGAGAAAATTATTTTAATATTATTTTACGGGTTATAACATGATTGTATGAGTGCATGAAAATTTTGGTGAATTAATTTTAGTGATTGTATGCTTAAATGCGAAAAAAGGACTAAATCGCATAAAGTGCAAAAGTTTTATTTTACAAGCTAGATGTGTCAAATAGCTATAGAATATTAAATTGGAGGTCCTTAATGTGCAATTAGGCCATTGGGAGAGTGTTGGCCGACCATAGAGACAAAGATGAGACATGGTCAAGGGTTAGGTAGTGTTTGGTGACTTAATTGAGTAATAAGATAAAATAAAAAGAAAATGATATCATCCTTCTTCATTTTCCCTCTACCACCGAAAATACCAGCAAGAATAGGGGTTTGGAAGCTTGAAATTTTCAGCAGCTTATCCTCCTTGCAAGTAAGTGATTTTGGTGGTTTTTCTTGATAATTTTTGTACTTTTGGGGCTCTTGTAGCATAATCTAGCTAATGAGGGGACTATTTTGCAAAATGGTTGAGAGTCTAGGGTTTTTCCATGTGAATATTTATGTTGATTTCTGAAATTTTATGGAAGAAAATGAATCTTGGGTGTCAAATACACAACTTTTGTTAAAGGTGTTTCCATGAAAACACCTAAAATGACCTTTTTATAAAGGTTGTAAAATAGATGGTAAATGTGTGAAATAATTGAAATATTGAGTTGCTATAAGAGGGAATATGAACCAGCTAGGCTTGGGTGTGTGAAAAATGAACACATTTCATTTTACGAGTCTAGGGGTAAAATCATAATTTTGTGAAAGACTAGGGGTAAAATGGTAATTTTACCAAAATAGGAATTTTGGAGTGATTTGGATAATGTGGTTAATTAATAAGCTAGATATGTCATTATAGATCAAGAAGAACGTGGAATCAACCTTGACCGAGGAAAATGCAAGGTTTCGGGCTAAATTGCAAATTGACATATTTTGTATCGAGGTAAGTTTATATATAAACAATACATCCTTTTTACTTATGTTTTTACATATTGAGGTATTATGTGAAATGTGAATGAATATTGTTGACATATATTGAAATAATAGAAAGTGAGGAAATTACGGATGAACACCGTAAATAAGTGAGTGTAGGTGGGCTGTGTGCGATACCACCGTACTTATTATTATTGGTGGGCTGTGTGCAATACCACCATGAAAATGTGACTATTGGTGGACTGTATGTGATACCACCGTGAAAATGTGACTATTGGTGGGCTGTGTGTGATACCACCGTGTTATTCATTAGTGGTGGGCTGTGTGCGAAACCACCCTGTATTCGGTATTATTCCAAAGTGCTTATCATGAAACTTTGACTAAGTGAAAATTTCGTGTACCTATGTGGTGATAAGTGCAGGGTATAAGTGCATGTAAATGTGAGCAATGTTTATGATATGCATTGGGAATGTGGTAAGATTTGAAATGAGTAAGTACAATTACAAGGTTCAGAATTGTTCTTGAGTTGTATGTAATGTTCTTGATGAATAAGTATGTGATATGTTATTCATCGTTTACATGTAAACTTACTAAGCTTTATGCTTACTCCCTTTCTTTTCAATTTCCTTGTAGTATCGCCAAGCTAGCTCGGGGATTCGAAGGACGTCGGAGCTCATTTCACACTATCAATCTATTCTTTTGGGTATAGTATAGTTAGATTTAACATTTTGAGTATGGCATGTATAGGGACTTAGTCTTTGATTGTATGTCGTATTGTTTTGGCCAAATGTGTTGGCTTATTTGAAGATGAATTCTTTTGTATGCGGCCATGGTTGATGGCTATTTCTTATTAATATATGAAATGATAATGTTAGTCATGAATGTGCAAGTTGCATGGTTGATTAATTAGTATATTTGTGCATGAATGAGTTGGTTGCTTGATGTGGTTTATATTGGTGTAAGTATGGGTGGCAAAAAAGGCTTGGTAAATAGCCTTGTTATTGTCCACACGGGTAGACACACGGTTGTGTGTCTAGGCCGTGTGCGACACACGGTCTGCCCCATGGGCGTGTGGTTTGGCCGTGTGTCCTCCTGCATGCTAAGTTGGCAAAACAGAATGCTCAGTAGTAACCACACGGGCTGAGACACGGCCGTGTGTCTCAATCGCGTGGAAGATACGGCCATGGGACATGGGCGTGTGCCTTGGCTGTGTGACCTTATTGGGATGATGACGTCATAAACAGAATGTCAAGGTTTTTGCATACGAGATAAGACACGGGCGTGTCATGGCTGTGTGAGGGACATGGGCGTGTGTTAGGCCGTGTGAAAACCCCTGTAGGTTCGAATTGAGAAAATAAATCTACACGGGTGTGGAACACGGGCATATGATATGCCACACGGGCGTGTCCCTTTTTCCACACAGGCGTGTGGACTGTTTGACGAGAATATTTTAAGTTTTTCCAAAGATCTTCTAGATAAATAGGTTTGATCCCGAACCATTCCTAAAGCGTTTTTGGGCCTCGTAGGCTTGTTCAAGGGATGAAATGAAGGTTTATGAGAAGTTTTAAATTTGAGTGAAAAGTCACGTCTTGGTTTTGTATGAATGTTTGCGTATGAGTTTGGTAATGCCTCGTACCCTATTCCGGTGTCGAATACGGGTAAGGGATGTTACATAGAAATCAAAGAAATTAATAATAAAATTATTGAACTCTTTGAACCTAATAAAATAACTACTGAAATACAACCAAAATTATTACATTTAAGAGATTTATCAATACCAAAAGATTGGATGATAGATAGGATAAGTAGTACAAGTAATTCTAAACTAGTTAGTACAATAGAAAATGTGTCATCTAGTGATAAATTATATTTTAAAAATACAGCTATAACAAATACAAATGATAATTTGGTTTTACCGTCAAATACTCAAATAGAGGAAGATGAGGAAAATCCAAGTAGAAGTTCTATATCTTCAACACCGATAGGAATGAAAAAAAGTTCATATTCCTATTTTTCTCACAGAACCAAGTAAAGTTATGTAATTACATTTTCAAATTTCCAATCCAGGAAGTATTACACATATATTGAAATTAGAGGTAAGCTAAATTTGATTCGATTCAAAAATATCGAAAAAAATTCAAATTTCGAATTAATTGAATCGAGTTATTTGAATTATTAAAGTAAACTCGAGTAAGAAATTTTGGATTTTGAGTTTGAGTCGAGTTGAATTTTTATAATTTGAATAACTCGAATAATTCGAATAACAGATTAGTATAAATACCGTTTTGGTCCCTGCCAATTTTGAAAATGAGCAAATTGGTCTCTCTTAACAAAAATTACAAAAAAATAAAGTAATTTTCAAAATTTGAAAATAATTTTTAAAATTCAAAATATTTATAGAAATTCTAAAATTTATATTTTTAAAAAAATTATAAATTTTAAAAAAATCTAAAAATATAAAAAAATATAATAAAATATTAATTTTAGAATCTAAATAAGTGATTAATTATTCAAGTATATCATACTAAAATATCTTTTTTTATTATTTTTCTTTAAAAAAGTTTTCAAATATATATTGTTTCAAAATTTTGTATTATAACATGGAAAGAGTTATATTGTACAAGATTTTAATTTACCATTATTAATTTTTCTAATTTAACTCAAACGGTTTCACTTAATTCAGTTGAACGCTCACCCCTAATTCGAGTTATTCGAAAATCTAAATATAAAAAAAGACAAAATTACATTGTTTTGATAAATGTTTACTCATTAGTCTTACTTTCCTTCCCGAATCGTCTCACTCTCCTTTTTTCCCTTTACTTAAAATTAATCTAAAAGCTTGTACTTCGTCTACTAGTAAAATAATTGGTCCATGTAAACAGAACATTGAGTATAAATAATAAGATTTGTTAATTTGACTCGACTCGAAATTTTTTGACTCGATTCGAAAAAATTCAAATTGAGTTTGTTTGTTAAAATATGATTCCTCAACTCGACTAACTCAAAATTTTTTGACTCGATTCGACTCGACTCGATCGAATACTCACCCCTAATTTCAATTTAGAGAATATAAAACATATTCTTTACATGCTTTATTAGATACTGGAGCTACAACTAGTAGTTGCAGAAAAAATGCCATTCCTTTAGAAAAATGGGAACTTATGAATAGATGGTAATGAAACCATAATTCAATATAAAGCTAGAAACGTACCAAACTACATAAATAATGTAAGATTTGTGATACCTAAAATATTTTGTTTTCCAGAGATGCATGGAGATATATTATTAGGTAATAATTTTATATATCAACATTTACCATTTTCTATTGATAAAAATTTAATTATGTTATCTGTAGAAAAAATTTTTATAGAAATATCATTGGTAAATTTGTTTGTGATAAAAACTTTACACCACTAAGAGAAGAACAAATTAAACAACTTGAAACAAGTCATGGGTTATTTAAAATATTAGATAATAATTTTGGTTAAAAACCATTAAAATTATGGCAAAATAGTCCTAAATATTATGATATTAAATTAGAAAATCCCAATAGAATTATTAGAGTCCAAGCTTTTGACGATAAACAAGCTTGATTAATTAAAATAATTTTCTAGTCATTTGGGAGTTGCTTAACAATGATAATGCTATTTTGGTGTTGGGAGGTTAGGGGTAGTTTTAAGTTTAGGATCAGTTTACCCATGCTTGTATTAAGTATTTTTTTTTTTGATAAAAAAAGTATTTTTTTGAATCAATAATCAGATTGGGCTTTTAATATACTTAAATAAAATTACATGAAGATTTAAAACTGGCCCAGAAAGTCTTGGCCCGGAGACTAACTAACCTAAGAAAAATCTAGAATGCATAAATTTGAAAATAAAACTACCATCCTAATTACCCAATCAGATGTCCTCTCACCTATTGTAATATCCTGATTCTGTGGGTCTGTGCATTTGGTATGTTGCATGGCTAAGTTAGTAGGTAAAGGCTTTGAGGTGTGGATTGGGCTCAGGTTTGGGTTTAAATCTGGGTTAAATTGTTTAAAAAGAGAGTTAGTAGTATTTTTAATTTAAATAGTTATGTTTGGTAGCAAACTGGGCTCGTGGCCCAAAGTTTGGAAGTGCTTTAAGAGGGCATGAAGGTGGCGTCACTAGGGGGAGGAGCTTGGGCCTAGTGTGGCCGCTTGGGGCCCAAATTAATGGGTCAAAATTCGGCACTCCTAGGGGAAGGGGGTGGACGGCACTTGTGCTAGAATTTAGGAGCTTTAATTCTTTTTATTTTTGGTGATAAACGTTGATTATTAAGAGGGGAAGTTGGATTTAAGGTGGGCTCTTTTAAAGAAAGGATAATGGATGTGATAATGGATGGATAAAAGTTATCAGGAGAAAGAGAGTTGGCCGAAACTCCAACTCTGAGGTGTGTGCATGTGTAGCCGAATTTTGTAGCCAAAGTACTCATCTTTCTTTCATTTTTTTTTCTTTCATCTACTTTGCTAGCCGAAAATCCTCTCCTCCTATTGTCTCAAACTCTTTTTCTTTTCTTTGCCGCCACTTTCCAACACTTTCTTCTTCTCTTCAGTCTTTTTCTTTCAAAGCCCAATCCCCTTTGATCATCTTCCTCCATAGCCGAATCTACAAGAGAGGGTTCTTTTCCCGAAGGTGCACCATAAGCCGAATACTCCTCTTTAATCTGGTGAGTTTCGGGATTTTGTTTCTATGCGATTTTACTCTTTCTTTTCATTAAGATCTAACCCGAATCACTTGTTCTAAGGCCTGTCGATTTTCACTCTCTGCTTCTAGTAGCCGAATCTGTCTCATTAAAGGTCTCCTGTGCCGATTTGGTGGAAAAGCTGAAGGTAGGTGGTGGTAGGTTCGGCCGAATGGCCTTTCTTGTTCTTTTGGCTTTGGCCGAATGTGTTTGGTACTCATTGGATTGCGTTTAAGGGATTGGTTTAATACTTGGGTGTTGACCGAATGTAGGTTGGAAGGAGACGTGTTCGCAAAGACTTTCGGGATTTGATAGTTAGGTAAGGGTTCCTTTTTAACGCTATTATCATTAGCTAGATCTCATCGTTTAAATGGTTTAGTGATTAAGGGATTACTATGGACTCGAATGACAGCCAAGCAGTAGGAGAGGTTGGATCTGTAAATCCAACGCCAAAGTACAAGAAACGATCAATATCGGGAGTGCGAGATTGGCCATTGGGGTGTGGGCCGACATCGGAAGTAGATCGTAGGCCGATAGTGGTAGTCTCGAGTGACAGTAGCGTAGAGGCAGTAAAAGCATTAGTACGAAAACTAGGTGTGTAACTCTTACATACTTTCTTACTTAATATGTTAATGTTGTGTGTTGTTAAAAGCTGGAATGACGGCAATGGTTACTAAAATACCCTTGTGGGTAAAAGCGTGGATGCCGGGTAAGTTGTTATTATTACTTGCGATGAATGTGATCTATGAAAGCATGTTATTCTGTATACATCATTTGGTATGTTGAGCATGATCATACTAATGTCGTTATCATAAATATGTGTTATGGGTGATGAGAGGAGGGGGAAAGTATGATCTATCAGACTGTCACCAGTGATTTGGTATCACACAGTGGGTTGGCCCCACATATTATAAAATTGTGACTAAGTCTCAGTGGTTTGGCACCACCAGTGGTTTGGTACCACATATGTTATGTTTGTAACTTCGGTTACCAGTGGTTTGGCACCACCAGTGGTTTGGTACCACAAGGGGTAGATTTGGGAGACATGGATGGATACCTAGGTTGATGGGTTGCATGACATGCATATTTGTATAAGAACTTGTGTAAGGGCTTAACTCTTGGGATGGGGAATTACCCACTGAGTCTTGGTGACTCACTCCTTCCTTTACATTTTGCAGATCGGACTTAGATCGTGGATAGGGAGCCGGAGTGGACTCAAGGTGTAACACCCCAAACCCGGTCAAAATGCTACAACCGAATCTGGTATGTCACAGGGTAAAACGTTTTTGGAAGACAAGTCTGTTGAGTCAATTTGCGAAGAAAACACTTAATCTTATGAAAACCAAAGTTGCATTAAGTAGTTTATTAAAATCATCATCGAGTTGACTTATCGTTGTTACAAGTTCACTTATTTACCCGATGGTAAAGTTTAGGAAAAATCTCGAAATTTATTAAGGTTGTGAATACATTCATTTTATAATTTCTTTACTTGTTAGCCATGCTTTAATGTTTAACACAAATTCAAATAAATAATTAAACCCAAAGCAAAATATAGATGGCCTTATTACACAACCAAAACCCCAAAATTTAAAACAAAGTAAAATCAAAATTTAACCGTTTAAAATGAAGCCAACTATTGAGCATGGCCACCTCGAGTCCATCCCGGCTCCATATCCACGATCTAGGAATTATCTGCAAAATGTAAAGGAAGGGGTGAGTCACTGAGACTCAGTGTGTAATTCCCCATCCCGGAGATAACAAGCCCTTACACAGTTCATAAACAAGTATGTATGTCATGCAACCCAAAAACCTAACCATCCGAAACTCCTGATTCTACCCCGTGTGGTACCAAACCACTGGTGGTGCCAAACCACTGGTGACCCAAAGTCACAAATAAACATATGTAGGGCCAACCCACTGTGGTGCCAGACCACTGGGACGAGTCACGAAGATAACATATGTGGTACCAAACCACTGGTGGTGCCAAACCACTGGTGACCCAAAGTCACAAATAATCATATGTGGTACCAAACCACTGGTGGTGCCAAACCACTGGTGACCCAAAGTCACAAATAATCATATCTTCCCCCTCCTCTCATCATACCCATGCAATATGACATAATAATTCGTGTATGCAGTATGTCATGTATGCTAACATATATCAAATATAAGTATAACATGAATTACCATCATAATCAGATAGACATAAACAACATAATCACGCTAATCAACCTCTAAGGGTATAACCGTAATTTTACCTACCAAGGGCATTTCGTAATTTACCCACCAAGGGAATTTTCGTAATTTACCTTTTAGGGGTATTTTGGTACTTTACCCTTCCAAGGGTATATCAGTAATTTCGCACCTGCAATGGCCTTTCTTAATGCCTAATGTCGCCCCGAGCGACTCAGCTACCATTTCCGGTTGTACCGGGCTATTGGGCCTAAAACCCAATTTTGGCCCATTTGGGCCCACACGCTCGTGTGGCCCACCTAACACAAATCTAGCCACGTATATAAGTTCCACCTAGTCTAGTTCACTTTATACTACACTATCATACAATTTATTCAATTGGGCCCACGGGCCCATTGGCCCACTTCGGCCCATCGCGGCCCTAAGCAGCCTCAACCCACAAGAATACTACTGATGGCCTCAACTATCGCGTCGAAGCCCCACACGTGCGCTCGCAAGCTCGTGTGGCTACTATTGCCGTGACCGGCACTTTGGCATTTGCCGCTCTACGACTAGGGTAGAGAGAGTTACACACCTGATAGGAATCTGAAGCTGCTAAACCGCGCTCCGAGCACTCCTTTGCCCAACGCCAACTAGGTATGTTAACTCTCCTCCTGGAATGCTCTTTATATAGCTAGCTCTTCACCCTTCTTCTTTGTATCTTTCCGATGTGGGATCCTTTCGTCAGTAGAGTTTAAATTCAACTGAAACTCTTGCCGTCCAATCCGCAAAATAAATACTCCCTTGCTTCTCATGATATTAACCCAGGCTCCCTTGCAACATAATCCACGCCGCTAACCACTTGGCCACAAGCTCCTCTTGTGTCTTAAACCATGTGCAACTAAATTTAAACCTATAGCCAAATTCTAAGGTCCAAGTAAAAAGAAAACCAAATTGCAAAAGCCTAGACTTGAACCTTGGACCTCCTTCCTTCCTTGTGGCGTCACCCCCTTGCTCCCTAAATGGCGTCACTTTGCCACTACACCACACACTCCACTTGTGTCATTTTCCTCCACATTTTATTCTTAAGGCCTACCTGCCAACTTCCAGGGTTTTTTTCACCTAAAACCAAAATTTCCCCAAAGCCAAAGTTCGATCCCGGGACTTCATAGAAGCCCTCTAAGCTTCCAAAATCACTTATCTAATAAGTCCAACTTGTATTTAAGCCGATCTCTTGTTCTCCAAAAATTTAAATGCTACTACGCTCAAGGCCCATTGGGCCCAATTATTCTAGGCCCAATTTCAGGATGTTACACAAGGTGGCCATGCGCAGCATTTGGTTTATTACAAAGTTTTTCATTCGAACTTAGTTATTTTATTACATTTTTGTTTTCAGTTCTGTAATAAGGCCGCCTAAGTTTTATTTTGGGGTTCTTTTATTTAGTCATTTTTATAGTTTCTATTTAATATGAGGATTAAACTATGATTTGGAGGTTTTCAAAAGCTAAACTAAATACTTTTTTTCTTTATATACAATGATTAAGTAATTAATACGGAGTAACAATATGACAATTAAGTTTTCAAACCAATTTCAACATGTTTTACAAGATACAAAATACATCGACGTTTTCTCTAAAACCTTACATCGGTTTTCTATCTAAAATAGGTCGACAAATCGGTTCCAAAAACATTTTCTTTTCCGCGGCACGCCAGATCCGGTTGTAGCGTTTTGACCGGGTTTGGGGTGTTACACCTATCAAGTCATTTCACTTCTGTCATTTCTTCATTAATGGCGAAAATCATTTCCGAGGGGAGTTTAATGCTCTTGAGGCTGTTTTTTTTTACCATTTGGAAAAACTCTCCTCTGCTTCCTCCTCTCTTCATCTTCTCAATTTGGCTCTCTCACACTGCCATTCCTCGCCTGATCTTCTGCATACCTTGGAACGTTATTTTTCAGGTAAATCCTCTCCTTTCTTCTCAAAGTTTCCGTTGCTAATATGTGTGCTAGAGTGTTTGCTGATCTTGGAATAAACTCAAACTTTAATCTTCTGTCTCTGGATTTCATTCTGTGAATATCGTGAATGTATGACCCTACCTGTGATTTGTCAAGATCTGTATTCTTGCATTTCTTTATTATTGTCAATGAATCGCCTTCAATAATGATGTCTTCTTTGTTCATGTCGAGTGCTATTTGGGTTGCTCGACGGTAGGCGATTGCTTCAGCAGCAAAAGTGGAAGCTACCCCTCTGTGAATTTTTGTGCTTGAAAAGAGGACTTGTCCGTTACTGTCCCTGACTACAACCCCAGACGCCGAATATTTGCTCCTCATGTCAAAAACCCATCAAAACTTATTTTGATTCCCTGACCAGGTGAGTGACTCCATTTAATCTTCACATTAGAGGTTTTTTGGGTTTCTTTTCTAACTCCATCAAGCTCTTTAAGATAGCTATGAACGAATCTTGCAATCTCCTGACCTGATCTACTCGTTTTGTCATGAATACGAGAATTTATTTCCCCTCAAATGGCCCAAAGTGCTACACAAAAGATTCTACCTTTTTCCAGCGTTAGAGATACCAAGACCATGGTAAGCCATTCAACAAACTCTACATATGTAAACATTGCAAAATCTAGATCTGACAATATACTCCATACTTCCATTGAAACAGGGCATTCTCGGAAGAGATGGTTCATTGTCTCTTCTCCACCACCACACCGGGGGCACAAACTACTGGTCGCTAAACTTCAGAGAGTCATATTCACTGCAGTAGTTAAATAGTTCCAAGAAGTTTTCTAGATAAAATTTTTTATTTTTGTAGGTATTTCAATCCGCCATAATTTTCTGTAAAAATCCCTATAGATGTTTTGTAAAGCATAAGCTGTAGGATCAAGGCTTTGTAATAGTTTATAGGAGCTCCTTACTGAGAATTCTCCTGACAATTCGCCATTCCAAGCCAGAAAATCTTCATGAGGTTCCAACGCTAGAGGAATTTGGAGGTTCAATTCAGCTTTATCTTCTGGGAAGGTATTAACAATCAAGTCTCTATTCCATTCTCTTTCATTACTGTTGATTAACTCTGCTACTTTATCACATTGCAAATTATCAAATCTGGACATTAATCTAACATTAACATAATTTGGAATCCATGCATCTTCAGTAATTGAAATATTTGTACCCGTACCTACTTTCCAAATCAGACCTTTCTCCAGTGTATCCTTAGTTGCCCAAATACTACGCCACACATAGGAACACGAATTCCCCAGACACGAGTTAAGAAAATTGCTTTCTGGAAAATATTTCGCTTTAAAGACTTGTGCTACTAATGAATCCGGGAAATTTAACAATCTCCACCCTTGTTTTTCATTTTTATTAATCAACAGTAACTGTTGAAAAATAAATCCCCTGAAAACCAAGAGTGCTCTCTAAAAAGTCCTAGAGAGAGCAGTAACTACCGTGGCTTGGGATGGAAGAGAGTGGTGGCACGGTGTAACATTCTAAAATTTAGAATTTTATGTTTTGTATTATACCATGCGATAGTCTAGTGAAAAATGTTAATTGTGTATGTTTAGGGGTCCTAAGAAAGCTTGGGGTTGAGTTGGGCCTTAGCAAATTTTTTGTGTTTAAGCACTTTAAGGAGAGAAGATAAGTGGCATCAAGGCTTAAGGAAATAAGTGTGTATTTTGCTAGCACAAGAGGAGCTAGTAGTAGAGTGGTGTGGCATCACATGAAGGAGCTTAAGGGGTGGAGTTCGAATCCCACCTATTGTAAAATTTTTGGATTATTTTGTGCTTCTTTTCCAAAGTGTCGGCCAAGGCTTTAAATAAGGTAAGGAAGACTTTTTATTAATGGAAAGGAGACTAAGAAAATAAGGTAAGGAGGAGAGTAAGGAAAGAAGTAAAGGAAATGAGTAACAAGGGGGATATGTTGGTCGAATATTTGGAAGGTGCTTGGGATAGAATTTTGGTCAACCATGACCTTTTTGGTGAATGAAGTACACGGTTTTGGTAGAGGGAGTTAGGGAGCCGATTTTTCTTTTGGTTTTTATGCAAATTGGTGCATGAAAGGTTTTGGTTTCTTTTACCATTTTGGGTACTTTTCTTTTCCAACTTCTTTTTCCCCTTGTTTTGGCTGAAACACTCTAGCAATTTGTTCATCTTTCTCTCCTGTTTTGCCGAAACCCTCAATCCATTCTTGCTCATTTTTCCTTTGTTAGCCGAAACTATCTAGCACTTTTTCTCCATCTTTTCTTTTCTTTTTCACTATTTCTTCTACCTTTCTTTCTTCTTCTTTAATCAATATTTTGGTGGCCGAATCTTCCTATTCATTTCTCTCAATAGCCGAACCTTTTGACCCTTAATCTTTTCTTCATTATTTCTTTCTCTTTCGTGTTGACACTCTCTTCTTTGATCAAATCGATAAGTGGTTTCTTTCTCTCTTTTCATTTTCTTTTCTCCTTAGCAGAATGTGTGTCCATCACTATTCGGTTGTTCTATTTTGCTCTAAACTGAGATATCATTTTCTCATACTCTCTCAAGTCGTGATCATCTCTTCTTTTTCGTAGTGTTATAGTGGGTGGCCGAATACCACATCCCTGTCGATCCATCAGTAGTCATAAGCCAATCGGTGGAAGTTTGATCTACCATTGTCAAGGTAAGGGATTTCTTCAAGTTTCATCTCGATATCTCTCAATACTTGGTTATTCCGCTAAAACGGATTGATGATTATGTTTAACCGCTTATTCTAGGGACTAATCATTCGTTCTTATCTATTCGTTGATCCTTCGGAAGTAGTGGTAAGCCGAATGCTATCCCTAAACAACTACTTTCTCTCGTAGTAGTAATATTCTAACTGAGACTTTTTCAATGGAGGCAAGTGGTAACGATTTGAAAGGAAAAGCGATAGGAGAACACAAAAGGAGTGGATTTACGATTCCTACTCCCAAGTTCAAATGAAGGGCAGTATCGGCAGTTCGGGATTTTCCACCGGGTTGTGGACCATCATCCGGTGAGAATAGACAAATCGTGGTCGTTCACGATACTAAGGGTAAGTATTTCATTAGATCGTTAGATTTAGATATTTGGATTAAGAAAATCTCGTTTGTTGGTTAATCGAGTGTAATGGTGATTTAGGTGCCGATGATCAAGAAAGCTTAGTCCTTATCGTAATCAGGTGTGTAATCTCACACCGAAATTCCGTAAATATGTGATTTATCATCATGCTAGAAAAATCAATCGATGTTGCTTAAGAACTTAATAACAGTAATATGGTATGAATCGAGTGATTTGCTTACAAATCGTTAATACTAAGATTTGTCAAAATCGGTGTTAATTTGTAAAATTACAAAAATACCCTATGGGCTGAATTATGAATATACCCTCAATGGGCCGTTTTTATCAAAATGCCTTAACGGGCCGAATTGTTTAAATGCCTTTAAAGTGTTGATTTACCAAAATGCCTCTCAGGGCCGATTTACGAAAATGCCCCTATGGGCCAAATTACCAAAATGCCCCTAATGGGCCGATTTGCTAAAATGCCTTAGTGGGCCGAATTATTAAATTGCTTTAATGGGCCGATTCACCAAAATTAATTCATTAGATTATTGGTGGTTATATATGTATGTGGATGTTTAAT
The DNA here is from genome assembly GCA_005393395.2 of Gossypium australe. Classification (NCBI taxonomy): domain Eukaryota; kingdom Viridiplantae; phylum Streptophyta; class Magnoliopsida; order Malvales; family Malvaceae; genus Gossypium; species Gossypium australe. Next base: position 32,660,819 of record CM016617.1, read on the forward strand.
TATGAATTGCATTTTTACATATTGCATGTGATGAGAAAAATTGTATGGAGAGCAGTGTAGCCTGGTGGCATTGCCACAATTTGTTCATTAATATGATTAATTGTGATTTCGGTGGCTTGACCATTAAAATATTATACTCTAGCAGCTTGGCTGCATATTGGTGTGAGCGGTGGGGTGGGTTGAATTGATCCCCACAAGTGTGATTGACTGGTCGGGGGTGTGATGGATGGATGGGTTGGGTTGCATACATTTACTTCATTTAAATATTGTTATGTAAATGGGCTTCGGCCCAAGATTATGCTATATGGGCTCAGGCCCAAGATATTGCTTTACGGGTTCAAGCCCAGTGGATGACGGTAAGGGGATTATACACTGAGTTCTAGTAACTCACCCCTCCTTCTTAATCCTTGCAGGTAATGCTCAGTGATGTGGACTTGGGCCATTGATGACTTGGTGGAGGCCACACATCAGAAATGGTGTTTTTGAACTTTAAATTTCTTCTTCCGTTTATTTTATTACTTTTACTATTTTGGGTTTTAAAGTTGTAATAAGGCCACTGGGATATTTTTATTTGGTTTTATGTTTAGTCGTACTTATTATTTTTCTTGAATTATTTTAAATGGGGATTTTCTAAAATCATAAATAAAGGTTTTCCAGAATAGATTAACAAATGGATTTCATAACAAACTTTTACAAATAATTTAGCTCAGAAATTCTCTTTCGAATTATCAACAATATTTTCAAAAGTCACGATTTTAAAAGATCAATAGCTTAATTATCGATTCTTCAATCAACCTTTCAAGATTAGTAGTATTTTATCGAGTATTTCTAAATCAAATTTGTTTTCTTAAACAATAGCCTTAGTAAGAATCATAAGTTCTTTATTTGTTTTCTTCATGTGACATGCCAGATCTGGTCATACCGCATGGGCCGGGTTTGGGGTGTTACACATGGAGAGGGAGAGTAGTGAGGAGATCTCATTGTTAGCAGAAGAACTTATTCAACTATCAATTAAGAGATCATTGGTGGTGCCGAATGTCAAGCCGACCTTGATATGCTCAGTTTGGACGAAGAAATCCTTTAATCCAGAGAGCTTTAGGGCACAATTAAGAAGTATATGGAAGACTAAGAAAAAGTTTGAAATCCAGGTGGTTGGGCAGAATCTTTTCTCAATCGTCTTTAACTTAGAAGAAGACCAGGTGTTTCCGGACAAATAGTTATATACACAAATAAGTCGTTTTTTTAAAAAAAATATTTTTCAAAATTCAAAAATTGGCTTAAAAGCTCTTTTTTAAAAAAGAAAATTTTAGTTTTTTTTTCCATAGCACTTTTTATTTCAAAAGTCTTCTTATAAGTATTGTTCAACTAAGCCAAAATAAATTATAGATCAAGTATTTGATACGGTTTTAAAAAAATTAGTGAAAAATTAAAATATCTTTTAGATAGCATTAAAAAATGGGAAGTTAGATTTCAAAATTCTAATTTTGAAATTTATTGTTTACAAATTTATTATTTTAAGTTGTTTATTTTAGAATTAAAATATTTAAAATTTAAGATTTTGAATTAATTCAAAATTTATTATTTGGATAATTCAATTTTAGATTTTGATTTCAATTAATTCTAAACTTTAAAAAATATATTTTTAAATTAAATTATTTAGGAGGATTTTGAACATTATTGTTTGAACAAGATTGGACCGGCAGGTTGGATCGAGAATCGATTAGTGTAATGATCTGGGCAGATGCATTAGACTGATTGACCTGGGAATCAGTGCGGACCAATTGATTGGGTGGTTGAACCAAAACTTTTTCATTTTTCAATATTTTTATTTTTATGATTTATTTAAAAGAAGAGACGGATCAGTCGGATTGGTCGTACTAGTCAAACAGATTAAACCGATTGAATTGATCAAACCGGTTGGACCAGCAAGCTTGTGGCCTAATTATGGAAATTATAAATTAAAAGTCAGGGGTCTATAAATTTAAAATGTAGAAATTATGGTATAAATGATTTTTTTAAAATATTTATATTGTATTAAATTAAATGCATAAAACTTCATCATTGTTTTTAAAATCGAATTGGACTGGCCGATCGGATCGAGGATCACTTAGGATACCAGTTCGAAATAAAAGAGTCAAATTGGTTGACTCGTAAATCAGTTAAACCAAATTTTATCTATTTTAAAATATAATTTTTATTTTTAATAATTTATTTACTCGAATCGATTGGATCAATTGAACCGAGAATTGGTAGTCTGATTTGTTTGCCTACCGGTCCAATTTTAAAAATTTTGCGTTCCGTTGATGATATATTATAAATAAAATTAATTAATTATTGTTTGTGTTTTGAAGAAGTATGAAAGAAGAGAGAAAAAAAAGTTACTGGATTATGAAAATTTAACTTTAAAAATAGATTTTGAATTATGATAAATTAAAATAAATATTTTTATTTACTATCCAAACAAAGAATTTGGATTTTCAAATCTAAATATTTAAATCCAAATATTTTTATCCAAATCATGGTTTCTAAACGAGCTATTATAGACATTATGTTAGAAAGTAAAAAAAAAAATTAATATACATAAAAATTGTAAAATTTTAAATTTAATGATAAATGGTATTATTATAATGATACATAAAATATAAATTAATTTATAATTTTAAATAATTTTGAATAAAAAAGTAATTTAATAATTGCATTTAGATGTAAAAACACTGTTTTGAAAGTATTTTTTAGTTTAAAAGCTAAGTGTGCAATTCATGTGTGGTGAAAAGTGCATTTCGCAATGAAAAAGGGGCAGTTAGAGTAGATAGTTTGGTAGGTTTATAATCTTTAGGTTACTAGTAGTTGTTTTTGCTTGAAATTGAAAGAGAGGAGATTGGAGTGGGCATCTCTGAATGTCTTTGCTGTGTGAGGTTGATACTAGGATGATGAAATGCAATATGTAAGATTATAGAGTGTTTACTTGCGACTTGCTGATTAATCTTAGTGATATGTTGGATCATATATAACTTTTGTTCTATAATTTATTGGGGATAAGAGATGTTGGGTTTCTAAAACAAATGAATGACACACAATATATAATTCAGCGCTGACATGCCTAAAGGGAGACATGTGGAGTCGAATGAAGATCCCAGTATTGGGTGGGTGGAAAGCCATGGTTGATCTTCTGGATGGTTTAGATGGCCCAAAATAAACCATATGGAGGATGATTGAAAAGGTAAGCACTGTCTCCCAAAAAAGGAAAAGACATATCAAAGACTGTGTTTGGACCACTTAATTGAGTCTGTATTAGGTTCCATCAATCAGCATGTGAAATGTGTTTTGTAGTAAAAGCTTCTTCATGTTTAGTCCAAAGAAATTTTGGGAGAAAACTCACATCTACATTAAAAAAAAAAGAGAGAGAGAAAAGGTAGAATGTAAGCATCAGGCATGTGTCTGTAACATTTAGAAAAAAATATAAAATATAAAATATAAAATTACTATAAACACATCTGTAATGAATCTGGACAACCATTTGTCTAAGCTCATTCTTCGTGAAAAAAATATTTTACTTTTTCTTAATTAATTTATATATATTTATATTTTTTAATTTATGTTTGTCGCGTGACATTTGAGAAGTTACTATGTGGCACCACCAGATTGTTTAGCAATGTCACAACAGTACAAACTAATAGTGTTAATGCGGAGGACCAAACTGGTTGACGAAATATAAATTCAGAAATTAACTAGGTTTAAATTTTTTTTACAAATAGACAAATTTAGGAGCCAAATTATATATTATCCCATTAAAAAATAACTTTTAGGAAAGATAAGAAACACAAATATAAGAAAGTTAGAAGAATTTTTAAGTTTGAAAATAACAGTAAATTGAATTGACTCATACATTCAACTTTAAATAAGAGTTGATATTTATGTAAGAATTATACTTTACAGTAATGATTTATATTTAATACATTAAAATGCATAATTTAATGTACTATCAATGAATTAAATTATAATAAATCATTAAAATTTTAAAATTTAATTATTTTAATTTTATTTTTTTCATTAATAATAATTGAAAATATAAATTATTAGTGCTTCAAATATTAATTTTTACATTAGTTACTATTAGTAATTATTTTTTTATTAATTAAGGTTAAACTATCAAAATAGCCACTTTTGTTTATCTCAGGTTATATTTTAGTCACTTATATTTAAAATGTTACGTTTTAGTAACTTACGTTAACGTGTTGTAACATCTTGGTCATTGAGCCATTAATTATCGTTAATGGTATAATGGTAAGCTGATGTGGCACGTTAAATCATCATTTCGAACAAAAAATTTAAGTTACATTATATAATTGGTCCCCATATTTTTTGTTTTAAGCAATTTAAAATTTTTTTATGTTCTTTTAACTTTTTTTCTTTATTTTTCATTATCTTCTGCTTCACCCTTTGTTTTCCTCCTTTCTTCATCTCTGTTTTCCACATAATTAATTCAAAGAAATGAGATTTCAAACATAAGGCATCTGTAAAGTTATTTTGCTTGAATGATCTATTAATTAATTCAAAGAATGGGATTTCAAACATGAGGCATCTGCAAATTATGTCAAATAGTCAACTAAAGGTTACTTGTTAATGTAGCATTTAACCATATGATGAATTTAAGGGCTAGGTTGCACGAAAATCATTTGAGGCAGCTCTTGAAACCACAATTGGAATATGGAGAAGGGAACATAAAAGAAAAAAAAGAAAATTTAAAAGAATACAAAAGAGATGGAGAAGGGAGGAAAACAGAGGGAGAAGCAGAAAATAATGGAAAATAAAGAAAAAAGAAAGTTAAAAGAACATAAAAGAAAAAAATTAAATTACTCAAAATGAAAAATATATGGGGACCAATTGTATAATTTAACCTAAAATTTTTATTTGAAATGATAATTTAACGTGCCACGTTAGCTTACCGTTACACCGTTAATGACAATTAAAGGCTTAGTGACTAAAAGTTACAACATAATAACACAAGTGACTAAAACGTAGCATTTCAAATATAAGTGACTAAAATGTAACTTGAGACAAACTGTAACACCCCTTACCCATATTCTAAGCTAGAACTGAGTTCGAGGCGTTATTGCACTTGACTCACATGATCATTCCACTTTAGTTCATCAAAATCCATTCCAAATTAAACTTTCCCATTCTCATAACTACCCTCCTTATAATGGGTCTACGAGACCCTAAACATACTTCTGGAAGGTTTCGAAAAAGAATCGAAACTTTTACACACTTAGAAAAATTTTGCCTAAATAGGGGCCACACGCCTGTGTGGGCAGGCTGTGTGGTCACACATGCCATGTCCTTCACCCGTGGTCGACATTGACTTATTTCACACGGCCGAGCACATGGCTGTGTCTTTGGCCCGTGTCCCTCACACGGCCTCGACACGCCCGTGTTTCAGCCCGTGTGCCAAAACCTTGGCATTCTGTTTATGACGTCATCACCTCACTATGGTCACACGACCAAGGCAGACGCCCATGTCCTTAGACCATGTGTCAAATTAAATTCCACACTTAAAGTGCAGACTTCACATGGCCTGGGTACACGCCCATGTCCAAGGTCGTGCCTCCCACACGGCTGAGACACACGATCGTGTCTCTGCCCGTGTGTTTACTACTGAGCATACTGACTTGCAAGCCTAGCATGCAAGGGGACACACGGCCGATCAACACGCCCATGAGGCTGACCGTGTGTCTCACACGGCCTAGACACACGCCCGTGCATCTACCCGTGTGAACATTAAAAAGGCTATAATCCAACCCAAATGCCACCATGCATAGCAAACATACTTATTCCAACTCATCTCAACACAACTCATAACCCAAGGGCACATCCAAGAACTCAATTCAAAACATTCACACAAGCATAAACTTCATAAATTCATCTTCATTAAACATAAGAATTTACCAAGTATTGGCCCAACTTTAATGACCATATACAAAATGACTTTAATAACATATATAGCCAACATTTTAGCTAACAATTACGACCTAACAAAATACCCAAGTCCTATACATGCCATACTCAAAACAAGTCTAAATTGTTATACCAAAGTGATGTTGATAGTGTGATTTCCGAACTCCCGCGTCCCAGATCCCCAAGTTATCTAGGCAATACTACAAGGAAAAGGGAAATGAAAGGGGTAAGCACAAAGCTTAGTAAGTTTGCATGGAAATAAATAACAACAATAAGCTCATGATAAAGTCCATCCATGGCATTAATTAACCATACATAAGGTTATAGACTTCTTGCCATACTTACTCACACTCGCCTTTATTAATCACATACCATGCCACATGTCGTAAATATTTCTTCATGAATCATTCACAAGTACCTGTATTCACTCATTCACATGACTTTAGTACTAATCTCATTTCTATTTCCAAGCTTATCTATCTATCCCATTAATCACTAGGGATACTCAAGGATGCATATTCATCGTCATTAATATAAGTATGAAACCAATGCCACACCCTAGATGTGGTCTTACATGGGGTCACCTCTGAGTGCCGATGCCATATCCCGGATATGGTCTTATACGAAATCTCACATCAAGTATCGATGCCATATCCTGGATATGGTCTTATACGATTCTCTTATTCAATATCGAAGCCATATCCCAGATATGGTCTTATACGAGATCTTAATTCGGTGCCGAGGCCATGTCTCGGACATGGTCTTATACAGGACCTTATCCATTTCATGTCTCGATGATAGCATTTTTACATTCATTATAGTCCACTAGGACTTCAACATCTCAACTTACTCAATTTAGTAGAACATCATGTATCAATATACTACCAAATATTCTCAAACATGCTAACATAACGTTGAATTTATCACATACAAACTTACCCCGATTTCAAAGTAAGCTAGATCGTTGATCTAGTCCGAGACTTTATTCTTTCCCCGATCGAGGTGGATTCTTGGTTCTTCTTGCTCTATAATAGCAAATTAGCTCGTTTCAATCATCACATTAATAAAAGCATTTTAATAATCATGCTTTGGAAAAATTACTATTTTTCCCTTAAACTTTGGCAAAATGATCATTTTACCCCTAGGCTTGGAAATTTATTCTAATCAAATTTCTATCTTCAACAAGCCTAGGTGAACACTTATTTGTCTTATGGCTATCATCAAAACCCAACATTTCACACATTTACAACCATTTTTTAACCTTTCCAACAAGGTCCTTTTAGGTATTTTCATGACAACACCTTTCACAAAAGTTGCTCATCTAACAACTAAGACTCAATTTCTTCCATAAAAATACAACAAATAACAATGAAAGCTCTCATGGAAAAACTCTAAACTTTTCACCATATTTCAAATTAGTCCCCTCATTTGAAAGCTTAAGCTCTAAGGGTTCTAAAAGTATAACTATCTTCAAGAAAAATCATTAAAATCACTTACTTGAATAGAGAAGAGTTTGCTAAAACTTTGAGCTTTCAAAAACCCCTATTTGCTTGCTATTTTTGGTGGAGAAAGATGAAGAGAAAAGATAGATATCATCTTTTCTTTTTTTTTTTATTCTATTTATCAATTAGTCAACAATTGTTACCAACCTTGACCAATTTGTCAATTCTTGTCTCATATGATCTACTATGGCCGACCAACCATTTACAAGGGGATAACTGCCTTTTAAAGACCTTCTATTAACATTCTATGGCTATTTCGCATCATTAGCTAATAAAATGGAACTTTCGCACTTTATGCGATTTAGTCCTTTTTCGCGATTAAGCAAGAAATCGATAAAATTTAAGCACCAAAATTTTCATAGACTTGTACCATCACACTATAACTCATAAAATATCATGGAAATAATTTTCTCTAACCTCGGATTAGTGATCCCGAGATCACTATTCCGACTAGCCCCTAAATCGGGCTATTACACAAATAAAAGCGACTATTTTGGTAGTGTACCCTTTAATTAATTTTCGTATTAGCAAAGAACCTGATTTTATTACATTAAAATGTTAAATACACGGTGTCATACATTAAAGATGCTCCAATGCCATTCACAACAATCATTTCCATTCACTACTAATATTTCCTGTAAAACCAATTCATTCCTTGCTAACCATGCTCTTGTTGGTGAGTAGGGATAAAAATAAACTTATGACAAATTAACAAAGGCTTTAAGGCGTGTATCAATGCCACTTTTTTTAAGGTTCTATTCGCCTCCACTTATATTATGATATGCAAAAGACTTACTTGCAAATGAACCTCGAGGATATAATGAAGCCCAATGGCTACCTACATTTTGCACTGATAGAAACAGTTACCTGAGCACTAAGCAAAGCATAGCAATGATATCAATTTCTATAAAGAATTTTTACAGTAATTTTTTTAGAACAATTAAGAAATATAATAAATGGTGGAGATCAGAAATAAACTTTTTTTTTCTATATTTTTAGGTTGTCATGCAAATGTGAGCCTCGTGTCTTTTCATAGGGGCATAACTACCTAAATGGATAGTCATATCTTTAGCAATAAACATAATTATTCAATAGATATCTACTTGAATAATTATGACTATTTGTTAATAACCAAGTGACATAACTTTTGGTTACTTATAACGTTTCATTTGCAACTATTGGAACACTATATATATATATATTTGAAAATGTTCCAACAATCTCTCCTCGTTTTCAAAATATTCTAGATTTTGATAATCTTGGAAATCAATTACATAAATGAAGGTGTCTTACGATTGAACCTTCACTTAGTGAAAACATTTTAAAGTTAATTGAAATTGCATGGTAGACTATGCTTTGAACCAACTATTCCATTTGACTAACCAAACACATTTCACACAATGATTTCAATACCAGTCAATGCACAGTATCCAAGGGCATTATTATGGCCATGTGTTTGTAACCTCTTTTCATGAGCATTGTCAGAACCAAGCCCTTGAGCTCCTAGAAGCGACCATACTTCCACTCACATAGGTAGGTCCCAACAAGAGTGTTCCCATAATTATAACACTCTAACATGTTTATGTTATGGGTTTATTAAGAGTATAATACTCATCCTTCTCCTTATTATTATGGGTACCTAACAGTTTTTACCTTGGGATGATATATTATATATAATTTTATAGTGCTCACGGTCATATACTGACGATGTACTTTGTCTTATTGAATTCAAGACTTGACGTTATACCAAGCGTTGAGTTGAGTTTCCATCATGGGTGACTTAAATATTATAGGTTTGTACCTCATCCTAAATTTCTAAATTTTCAACATAGTTGTGTTACTTATTCAAAACCACATGGTGAAACTTTATATTTATTTGTGTCTTGAAAATTCACAAGACCAATATCCCAACCATGTTCAATTACCCATTCTTTTGAAAAAGAATGCTATCAAGGATATCCTTTCTTTCTACTATTGTCAAATTACAGTGATCAATTTATCTTTTAATCATGACAATTTCATATTTGACTACTTTTATTATTTCTTAATATCCAAGAAATTAATTTCACAATCACCAAATATATGAAACTATACATCATGTCTTTTCACCAAGTAAGTTGTTGTAAAGAGGCCTCAAATCTCTTGGTGAAACTAGACAACATATTTGCTATTTGTCATAGCTTGTTTTCAAAGTTAGTACATGACTTTAATTTTTTTTCCTTCATAGTCAAGTAACATTATTTTTCTCAACACACCTTATATATACAAGGGTGTAGAATATAATAACTTAATATGAACTTATCAAAATATGATTGTAACACCCTGGTTTAGGGGCTAGGTAATTCGGGTATAATTTAAGTGTTGGAAGGGTTTTGGGTGTTTTTGGATGTGTTTTAGAGGTTTAGGAATGCTTGGATGGAAAAGGAAGGGCTTTGGAAAATTTTTATTTTTTTTTTAGTGTAAAAAGGGGAAATGGGGCACGAAGGCCTTAAAATATTTTTCTGGAGTTTAGGACGCAAGGAAGGATGTGGCAAAGTGGCATAGAGGCGCTGCTTGGGGGCTTTGGAAGGTGACGCCTAAGTGAGCAAGGGTTCGAGCTGCTGGGGCAGCAATCTGGTTTTAATTTTGCGTCAAGGGGCTGGGCCAGGTAAGCTTAAAAAATAAATGTCCAAGTTGATGGACATGAAAGTCCAATTGGCAGAGTGGCTCTTAGGCGCTACTTAGGTGCTGGAGGGAGGAGAGAGCGCGGGTTCGAGGGGCTGGAGCTGCATTTGGGGAATTTTTATTTTGCTTTTTGGTGATGGGCTGAAGAAGGTAGGTGTTAAGAATAATTGTTGGGGGTTTTTAGCATAAAAATCAAGGTGGCCCAAGTGGCCTGGGCGCTATTTGGCTTCTGGCTTTCCCCCAGGTCCTATGTTCGAATCTTGGGGGCTGCTTTTGGGGGGTTTTTCCTTCTTTTTGCTGCTGGTCGGCGTGGAAGTGGGCTGCACATTGAAGTTTTATTTTATTTTTCTCTTTTGGCAGCAGCTGGTAAGTGTTAAACGGTAGGTGGGGTAGTGTTTTAATTATCTTGTATTTGTTTTTATTTAGGATAAGTATTTGGTTATTTTATTATTTTAGATTAATAATGGATTATCTTAGGTAGTTTTAAATTAGAAATAGGAGATAAATGGCTGCTATTAGATTGTTTTTATGAGGTGATAAAATAGGAGTTTAAGATAGGAAAGGAAATTGGTTTAGAATTAAAAAGAAGTGGTGGCCGGCCAAGGGGTGGTCTTTTATTTTGATTAAAGTGGTGATATTGGATAAAGTGCTATTAGTATTTTATTTATCTACTTAGTTATATTAAGTATAGGATTATTTTTATTTTATCTAAATAGGTGGGATAATTGTTGACCATTCAAATTGTTTTTTTTAAATGGATGAGGATGAGTTAACAAAGGATTTGTTAATTCAAATTAATTTGAATTGGAGGCCATAGGTAGCAGCCGAAATTAGGAGTTTCCAGGAGGGAAACAAATGCCGAACGTGCTATTTATTGGGCAACTTTCTTCTTGATTTCCTTTTGAACCTTTAGCCGAATTTTAGTCTCTTCTGAACCGTTATTTTCTTTTCCTTTTCATACTCTATTCTCACCAAAACCATCTCTCCTTCTCAAATATTATTTTGGCCGAACATCCCAACTCCATTTAGGAGTCATTGCCGAAACATTTAGCCTCTCATTCTCTCTCTGCTTTGATTACAAGTCCCTGAAGCCGAACCTATTCCTTGTGGTGGCCGATTATTGGTTGGGCAAAGGTTGGAGCGTGGGGTCGTTTCTTTAGTCTTTGAGAAAGGTAAGGATTTATGTCATTAACCTATCTCTTTTAAATAGTGGTTAATCAAGGGTGGTCTTGGTGTTTGATGTGGCCGAATGTTCTTAGGCCTTTAATATCGTACTTCTTTTGTGTATAACCAGCGGGAGGGAGCACTTAGGGGCTGTTCAGATTCGGCTACTCAAGGTAAGGGTTAGGTGCTATTCGGCCAAAGGGGTCCTCTTTTCATGGATTTTTGTTATAAACCATATTTGGCATTTGTGGTAACCGATTCTGACCTTGACCATTTAGGAGTTTTAGCAGCGATTAAGGAAGGCCTTCGGGATCTCAGATTATTTCGGTAAGGATATTAGTAAGTAACTTAGACTCGTTAATAAGTAGATTATGACTTGTTGATTAATGGTGTGATTCTGATTAAGCTTTTTGATGGAGACCAATACCAGTCAAGAGGGGAAAGGGAAAGCTCCTGTCCCGAAGTTTAAGAAAAGAGCCGTCTCGGCAGTTCAGGATTGGCCACCGAGGTGTGGACGTGCAGCAGAAAACGTTAGGCAGATAGCTGTAGTCTCGCTAAGCGATAGCGTCGAAATCGAGGGTTTAGAACTTCAGGTTATAAGGTGTGTAGTTAACCATTGTTTCCGGGATTTGCGTGATATATATCTATTTTATATGTATGCTAACCAGTACAGTTAAATGTGAAAATGGTACCCTTAAGGGGTATGAAGATGATTAGGTTAGTAGCAAAGTTTGTAAATATGTGATCACTGATTTTATTATGTGAGTATGCCTATGATTGTGTTTAATATGTACATGCACCACCTTATCATCATTTTATGTTACATGTGCATGGGTGGGTTTTGAAAGAAGGTACGGGTGTACTTCGAGTACGTGGTTGATGTCAACTTTGTGCTACATCGTGGATTGGCGCTGACTGAGGTCGCGTTGTGGATCTTTGCGATTTAGTTCGCGTGGTTACCTTGATTGATATCGGCTCTATGCCATATCGTGGCTGATGGGTGCTGTGTGCTCCATCGTGGTTGATGTTAGCTACGTGCTACATCGTGGATGGCATTGGTTGCCTTTTTGGAGGGAAAAGGAGAGGGTGACTCGATAGTCCCCTGGTGTGTGGTAGGCTGGATAAGGGGGTGTGTAGCGGATGGACCCTAGGTTGGGTTGGGAATCATGTTGCATTATTTTTGTAATAATATGGAAATGGGCCAAGCCCAATATGACATGTGGATAGGTATGTTTTGGGAACATACGTGGAAATGGGCCAAGCCCAGTTGATATGTGGTTTATTGAGGAATGGGCCTAGCCTAGTATTTGAGTATGATTTGAATGTGGGCCAAGCCCAGATTGTGGTAATTGTTAAAATGAATATATATATATTACTTGTTGCATTTGATAATTGGGATATTATGTGGCTAGCATGTGGGTGGATATCAGTGGTTTAATTACACACTGAGTCATGATGACTCACCCAATTATTTATCCAACATCGCAGGTGACAGGATGATCGGACCGGGTTGGAGTGGATACAAGGTGGCTCATGCAGAGGACGTTTTTAATCTTTTCTTTAAGCGTTTTATTATCGAGTACTTGGATTAATTATTTTTGTAATAAGGGCCTTATTATTATTATTATTTTTGTTATCACTATTTTTGATATTACTTGATATTATGGTTTACTTAAAAGAAATTATTATGTGAAGATAATTTTAGTTTTAGCAACCTATTTAATCAAAGTATTTATATATTTTTATACTAAAGTTTTAATATGGATTATTTTTAATAACAAAGCTTTATTTATAATTTTGAAAGAAAAGACATGGTTTCCAAAAGTTAATAAAATTTTCAAGTTTTATATGAAAGTCAAAGATTTTGCAAATGGTTTCCGCAGTGACATAACCAGATCCGGTCAGGACTTGTGGGCCGGGTTTGGGGATGTTACAATGATAGCTACCGAAATTTGAAGATGCCTACTCAATGACCTTTTCCTTCCCACGATTAACAATCGATTGACTCATTTTTTTGATCTAATAATAATAGTTAATTTAGTTAACCAAATTAAACATCTTAAATCACATAAACTTATGCACTTAACTCTTTTAATGAAAATTTACACATTTACCTTAAAATTTTACCTTTTATTCAAGTTAATCCCTAAACCAAAAATTTTCACAATTATTACAAATTAGCCCAAAAAATATTATGATGAATTCTATATGGTCCCTAAATAGTCTACTTTCATAATTTTATCACAAGAATTACATGATATTTTATAATTTTAACAACTTAGTCCCTAAACTTTAAAATTACTAACATCATTTTGCAAAATAGTCCTATTTAACTATCAAGCTCAATAAACTATCATAAAACTTCATGAACATTACAAATTCATTCATGGTAAAATTCTAAACATTTAACAATTTTACAAATTAGCCCCCGAATTAGCTAGATTAAGCTACAATGATCTCAGAAACATAAAAATTACTAAAAATGGAATCAAAATCAACTTACATGCAAGGTTACAAGCTAACAGAACTTCAAGCTATGAAAATGGTGTTTATATCTTTGTCAAAAATCGATGGAGAGCTATGGAAGATACCAACATGCTTGTTTTCTTTTGTTTTAATTTTATTTAATTATTTAATTACAAATAATCTAATTTCATGTAATGCCTTTTCCCAACTGTCCACTAAAAGTCCATATGGTTTAATTACCACATAAGTCCATCAATTCAAATTTATTTTGCAATTAAGAACCTTTAACTATTAGCAATCAACTTGTAACATCCAGAAATTGGGCCTAGTAGGATTGGGCCGATTGGGCCTTGGGCTTAGGAGTGTTTAAAATCTTCAAGAATATGAGAATGGTGTTATTGCAAATTGGACTTATTAGTTAAGTGGATTTGGAAGGTTACAAGGTTTCTATGAAGTCTCGAGTTTAATTGGACTTTAGGAAAAATTTGGTATTTTAGCACTTTAAGGAGAGATGGTAAGTAGCTTCAAGACATATAGAAATTTATGAGTAAATAGCTAGCATAAATGAGCATTTGGTAAAGAGGCTATGGCGTTACTTCTAGTACCTTGACGGAAGGAGTTCGAATCACTTTGTGTGCAAATTGAGATTATTTTTGCATGCTTTCCTTAAGTATCAGTCAAGAGGTATTTTTGGTAAGTTGGGCTTTAAATTTTTATGGCAAGATGACAAATAGTTTAGGTAAGCTTGAATTTGGGGAAAGGAATCATTTTGATTAAGGAATGATAAGGGGACATAAGGCTTGGATTAAGGATGAGGTTGTTGGAAACTTTTTAATGGCCAACTTGTCCATGTATGTGGACGGCATTATGGTCTAAGAGGGGTGACCGGATTTTGTTGAAGGTTTTGGTAGGTTGGTAGCTAGTTGGTCAAGTTCCTTAGCATTTTGTGCATCATTTTCTTTTCTCTCCAAAATCACTCTCCCTAGCCGAATGTGTTATTGACAATAGGTGAAATCTTGTTTTGGTTTTGGCTTTATTCTTTGTTTTGTGTCAAGCCGAAAAACCCCTTTTGGAGCCTTGCTGATTTTCCCTAGTACACCATATTGAGGTAAAAGCCGAAACCACCATAGGTACTTGTCATTTTTCCCCTCTAAAACCCTTAGCCGAATGTCTTGCTAAACTTCTTTAATTTTACTGTATTTCTTTTTCTTCTCAAGTGCTTGGCCGAACCTCTCTTGTTCCCATCTTTCTTTTCCTTTCTTTTCATATTTGTTCAAAAACCACATCTCTTCTTTTACTTTCTTTTTGGCCGAACCTTCTTCTTCCCCATCTCTCTTGGTTTTTCTTCCATTGTTTGCTCAAGCCGAATCCTCCCTATCCCATTTTATTTTACTTTGCCACTCTCGTCCTTCATTTCTTTTTAGCCACATATCATTTGTTTTCTTCTTTCAAAACCTTAGCCGAATCATCTTGGTCACTCAAACTTTGTCGAAATTTCCTTTCTTTCTTCTGGTGTTATCTTGGCTGAATATCAATCAAGGGGTAGATCTTCTTTTGGTTTTTCTCCAATCGGTTTTAGATGGGGGTAAGTGTTCATGGCCGAATTTCTTTTGGTTCTTTTCTCTTCTCTTTGTCGACTCTCATGCGTAGACAAAAGCCAAATTTCAGCATTTGTTATCGAGATTTCTAATCACTTTTGAAAGCCGATTCTCCTAGGCTCTTCAGGATTTTTGGAAGCATCAGATCGGGAGTAGTATTCTCTGACAATCCATTGTCATCCAGTCTGTGGGGGGAAGAATCAGTCTCGCGTATCGTGTGTTGTGATTAGCATTCGTAAGGCAAAAAGGACAAGGGGATCTAATGCAGTAGATCGGGTTTCGGGATTCAGCGATTGCGTTAGTAACAGGTGTGTAACTTGCACACTTTATAACTTAGAAAATATATATTAATAACCTAAATATGTGAAAAGCCGAAAACTGTGAAGATCATGATATGATACCTTATGGGTATGAGCAAGGATACGGGTAAGTCCGTTTCAATATGATTTTGCTATATGATGCTTAATACCATGAACTATGATATATTTACTATATGTTCATATTAAGGCATGATGGCATGATTTGTACATGTGATGCATTGATGTGGGTGATATGAAAGGAGGGGGAAGATTTGATATCCGTGTCTTTGGGACACCAGAGGTTTGGCACCTCCAGTGGTTTGGTACCACAGTTTATTTTGTGAATTTGGGTCACCAGAGGTTTGGCACCTCATAGCGACTCGTCCCAGTGGCTTAGTACCACAGTGGGTTGGCCCCACATTTGATATGACGGGATTGTCGCCAGTGATTTGGTATCACAATGTGGGTTGGCCCCACAGATGGATTATTCGTGACTTTGGGTCACCAGTGGTTTGGCACCACCAGTGGTTTGGTACCACAGGGGTAGAAACGGAGTTATGGATGACTAGGTTTGGGTGCATGATATATTGCTTGGTTATGATTTGTGTAAGCTTGTTGTATTAACCGGGGGAGGGATTATGCACTGAGTCTTGGTGACTTACCTTCTCCCTTATCTTTTCAGGTGATTCGTAGATCGCGGATGAGGAGCCGGGTGGACTCGAGGTGGTCCATGCATTAAAACATTTGGTTTTACTTGGATTTTGAATTGGGTAATTATTTTATATTTTGCTTTTATTATTTGGGTTTGTAATAAGGCCTTTTAAATTATGTTTTGAATTATTTATATGTTTTGGATTTGATTTCGAACATGGTTAAGTGAATTACTTAATTAATTTAATAATGTGAGCGCAAGGTTTTCTAAACTACAAAACGCAATGGTTTTCAAAACTTTACCATCGGGTAATACAAATCACTTGATAATAAATGACAACTCAAATGTTTTCGACAACTTAAACGGTTTTCAAACTTAAGTTTCCACACTCAAATAGAAACGGTTTTCAAATTAATCATTTGGGTTTCTTTTAAAATGACAAAAAGGTTTTCTAATCTATGGATCGGCAACTAAGTTTTAAAGACTGATTTCCGGGATCCCAAAGTAAACTATCGATTTTAAATAATCATGCCCTGATTTCTTTAGGCATAAAACAACAAAGAATTTTCACTAAAATTTAACCTTAACCTGATTTCCTCAAAACGTTTTTCCTCTGTAACATGTTAGATTCGGTCGTGGTGCGTTGACCGGGTTTGGGGTGTTACACAACTTTAGCAGCATTTATGATTTAGTCCTTTTTACTTAATTAGCTATCTAAATGACAAAATTTTCTAACCAAAATTTAATACGACCTTGTAATAACCTTGTAAATAATAAATAAATAAGAAAATATTGACTAAATGGCCAAAATCATGGTCCTAAAACCACTATTTCTGAAACCATTGAAAACGACTGTTAGAACTCTCCCTCTAAAAAAATTTTCGTCCTTGAAAATCTTACCAGAAAAGAGGTTCTGATATTGCATTTTCATAGTATCATCTGGTTCCCAGGAAGCTTCCACGGCACCGTGACACTGCCAAAGGACTTTCACCAACGATATCTGTTTATTACGAAGTTTTTTAACTTTTCGAGCTAAAATCTTAATCATTTTTTCATTCTAGGCCATCTTAGGCTGTAATTCTATCTCAACCGGAGAAATCACATGTGAAGGATCTGATCTGTCCCGTCTCAACATTGATACATGAAATACATTATGAATCTGCTCAAGTTTTTCTGGTAATGCCAAATGATAAGCTACCAGACCTATTGTAACATCCTGAGAATGGGCCTATGCATTTTTGATTTAATTATACGAAATGGCATGTCTTATGTGTTATGAATGTATTATGAACATTTTTGGAAACTTGGAAATGTAAGGAAATGATCTAGAAATGTTAAGTTTCAAAAGAGGAAAGTGAACATTTTTGGAAACTTGGAAATGTAAGGAAATGCCTTAGAAATGTAAAGTTTAAAGGAGGAAAGCGAACATTTTTGGAAACTTGGAAATGTAAGGAAATGTCTTAGAAATGTAAGGAAATGTCTTAGAAATGTAAGGAAATGCTTAAGAAATGTTAAGTCTAAAGTTTAAGAGAGGGACATGAAGCAAGGTGGTCTTAAGAGAAAATGTAGGAAAAATTTAACACACAAATGGGCATGGAAAAGTGGCTTGGAGATGCCACTTAAAGCCCAGTAAGTGACGCCACAAGCAGGTGAAATTGGGCCTGGGTTCGAGTCACTTGGGGAGCAAATAAGGGAGTTTTATTTTGCTGCAAGGAGCAAGGGAGTTGGACGGCACCAAGGCACTTGAGAAAGAGTTTAATTCTCTTTAAAATTCGGTTAAATAGGTGGATAAATGATGGCCAAGTAAGGGATTCTAAGTTAGTAATTTCAGCTACTAGAGGAAAAGAGGGCCATTCATTCTTTCTTTCAACTCTTCTCTTTGGCCAAATTTCCTTCTCCTCTCCTCTCCAAAATTTTCTTCTCAAGCCGAATTCTTCATAGCCTCAAAAGCCGAAAATAACCATAGCCCTAGCCGATTTCTTCATAGTTACAAAAGCCGAAATTGTGTTACATATCAGGGCCATAGCCGAATACTGCTAAGGGTTCAAGCAAGAGTCCCATCGAATTCTTCAGTAAGGGTAAGATTAGGTTCTATTCTCATTCTATTTCTTTTAAGTCTGTCGAAATTAAGATTCTAATACCCTTAATATCTTGTTGCCGAAACTTTGAAGAGATCTTTCGGGATTTACTAAGTGTCGACTACAAGGAAGTAGAAGTTCTTTTCCCGAAGGTACACCGTAGGCCGCATGTTCCCTAGTTATTCGGTGAGTTTCGGGATTTAAAATCCACAAGGTAAGTGTCTATAGCATTCGGCCAAGGCCTTGTTTGGTAAATATATGTGTTCATTAATTATTCAAAAGCCGAAACTAATCTATTCAAGTAATCTAGTGATTGCCGATTTCAAGAAAGAAGGATACAAAGTTTCGGGACTTGATTCTTAAGTCAATCGGCAACAAGATAAGTTTTAGTGTACTAATCCTACTAGGATTTCGATTTATGGCCGAATGGCTCTTTACTAAGTATTAAATGATGGATTAAATGTGAGATCTAAGATCTAAGGCATTAGATCAAACTTTTCGGGATTTGGATTGGAAACCTTAAGCGAATCAGGTGTGTACCCCACACTAAACCTTAATAGTTTTATGGCTTTAAATTATTGTATGTGAATATAAGAATGTGAAAATAAGGCTAAGGTACCATGCAATGGTACAAAGAACTCAGGTATGTTTTCCTACTCCTACTAGGAATATGTTAAATATCTGTTATGACACACATACGAAATTATAAGAATGTGAAATAAGAATTTGGTATGTTAATGTATGATATGTATGTTATGGGGCATATGGGTTATATGAAAAGGGGAAGTGAATGTGGTGACCTAAGACCACGATATTGAATGTGGTGACCTAAGACCACGATATTTGAATGTGGTGACCTAAGACCACGATATCTGAATGTGGTGTCTCTTGACACAAAATATGAATCTGGTGGCTATGCCACAAATTTTATAAGGGCGATGAGCACGTCGACTGCAGCGACTGCCTTCGATGGTGTGTAGCGGATGGAGGGTTGACTTAGTAGTCCCCAGGTGTGCAGGTTGGTACGGGTGATGTGTAGCGGATGGCATCTAGGTTTGGGTTTGGGTTGCATCATTATTTTCTATCTGTTATATGAACATGTATGATAATGTATGCCTGAATTATTAAATTTTAGTGTTGGTTACACATTGAGTCTGTTTGACTCACCCCGTTGGGGAATATTTTCTTCCAGGTGACGATCAGTGATGGACCGGGCCGGCAGAAGCTTAGGGATGGCCATGCTCAGCAAGAAATTCATTTTTATTTGGACTATTTTATTTTAAGTATTTGAATTTAAATTTTGGGAATTATTCTGATGTAATAAGGCCATAGTTGGACTACTTTATTTTCATTATTTATTTTGTTATGAACCTTTTATCAATTAAAAGATTAAGTAAATTTATTTTAAATCAAACTCTAAATGTTTTGCCACTTAAGCAAAAGATTTTTAATAAAATAAACTTGTTTTCAATTCAAGCCTAACCCAAAACAAATTTCCTTTCAAAACACACAAGTTTTTCCTAAGTAATAAAAGAATTTGAACCCGTCTTTCCTAAGGAACATACCAAATCTGGTCGAGGCTCGTGGGCCGGGTTTGGGGTGTTTCACCTATTCTTTTAATAACTTTGTACGGGCCAATAAACCTCGGATTAAGTTTTCGCTTCTGGCTGAAATGAAATACTTTTTTCCAAGGTAAAACTTTGAGGAATACTTTCCCGCCGACCTGAAACTCGATGTCTTTTCCTTTTAAATCAGCATACAATTCCTATCGATCTGAAGTAGCTTTCAAACAATCCAGAATAATCTTGACTTTATCTTCAGTTTCACGGATCAAATATGTACTAGAAATCTTTCTTTCACTTAACTCAATCTAGTACAACGAAGTTCTACATTTCCTTCCATACAAAGCTTCGTTTCCATTTTAATGCTCGACTGGTAATTGTTGTTATAAGAAAATTCAACCAACGGAATAAACTTTTCCCAACTACCTTCAAACTCGAGTATACAACATTGGAGCATGTCTTCAAGTATTTGAATTAATCGTTTTGATTGACCATCTGTTTAATTTCAACTTAGTACCCAGAGCCTCGTGCAATTTACCCTAAAGCCTAGAGGTAAACCTCGAATCATGATAATAGATTATTGACATTGGAACACCGTGCAATTTGACTATCTCCGAAACATTCAACTCTGCCAATTTATCAAGTGAGAAATTGTACATATAGGTATAATATGTGTAGACTTCATCAACCGATCAACTATAACCCAGATTGCATCTTTCTTTCTCGATGTTAATAGTAAACATGATACAAAGTCCATAGTAACACACTCCCATTTCCTCTGGGGAATCATAATAGGTTGCAACAACCTGGATGGAGCCTGATGCTTAGCTTTCACCTATTGACACACAAGGCATTTTGATACAAATTCAAAAATCTCACGCTTCAATCCTGGCCACTAGTATATTTGCTTCAAATCACAATACATTTTTGTGCTTCCCGGGTGTAATGAATAAACACTATTATGTGTTTCATTCAAAATATTCTGTTTCAACTGTAAATCATTAGGTACACATGGTCTGTTACGAAAATATAAACTACTATTCTTGCCAATACTAAAATCGGATCATCAAATTGCAACTCTTAGATATTATGCAAAAACGAAGGTTTAGCCATCAACTCAGCCAAAATAGAACCATCTCGTTCTAACTGAAGTTGAGCATTCATCGATCGAAGAGAAAAAAGAGTTGATGTCTCAAAGCATTGGCAATGACGTTTGCTTTGCCCGGATGATAATCTATCACCAAATTGTAATATTTTAGTAACTCTAGCCCCCTCCGTTGTCGCAGATTCAACTTTTTTTGTGTCATTAAGTACTTCAAGATTTTGTGATTAGTATAAACATGACGTTTCTTGCCATATAAATAATAATGCCAAATTTTTAGCACAAAAACAACTGCGGCTAACTCAAGATCATGCGTCGAGTAATTCTTTTAGTGAGTTTTAAGTTCTCGAGAAGCATAAGCAATAACTTTGTCTACCTACATCAAAACACATCCCAAATCGTTCAAGGAAGCATCACTGTAAACAATAAATTCTTTCCTCGATTCAGGCTGTGTCAACATCAGTGCCTCTGTCAACATATTTTTCAACTGATTGAAACTTTGATGACATTTCTCAGATCAAACAAAGCCAACATCTTTCTGTAACAGTTTTGTCATAAGTAAAGCTATTATAAAAAAATTCTTAACAAATCGTTGATAATATCCGACTAATCCTAGGAAATTGTGCACCTCAGAAACATTCGCTGAGGCTTCCAGTATAGAATAGTAGAAATCTTGCTCGGATCAACTCGTATCCTTTTAGCCAAAATTTCATGACCTAGAAATCTAACTTCTTTGAGACAGAGTTCAGATTTCCTAAATTTTGCATACAATTGTTTTTCGCGCAAGGTCTATAATACAATATTTAAATATTGGGGATGCTCAGATTCATTTTGGAATAAATCAGAATATCATCAATAAAAACAACGAGAACATGTCAAGGTGCGACTGAAAAACTCAGTTCATCATATCCATAAACACTGCCAGGGCATTTGTTAACCCGAAAGGCATAACTAGAAACTCGATTGAATAAAACCTCTATAAATTAGTTCTTGCAAATGAGCTTTTAACTCTTTTAGTTCGGTTGGACCCATTCAGTATGGAGTAATCGATATCGGAGTAGTCTCTGGCATTAACTCAATAACAAATTAAACTTCTCGCACTGGTGGTAAATCTCGCAACTTCTGAGGAAAAACATTTGTAAACTTACATACTGTTAGCACTTGATCAACTTTCCTTTCTGATATTCTGGAATCTAGAATATAAGCTAAAAATGCATCACAACTTTTTCAGATCAATTTCTGTGCTGAAATCGCTGAAATTATATTTGAAATACAAACATGCTTCGTGGATTCAAGAGAAATCAAATCATCATTTTTGACATCTCAAATCAATCCTTTTCTGATGGAAATTCACAACAGCATCATGAATCGTCAACCCATCCATTCCTAGGATAACATTAAATTCGTTAACTAGCGTAACATCAAATCAACAGGAAAGTTGTAGCCTTGAATTTTTAGTGGACATTATATGTATACAAGATTAACTAAGACATTCTGACCTAAATGATTCATTACTTTAATGACATAATCAATTGACTTAACTAGTAAATTCTTTTCAGTTACTAACATATATATAAATGTGTCGATCCAAGGTCAACTAGTGCATATATAGTTACATCAAAGATATAAAAGGTACCATTAATAACACGAGGAGCTGAGGTTTCCTCACATGCACGGATTGCATAAGCTTTGCTAGGAGCTTGAGCTTCAGATTGAACTGCTGTGTTCTTGGTCCCCACTTTTACTGACTCTTACAACACCACTATTCCTTGGTCTTTTGTCTCTAGAAGAAGTACTGGCAGGTTTTGTATTTTGATCCCTGTTCGACTCAGTTTGATTTGGGAAATCTCTTTGTAATGATCAGGAGATCCACAAATAAAGCAGGATCCGTCTTTCTTTCTACATACACCAAAGTTATTTCGGTCACCCTCACTACACTCTAGCTTGCTTACATTTTGGATGCTTCCCACACTAGTCACTGAAGGTGCCAATGATCTCATATTCTTTTGTATAGATTGATTTTTGCTTGAAAACCCTGTTGGCTCAGAAATACGATTACTAGAGTCTTTCATTTCTTCTAAGGGGAGCATAAAATATTCTATTAGGGTTGCGCTTGTTGAAACCACGAGCTTTCATCTCTCTCTGTTTGTTACGATTGTGCACTTCTTCTATCTTTTGAGCACTGTCAGATAAAACCATAAATTCTCTAATTTTCATTGCACCCACTAACTGTTTGATCTCATCATTTAAACCATCTTAGAAACAAATACACATTTCTTATTTAGAAGATACAATTTCCCATGCATACTTACCGAGTTGAACAAACTCACGCTCATATTCCACAACTGATTTGTTACCCAGTTTCAACCCGAGGAATTCCTTTTTCTTCTTAACAAGATATCTTTTGCTTATGTATTACTTTTAGAATTCTATTTTTAAAATTTTCTAATTCACTCATTCCTTAGGTACAACCATGATTAAAGTCATCCACCAATAAAAAGCTTCTTCTTTTAATAATGATATAACACATCCCAAACAGTTTTTAAGAGAGCACAACATTTTATCTAAGACTCTCTGCATGTGCTCTAGCCAATATTAAGCTTTGTCTAGACCATCACTCACGTTACCATGGACATCTTCGGCTTCACACTTTCAAACTTTATCAATAGTAATTCTGTGAATATTCGATCATTTAGAACTTTGAGGACGAGGGGGCAGAGGTTGTCGAGCCGTGGGATTAGCTCTCATATAAGCATTAAACATGTCTCTCATCATATGGAAAAAAACATCATGATTTTCTTCACTAGACTCTTGAAATTCAGATACATTATAAGCAACACTTTTGTAACAGCTCGATTTTGGGTCTAGTCGGAACAGTGGTTTCGAGACCACAAATCTGGCAAAGAAAAATTTATTTTTATTATTACTTTATGGTCTACAGTTTTATGGAATAATTTCGTTAAATTTTCGTTCAGAAATTTTGACGTTTAAGCACTCAATTTAGCTAGAAGGACTAAATTGTAATAAATGCAAAATGTGTGTTCTAGAAGCTAGAGGTGTTTAAATACTATGAGATTCAAGAGGTCCTTAAATGGTAATTAGACCATTATACTTTAGAGTGGACAAAAATGGACATGGTTAGGTGAAATTTTGAAGTTTTTCATTAAGGGCATTTTAGTCATTTGGTTAATAAAGACAAAATTTAACAAATAAAAGATGTTCATCTTTCTATTTTTATCCTCTATGGCCTAATTTCACAAGGAGAAGACATATTTAGGGCTTGCCAAGCTTCCAAGCTGGATTATAAGTCCGTTCTTGTCCCATTTTTAACGATTTTTGTATTTTTATGATCGTTGTAGCTTAATTTAGCTATTTCAAGGACTAATTTGAAAGAAAGGTGAAGTTTAAAGTTTTACCCATGTTGAACATCTATGTATTTTGATATTTGATGGTAGAAAATGCAAGTTTATTGTTTGTTAAATGACTTTTGCTAAGTGATTTTTGGTAAAAATGTCAAAAAGGACTTAATTGTAAAAGTCTATAAAATGAGTAAAAAAATGTTAATAAATGGAAAATATGGCCTGTTATGAGTATGAAAATGGTTCGTCTAGGCTTGGGTTTTGAAGAAAATTGAATGAAATTCATTTTACGAGCCTAGGGACTAAAGTGTAAAAAGTTATAAGTTTAGGGGCAAAATGTAATTTTTCCATAATGTGACTTTTGGGCTGAATTGAATAATGTGATGATTAAATGAGATGAATTTGGTATTATAGATCAAGAAAAATGAAGTTCGGGTCTAGATCGATGGAAAACCAAAGTGTTTGACGATTAGGTCCATTTTCACTATTTTTTTTGTATCGAGGAAAGTTCGTATGTAAATAATGCATTGTTATATTTATGTTTTAAGTGTTTTAATATTGTATGAATTGTGATTGTAACATTCTAAAAATTTGAGTATCATCTTGTTGTTTGTGTTAGCTCGGGTATGATTTTATTGTGTGTCTATTATAGCCTTGAAAAGGGCATAGAATTATTCGGGTATAGAATAATTTTTAGTATGGAGAATTTAGTGAAGTGGATCAAGTGACCGTGATACTTAAGTTAATTTAAGTGTCTAAAATTAGCATAAGATGAGCAATTGGCAAGGTGGTGTTGGCGCATGAGTAGTTGCATGAGGAAAGAGGTTCGAATCCCATGGATGGCAATAAGGTGACTTTTATTTTTGCATTTGTATGGAATGTGTCGGTCAAACTCCAATTAAGGTAAGGTTAGACTATTTCTTTTATGGATAGTAGACTAAAGGAAAAAGGCAAGTGTTAACTTAAGGTAAGGAATCAAAAGGTTTTGGTAAGTTAGGGGGACATAAGGCATGAATCAAGGGCTTTGTTTTGGAAGCTTTGAATGGTCAATTTGTCTATGAACATGGACAGTTTTGTGGTCTAAGGGGGGATGGCCGAATATTTTGGTAGCATAGGTAAGGATGGTAGTATGTTTGGTCATTTTTGGGGTTTCTTTTCACAAAACTTTCTTCTCATTTTCTCTCCCTAAACCGAATGCAATTGGTGCATTGTGAGCATTTTTGTTTTCTTCTTTTGGTCATTGTTTTTGACCATTTGGTCTCAATTTTTGCCTAATCCCTCAAGCTCTTCCTCTCTAGTGCCAAAATCACCATAGCACTAAGGCCATTTTTTTTTTCATCTCTTTCTTTTCTTCTCTTCTCTTCTCATTTACCTTGTCAATGCCGAAATCTCCCTCTCCTTATTTCACCATTGCCGTAACCCCTAAAGCCTCATACTCTTTCTCTTCATTCTCTTGTTGAAGCCGAATCTCCCTATTGTCACCAAGCCAAATCGCATCAAGTCTCAACCTTCTCTCTTCTTCTTTACACGAATTATCAAAAGCCGAAATACATTTTCTCTTTTCTGCTTTTCTCCATGGCCGAATGTTGCTAGCATCATTTCCATCAAAATTGTTTTCTTAGCCGAACCATCTTCTCACATATTTTTTTTCTTCTTCATAATCATTCTTTCAAGCAAAGTGTGTCAAAAAAGGCCGAACTCGGGGTATTCTTAATCTTCGTGACTCGTTAGAAAATTGAATCGAAGTGTTAAGGTAAGGATTTTTATATTACTTGTTATATCGTTTTAGATGGACTACTAATCAATTTCGTTTTAGGGGACTCTATCGCTCGATTATTATTTTTTTCCGTGAACGTTAGATTTTGGGGCAATCAAAATAGGTTCGAAAAGAGCGGTAATTAGTGTTTGGAAGAGGGGTGGTTCTGCTATACCCTCAAATTTCAAACGAAGGGCTATGTCGAGAATCCGAGACTTTCCATCGGGTTGTGGACCCTCTGCCGGCGAAAATCGATTATTTGAAGTCGTACGTACCCCCGAGCCATTGTTTGTTCGTGGTTCTTCATCGGGTTATGAACCATCAATCGGAGAGAAATCGCATATAGTTGTTGTTCGAGATTTCGAGGGTAAGGATCTAGATTACTTATCATTTGTATAGTTTTATAAGTATTAGTGTTCTAATCAAGCGTGATAAATATTTAGGTATCGACGAGCGGGAAAGTATAGTTCTCACTGTTATCAGGTGTGTCGCCCTACACTAAATTTCCGATAGATTAATAGTATTAATGTTAGCATGTGTTAATAAGAAATATGTATGGTAATGGTTGCGGGTACCATTCAGTGGTACATGATATTCAGGTACGTTAAACCCCTAATACTTTGTTAATAATGCTATAAGCATGGATATGAAATGTATATGATTCCGTTATGATTTTGGGGTATATGGCATGATATCGAAATAATATGTTTATTGTATGGGCATATGGGTGATATTGATAAAGGAGAAGTGTTCCAGTGGTTTTTACCACATTATCCGGTGACTATGTCACATATTCTGTATTCGTTGACTTCTGTCACATATTATGTATCCGGTGACCTCAGTCACATATTATGATTCCGGTGACTTTGTCACAATTATCTGGTGGCCATGCCACAATTTATAAGGGCGATGTGCAGTTGACTGCAGCGACTGCCTTCGATGGTGTGTAGCGGATGGAGGGTCAATTTAGTAATCCCCACGGTGTGATTGGCAGGTACGGGTGGTGTGTAGTAGATGGATATCTAGGTGGGCTTGGGATTGCATTTCATTTTATATGTACATGTGATTTAATCAGTTATTATCTGATTTGCTATATTATGGGCTTATGGCTAAATGTGATTTAAATGGGCTTTATTGCTATGATCGATTGGGTCTTTAGTGTACTGTTGCACATTGAGTCTGTTGACTCACCCCTCGTGGAATATCTTTTTCAGGTGATACTTAGCGTGATGGACCGGGTCAGCGAGAACTACGTGGTGGCCATTGCTCAACTCAGTATATGGGTTTTCTTTTAATTAAACTTACTATGTTTTCTTTTATTATTTCGGGATTTATTTTGGGTTATGTTTTTGTAATAAGGCCGCCATAAACTGTTCTATTTATACGTTTTAAATTTTTATTCTGCTATGCTCAACTTTAACTAAATAATTAAATATTTTCAATAACCGAATTAAACTATTTTGACACCTAAATACCTATGGTTTTCAACTTAATAATAAGTTCTAAATTTGGTTCTTCTTTTGATATATAAATTTTCTAAAAACATAGAGTTAACAATTTTATAAGATACAAACTTAAATCACAACCCGGTTTTCAACAAGATCGTACTTCAAATCTATTCTCTTACCACAAAATCACATGTTTTCCAAAACGACAAAACGAGTTTTTTTTCTCAAGAAGCATACCAGATCCGGTTGGGGCTTGTGGGCCAGGTTTGGGGTGTTTCAGTGATTGACTCTTTGGACGTATTCGATAAAGTTTCGACAAATGAGAAATCTCGATTGAACCTTAGGAATAGAATAGGATACGAGTGACATGTCACTAGGAACACATGTTATCATGTGATTTATGTGACCCGGGTGCTGGTCCTGTAGGTTCTACCGGTGGCTGGGTTTACTGGCATATGTTGTGGGTACCTGATGGCTTGTGTGAGCAGCACTGCGTAACTACCTCTTGACTGACAGCTTGTGTGAGAAGGCCCATGGATAGCTCGAGAGTGAGCCTATGCACGTTATGAGATTGGTAGTAACTTTAGCTACATATGTGACACTTATGTGCAAAGTTTTCTGTGTATCCGATAGTGTTCTAAGTGGTTTAACGGGTATGTCAAGGATGAGAAAGTATGTGAATATGTTATGAGATGGTACAGGTATGTACAAAAAACTCAAAGGAAAATGGATTCGGTATATGATGAGCTATTGGTAAAAATGTGATTGAGTAAGTTATGCTCATGAAGTTTAATGACATTTACGTTGATATATGTTATGTTATTGTAACATCCTGAAATTGGGCCTAGTAGGATTGAGCCCAATGGGCCTTAGGCGTAGTAGCGTTTAAAATTTTAGAGAACGGTATTAATGCAAGTTAGACTTATTAGGTAAGTGATTTTGGAAGGTTAGAGGGCTTCTATGAAGTCCCGGGATCAAACTTTGGATTTAGGGAAATTTTGGTTTTAGGCGGAAAAAACCCTGGAAGTTGGCAGGTAGGCCTTAAGAATAAAATATGGAGAAAATGACACAAGTGGAGTGTGTGGTGTAGTGGCAAAGTGACGCCACATAAGAGACAAGGGGGTGACGCCACAAGGAAGGAAGGAGGTCCAAGGTTCAAGTCTTGGCTTTTGCATTTCGGTTTCTTTTTACTTGGATCTTAGAATCTGGGCCATAGTTTATATTTAGTTGCGCATGGTTTAAGACACAAGAGGAGCTTGTGGCCAAGTGGTTAGCGACGTGGATTAGGCTACAAGGAGCCTGGGTTCGAATCTCGTGAGAAGCAAATGAGTATTTATTTTGCGGATTGGACGGCAAGAGTTTCAGTTGAATTTAAACTCTACTGACGAAGGGATCCCACATCGGAAAGACACAAAGAATGAAGGTGAAGAGCTAGCTATATAACACAAAGAATGAAGGTGAAGAGCTAGCTATATAAATAGCATCCTAGGAGGAGAGTAAACACATCTTGGAGGGCGTTTGGGCACAGGAGTGGTCGCAGCGCGGTTTAACACTAGAGTCCTATCAGGTGTGTAACTCTCTCTACTCTAGTTGTAGAGCAGCAAATGCCGAAGTGCCGGTCACGACAATAGTAGCCACACGAGTGTGCAAGCGCACGTGTGGGGCTTCGACGCGATAGTTGAGGCCATCAATAGTATTCTTGTGGGTTGGGGCTGCTTGGGCCACGATGGGCCGAAGTGGGCCCAATGGGCCCGTGGGCCCAAATGAGTAAATTGTATGATTGTTTAGTATATGTTGAACTAGACTAGGTGGAACTTATATACATGGCTAGATTTGTGCTAGGTGGGCCACACAAGCGTGTGGGCCCGAATGGGCCGAAATCGGGTTTTAGGCCCAATAGTCCGGTAAGGACCAGAAATGGTAGCTGAGTCGCTAGTGGCGACATTAGGCCTTCGGAAAGGCCATTGCAGGTGCGAATTTATGAAAATACCCTTAGTGGGTAAATTACGAAAATGCCATTGGTAGGTAAAAATTACTGTTATACCCTTTAGAGGTTGATTAGCTTGGTTATATCGTATTTGTTGTTCTGATTATGATGGTCATACGTTTCATGCGTTATCTTTGATATATGATTTGCATACTTGGCATACTGCATACACGAATTATTATGACTGATGAACATGGCATGGACATGGGTATGATGAGAGGAGGGGGAAGATTGATATCCATGACTTTGGGTCACCAGTGGTTTGGCACCACCAGTGGTTTGGTACCACAGTTAATTTCATGACTTTGGGTCACCAGAGGTTTGGCACCTCATAGTGACTCGTCCCAGTGGTTTAACACCACAGTGG
The DNA here is from genome assembly GCA_005393395.2 of Gossypium australe. Classification (NCBI taxonomy): domain Eukaryota; kingdom Viridiplantae; phylum Streptophyta; class Magnoliopsida; order Malvales; family Malvaceae; genus Gossypium; species Gossypium australe. The sequence continues at coordinate 32,690,778 of CM016617.1, forward strand.
GTTGGCCCCACAGTTGATATATCGGGATTGTCGCCAGTGATTTGGTATCACAATGTGGGTTGGCCCCACACTTGGATTATTGATATTCGTGACTTTGGGTCACCAGGGGTTTGGCACCTCATAGCGACTTGTCCCAGTGGCTTAGCACCACAATGGGTTGGCCCCACATTTGACATAACGGGATTGTCGCCAGTGATTTGGTATCACAACATGGGTTGGCCCCACAGATGGATTATTCGTGACTTTGGGTCACCAGTGGTTTGGCACCACATTATTATTGGATATCAGTGACTTTGGGTCACCAGTGGTTTGGCACCACCAGTGGTTTGGTACCACACGGGGTAGAAACGGAGTTATGGATGGCTAGGTTTGGGTGCATGATATATTTGCTTGGTTATGATTTGTGTAAGCATGTTGCATTAACCGGGAGGGGGATTATGCACTGAGTCTTGGTGACTCACCTTCTCCCTTATCTTTTCAGGTGACTCGTAGATCGCGGATGAGGAGTCGGATGGACTCGAGGAGCTATGCATTAGATACATTCAGTTTTACATGGACTTTTGGTCTGGGTATTTATTTTAAATTTCGGTTTTTTATTTGGGTTTGTAATAAGGCCTTTGGTATTTTATTTTGTTTTAGCTTTCAATTTGGTTACTGTTCATTATTAAATGTTCAATATGGGATTTTCCTAAAATGATAATAAACTATTTTTATTCAAAATTACTTAAGCTCGATTGTCACAACAAAATACAATTTTATTCAAATTAATAACAACTTTGTAAAATGGGCATTGAAATGAATCGGCTTTTATAAACAAACCACAAAATGCGAAGTTTCAAAAAGAATACGAACTTTTTAACGAACGCACAGTTTTTTTTAGACATTCCTTTCATGTGACATGCCAGATCCGGTCGTAACGTCTAGGCCGGGTTTGGGGTGTTACAGTTATTCATATGATGAGCTATTGGTAAGAATGTGATTGAGTAAGTTATGCTCATGAAGTTTAAAGACATTTATGTTGATGTATGTTATGTTATTCATATGATGAGGTATTGGTAAGAATGTGATTGAGTAAATTGTGTTTATGAAGTTTTAATGACATTTAGGTTAATATATGTTAAGTTATTTATATGTCAAATGTATGAATAATGTTTTGTATTATTTGCATATAAACTTACTAAGCTATATAGCTTACCCCCTTTCTTTCCCTTAACTTATAGTGTCACCAAACTAGCTCAGGTTCGGAGATCGCCGAAGTTCGCATCACACTATCAAACGATTATTTTGGGTATTGATGAGCTTAACATTTTGAGTATGTGGCATGTATAGGGACTTGGTCATTTTGTTATATGTGTCATCATGATTTTAGCTAATGTATTGGCTTGTAAGTGTCAAAGACTTGTTTTGATAATTGGCTATGTAAATTGGATTATTTTTGGGCTAACATGGTTGTAAGCCCAAGTATATTTATATATGTGCCAATGTCTTTGGTGATATGGTCATGGTATGATTGGTGAATGATGGAAAGGTGATTTATGACATGAATGTGAAATGTTTGGCAATGGTCTAATGATGTGATGATAAAGTGGTGTACAATTAAGTATCTTGAAAGTAGTCAATTGTGGCTTAATAAATGTTGTGAGTATGATAGATGTTGATATTGTGTTGGCATGTGTTGGTCATAATTGTGGATGTTTTGGTTGCCTAAATATGTTATGTTTTGTGCCTTGAATTGGTGTAAGTGTATGTGTGAATAAGGGTGGCAAATGGCTTGGTAAATAACCTTTATTTTTTCCACACGGGCAGACACATGGGCGTGTGTCTAGGCCGTGTGTGACACACGATTTGCCTCACGGGCATTTGTTCCGGCTGTGCGTCCCCTGCACCTTAATTTTTGAGAAATAAAATGTCCATAATTGAGCACAAGGGCAGAGACACGGGCGTGTGTCTCAGCCGTGTGTGCTACACGGCCTAGCACACGGGTGTGTCGCACGGCCGTGTGGCACAAGTCAGAGAGCACCCTAAATCGAACACAGTCTGAAGCACGGGCGTGTCCCTTAGACTACACGAGCGTGTGAGCCCTACATTTAGCAAAAATTTTCTAAGTTTTGTAAAAATTTCCTGAGTTTTCGGTTTAGTCCCAAACTACTTCTAAAGTATGTTTTGGGCCTCGTAAGCTCGTATTAGGGACTGTATGATTGAATATGAATGGTTTTAAGTTGGACAAAATTTATGACTCGGAATTGTGTAAATGCTTGTATTGTAAGTCCAGTAATGCCTGGTCCCCTGTTCTGGCATTGAAAACGGGTCAGGGGTGTTACATTTAGTGGTATCAAAGCTATGGTTTAGTTAATTCTCGAACTAACCTAGTGTGTGTGAGAGTCTAGCTGTACATGCCATATATAATTTGTGATAGTGTGACGACTCCTGACAATTTAAATTGTGTTTTCATTTAGTAAATGGTACCCAACCGAGCTAATTTCGCTGGTGTTGGAATTGATACTCAAGTATTTTAGTAATGATATGTTTATGATGAGTTGAAACTCATAAAGGTATGGACAAAATTTCATAATATTGCGTTGATGAGAAATATTATGTTATATGTGTGTATATATGAGAGTCAAATTTAGAGGCTTTACAATCTTCAACCCCTTATCAGTATAGTATGGTACAATGAAACCCACAAGATTTAGATTTAATAAACTCACAAGTGTGAAACCAAAGAATTCAGTGGCCGAATGATTAATAATTCGGTCAGAGCTGAGAATAGGTTATCGAGTAAGGACGGATCTAGAAGGGATATCAGGTTTTTTTAGAAGATCATTCGGATTACGTATTGTCGCTTTTAAAGAAGAAGCTAATGTCGACTAATTGACTCATTCAGCTACGATGTCTATAGAATTTGTTAACCGAAAGTTCTGCTGAATTGATTTTTGTTAGTGAATGGAATAATGTGGAAGTAGGGATGACTGTAATAATCAGTGGAATAATATTTGAGTTGTAAAGATATCTGAGTAATACAATTATAGTTGAATAGATTATGACGATCTCTTGCGGGTATTCTATGTGTTCATTTATTTTCAGAGGTATATGTAACTGTTCATTTTCAGATGAAATTCTTATCGTATGAGAATGATAGTTAACTATAATGCTAGACGAAAGCACTGTTGGTCTGGTTGGTTTATGATCAGCATTTCTATATCTTTCTTTGGAACTCTATTCTATTACGTTTGAAATAAAAGTTAACGGTGAATTTATATGAGGCTATTATTCTGCTTCTACTTGTTGTTGTTTTGTTATATATATATATATATATATATATATGGAAAATATATTGTCTCTGTCACAACTAATTTTTGTGCGTATGAGCAGTGTTTTTCTCCTAGTTTTTCTCCAAGGAATCATTAAGATCTTTATTATTCAATATGGGTTGAGTTCTTGAAAATTCAGTATGGTCTCACATCTTGGATTTCATTATCTCGGTTTTCTTATCGTTCTTACCGTTTAATTTATCAAACATGGCTTATCTGTAAAGGCATTCAGTGATAGAAAAAAATTATATTTATTACGGTTATTATTTCTAGTTTGATCATGGGAGCATGGTGATGCTGGTCTCAGGTTTTTCTAGTTTCTGTGAAAGGGATTGACGTTGGCAAAGGTATAGACAGTGGAAGCTCAAGCTCGAATTTGTATAATGGTTTTCTTTTCTTAGGTAAGCTTGATTAAGGTCAATGAGTTAAATCGGGATATTATGTTTCGTTGAGCTAATGCAGTCTGTAAAGATCTTTGACTAGCATGTTGAAGGAATTATGAAGGATTGTATGTTTGAGTTGCCCTAACAACATGAAGAAGAGATCACTTTAAAATATTATTGTCTGATAGTTGAGATCGACTCAATTGTTTCAATTAGAGAGGTTATTTAGTATTTTGAGTTATATGCATTTAAGTTTATCTTTAGATATGGAAATAAATTTCGTACATTCATGGGTAAATAGATGAACAATTTGAATGCAGAATTCATATTCTAGAAGACATGATACAAAAACATATATCTATTAGATTATTTCTAATTGAAAGATGTTATTATGAGTTAAAGTTGTTCTGATTAATGAAGTTATTGCATTTGTGAAGTTTGAATGGCTTGATACATGTTAGCAAAGTTTTAAACATTGAAAGTATTGTTAACCGAAGCACTAGTTTTGGATCGGCCTGAATTGAGTAAAGAATTCGTGATTTTCAGCAATGCATTATTGGATGGATTGGGATGTGTATTAGTACATGGATGTAAAGTAGTAGTTTATGCTTCCAAACGGTTAAAGTCATATTAAAAGAATTTTTTGATCCGCAACTTAGAGTGGGCCGCCATTCTGTTTGCATTGAATCTAGCGACATCTTTTGTTCGGTAAGATGCGTCACATGATTGATGATCATAAGAGTTTAAAATATCTGATGTCACAGAAAGATCTGAATCTGAAACAGCGAAGATGCCTCGAACTATTGAATGATTATGAGTAGTTATTGATTAACCTTTGGGAAAATAAATATAGTTGCAGAGGCTTGAGTGGAAAAATTTTGGTTACCTTGTGAATGAGGGTTACACGATTAATCTTGTCTGATGGTAGTTTGATCCTAGCTGAGTTAAAAGCTAAATTGATGTTTTTATTGCAAATCTGAAAAGCTCAGAAATATGATAAGGAATTGCGAGCTAAATCAGTACAGTGTGAGTCGACTTCTGATTCTAAATTTCAAGTTGAACTTGATGACTGTTTATTATTCCGAGGTAGAAATTGTGTACCGAAGTATCCAGAACTTATACGGAAAATTTTTGCGCAAAGCTCACAGAGGTATCCTGTTTGTTCATTTGGGAAAAATAAAATGTACAGTGATTTGAGACAAATGTACTGATGGTTGGGTATGAAACGTGAGATTTCTGACTTTATATCCAGATGTTTGATTTGTCAACAGGTTAAAACTGAACATTAAGTTCCTTTAGAATTGTTACAGCTAGTGATGATGTTGGAACGGAAATGAGATATAAGTTCTTGAAATTTTCAACCTATTTGGAATGTCAGTCTTTAATATATTCATTAGAAATCTATAGTTTATGGTTCACTTCTTGATTCCGGAATAAATGATAAGAAGTTTTGGGTAAGCAGTTACAAATTTTTGATACCGCATTTTGCTTTCCGACTAATGATTAGTTTGAGTGTGTTACTTAGATTCTTGAAGATATGTTTTGATGTTGTAATTTAGAATTTGAAGGCAAACGGAAAAGAAGTAATTGCGGTTAGTCAAAACTGCATGTCTCAACAGTTTTTAGCTAAGTATTAAAGTAGCAGGATATTTGATTCGGTATAGCTACAAATGTGAACCTACATATTATTGGATTAAGTTTGATAAGAAAAGCTACATAGAATTGATATGATCAGTGAAACAGAAGGAAATGTAAAAGAGATTCGAGATAGGTTTAAAGCAGCCTCTGATTGTCAGAGATTTTATGTGAATTTTAAGTGGAAATAAATAGAGTTTCAAAATGGTGACAAAGTGCTTCTAAAAAATTTGCCATGGAAGAAAGTTTTTCGACTGGGTCATAAAGGAAAGTTGAGTCCGTGATTTATCGGACCGTACGAGATTATAGGGAAATTTGGACCAGTGACTCATCAATTTGAATTGCCATTAAAACTTGAGAAGATTTATATGTGTTTCACGTGTTATGTTACAATGGTACCGGTCGGATCCTCCACGTATAATTTCTCAGACAGATGTTGAGATTTGATCGGCATGTTAGATAATGAAGAACTGATCTAAATTATGACACGTGAGATTAATGAGTTAAGGAAGAAAGGTATAACTTTAGAGAAGATTCTATGGAATCGTCATGAGGTAGAGGAAACTATGAGAAGGCAGTACCCAAATGATCGTTGTTTCATGTGATGTCAAAGTCTTAAAATTTATATAAAGAATGACCGAACCTGGAAACTAACTATGACAACGACTTGAGGCAAGCACACCTATCGAACATTAGTATAGTTTAGGCAAGACCGGAATGTCGAACCCAAAGGAACCAAAAGTACTAATACTAACTCTCTTTTTATTATCTAGCCTAAAAATTAAGGGAATTGTCTATCTAATCTAAAATTAACTAATTACTAAACTAAAGATGCAAAGACAAAGAAGAATGAAATTTGGAAAATAACTTGAGAGAAAACCAATTGATTAAGATGACACCCAAGGAAGAATCCACTTAGACTTCACTTGTTATCTAACTCTGAACCAGACAATTTATTCACTTGACTTGATCCGTGAGATTCCCTAAGTTATATTAATCCCTCTCTCGAGGCGACTAATGTCTAACCCTAGGTTGATTAATTGAAATCTCTTTCTAATTAAAACCCCTAGAATTGCATTAACTCGATCTATGGACTCCTATATTAGGTTTCACCCTAATCCCCGGCAAAATCTCGTCACCCTATCTCTAGGCGTACGATCAACGTCGCTTAATTATGCTAGATCTACTCTTAGGCAGGGACTTTTGCTCCTCCACCTAAGCACATCACATTTGAATTAATATCTCGGAAATATCAACACAAGAATTAAGAACACATATGAAACACCCCAAACCCGGCCTACAAGCCCCGACCGGATCTGACATGTTCCTTAAGAAAACTTATCTTAATTTCGTTTTATCTTCTTATAAAATAAGTCAATTTCAAAACAAGTTTGTAATTTTAACGAGTTGGAAACCAAGTCGTCATTCGAGTTTGTGTTTGTTAAAACCGTTCCTTTCGTACTTCAAAAATTAAAAGAGTTGCCGGATTTTAGAGCTCATTAAGTTGAAAACCGTAAGTTGAGTAGGTGATAAAACATTTGAAGTTGTTTTAAGAAAACATTTAATTACTCTTTTGTTTACCATGGCATGAACATTAAATTTAAACGCGAAACTTAAAACAGTTAAGTAGTGGCCTTATTACAAATTAAATCCCAAAATAAATCCCGAAAGAAAACATACTAAAGAAAACAAAAAGAGTTCAATTTATGAAAACCCGAAATTTTGCTGAGCATGGCCACCTCACAGTCCCTGCCGTCCCGGTCCATTGCACTATGTATCACCTGCAAAATGTTAGCCCACGAAGGGTGAGTCAACAGACTCAATGTGCAACAACCAACACAGGCTCCCAATCGATTAAAGCCTTTATTACAACATCTTAGGCAAAGCCCATCCGGAATCAACATTTCAGCCATAAGCCCGTATCACAGCATATTAAATCACATATATGTAAAACAATGATGCAACCCGAACCCACCTAGATATCCAACCTCTACACACCACCCGTACCAGCCAGTCACACCAATGGGGATTACTAAATCGACCCTCCATCCGCTACACACCCTTGAAGGCAGTCGCTGCAGTCAACTGCTCATCACCCTTAATATGTGGCATAGCCACCAGATAATGTGACAACGTCACCGAATCATAATATTGTGACATGAGTCACCAGATAATGTGGTAAAACCACCGGATCACTTCCCCTTTTCATTATAACCCTCGTGCCCATGCAACATACATAGTATTACAGGTATCATGCTATATGCTTATCCGAAGCCCATATCGAAAGCACACATGCTTTCATATCAATGATTGTAACCACTGTAAACAAGGGTTAGATGCAATGTACCTGAACGAACTGTACCATTGAATGGTACCCTTAGCCATGATTATTCATAATCTTGTTAACACATATTTAATATTATTAATCTATCGGGAAAAAGTGTGGGGTTACACACCTGAAAACACGGAGAACGACACTCTTGACCTCACTGAAACCCTCACTTGCAGGGATCACCACGATTTGCTTATCCCTTTCCGACGCTGGCCCACAACCCGGTGGCCAGTCACGTATGGAAGAAACCGAACGTTTCTTGAATCTAGGGGTAGGGACTACCCCTTTCTCTCCTCCACTGGTACACGCCTCCATTGAATAGCACTTAATCAGAAAACCCGGTTAATCGGTACGTAGAATCTAAACGAATCACATCTATAACTTAACTAAATACCGTTACCGAAATAGATCCGAATCCTGAAGACTCCTCCTTTACCTTTGTGGAACCCTTCCTATAACACCATAGTTAGAATCAGCTAACAGTTAAAAATATGGCCTTTGGCCGAATAGCATTATCTCATACCTTAACCGATCAAATCCCGAAAGCTCCTCCTCTTAACATTAACTGTAAAGAATCCCGAAACCCACCTTCATGGTTTCGGCCAAATGGATAAAGGGGATTAGAGTTCTTGATTTCGACAAACCAAGAAGAAAAGAGAAAAGAGAATCAACCTAAGGAGAGATCCTTACCACGCAACTAACCCGATTCGGCTTAACAACCACCCTTGAAAATCGATGCACCAAAAGAGAATATGAATGATATATGAAAGATTCGGCTTGATATCACCCTTGGAGATCTAGGCGATAGAGAAAGAAATGGAAAAGAAGTGTAGGTAAAAGAAAACGTTAGGTAGAAGGTTCGGCCAAAGCACTATTCGGTTTTGAAGGGACAAAAGAGAAAAAGAAATGGTGATGAGGCTTAATAAGGATTCGACTTTGGTCTCAGTAAATGGGAAAGGTTCTTTTGGCTCTTGAGGAAGGGGAAATCGGTGCAAAGAAGAAGAGAAAGGGTTGGAGTTTGTGTGGTTTTGGCTATGGTGAGAGTGGAGGGTATGTTTCGGCTTTTAGAGGTAAATGAAGAAGAAAAGGGATAGTTTGCTAAGATGAGAAAAGGCGCACGAATGGTTCTTCACTTTCAGCTTTTGGTCAAGAGAGAAAAGAATGCAAGTTTCGGCAAGAAGCACCAATGAAAAGAAAACTTCTGAAAGAGGGAAAATGGCCACACATTCTCCTTATTTCGGCACCTAAAGCCCCTAGCCAAACCACCCCCTCTTGGCCGAAAATGCCACACCAAGACTCCCTCATTCGGCCAACTCTTTTTCCCTCTATCCAATCCCTTCTTTTTCTCCTATTTCTCCTCTCATTCAAAAGAGTTTGAATGAGTCAATCTCTCATCTCCCTCCTTAGCCGAAAATTTAAGCTGTTAACCCAATCCATACTTCATCCACTCAGAGTTTGCATGCCGTCCAACTCCCCCCACCTCCTTGACGCAAAAAAGTAACCCCAAAATGCTTCCTCTGCAGATCGAACCTCCTTCCTCCTGAAACCCCTTTGACGCAACCTCCCCCTTGCTCCCTTGCGTCCCTATGCCACTTTACCACATGGTTTCTTGTGTCATAAACTCCACCATTTATTCCTTTAAGGCCTAACTCCCTTAGCTCTCCCCCCAATCATTTAAAACAAATATTTTCCCTAAGGCCTCACCTACACCCCAAGGTTCCCGAAGACCCCAAACACAACCAAACAGCACCCAATATAAACTAAAATGCATAACCCTTAAATCCCGGATATTACAGTTCTACCCCCCTTAAAAATAATTTCACCCTCAAAATTACCTGATCAAAATAAGTGAGGGTATTGCTGTCGCGTTGCCTCTTCCGGCTCCCACGAAGCCTCCTTCGATCCATGGTTCCGCCACAACACTTTGACTAGAGGAACTGATTTCCTTCGTAATACCTTCACGTCCCGTTCCAAAATCTGAATCGGCTCTTCCTCGTAAGACAAGTCTGGTCTCAACTCCACTTCTTCCACTGGCACCACATGTGATGGATCTGATCGGTAACGACGCAGCATCGGAATGTGGAACACATCGTGCATCTGTTTTAATTCCACAGGCAACTCCAACTGATATGCCACTGGTCCAACCCACTTCAAAACCCGATAAGGTCCTATAAACCTGGGACTCAGTTTACCTTTACGTCCAAATCTCATCACCTTTTTCCATGGCGAAACTTTTAAGAACACCTGATCCCCTACTGCAAACTCTATCTCTTTCCGCTTGAGATCCGCATACGACTTTTGTCTGTCAGATGCCTCCTTCAACCGTGCCCGAATCACCTTAACCTTTTCTTCTGATTCTGCCACAATCTCTGGACCCAAAACATGACGTTCCCCCAATTCTATCCAACACGTAGGGGTGCGACACTTCCGTCCATACAGTGCTTCATACGGTGCCATCCGAATACTTGCTTGATAGCTGTTGTTATACGCAAACTCTGCTAAAGGCAAGAACTCCTCCCAGCTTCTTCTGAAGTCAATCACGCAACCCCTCAACATATCCTCTAACACTTGAATTACCCACTCAGACTGGCCGTCCGTCTACAGATGAAATGCCGTACTGAAGTCTAACCTGGTGCCCAATGCCTGATGCAGTGCTCTCCAAAACCGAGACGTAAACCTTGGATCCCTATCTGATACAATTGACACCGGCACCCCGTGCAGTCTCACAATTTCTGCCACATACAAAACCCGCACCGGTATGAAATGTGCAGACTTTGTCAACCGATCCACTATCACCCATACCGAATCCTTCTTAGTCGGCGTAAGGGGAAACCCACTAACGAAGTCCATAGTGATTCTCTCCCACTTCCACTGCGGAATCTTAATTGGCTGAAGGAACCCCGAAGGTACTTGGTGTTCAGCTTTAACCTGCTGACACGTTAAGCACTTCCCCACAAATTCTGTAACTTCCCATTTCAGACCAGGCCACCAAAACTGATCTCGTAGATCCCTGTATAACTTACTTCCTCCAGGATGCATAGCATAAGGACTACTATGCGATTCCCGAAGAATTCTCTGCCTTAGTTCCTCATCCTTCGGCATACAGACCTTACCTCGAAAACACAACACTCCGTTGTTGTTTATACCATAGTCTTCCAATCCCCCATTCTGCACTTGCCGTAGCTTAGCACTAGGTCGTCATCTACCAACTGTTTCTCCTTCACCTGACTTAACCATGTCGGCTTCACCTGCAACTCTGCTAGCAAACTTCCATCGTCATAAAGGCTAAGATGTGCAAACATCGCCCTCAGATCTGGCACTACTTTCCGACTTAGGGCATCTGCCACCACATTCGCCTTACCCGGGTGATACTCTATTGAACAATCGTAGTCTTTCAACAACTCCACCCACCTTCGCTGTCTCAAATTCAGTTCCTTCTGAGTTAGCAGATATTTCAGACTCTTGTGGTCCGTGTAGATCACCGACTTTTCTCCATACAAATAGTGCCTCCACACTTTTAGAGTGAACACTACCACAGCCAACTCCAGATCATGCGTCGGATAGTTAACCTCATGTGGCCTTAATTGCCGAGACGCATAAGCGACCACCTTCCCGTCCTACATCAGAACACATCCCAATCCTGTATGAGAAGCATCACAATACACCACAAAATCTTTCCCTGCCTAATGCTGAATCAAAATCGGAGCCTCCGTTAACACTCTCTTAAGCTTCTCAAAGCTCTCCTGTTGCTTATCCGTCCACACGAAAGGTACCTCCTTTCTCAACAATTTCGTCAAAGGTGCTGCTATTGACGAGAACCCTTCAACAAATCTTCTGTAGTAGCCTGCTAACCCCAAGAAACTACGAACCTCTGCCACAGACTTAGGTGGTTTCCAATCTAGCACCGCCTCAATTTTCCGAGAATCCACCCTTATCCCTTCCGCAGACACCACATGTCCTAAAAACGCAACTTCCTTCAACCAGAATTCGCACTTGCTAAACTTGGCATATAACTTCTTCTCCCTTAACACCTGCAGCACTACCCGAAGATGCGCATCATGCTCCCTCTTAGACTTAGAATATACCAAGATGTCGTCTATAAACACAACGACGAACTGATCCAAGTAGGGTTGAAAAACCCGGTTCGTCATATCCATGAACGCAGCTGGGGCATTCGTCAATCTGAACGGCATTACTAAGAACTCATAATGCCCGTACCTAGTCCGGAAAGCTGTCTTATGGATATCTACTTCCTTCACCTTAAGCTGATGATACCCCGACCTTAGATCTATCTTTGAAAATACCGCAGCCCCCTTAAGCTGATCAAACAAGTCGTCTATCCTCGGCAACGGGTACTTGTTTTTGATCATCAGCTTATTCAACTGTCGGTAATCTATGCACATGCGCATAGTCCCATCCTTCTTCTTCACAAACAGGACCGGTGCTTCCCATGGAGACACACTGGGTCGGATAAACCCACGATCAAACAACTCTTGGATCTGAGCCTTGAGCTCAACCAATTCCTTTGGTGCCATTCTGTACGGAGCGATAGATACTGGTGCTGTTCTCGGTAGCAAGTCAATTCCGAACTCCACCTCACAATCCGGAGGCAACCCTGGAAGTTCTTCCGGAAAGACGTCCACAAACTCTTTTACCGTCATGACCTCTTCTACAGCTGCTTCCTTAGCCTCCAAGGCATTAACAAGCATCAGAAAAGCCATACATCCCTTCCTTACCATCTTCTCTACCTTAAGGGCAGACACTACATTCGACAGGTAATTCCTCCTCTCGCCCGTCACCACAATCTCATTGTCATCAGAACCTCAACGACATGCGCTTAGCAGCATAGTTCACATTTGCATGGTACTTCAATAACTAGTCCATACCTAAGATTAAGTCAAATTCCCCAAATGGCAGCTCCATTAAGTCAGCCGGAAACTGCGCCCCCTGAACTTCTAAAGGCACTTCCCTAAAGAGTTTGTCTACCCCTACTGATTACCCTAAAGGACTAAGTACACTCATCTTTCTAGGGACAGTCTCAAACTTCACATTCAGAGTTCCAGACACTTCACTAGTGACGTAAGAATGAGTCGACCCAATATTTATTAGAGCAGTAAAGGGTAATCCAGAAATAAGAAACGTACCCGTTATGACGTCAGGCGCGTCACTATCCTCCCTCCGACGAACTGCATACACCAGACCCGGTTGCCTCGCCTCTGCATTATCGACACCTCTGCCTGGTGCCCCGTGACCTCTACCAGAACCATTACCTCTGCCAATCGGACCACGACCCCTCGGCGGCTGCTGTCCACCTCTGCCAGCCTGATTAAAACCCTAACCTGCTGGTCGGCTCCTATCTGTTTCCACAGGACAGTCCCTAATCATGTGATCTTTGGACCCACACTTAAAACATCCCCCTGTGTTTTTCCAACACTCCCCCGGGTGCATCTTTCCACATTGAGCACATGTACGATACTGACCTCCCACAGCAACCTGCTGACCTCACGGCCCATCAACTCTAGGTCTTTTCTGAAAATTCCCGGATGACCCTGATGACCCATAACTCCTCTTACTCTTACCTTGACCTCTGTCCCGGTTCTGTCTCTCGGTACGCTTCACCTCCTCGGCTATTTTTACTTTTTCAACCAATACCGCGAAGTCCCTCTCTCGCTGTGGAGCTATTAACACCCTCAACTCATCTCGAAGCCCATCTTCGAATCGTACGCAGCGCTCACAGTCGGTTGCCACGATTCCCCAAGCATATTGACTCAAACGAAGGAATTCTGCTTCATACTCGGCTACAGATTTGTCCCCTTGTACTAGGTTCAGGAATGCCTTCCTCTGAGCATCCACATAACTCGCTCCTACATACTTCCCTTGGAACATTGTCTTGAAATAATCCCAATCAACCCGATCCACCTGGGTACCCTCTCTAACAGTGAGCCACCACTGGTACGCCTCATCCCGAAGTAGTGACACCGCTCCTTTCAGTTTTTCCTCAGCCGTGCAGTCCAGGTCGTCCATGATTCTTTCAACTGCTGCTAGCCAATATTCAGTAACATTTGGGGCCACCCCAGAGACCCCCTGAACACCTTAGCTCCGTTTGCTCGCAGTCGTTCAAGCACTGACTTCCAAGCCCCTCCACCTAGACCTGCCCCAGTAACTCTTTCCAATACTCGCAACATCGCATGGGATATCACGTCATCTCCTCCGGTTTGGCCCTGGGATTCTGCTTCTCCAACCGGTGGTAACGGTGCCAAATTCCCAGACCCGTGCCCAGACCCTGCTGGTTCGGACACAGTGATTCTGCCTCTGCCACGTCCGCGCGTATTGCGACCACGTCCCCTAGTACTCATTTCTACCGTCGCGTTTTATCTGTTTTTACAAGTTTTATGCATTAGCTTCTTTTCACTTCTTGTTTAAAGAGGAGCTTTATGCAAAGAGAGGTTTAACAATTGTTTTCCGCAGAAGTACACATATACCTAGGGGTTCTTGTCTCTATAGTATGGTTTCCTAATCCTACCACCTGTAGAGCATACACCAATTCACACAGATCGATTTATCATTCAATGAACTTACCTGGCGGACCTGGGCCGAGAACTCGGGTGCCATGCTTCCATAAGACCATTTCATGAAGAATTTCAAGAAACCATTTTTAGTTCAGCTTTGAAAAACATTGTGGGCCTCAAAACCCAAGGCCGAGTGTTTAAAACTGAGCTCTGATACCAAATTAAAACACCCTAAACCCGGCCCACAAGCTCCGACCGGATCTGACATGTTCCTTAAGAAAACTTATCTTAATTTCGTTTTATCTTCTTATAAAATAAGTCAATTTCAAAATAAGTTTGTAATTTTAACGAGTTGGAAACCAAGTCGTCATTCGAGTTTGTGTTTGTTAAAACCGTTCCTTTCATACTTTAAAAATTAAAAGATTTTCTGGATTTTAGAGCTCATTAAGTTGAAAACCGTAAGTTGAGTAGGTGATAAAACATTTGAAGTTGTTTTAAGAAAACATTTAATTACTCTTTTGTTTACCATGGCATGAACATTAAATTTAAACGCGAAACTTAAAATAGTTAAGTACTGGCCTTATTACAAATTAAATACCCAAAATAAATCCCGAAAGAAAACATACTAAAGAAAACGAAAAGAGTTCAGTTATATGAACACACGAAATTTTGCTGAGCATGGCCACCTCACAGTCCCTGCCGTCCCGGTCCATTGCACTATGTATCACCTGCAAAATGTTAGCCCACGAAGGGTGAGTCAATAGACTCAATGTTCAACAACCAACACAGGCTCCCAATCGATTAAAGCCTTTATTACAACATCTTGGGCAAAGCCCATCCGGAATCAACATTTCAGCCATAAGCCCGTATCACAGCATATTAAATCACATATATGTAAAACAATGATGCAACCCAAACCCACCTAGATATCCAACCTTTACACACCACCCGTACCAGCCAGTCACACCAATGGGGATTACTAAATCGACCCTCCATCCGCTAGACACCCTCGAAGACAGTCGCTGCAGTCAACTGCTCATCGCCCTTAATATGTGGCATAGCCACCGGATAATGTGACAACGTCACCGAATCATAATATTGTGACATGAGTCACCAGATAATGTGGTAAAACCACCGGAACACTTCCCCTTTTCATTATAACCCTCGTGCCCATGCAACATACATAGTATTACAGGTATCATGCTATATGCTTATCCTAAGCCCATATCGAAAACACATATGCTTTCATATCAATGATTGTAACCACTGTAAACAAGGGTTAGATGTAACGTACCTGAACGAACTGTACCAATGAATGGTACCCTAGCCAAGATTATTCATAATCTTGTTAACACATATTTAATATTATTAATCTATCGGGAAAAAGTGTGGGGTTACACACCTGAAAACACGGAGAATGACACTCTCGACCTCACTGACACCCTCACTTGCAGGGATCACCACGATTTGCTTATCCCTTTCCGACGCTGGCCCACAACCCGATGGCCAGTCACGTATGGTAAAAACCGAATGTTTCTTGAATCTAGGGGTAGGGACTACCCCTTTCTCTCCTCCACTGGTACTTGCCTCCATTGAATATCACTTAATCAGAAAACCCGGTTAATCGGTACGTAGAATCTAAACGAATCACATCTATAACTTAACTAAATACCCTTACCAAAATAGATCTGAATCCCGAAGACTCCTCCTTTACCTTTATGGAACCCTTCCTATAACACCATAGTTAGAATCGGCTAACACTTAAAAATATGGCCTTTGGCCGAATAGCATTATCTCATACCTTAACCGATCAAATCCCAAAAGCTCCTCCTCTTAACGTTAACTGTAAAGAATCTCGAAACCCACCTTCATGGTTTTGGCCAAATGGATAAAGGGGATTAGATTTCTTGATTTTGACAAACCAAGAAGAAAAGAGAAAAGAGAATCAACCTAAGGAGAGATCCTTACCACGCAACTAACCCGATTCGGCTTAACAACCACCCTTGAAAATCGATGCACCAAAATAGAATATGAACGATATATGGAAGATTCAGCTTGATATCACCCTTGGAGATCTAGGCGATGGAGAAAGAAATGGAAAAGAAGTGTAGGTAAAAGAAAACGTTAGGTAGAAGGTTCGGCTAAAGCACTATTCAGTTTTGAAGGGACAAAAGAGAAAAAGAAATGGTGATGAGGCTTAATAAGGATTCGGCTTTGGTCTCAGTAAATGGGAAAGGTTCTTTCAGCTCTTGAGAAAGGGGAAATCGGTGCAAAGAAGAACAAAAAGGGTTGGAGCTTGTGTAGTTTCGGCTATGGTGAGAGTGGAGGGTATGTTTCAGCTTTTAGAGGTGAATGAAGAAGAAAAGGGATAGTTTGCTAAGATGAGAAAAGGTGCACGAATGGTTCTTCACTTTTGGCTTTTGGTCAAGAGAGAAAAGAATGCAAGTTTTGGCAAGAAGCACCAATGAAAAGAAAACTTCTGAAAGAGGGAAAATGGCCACACATTCTCCTTATTTCGGCACCTAAAGCCCCTAGCTAAACCACCCCCCTCTTGGCCGAAAATTCCACACCAAGACTCCCTCATTCGGCCAACTCTTTTTCCCTCTATCCAATCCCTTCTTTTTCTCCTATTTCTCCTCTCATTCAAAAGAGTTTGAATGAGTCAAACTCTCATCTCCCTCCTTAGCTGAAAATTTAAGCTGTTAACCCAGTCTATACTTCATCCACTCAGCGTTTGCATACCGTCCAACTCCCTCCTCCTCCTTGACGCAAAAAAGTAACCCCAAAATGCTTCCTCTGTAGATCGAACCTCCTTCCTCCTGAAACCCCTTTGACGCAACCTCCCCCTTGCTCCCTTGCGTCCCTATGCCACTTTACCACATGGTTTCTTGTGTCATAAACTCCACCATTTATTCCTTTAAGGCCTAACTCCCTTAGCTCTCCCACCAATCATTTAAAACAAATATTTTCCCTAAGGCCTCTACCTACACCCCAAGGTTTCCGAAGACCCCAAACACAACCAAACAGCACCCAAAGCACACTAGCACGTAAATATAAATTAAAACGCATAACCCCTAAATCCCGGATATTACAACATAATTAAGAACAAGCCAAATATTTATCATATAGTTCAGCAAACGATAACAAGATTCATCTTAGGTTTCATCCCCCTCAGGTGTCTGAGGGTTTAGTTCATAACAATAAAAGAAAACATCTCAAAAGAAAAGATAAAACAAAACATAAGAAATCCCTAAAACCCCCTGGAGGAATTGAAGGAGAGATCCTCCGTCTTCAGTATAATTCCAGCTTCTTGAGATGAATCAACTGGCTATCTTCGAGTAAATCCCCACAACTCTGCACTCTTTGGCCTAGCCGGACGCCCCCTAACTAAAGCCCTGACAGAAAGCTTCTGCCGAACTCCCCGCTTAAGTTGCCCCCTAGGGTGTTTATATAAGCTTTGAGATGCCTTACTTGGCCTCTAAGTATCCTAATTCGAGTAGAATTCCTCCTAGGGTATTTGAATAGGCTTTGGAATGTGTTTCTTTGCCTCCAAGTATCCTATTCCGAGTAAAACTCCTCTTGGCCGCAACAGGGACACGCCTATGGTGCACGCCCGTGTAAGTCATGGCCAGGCCGTGTTCGAGGCTGTTGATTGAGGCACGACCGTGTTGTCTTGGGCCCAGGCCGTGTGGATTTCGTGATATGGCCCATTTACTCCATTTTGGGCCCGTTTTTCGTTCTTTTCATCCTCTGGTGCTCTCCTGAGTATAAAACATGAAAACAAAGGATTAAGAGCACCAAATTACATAATTCAAGGCTTAAATTATCCAAAAGCATGCTAAATGTGGGCTTAAAATATGTTACTTTTACGGTTTATCAAATACCCCCACACTTAAGCTTTTGCTTGTCCTCAAGCAAAATTCTCAATTCACAACAAACTTCCTCGATTAATAATATTCATCAATAATGTTTCATCATAATTCAGAGATAATTCATACATGGATAATTCAACTCAAAGAGTCCTAAAGATTCAAACAATCAAAGTCATACATTTATAGCCCGAAAACATTAGGTGTTTCCCTTTACCTAAATAATTACCTCTGATTCGAAATTGACAAGAGTCGACATCCTCACTAAAGATTCACTCAAATCACTCAAAGTGTTTAAGGTTCAAAATTAAGCACTCAGAAGTTGAACATGAAAAGTTAATTCCATAAGCTTGCCTGAAAATCAAATCTCCACCACTATAAAATGAGATGATACACAAATCAAAAGGTCTTTATCAGGGTTGTAATGGGGCTTGGGTTAAAGGTATGAATATAGGCTGAATTAGAGGGTTAAAATAGACACTGACTTGATAAGTTACCTAACTAGAATAATGAACTAATCCTAAATAATTACATCAATTGAAAAGTAATAATATGAGCGTTTTTTTCAAGATTTGAAAATTAAACATGTAAGCTCACTTAATTATAGAACTAATAATGAATATACTTTTTTTTAAGAACAAATCAGTAATAAAGGATGAATTCAACTACTGAAATAATATAATTAGGTAACTAATCAAATCACATCTCGATAGAAGGGTAGTCAAGGAATGGTGATAGCAAATACTAAGGGTTTTTGGTTAATATTAGTGGGTAAGTTAATAAAAGGGTTGTTAGGATCAATAGGTTTCACTAGGGGTTAATTATGAAGGTAGGCTTTTAGTGGAATAAGTGGGTTAAAACCTAAGTGCCTTTATCATCTCTGTATATCCAATCAAAGGTGTGGTCTTGACATGTATAATCGAAGCAAGTTCTAGAATAACAGATCAATGTTGACACACTCATAATAAAAAGTGAGCAAGGAAAAGAATATATGCTCTGTAAGGCTCAAAATCTCACAAAAATTATGGGTATTTGATGACAATCTTGTAAATTTCAAACTTCAAGGTAATATTCAAATTCAGGTCAACAACCTAAAATTTTTTTTCTGAAAAATAGACTTATCATGCTTGATTCTCTAGTATCTTAAAGTTTAATCATCAATGCACAGTTATCAATGAATTGATCCAAAACATATCAATAAAAATCGTAAATCAGGGAAATTTCATTCTAATCATAATATGAGAAACTTACTTTAGAATAAGGCATAATTCAGGGATTTTCAAATAATACTATAGTTAACCCCCCACACTTAAGATGTACATTGCCCTCAATGTACAAAGATAGATAATATCAAAATAATCATAAGATGGGGAGAGAAGTGAAACTTCCTGAATTTTGGATGAAATCAATGAAAAGAAACCGGATAGGATTGGAGGTGAACGTAGGGAAGCGCCTCGATCCATTTGAAATTTGAATCCTCGAAGCAGCTGTCCTGATTTTATTGTATCCTAAGCTAAATCTAAATGGCATGAAGAATAAGAAGAAAATAATAAAGAAAATAAAAATAAAAATAAAAGTAAATAATGGAAAATGAAAGAAGAAAGACAACTGGAAAAGAAAAAGGAAGAAGGGGGTTTAAATAGAGATGCAGCCCGTGTTTTGGGAAAAATTTTGTCCTGTTGCCACACGTCTACGACCACGCCCTTTTACCTACCTATGGTGCCCACACGGCTACAGCCACGGCCGTGTGCAAGGCCGTGTGGGTACGGAAACCTACGCCTAAATACGAAAAGAAATAAAACGAAACTAATTAGTAGAGTTAGTGCTCGAGTTGCCTCCCGAGAAGCGCTCGTTTAAAGTCTTGAGCTAGACTTACCTCTCATTCGCATAATCATGGTGGTTTGAGGAGGTGAAAATCCTTTCTCATGCGATCAATTCGGTTATTGATATAAATTTTGAGTCAAGTAGTGTTTACCTTAAATGTGCTGATTTTAGGACTAGTTACCTCGACTGTTCCATCTGGGAAGATTTTGAGTGCCTGATCTCCTATCTTAAGCTGGGTTGTCCCATCATTAAGTTTGTCGTGGAGTTGCCTTGTTTTTGCTTTGTCTGTTTTTAGTTTCTCTTTGAGGTGTGTCTTCCACTTGTTTAGTTCATCGATCCAAAGCCTTCGTTCCTCATGGATTTCTTCTTTATCGACACGAGGCTTAGGATCTGGCATTTGCGAAAGAGCTTCAAGAAACGACAAGTTAATATGAAATTTCTTTGGAAGTTTAAGAGACTTACCGAATTGTTCCTCTGTGTGGTCTTTCTTTATCGCATTAGGGTATGGCACACAAGCATGGTACTTTGTAATTACCGGGTTTGGTAAATCATGGCTTACCTCAACCTTACCTTCACTTGCCACATGCTCTTACCTTGGTCAGATTTTACTAACCTTTCACTGTCATGAGCTGTTACGGCTTGAATTTTCTCTTTTGGGTTAGTTTCAGTGTTGCTTGGCAAGCTTTCTTGTGGTTGTTCTAAGATCAGCTTAGCAAGTTGACCTAACTGATCCTTGATCCTTTGAATCGATACTTCGTGTTTTTGAGTGCTGTTTTGGTGTTTTGGAAACGAGTTTCTAACACCGCTATAAATTTTGTTAGCATTTTCTCAAGGTTCGACTCCTGTTCCTGTTGGTGAGGTGGTTGTTGAAAATCTGGAGGAAGTTCCGGTCTTTGACTACTTTGATCATCCCATGAGAAATTAGGATGGTACCTCCAACCTGTATTATAAGTCACTATAAAATTATTTTGAGGTCTAGAATAGTTACCCAGATAGTGAGCTTGCTCGTTTTCCATGCCATATCTGTAGGGTGGGTACTCAGGATTCACCATGCCTCCTAGATTCGAGTCATATTGCATTTCTAGGTGTACCTACAAGAGACTATACAAACCATCAATCTTTTTATTCATCATCTCTACCTGATTAGATAACCTGGTGACCACGTCGAGGTTGAAGACACTGGCTGCTTTAGTAGGAATTGCCCTCATAACTTGCCACTGATAATTATTCAATGCCATCTTCTCTATAGACTAAAATTATTTGCCAAAAGCAAATAGAGGAAAAATTAGCAAAGCAAAAAAAAATAAATAAAATAAAAAAATAAAATGCAGAAAAAAAGGCTAAAGTAATAAAAATTAAGCTTTCTTAATATTTCAGTTCCCCGGCAACGGCGCCATAAACTTGATCGTTGTTTTATGCGATGGCAAAGTCTTAAAATTTATATAATGAATGATCGAACCTGGAAACTAACTATGACAACGATTTGAGGCAAGCGCACCTATCGAACAGTAGTATAGTTTAGGCAAGACCGGAATGTCAAACCCAAAGGAACCAAAAGTACTAATACTAACTCTCTTTTTATTATCTAGCCTATAAATTGAGGGAGTTGTCTATCTAATCTAAAATTAACTAATTACTATACTACAGATGAAAAGACAAAGAAGAATGAAATTTGGAAAATAACTTGAGAGAAAACCAATTGATTAAGACGATACCCAAGGAAGAATCCACCAAGATTTCACTTGTTATCTAACTCTGAACCATACAATTTATTCACTTGACTTGATCCGTGAGATTCCCTAAGTTATATTAATCCCTTTCTCGAGGCGACTAACGTCTAACCCTAGGTTGCTTAATTGAAATCTCTTTCAAATTAAAACCCCTAGAATTGCATTAACTCGATCTATGGACTCCCATTTTAGGTTTCCCCCTAATCCGGCAAAATCTCGTCACCCTATCTCTAGGCGTGCGATCAACATCACTTAATTATGCTAAATCTACTCTTAGGCAGGGACTTTTGTTCCTCCACCTAAGCACATCACATTTGAATTAATATCCCGGAAATATCAACACAAGAATTAAGAACACATAATTAAGAACAAGCCAAATATTTATCATATAGTTCAACAAACGATAACAAGATTCATCTTAGGTTTCATCCCCCTCAGGTATCTGAGGGTTTAGTTCATAACAATAAAAGAAAACATCTCAAAAGAAAAGATAAAACAAAACATAAGAAATCCCTAAAACCCCCTGGAGGAATTGAAGGAGAGATCCTCCATCTTGAGTACAATTCCAGCTTCTTGAGATGAATCAACTGGCTATCTTTGAGTAAATCCCCACAACTCTTCCCTCTTTAGCCTAGCTAGACTCCCCTTGACTAAAGCCCTAGCAGAAGGCTTCTGCCGAACTCCCCGCTTAAGTTGCCCCCAAGGGTGTTTATATAAGCTTTGAGATGCCTTACTTGGCCCCTAAGTATCCTAATTCAAGTAGAATTCCTCCTAGGGTGTTTGAATAGGCTTTGGAATGTGTTTCTTTGCCTCCAAGTATCCTATTCCGAGTAAAACTCCTCTTGGCCGCGGCAGGGACACGCCTATGGCACACGCCCGTGTAAGTCGTGGCTAGGCCGTGTCCGAGGCTGTTGATTGAGGCACGGCTGTGTGGTCTTGGGCCCAGGCCATGTGGATTTCGTGATATGGCCCATTTACTCCGTTTTGGGCCCGTTTTTCGTTCTTTTCATCCTCTGGTGCTCTCCTGAGTATAAAACATTAAAACGAAGGATTAAGAGAACCAAATTACATAATTCAAGGCTTAAATCATCCAAAAGCATGCTAAATGTGGGCTTAAAATATGTTACTTTTACGGTTTATCACCAAACCTCTCTTTTGGTAAGATTTTTGGGGACGAAAATCCCTAAAGGGGGGAGAGTTGTAACGGCCCGATTTTGGGTCTAGTCGGAACAGTGGTTTCGAGACCACAAATCTGGAAAAGAAAAAAATTATTTTTATTAGTACTTTATGGTCTACAGTTTTATGGAATAATTTCGTGAAATTTTCGTTCAGAAATTTTGATGTTTAAGCACTCAATTTAGCTAGAAGGACTAAATTGTAATAAATGTAAAATGTGTGTTCTAGAAGCTAGAGGTGTTTAAATACTATGAGATTCAAATTGGAGGTCCTTAAATGGTAATTAGACCATTATACTTTAGAGTGGACAAAAATGGACATGGTTAGGTGAAATCTTGAAGTTTTTCATTAAGGGCATTTTAGCCATTTGGTTAATAAAGACAAAATTTAACAAATAAAAGATGTTCATCTTTCTATTTTCATCCCCATGGCCGAATTTCACAAGGAGAAGACATAGCTAGGGTTTGCCAAGCTTCCAAGCTCGATTGTAAGTCTGTTCTTGTCCCGTTTTTAACGATTTTTGTATTTTTGAGATTGTTGTAGCTTGATTTAGCTATTTCAAGGACTAATTTGAAAGAAAGGTGAAGTTTAAAATTTTACCCATGTTGAACATGTATGTATTTTGATGTTTGATGGTAGAAAATGCATGTTTTTTGTTTGTTAAATGACTTTTGCTAACTGATTTTCGGTAAAAGTGTAAAAAATGACTTATTTGTAAAAGTCTATAAAATGAGTAGAAAAATGTGAATAAATGGAAAATGTGGGCTGTTATGAGTATGAAAATGGTTCGACTAGCCTTGGGGTTTGAAGAAAATTGAATGAAATTCATTTTACGAGCCTAGGGACTAAAGTGTAAAATGTCAAAAGTTTAAAGGCAAAAATGTAATTTTTCCATAATGTGACTTATGGGCTGAATTGAATAATGTGATGATTAAATGAGATGAATTTGGTATTATAGATCAAGAAAAACGAAGTTCGGGTCTAGATCGGGGGAAAACCAAAGTGTTTGACGATTAGGTCCATTTTCGCTATTTTTTTTGTATCGAGGTAAGTTCGTATGTAAGTAATGCATTCTTATATTTAGGTTTTATGTGTTTTAATATTGTATGAATTGTGATGGACTCTTTGGACGTATTCGACAAAGTTTCGACAAACGAGAAATCCCGATTGAACCTTAGGAATAGAATAGGATATGAGAGACATGTCACTAGGAACACATGTGATTATGTGATTTATGTGACCTAGGTGCTAGTCCTATACATTCTACCGATGACTGGGTATACAGGTATATGTGGATACCTGACAGCTTGTGTGAGCAGCACTGTGTAGCTAGGTCTCGACTGACAGCTTGTGGGAGCAGGCCCGTGGATAGCTCGAGGGTGAGCCTATGTATGTTATGAGATTCGTAGTAGCGTTAGCTACATATGTGAAACTTATGTGCAAAGTTTTCTGTGTATCCGATAGTATTCCAAGTGGTTTAACGAGTATGTCAAAGATAAGAAAGTATGTGAATATGTTATGAGATGGTACAGGTATGTACGAAAAACTCAAAGGAATATGGATTCGGTATATGATGAGTTATTGGTAAGAATGTGATTGAGTAAGTTATGGTCATGAAGGTTAATGACATTTATGTTGATATATGTTATGTTATTCATAAGATGAGCTATTGGTAAGAATGTGATTGAGTAAGGTATGCTCATGAAGTTTAATGACATTTATGTTGATATATGTTATGTTATTCATATGATGAGGTATTGGTAAGAATGTGATTGAGTAAATTGTGTTTATGAAGTTTTAATGACATTTAGGTGAATATATGTTAGGTTATTTATATGTCAAATGTATGAATAATGTTTTGTATTATTTGCATATGAACTTACTAAACTATATAGCTTACCCCCCTTTCTTTCCCTTATCTTATAGTGTCACCAAGCTAGCTTGGGATCAGAGATCGTTGGAGTTCGCATCACACTATCAAACGATTATTTTGGGTATTGATGAGCTTAACATTTTGAGTATGTGGCATGTATAGGGACTTGGTCATTTTGTTATATGTGTCATCATGATTTTAGCCAATGTATTGGCTTGTAAATGTCAAAGACTTGTTTTGATAATTGGCCATGTAAATTGGCTTATTTTTGGGCTAACATGGTTGTATGCCTAAGTATATTTATATATGTACCAAAGTCTTTGGTGATATGGTCATGGTATGATTGGTGAATGATGGAAAGGTGATTTGTGGCCTGAATGTGAAATGTTTGGCAATGTGGTCTAATGATGTGATGATAAAGTGATGTACAATTAAGTATCTTGAAAGTAGTCAATTATGGCTTAATAAATGTTTTGAGTATGATAGATGTCGATATTGTGTTGGCATGTGTTGGTCATAATTGTGGATGTTTTGGTTGCCTAAGTATGTTATGTTTTGTGTCTTGAATTGGTGTATGTGTATGTGTGAATAAGGGTGGCAAATGGCTTGGTAAATAGCCTTTATTTTGTCCACACGGGCTGACACACGGGCTGACACACGGGCGTGTGTCTGGGCCTGTATGACACACGGTCTGCCCCATGGGCATGTGTTCCGGCCGTGTGTCCCGTACACCTTAATTTTTGAGAAACAGAATGTAATTGCACACACGGGCAGAGACACGGGCGTGTGTCTCAGCCGTGTGTGCTACACGGCCTACCACACGGGTGTGTGGCACGACCGTGTGGCACAAGTCAGAGAGCACCCTAAATAGAACACGGTCTAAAGCATGGGCGTGTCCCAGTGTAACAGCCCAGACCCGACCTAGAAGTTAGGCCTGAATCCGGCGTGTCACATCAAAGGCATATTTAAAAACGATTTTGCTAAGTTAAATTTTAGGGCCCAAAAGCCCAAAACCCATGAGTCTTGTTAAGTAACGATAAAAGCCCATTTTATAGTTTTAAGTATTTCGGAAACCAAGTTTAAGCATAAGAAATTTACTTAAGTTTAATCATTAAGTAAACAGTTAAAACATCAAAACCCAAAATTTAAAATCAAATCAAAGTACAAGGCCTTATTACATCCAACGAAAGTAAATCAATAAAATCATGTCCGTTGAAACAAATAAATAAAAATAAAAATTTAAACATCTTGTAGTGTGGCCATCTCCGAGTCCTCTCCCACGTCGAGCCGTTTATTGAGGATTACCTAAAACATTAAATAAAGGGTGTGAGTTTCGAAACTCAGTGTGTACAACCCTTGGCAATCAAATCAACGTACAAATATTCACATTGGGCCTAAGCCCTATCGAAATCAGTGGTCTTGGGCCTTGGCCCACAATGATCTTATATCATATCATACCATATCATATGCAAGACAAGGTAATGCAAAACCCTCCCCAAAAATCCATCCGCTACACACCATTTCCCTTCCAACCCTGCACACCTGTGGGGATTTCTAAATCGACCCACCCATCCTCTACACACCAAAGGTAGCACTCACAGCGGCACTACTCAACGTTGCAGCAAAGCTGCTAATCATATAATGGGCTTAAAGCCACTGGTGGATCCATGGTCGTCAAGCGACTATGCGACCCTTAAATCTTCCTCCGTACCATAATTCCCACCCATATGCATCCTAAGCAGAATATCATATGAATGCATCAAACACATAAGTAACATCCATAAACTTATACTCATCACATAGGGGTATTTTCGTCATTTCACAACCCAATGGTATTTCCGTAAATCTACTCTACAAGGGTATCTAGGTAATTTTACAAATTAGAGGTACTTTGGAAATTTTTTAAATCAGGGATGTTTTGGTAATTCTGCAAATTAAGGGTATCCTGGTAATTTCGCAATTCGGGGCTATCTTAGTGATTTTTCAAACCAAAGGTATTTTGGTAATTTCAAATCATGGGTATTTTAGTAACTTCACAAATCTAGGGTATTTGGTCACTCTCGGGTTTTAGCTATGAACTTTGGCCCATTAACAAGTCCTTGCGGCTAAAGTGAACAGACACTATGCACCAGGTAGGATTCCAGAGAAGAGAAGGTGAGCCGCTAGGGCCGCTTAAGTACCAAGCTCTCCCTAGATCCAATCCTAGACATGCATATGCCTGTTACCACACTCTAACCTAGTGACTTGTCCACGGACATGTTTAATTATTAAAAAGTCTTATGCGGTTTAAGATTTGTTCAGTACTAAGCCTAAAGTCCATAAAACCTTAGCATACTAGTCTACGTCCCTATAAAGCCCATCAACCCATTTCACGTTCATATAACCCATAATGGCCACATCACATTTTTATGGCCCACTAGGCCCAAATCTCAATCATATGACCCATTAGGCCCAAAACAAATCCAGATCATGTAACATGCATGCTTAACCCAACTCATATAATTAAATTAATTCATTTCATCAAACTTAGCCTCAGGGCCCACCGGGCCCATTTAGCCACTTTCAGCTTTTCAGCTTTTCGGCATTGCCAATTTCGTGTGTGTGTAGTGTTTATATACACCTGGATACCGTGACGTGCTATTCTATCCTTAGCCTTGATCCTACAACCAACCAACCTTCAATCAACCACTCATACTTAATCAAAATATTTACTCAAAAGTATAAACCTTACCGTAACCTTACCGTGTGCCACCGGGTTCTAATGGCCCTTCCTTTGCCACTAATCACAAGTGTTCCCTAGATATGCACTCACACATACACCATCAAAATTTGGGTGACTCGTAATCCACACAAGTCATCCACACATTCGGCCATTCACTTCAACCATAATCGAGTTGAGTATTCTTACCATTGCTAATGATCTCACCACGCTTGTGATCTTCGATCCTTACCCTCGTTAATACAAGATCACCGATAATGAAAAATTAGATCGCCCTTCAGCTTTTAACAAAACATACTAAGGGGAGTTAACAGAATACTTACCAAATCAAACCTTAGATCCTGCAGCCTAGATAACTACCGAACGAGATTCGACTTTTAACCTTGACTGAGAGTAGCTACCAACTGATTTGTGATGGAGAAAACAACAATGATTCGACACTAATGGGGATTTCGACAAGGAAGGATGATAGTAATTTGGCAAAGAAGAGAATTGGCTATAGGGGAACTCGGCTTTCAGAGAAAGAAGAAGAACACAACTCTAATAGGAATTTCGGCAAAAAGAATGATGGGTTTTCTTTTCGGCAAATGAAAGACTTCGGCTGAGGGGGAGAAAAGGAAGAAATAACAGAACCCAAGGAACCCGTCAATGAATTTGGCACCCCCTTTTTATAGCCAAAGCCGAATCCTATCTTCCCCCCCACAGTCCCATTCGGCACCAACTCCTCCGTTTCCTCATCTCTTGACTTTTCTCCCTGATAACACCTTAATCTTATCCGAAATTTCCTCCGCATCCAACACACCTGTTTACTTCAAACTCTCCATGGAAAGAGTTCAAAACCAACACAACTCTGGCCGTCCATACAGTAAAATAAACACTCCACAAAATACCACTCCAAAGCCTCGAACCTTGGACCTCTTCAGCTTACAACACACCACCTTACCACTGGACCACAAGCCCATTTGTGTCCTATTTCTTCTTCATTTATTAAAAAGGCCTACTAAATGAAGTCACTGTTCCCTAAGGCTAAAACCAAAATTTTTCCTTTACCCTTACTTGATCCCAGGACATCTCCAACACCCCTAGACACTCCAAATTCATTAATCCTTAAAGCCCACATGCCAATTGTCATTTTTCTCGCTCACTTAAAAAAATTTCTGAAATCCAAAGCCCAAAGCCCAATAGGCCCAATTCTTCTAGGCCCAAATTCGGGGCGTTACACCCAGGGTCACACGGGTGTGTGAGCCCTGCAGTTAGCAAATATTTTCTAAGTTTTGTAAAAATTTCTTGAGTTCTCGGTTTAGTCCCAAACCACTTCTAAAGTACGTTTTGGGCCTCGTAAGCTCGTATTAGGGATTGTATGATTGAATATGAATGGTTTTAAGTTGGAAAAAAAATTTATGACTCGAAATTGTGTGAATGCTTATGTTGTAAGTCCAGTAATGCCTCGTACCCTATTTTAGTGTTGAATACTGGTAAGGGGTGTTACACCTTTGATCGATGGCTTGGGTATAACTCTGACTTTCATTGAATATTGTTTGATTAGAATTTATTGACATCTTTAATTTATTAGAAAACAAGTCAAACTGATCAGGAGTCATCACACTATCACAAGTTATAAGATGACATGTATATCTAAACTCGATACATGCTACTTTTAATCCTAGAACCGACTAAATTATAGCTTTGATACCACTAAATGTAACAACCTATACCTAGTTTAGTGCCTCGATCCGAGCTATAAGGCATTACGACAATAATATTACAAGATTTTCATTATTTCAATCAAATACAACCAAATAATTCTTATTCAATCATTTCGATGCTTTTAAATCAATTTTGGACCTAATTTGAGCTTACGGAACATTTTAAAAAAATTGATATCAATTCTGGATTAAATTAAAATTCTATGAGATTTTGTGTAAAAAGTATAAATAGGGGTCACACGATCGTGTGCAAGTGAATAGCCCGTGTGGCCCCAAACATGGGTGTGTGGCTACTCCACATGCTCATGTGGCTTCTCCACACACCCATGTTCCCAGACAATATAAAATTCAAAATAGGGTCACCAGGTCGTGTGCCAGATAGTTTGCGATTCGAAATAGGGTCACACGACTGTGTCTTTAGACCGTGTAACAACCTATGACTGCGTGAAAAATCTTGCACCTAAAATCAAACAACCAGATGGCTGTCTCACATAACCGTGTGGGGCACACGACTGTGTGGTAGCCTGTGTCATAAGACGTGTTTGCCTAGAATTTCCTTTAAAACAAGGTATTTCACATTTAAATGCTTGGGCACCAAGATAAGCAATAACCATCCATCAACCTTATTCAAAATGTGCCTAACCATGGCAAAATATACCATTTCACACACAACCTAAGTGCCTAACCAATATGCCTTCATTGGTACCATAGTTCAAACTTATGATCTCAAACACACAACTCAAATATAAAACCAATTAGGGTAACTCAATCATCAACCAAAGTCCACATCTTCCACACTAAAAAGATTAACCATTCAATCTACCATAATAACTACATATACGTCATTTCATTCCATAATATACTAGACAAACATTGACCATTTCCACAAAATATCAAGTGTTATATATATACATATATATATATATATATACACACACACTCACACAAAAGTTATCATCCAAAATTACTTAAGTCATCAACTAATTGTATAGAACACATACATATTATAATCCTATTTACATGCCATTTATAACCGGACCAAAATGATCAAAAGGCTACCGAAATGATGGCGGATAGTGTGTTCTCCCAAAACTGATCCACTCGACGATGCAGATCTAACAATCTACAACAATAAAACCAAAATAGGTAAGCTTATATAAAGCTTAGTAAGCTCATGAAATCAAATATATCATACCTTTCAAATTAATTACAATTCAAATACAAAAATGAAACAACTATTCTTTTATCGAATTCCAACATTCCAAACCTAACAAATAACTGTCAAAGGATGTTGTAGCATCTTTCACCTATGGTCTTAGTTATAATTGCAATAATGCCATTGCGTCTTTTAGCCATGGTCTTACTTATTTCTGTCACGATGCCATACCTTATTTTAGCTATGGTCTTACTCGTTTTAATTCATGTTGCCATAGTGTCTTTCAACTATGGTCTTACTCATTTTAATCATGTTGCCATAGCATCTTCCTTGTAACACCCCAAACCCGGCCTAAACGTTACGACCGAATCTGGCATGTCACATAAAAGGGTTGTTTAGAAACTGTGCGTTTGTTAAAAAGTTCGTATTCTTTTTGAAACTCCGCGTTTTGTGGTTTGTTTATAAAAGCCAATTCATTCAATGCCCACTTTACAAAGTTGTTATTAATTTGAATAAAATTGTATTTGTTGTGAAAATCGAGTTTAAGTAATTTTGAATAAAAACGGTTTATTATCATTTCAGGAAAATCCCATATTGAACATTAAATAGTAAACAGTAACCAAATTGAAAGCTAAAACCAAATAAAATACCAAAGGCCTTATTACATATCAAAATCCCAAAATTAAAAGTAAGTTTAAATATAAGAAACGAGTTTATGAGAAAACATTGCAGGGCCACCACAAGTCTGTCTCGGCTCCCCAAATTCGCGGTCTAATGATTACCTGAAACATTTAAAAAGAGGGGGTGAGTTTACGAAAACTCAGTGTGCAATTCCCCTTACGAGTGATAACTGGGCCTAAGCCCACAGAAGCAGATTGGGCCTTAGCCCTCACAATAACATACTTGGCCGAAGCCCACATAAATCGAATCGGGCCGTAGCCCTAACATCACAGTATAGCAGATAGCACATGCCAAATGATGCAAAACCCATTCTCTAGTCATATTCGGCCATAAGCCCATAACATAGCATATCGAACCATAGCATATTAAATCACATGTACATATAAGAATGAAAATGCAATCCCGAACCCACCTAAATAACCATCCTCTACACATCACCCGTACCTGCCAATCACACCGTGGGGATTACTAAATCGACCCTCTATCCGCTACACACCATCGAAGGCAGTCGCTGCAGTCAACTGCACATCGCCCTTATAATCGTGGCATAGCCACCAGATAATGTGACAGAGTCACCAGATAGCAATATGTGACATTAGTCACCAGATTCATAATTTGTGACCTGAGTCACCAGATAATGTGGTAAAAACCACCAGAACACTTCCCCTTTATCATTATCACCCATATGCCCATGCGTCATACAAAATATGCAGAAATCATGCAATATACCTTACCCAAATTCATAACGAATTCACACATGTGTCATATATGCAAAACATATATCAAATATACGAATAACATGAGTTACCATCATAATCAGATAGACATAAAACAACAAAATCAAGCTAATCAACCTCTAAGGGTATAACCGTAATTTTACCTACCAAGGGTATTTTTGTAAATTCGCACCTGCAATGGCCTTTTTGAAGGCCTAATGTCGCCACTAGCGACTCAGCTACCATTTCCGGTCGTACCGGACAATTGGGCCTAAAACCCGATTTCGGCCCATCCGGGCCCACACGCTCGTGTGGCCCACCTAGCACAAATCTAGCCACGTATATAAGTTCCACCTAGTCTAGTTCAACATATACTAAACAATCATACAATTTACTCATTTGGGCCCACGGGCCCATTGGGCCCACTTCGACCCATCGAGGCCCAAGCAGCCCAACCCACAAGAATACTACTGATGGCCTCAACTATCGTGTCGAAGCCCCGCACGTGCGCTCGCACGCTCGTGTGGCTACTATTGCCGTGACCGGCATTTCGACATTTGCCGCTCTACAACTAGAGTAGAGAGAGTTACACACACACCAGATAGGAGTCTGGTGCTAATCCGCGCTCCGACCACTCCTGTGCCCAAACGCCCTCCAAGGTATGTTAACTCTCATCCTGGAATGCTCTTTATATAGCTAGCTCTTCACCTTCCTTCTTTGTATCTTTCCGATGTGGGATCCCTTCGTCAGTAGAGTTTAAATTCAACTGAAACTCTTGTTGTCCAATCCGCAAAATAAATACTC
The DNA here is from genome assembly GCA_005393395.2 of Gossypium australe. NCBI lineage: Eukaryota > Viridiplantae > Streptophyta > Magnoliopsida > Malvales > Malvaceae > Gossypium > Gossypium australe. The sequence goes on from CM016617.1 coordinate 32,723,202, forward strand.
CTTTGCTTCTCACGAGATTCGAACCCAGGCTCCCTTGCAACATAATCCACGCCGCTAACCACTTGGCCACAAGCTCCTCTTGGGTCTTAAACCATGCGCAACTAAATATAAACTATGGCCCAAATTCTAAGATCCAAGTAAAAAGAAACCAAAATGCAAAAGCCAAGACTTGAACCTTGGACCTCCTTCCTTCCTTGTGGCGTCACTCCCTTGTCCCTTATGTGGCGTCACTTTGCCACTACATCACACACTACACTTGTGTCATTTTTCTCCATATTTTATTCTTAAGGCCTACCTACCAACTTCCAGGGTTTTTTTCCACCTAAAACCAAAATTTCCCTAAATTCAAAGTTTGATCCCGGGACTCCATAGAAGCCCTCTAACCTTCCAAAATCACTTATCTAAAAGGTCCAACTTGCATTTAAGCCAATCTCTTGTTCTCCGAAAATTTAAACGCTACTACGCTCAAGGCCCATTGGGCCCAATCCTAGTAGGCCCAATTTTAGGATGTTACATTCCTGCTATGGTCATACTTGTGTTAATCATATTTATGATAACATATATATATACACACAAAAACATAAGTGATTAAATTCAAATCTGTAACAGCCCAATTTTGGGCCTAATCGGAACAGTGGTTTCGGGACCACAAATATGACGAAGAAAAGTTCATTGTTATTATATTTTTATGGTCTACAATTTCACGGAATGATTTCGTGAAAATTTTGTTTGAAAATTTTAACGTTTGGGCACTCAATTTAGTAAAAGGACTAAATTGTAAAAAGTGCAAAAGTTGAGTTCTACATGCTAGAGGTGTCTAATTGCTATGAAATTTTAAATTGAAGGTCCTTAGATGGTAATTAGACCATTGGTTAAGTTAGTGGACAAAACTGGACATGGAGTAAGAGAATTTTCATGTTTTAAGTTAGGGGCATTTTGGTCATTTGGCTAATTAAATGAATTAATAATCAAATTAAAAGCCAATTTTTTCTCATCTTCAACCCCTTGGCCAAAACTTACAAGAAGGAGACATAGCTAGGGCTTGTCAAGCTTCCAAGCTCGATTGTAAGTCCGTGCTTACCCCGTTTTTAATGCTCTTTACATTTTTGAAGTCGTTATCACTCGATCTACCTATTTCTACCATTAATTTAAGAAAAGATCAAGGTCTAGGGTTTGAACCATGTTGGATATTTGTGTATTTTGATGTCTAATGGTAGATTATGCATGTTTGATGTGTGATAAACAACTTTTGCTAGGTGGTTTTTGATGAAAATATCAAAAGGACCTACTTATAAAAAGATTATAAAATGCTTGTAAAAGTGTGATTAAATGAAAAATGTGGACTGCTATAAGTATAAAAGAGGATTGAATAGGCTTGAGAATTGAAGAAATTGAATAGATTTCATGTTTCGAGCCTAGGGGCAAAAATATAAATATGTCAAAGCTTAGGGGAAAAATGTAATTTTGCCATAATTTGATTTTTGGACTGAATTGAATAATGTGAATAATAAATGAGTTAAATTTTCTATTATAGATCAAAAGAAATGAGGTTCGGACCTAGATTGGGGGAAAAACAAAGTATTTGACGATTAGGTCCTATTCCTACTATTTTTCTACCGAGGTAAGTTCATATGTAAATAATGCATTGTTTTATTTATGTTCTAAATGCTTTAATATTGTAAAAATCATGATCGACTCATTGGACGTAATTGAGAAAGTTCGACAAGTGAGAAAATCCCGGTTAAACCTTAGGAATAGTTAGGATACAAATGTCATGACATTAAGGTTATTGAGATTTCGTGTAAGACCATATATGGGATATGGCATTGATATGGGACTTCGTGTAAGACCATAGCTGGGATATTGGCATCGATATGAGATCCCATATAAGACCATATCTGGGATATGGCATTGGTATGGTACTATGAATGCGAGATGTCCCGAGTATCCTTTAATATTCCAAGTGGTTCAACGGGTGGTTCGACAGAAATGTTAAAGTTGTCAAAGACTTTGATAGGTTGCACTTGGGTACAGGTATGTGCATAAGACTCATGCTTAATGAGCTCGATATGTGATGAACCCTCGGTAAGTTTGTGATTGAGTAAGTTTGACTATGAGATTTATAATGACATTTATGTTAACCTACATCATGTTAATTATGTGTTAAATGTGTGTTATGATGCCTATTATTTGCATAGGAACTTACTAAGCTTTAAAGCTTACTCCCCTTTCTTTTCCCTTGTCTTATAGTTTCACCAAGCTAGCTCGGGGATCGGAGACTGTCAGAGATTCACTCACACTATCAACATATCATTTTGGGTACCGATGAATTTAACATTTTGAGTTATGGCATGTATAGGGACTTGGTCATTTTATCATGTGTCATAATTGATTTGGCCAAATGTGTTGGCTTATGATTGTTGAAAATTCATTTTGTAAATGGCCATTAAAAGTGGCTAATATTGTTTAAGTATATATACATATGATGATGCTTATCATGGATGTGGGAATTTGCATGCTTGAGTTGATAAGTATGTGATGGTTGTATGTGATAGATGGTAGTTTATGAATGAGTGTTGCTACCTTGGTTGTGGCTGATTTGGTTGAATGTATATGCTTGGATTGGTGCTATGTTTTGTTGTGTAGGTATGTGCATGGAAGGGTGGCAAAATGGCTTGGTAAATAGCCTTGTTTTTGTCCACACGGGTAGACACACGGGAGTGTCTAGTCTGTGTGTGACACATAGCTTGCCCCACGGGTATGTGTTGTGGCCGTGTGTCCCCTGCACCTTAATTGTTGCAAAACAGAATGCTCAGTAATGAGCACACGGGCAGAGACACGGGCGTGTGTCTCAACCGTGTGGACGGCACGGCCTCGAACACGGGCGTGTGCCCTGGCCGTGTGACCTCAATTTGATGATGATGTCATAAATAGAAAGCTCCCTAATTTGAACATGGGCTGAAGCACGGTTGTGTCTTAGGGTCACACGGGCGTGTCCCGAACCTACATGGGCGTGTGACCCCTTTTACATGAAAAATTTTCTAAGTTTTCCAAAAGTTTCCAAAGTTCTTGGTTTAGTCTTGAACCGCTTCCGATGCATGCTTCGGGCCTCGTAGGCCTGTAATAGGGACAATATGTATGTTTACGAAAAGTTTTAAATTTGGATGGAGATTTATGTCTCGGTTTTGTATGTTTATTTGTGTTTATGTCCGGTAACGCCTCGTACCCTGTTCTGGCGTCAAATACGGGTAAGAGGTGTTATATTTAGCGGTATCAGAGCTATGATTTAGTCGATTCTCAGACTACGTAGTGTATGTAAGAGTCTAGCTACATATGCCATAAATTAACTATGATAGTGTGATGACTCCTGACAATTTTAAGTTGTGTTTTCATATACTAATGGATCCTGATCGAGTTATGGCTGATGACGTTGATCCCGAATCAGTCTAACTTTATCCTCAGTCTCATTAATCAAATTCGGACCCATAATCTTCCATTCACCCAACTCAGTCCAACACAGTAGAGTGTGACAATTATGCCCATATAGAGCCTCGTAAGGTGCCATCTGGCTACTAGCTTGAAAGCTGTTTTTATAAGCGAATTCGGCCAGAGGTAGAAATTCTTCCCAACTACCACGGAACTCTATCACTCAACCCTAAAACATATACTCTAGAATCTGAATAACCCTCTCGGATTGTCCATTATTCCAAAATCGAGATGTGAAACGAGGGTCTCGATCTGAAATAATCGATACAGGAATCCCATGAAGTCTAACTATCTCAGAGATGTATAACTTCACTAGCTTCTGCAGATAATTAGTTCAACTAGAGATTCAACAAATATTATTTATCTAATATTTACGAGTCTATTATAGAGTCATATTAAAATTTGGTTAGGAAATTGGATAGTTAATTAAGTAAAAGGGACTAAATTGTAAAAGCTGTAAAAATTAATTACTAATAGTTTATAGTGCTAATTGATTATGAAATCATGATTTAAAGGCTTTAAAAGGTAAATAGACCCTAATTAATATAGTGGACGGTTTATGTATGGTAATATATGAAATTTTATTAACACCCCAAACCCGGCCCATATGTTTCGACCAGATCTGGTATGCTACGGATTGTACATTGAAAACTTTTACTTTGTTGGTTTTGGAAACCGTAAGTTAATTAGACGATATTTGAATAATTAGGTGACATTTGAAAATAAAACCTTGTATTATTATTATTTTGAATAATTATACCTTTGACATTATTTCATATGTTGCAAATATTAAAAACTACTTAATTGAATATAAACTATGGGGCCTTGTTACATAAATATTCCCAAAATAAATAAAAAGAGAAACTTAAAGAAAAACCGAATATAATCTATAGAATTAAAATTTGATGGCCCCTCGAGTCCGTCTCGGCTCCCATGTCCATGATCTACTGCTCATCTGCAAAGTTAAGGAAAAATAATAGGGTGAGTCACCAAGACTCAGTGTGTAAATCCCGAAGACACATCAAAGGCTTGGCCCACAAACACATTATGAGCCCTGGCCCATACATAAAGGCATCAATCATAAATACATGAAAATAATGAATGATGAATAGCCCAACCCATCCTAGAAATCCATCCTCTACACACCAACCCGTACCAACCATCACACCTTGGGGATTTCTAGAATCAACCCGCCGACCGCTACACACCATATCGATAGCTGTGCTGCCTGTCTTAAGGACCGATCATTGTGTGACCTATGTGGCAAAGCCACCGATCGCCATGCGACCTTAATAACACATCGTAGCATTTCGACAGCTGAGCTGCCTGTCATAAAGACCGATCACTATGTGACCTATGTGGCAAAGCCACCGATCGCTATGCGACCTTCTTCCCCTTCATCATAACAATCCCATCCCATGCATACATACATGCAAAATAAAACATTGTATTACCTAAGAGATTTTAATTTATCGCATACATCGATACACATAGAGAGATTTCTATGATTACGTACCTGACATCTTTTGCCTACCCTTTCTGGGTAATACGACTGTTCACACAGCCTATTTTCCGGCTCTTAGCCCACAACACATATATACACATACATATTTAATAGTGTGTTAGAGATCTACACACCTGATTACCGTTAGAACGAGACCCTCTAAGTCGACGCTATCCGTAGCCAACACCACCGCTATCTGCCTAAGGTGTTGTTAAGAAGCCGGTAACGAAACATTAGGTTAAGGCACAACTAATGAAAAGAAAATGGTTGATCATCTTAAGGAAAATTGAAATCCTTACCTTGAAATCCCGAAAAGTGATATGAGATTCAGGGACTAATGCTTCTGGCTTTTAGATCTAAGAGATCTACTTCAATTCCCGATGTCGCCCAACAAGAAAATACATAAAACCATTAAACCATTAGCTTTTCGGCTTTGTCTTCCAAAAACCGAAAGAGAAAGTGAAGAGATAGGAAAATCGGCACTCACCTTAACACAAAGAATTCGACTACCCCTTTGAGATTCCGGCTTTTTGAGAAGATCAGAAGATGATAGGAATGAGTCTATGTAGATTCGGCTTTTAATGAAGAAATCGGCAGGAAGAAGAAAAGAGAATTTTGGTAGACCAGAGGTAGGTTCGGCTTTAGCAAAGATCAAAAGAAAAGAATGTAGAAAAAAGGATTATGAGGTTTCGGCTTTTAGAAGAAAGAAGAGAAAAGAACAATGGAGTTTCGGCTTTTGAATCAAAGTGAAGATGAGGGAATAGGGTTAGGAATTTCGACTTTTACTCAGAGAAGAAGAGAAAGAAAAGATGGAAACCCTAAATGCTGAAAAATAAAGAAGAGAACCCTCACCTGACTATTTAAAGTTTCGGCACTCATACTAACCAAAAGCTGGAATTGCCCTCTTTTGAAAACTAAAACCAGTTAATTAGCAAGGGAAATTTCGACACCCCTTAGCCATATCAGAAACCGATTTCTCCTCCCCCTCAGAGTTTGAAATTTGGCCACCACTTAGCCTTGCAGATAATTCCTATCTTTTCTCCTTTATCTTCCATATTATCAACTATAATATCTACATTATCCCATTCACATAAATCCTCCTATTTTTGAGCCATGTTGCCGTCCACTCCACCTAACCCTAATCCCGAAAATTAGCTAACTTAAATTAGAAGAATTGGGCTCCATGAAACTTAAATTTGGGCCCCTTACTCCCTTGTGTGGCGTCACCTCCTTGCTCCCTAAGTGGCGCCACTGACCACTGGGCCACAAGCCCATTTTGATATTTTAAACTCAGATACCACCTTTTAAACTCTATAGTGCCCAAACAAAAATTTAACTAAGGCTTCAGCCCAATCCTAAGCCCAATTTGGACCCCTAATGCTCAAATTAACTCATTACACATATTCACCCATTAAATGCATAGGCCCAAAAATTCAGGATGTTACATTTTAGTTAAATTAAAAGGTTAAAAAGGTAATTAAAATAATAAATAACATAAAAAAAGATGAACAAAGTCAGCATCTTCATATTTTTTTCTTTAGAAACCGAAACCCCATAGCTAGAATATATCAAGCTTTCATCCAAGACTTATCCTCTTGCATGGTATGATTTTTAAGTCCATTTTTAGTATTTTTTTATGTTTGTGAGATCGTTGTAGCTTAATCTAGCTAGTCCAAGGACTAATTCATAAAATTGTTAAAAGTTTAAGGAGTTTCCATGAATGAATTCTATGTGCTTTTGAAGTTAGTTTATATATTTATGAGCTTGATGGCCAAATAGGAACATTTTGTAAAGTAGTTTTAATTAGTTTTGAATGTAAGGATGAAATTGTTTAAATGTTGAAATTAGCATGGAATTTTTGTAAAGGTTAGTTTTTTAGGAGCTATAGAGGGACCATAATGAATTCAAATTAATGTTTTGGGCTAATTGTGAAAAATATGCAAGTTTCGACTTTAGGGGCTAAATTGCATAAAAGGTAAAAGTTTCGGGAAAAATTGTAAAAAGTTAATAAAAGGATTTATATGCATAAGTTTAATTGTTTAAGTTATTTTGAATGGTCAATTGAATTAAAATTATTATCTAAATCAAGAAACAAATCTACTGGACAATAATCGTGGAAAAAGAAAGTTAGCGGAGTAATTATCAGTGTTGTGTTTGCTATAGATTCAGTTTAGGTAAGTTCGTATATTGATTAACTAATTAGTTGCTGTTATTGGGATTTAATAACTATATATGTATGTTGTGTTTGAGTTTATTTGCTTGATAAATGATAAGGGATGAAATGGACCAAGTTGCAGTGGTATTATAATTAAAGTTTGTGATTGAAAATGGAAAACTATATAGATGAATTGATGTGATGAAGTAATGTATAAATAATTAAATGATATGGATATGAAACATGGCCTGGATGAACCTTGTGAATGCTTATGATACAAATGACATGTCGTTAGGGTTATTACCGTTTCGGGTGCTGGTCTTGGATGTTCTACCGATGGCTAAGATCTTGCATTTGTTGTGGATTCTTCACAGCTCGTGTGAACAACATTGTGTATCCTAACATTCCAACCTACAACCCGTGTATGAAGGCCCACTTTACAACTCGTGTGAGTATTTACAATCACAGTTCGTGTGAGCATTTACCGTCATAGCTTGTGTGAGCATTATTCCCGTGTATCCAACAGTATTTCATTCTGGTTCATCGGGTGGAAAAAGATATATTAAATGGCTATTTGAAATGGATATATGAAATAAACATTTGAAATGGATACTTGAAATGAAAATGTGAAATGTTAAATGGATATGTGAAGGTTGAGTTGTGTACTAAGTGTGTTTACTTGTATATGTTTTATGAACATGATAAAGTTACATGTTTCATATATGAAATCGGTAACCTTGTGAGACTTGTGATGTGTATAGAAAATTAATGAACTCATGATCTTGATTATGAAATTAATTGTGAAATGTTTAAGTTACATCATATACGGTAAGTTGAAGTTTAAGTTTAATACGAACTTACTAAGCAATGATTTGCTTACATATGATATGTTTGATTTCTTTGTAGATTATCAAAAGTTTTGGTAGGTTTGAAGTCAAGTCTGTAATAGCCCAATTTTAGTGAAACCAGAACAGTGGTTTCGGGACCACAAATCTGAGTCGAAAATAAAATTTATTTTAATTTTATTACATGGTCCGTATTATGTTAGAAATGTCATGTGAAAATTCTGATAAGAAAATTTTATCGATTAAGTGCTTAATTACGAGACGGACTAAATCGTATAAAATGCAAAAGTTGATTTCTAGTAGCTGGAAGGATTAAATAGCTATGGAATTCAAAACTTGAGGTCCTTATATGGTAATTAGACCATTAAAGAAAAGTATGTAGATATTTTGGTGACTCATCCATGGAAATTTAGAAAAAGGGCAAAGACTAAATTGGAAATTGAAATAATGTAATTAATTAAAAGGTGATAAAAGAATTATCATCTTATTTTATATCATCTTCAACCCCAAAATACATGGAAACCCTAGGAGAGAGAGGAGAAAATTTCTTGGCTTAATTGGGTAAGTTTTCTTGTCTCGTTTTTAGTAATTTTGATATTTTTGAAACCGGAATAGCTTAATCTATCTATTTAGGGGATCAATTTGAAAAGTTATCAAAGTATGAGAATTAGGTCATGGATGAATATGCTAAACATTTGAAATTTATGGTAGAAAATGAAAGGTTGTTGATAGACAAACAACTTTTACAAAGTGATTTTTGATGGAAACATAATTTAGGGACTAAAATATAAAGTTGTGAAAATTGAAGAAAATTTCTGAAATTTATAGAATATATGTGCTATAAATTGTATATTGAAATTTTGGTTAGGCTTGAAATAGGGAGTAAATTGCATAAATTTCATTTCCCGAGCCCAGGGACGAAATTGGAATTTATGGAAAAGTTGGGGTCAAAATGGTAATTTTACCTAGGATGTAAATTGAGTCCACTTGAATATGAAATGTGATAAATTGATGAATAAATTCATTTATATAGATACAGACAACACAAATTCAAGATTAGACCGAGGAAAAGAAAAAGTTTCGGATTAATATATTTTTGAACGCGAACAAGTGTCGAGGTAAGTTCGTGTAACTTAATCAAGCAAGTAAATATGTTAAATTGAATGTTCTATTTGTATGGAATGTGACTTATATTGATGTGAATTATTTTATTTCTATAATGGAGAATTGAATGCATGTTTGAAACGGTGAAAAATGGTTAAGTTCCGTTTGAATATTGAATTCTGATGAATATATGTGCTTTCCCGAAATGAATGAGGACCTGCATTTGTTGCTGACGGGATTTGGCTCAGATGAGTAATCCTATTGACCTCATTATAGAAAGGATTTAGCCCGAACGAGTAATTTCGATATAATTCCTCTCGAGCATGTGTTATAATTAGGATTTAGCCTAGACTGGTAATTCTAATTGAGCTCTTCTGAGCAAACGTTACATAAAGGATTTAGCCCGGACTAGTAATCCTGTTATACGATATGTGGCTCGAGAGTGTGTTCTTTGATCAAGTGACCTAATGGGTACTCCTGAATAAGAATTGACGGGTTATTGAATTTTAATGATTTAACTGACACAACTCTTGGCATGATAAGAGAATTATGGGATGAAATGAATAATGCTTGATGAAATATAGTATGATGAGCTCATCTATGCTTACTTGATGTATGTGTGAACACTTATGTAACTAACTTGTTTGATTGAGTGTATGTGTATAGGTAAATTTGCCAAATTGATGAAAAAGCATGTTATTGAATGCTTAATGTTAATAAATGTATATTGGTAAGTTTTAATTCCTGTTATACGAACTTAGTAAGCATGTAATGCTTACTTAGTTTTATTTTTCCTATTTTATAGTACTCAGAAGCTCGTGAAGGTTGGAGATCATTGGATCACCATCGCACTATCTACTAGTTTATTTTGGGTATATATATTAAAATCATTTTGGTATGATGGCATGTATAGGATAACTTGGCCATTAGTGGCTTGAAAATGATACTTGTAATCTAGCAATTGGAATGGCTAATAATGATTTGTTTTGATATACTTGTAATGTCACGCTATGGTAGCTACATATATGTTAAGTAGTTGATCAAATTATGTATACATATGGACTAAACCAAGGTAAGATTATGTATGCATGTAATGATATGCCATGTTGTATGATAGAGTTTGTTTAATTTGAATGCTTGAAAAGGTTGGTATTTGGATGTGAGTTTTAGTGCAGGTCATTGGTATGATTTTGAGTGAGAAATGAAGCTAGAAATGATTTTCTTTTGTCCACACGGGCAGACACAAGGGCGTGTGTCTAGACCATGTGTGACAAATGGCCTAGTACATAGGTGTGTGGTTAGGCCGTGTGTCCCCTGCACTTTAAATTTGAGAAACAGAATGCTCAGAATTGAGCACACGGGTAGAGGCACGGGCGTGTGTCTCAGCCATGTGTGCTACACGGCCTAGAACACGTACGTGTGTCTTGGCCTTGTGAAACCTTCACCTAATTTTGAAAAATATTAATTAACCACACGGCCTAGCACATGGGATTGTGGCCGACCACGTGGCACAAGTCAAAGAGTTACACGAGGTCGAACACGGCCTGTAGCACGAGCGTGTCCTAGGGTCACACGGGCGTGTCCCTTGGACCACATGAGCGTGTGAGCCTTTCATATTGGAAAATTTTAGAATTTTGCAAAAAATTCTCTGAGTTCCCGATTTAGTCCCGATTCGATTCTAATACTTGTTTTGGGCCTCGAGGGTCCATTTAAGGGACGTTATGAATAATCTTGGAAAATGAACAGTGATTGACATGATTTATCTATAAATGTTCTGTAAACTCTGGTAATGCTCCGTAACTCTGTACAGGCAACGGATACAGGTTAAGGGTGTTACAAAGTCAGAGCTCACACTACCCGTTCAACGACTCAATAGAATTTTTGATCGTTTTGGTTTAAGTTGTAAGTGGCATGTAGTAGGTGGTTTAAATTTCATATGTATTTATTCAACTTGTGATATGTTTTTAGCTATGTAAATATGGTTGTGACTTTTGGTTTAGTTGGTACTTTTGGTATAACTGTAACACTCCAAAATAGGGCCTAAGAGTTTTAGGGGTATTTTAGGAATTTTAGCCTTCGAGTGTTCGGAATTTTGTGACATGACATATCGGTAATGTTTTCAATTATGGTTTTTAGAAAAATAAATAAATTTCTAAAAATGAGTTTTAAATAGCTTTAATTTTGAAGATAGGATTGATTTGCAAAAGAGTCAAAGTTAAAAATTTTTATGAAACAATTTGACCAAATGTCCAAAATCAACCTAAAACCCCCTTTTTCCAAATAGTTTTCACGTCACCTTCTCTTCCTTCATATTGGTGTCGTCCCTTTGTTTTCCTTCTAGTCTCCTAATCAATTTTTACTTCTAATTCCTAATCCTCTTTGATTTCTGTCACCCTTGAACCTTAAAACCTCTATTTAAACCAAGAAAATCACCCAAAAACTTTATCATTTACATCATCATCTCTAAACGTGGGTTTTTTCGAATTTGTGACAAAGCTCATTTTTCTTCCATCGAAGGTAACTATTAGACTTTCTATGAGTTTTAAATGATATCTAGTCCTTTAAATTGAATTTGTAGCCATTGAAACACATGTTTTAAATAAAAGCTAAAAATCAGGTCTTTAATGTTGAATTTTGGGTTTATGGATAGAAAAATGGTTTCAAAGTGTTTTTCAATTAGTTTTAACATGATTAGAAGGGTTCTAAACTTGCTTTTAAGTTTCACTAAAAATTTCTTGAGTTTTAATTAATTTTTGGAAAATAGCCATAAAGCATGTCGAAAATGTCAATACCTTGAAACGTGTAGTTTTGTGTAGTTTAAAGGTTCGGAATTAGTCATAGATGATTATGTAGATGAACGAAATTCATTTTGTGCAAAAAGATTAAGTGTAGGCTGAGATATTTGAATTAAACTTTTTCATGTTAAAGGTTTTGGTTAAAAGTGAACGTAGCTTAGGCTATTATTTTTTATTGTTTAAGGTGAGTCGATGATTGGTTGTTGATTGTGTGGTTTGTTTTGTTGAAGCGTTGGAGTCTATAGGACCTTCAACAAGTAGAAACAAAGGCAAATAAAAGCTTGTCTAAGCTTTCGGCTTTTCGGCGAAAGCATATTTCTGGTGAGTGTTTTGGGATCACTACTCGTATATGATTCCTTGTATAATTGGGAATTTAGAGGTAGCCTAAACCCTAACTCTAAATTTCGAATGTAAGTGTTGTCACACCTACGATTAAATGTGGAATATGTATGCTTATGAATTTTTGAAATTGTGGAATCATGAACATATATGATGTAACACCCCAAACCCGGTCAATACGCCACAACCGAATCTGGTATGTCACTGAGGAAAACGTTTTGAAGAAAAACGAGTTCACGATTTAAATTTTGTGAAAAACCCTTTTGAAATTCTATATTTGTAGAAAATAAGTTTAAGACTGAAATCTACTTTGAAATTACATAAAACTTTAATATAGGTAAGTAAATCATAAGTTAGAAAAGATTTATATCATTTTAAGAAAACTCAAATTATTACTTTGAAACCATTTACATTTGATAGTAGTAACTAAATATTTGTAAATCATTTAATATATCGAAAACACTTAAGTTGTTGAAATTGTCAATTAATTTATGTTACCCGATGGTAGCGTTTTAAAAACCATTGCGTTGTGTAGTTTAGAAAACTTTGGGCTCAATTATTAAATCAAACATGTAATTTATAAGCCATATTTTAAATCAAATCCAAAGCATAAATATAATCCAAAATCATAATATAAGAGGCCTTATTACAAACCCATAAAAATATAAAAACCAAATTTAAATAAAGTAAAGTTCTCAAACCAAAGTTCACGTAGAACCCAAATTTATTGCATGGCCTCCTCGAGTTCAACCGGCTCTTCATCCGTGATCTCATGAATCACCTGAAAAGATAAGGGAGAAGGTGAGTCACCAAGACTCAGTGCATATTCCCTCTCCCGGGTAAATGCCACATACTTACACAAATTATAACAAAGCACATATATGTAAAATGCACCCAACCTAGCCATCCATAACACCTTTTCTACCCCGTGTGGTACCAAACCACTAGTGGTGCCAAACCACTGGTGTCCAAAGACACAATTGTGTTACCAAAACACTGGTGACCGAAGTCACAAATCAAGTGATGGGGCCAACCCATCGTGTGATACCAAATCACTGGCAGACGATCCCATATCTCAAAAGTGGGGCCAACCCACGGTGGAATTAACCACAGGGACAAGTCGCTATGAGGTGCCAAACCTCTGGTGTCCGAAGACACGAATGTGATACCAAATCACTGGTGGTTCCAAACCACTGGTGCCCGAAGACACAAATCGAATGATGGGGCCAACCCATCGTGTGATACCAAATCACTGGCGTCGATCCCATATCTCAAATGTGGGGCCAACCCACGGTGGTGTTAACCACAGGGACGAGACGCTATGAGGTGCCAAACCTCTGGAGGTACCAAACCTCTGGTGACCGTAGTCACAATGTGATACCAAATCACTGGAGATACCAAATCTCTGGTGTCCGAAGACACAAATCTTTCCCCTCCTCTCATGTTGCCCATACCAATGCAATATATACAAATCATGTCCATATACTTTAATATGAAACATATAATAAATACCATAAATCATAGATCATGATTTCAATCCACATGTATTAACAACATATCGAAACGGACTTACCCGAATCCTCATTCATACCATCATGGTATCAAATCCAAATCTCATCGTTTTTCCCACTTTCATAATATGATTAGTAAAAAAACACACATATACATACATATATAAACCAAGTTATAAAGTGTGTAAGATACACACCTTTGACCAACGCAAATACTAACTTCCGAAGATCCGATCTACCGCACTAGATCACTTTGTCCTACAATCGGTCAATACTAAAAATTATTAACAAAGGCCATTCGGCCAAACCACAATACTTTAATCCTAAAACTTTAGTCTTACAAAAGAATAATGAATCAACTAAAATCCTTACCCTTTGACTTACCAACCTTTGATTGCTAGAGAGAGATAGGGCTTAAATCAATCGCTTCCAAAGTCCCAAAGAGCCTATCTTTCAAAACCGATTGTAGAGCACCAAAATAAAAACCTACCCTTGATGATATTCGGCCACAACAATACTAAAAGGAAATGGGAAGTTTCGACTATATAGTTACGAAAGGAGAAAATATGTGAATAAAAGTGAGGGAAAATGTAAGTAAAAAAGAGAATAAAAATGAGAGGATGAGGATTCGGTTTAATCAACAATGGAAGAAAGAAAAGAAAAGAGGATTTGGGGAAGAAAGAGGTTCTGCCAAATGAAAGAAAAAGAATAAGAGAGAAAATGGGGTTGAAAGATTCGGCCAACTCTTTGTTTACCAAAAAGAAAAGTGCATAAAATGCCAAAATGAAGTTTTAGTTTCAAGTGGAAAGATGAGAGAAAGAAAATAGTATTTTTGGTTCAATGAAATGAAGGCTAAAACAAAAGCAAAATTTGCACAAAATGTACAATAAACATTCGGCCAAAGAAGAGTTTTTTGGAGAGGAAAAGCAAAATGCAAAAAGATGCACAAAAGAGGAATTGGCCAAATATTCCCCCCTAAACCACCTAACAAAATTCGGCCACCCACCTAGACACCCATACCGTCCACATTCAACATTAAAAGCATAGGAATTGTTTCCAAAACATTTTCCACAAGCCAAGCCTTTTGTCCCCTCAATATACCATAACTTCAAGATATCCTTCCATAACCTTAAGAATCTTATCCCCAATATCAAGCTTTCCTTAATCATAATTTCAACTTACCAAAAGAAATAGTCCAACCTATCATAAACATAGGTTGACCGGCCATCAATGCTAATACACAACAATAAACCTTCAAAATGCTAAACATACCACTCGAACCTCTAACCTCAAGCTACCTTTCAAGCTCCTTAACCAACTTGCCACTTACTCCTCTTGTGCTATAAATGAACACTTAAATTAACTTAAGTGCTAAGCTCACCTAATCCACTTCATTAAATAAGCCATACTAAAATTTATTCTAACTTCCTAATTAAAATCAAACCTTCACAAGACTATGCTAGCACACAAAATTCATATCCAAGCCAACACAAAAATAAATAATATTCTAATTTTCCTAAAGCCCAATTCCCAATCGGCCCAATCCTACTAGGCCCAATTTTGGGATGTTACATATGAGATGCTATGATATATGTTATAAGCTTCTAATGACCATTATGAGGGTATGTTATTCATGCTATGTGATAGTAAATAAGTGGATATGTTGTCATGCCAGATGACAGAGAGTATATTGTGCTACTAATGTGAATATGCAGTGATTATGTTCGAAAAATCAGTAAGTAAATATTGATAACAATGTGGATATTTTGGCCTTGTGACCTTATGAGACCGACCTTATGAGACTGTTGGATATAGTTGGCATGCCATAGAACTGAGTACTCACCTTTGTGATGTGATATATGTGGGGCGTTGAGGCCCAGGGATAGTTTCGGTGAGATAAGGGAATGTGAGCTAAGCTCCTTTCATTGGAATATGTATATGTGGTGTGTTGGAGAGTGTTAGCTATATGCTTCACTTATGGGACATGTTCGACTCTTTGAGTCACTATGGTGTGATGAAGATGTAACACCCCTCACTCGAGACCGTTGCCGGAGTTGAGCAGGAGGCGTTGCCTGACTTAACTTGCTAGTTCGGGGCATAAAAATTTAAATTGTCCATCGGCGTCATGTTGACTAAGTTGACTATAAATTGAGTTAAAAAACTCAAAATTTAGATCCGTAAGTTTTCCTTGAAACTAGACTCATATATATTCTTACTATAGTTTTTCCAGAATTTTTGGTGTGGCCAATTAGTACAGTTTATTAGTTAAAGTCTCCCCTGTTTCACTGACCAACGATTCTGACCTCTCTTCACTAAAATTCAATTATCACATTGTACAGTTTTCATATGTTGTTCCCACTTGTTTCTATTGAAAATAGACTCACTAAGGAATCTAGAAATATAAATTATAACTCATAATTATTTGTTTACAAGTTTTAATGATTTTCTAAAGTTTGAATAGGGGTCTTCAAACATCATTCTAACCCTGTCTCACTAAAATTCAAATATCACAGAATATAAAATTTGTTTGCCTACTTTGTTTCTTTCACATAAAAATAGACACAATAAGATTTAATTCTATATTTTATTAACTTTCTAATTAAATTTCTCCTATTTTTGGTGATTTTTCAAAATCATGTCACTGTTGCTGTCCAAAAACTGTTTCATTGCAAATTTTTACTCTTTCATTCTTTCTTTGTATTAAAAATCACTTAGGCATTCATACAAATAACTAGGTCCCTATACATGCCATAACTTAAAACTTTTCAATAGCATTTATATACCAAAAATAGAAGCTTGATAGTGTGATACGAAGCGCCGACGATCTCCAATCCGAGTAAGCTCAAAACACTATGAAACAAAGGAAAGGAAGAAAGGAGTAAGCTACTAATAGCTTAGTAAGTTACATGTAAACAATAAGCACTCATTTAATAATTTACATTTTTAACATATAACTAATCAGTACATTTCTTAACAATTTCAATCACTTACTCATGCATAATCTTACCAATTCACTTACACATACATTTATACACTTAACCTTTATCACATATGCTCATTCTTTCAATTGTACCTACATACACACTTCATTTCATATTCACTTTAATTCATGATTAATTCGGTTGAACACTCGAATATACACAGATACATAGAGAATTAGCACATAAGTGCCACACTAATATGTAGCCAAAGCTACCACTGATATGTAGCCGTAGCTACCACTGAAATATAGCTGAAGCTACCACTGGTATATAACACTGGAATTGTCCACGGGCCTGCTCACAAAAGCTGCCAGGTGTCTGCAACACATGCTAGATCACCCAGCACCCGGATTTCACTAAAACACTGTAACACTCGTCTCTAGTGATATATCACTTGTATCCACTTCTATTCCTAAGTTCAACCGGGAATTTACAGTTAACACTTATTTTAAACACTTTATCACTTGAATAATTCATGAACAATTTTGCTTCCACATTTAATATTAATTCAGATATCAAATATAATTTTCAATTTCTATTATTTACACATAACTTACCTTGGATGCAAAACGACTATTTTCGTAAATTAGTCGATAACCTTCTCTTTTCCCGATCACTTTCAATATTCCTTCTTTCTTGATCTATATTAGCACAATGTAATACATTTGATCATGTAATATCCTAAATTAATGGGCCTTTGCGTTTAATGTGTAATGTGAATGTTAGGGGTTTAGAATGGGCTTAGGGTTGGGCTGAGGCCTTAATTGAACTTTCTGGTTGGACACTCTAGTGGAAAGCCTGATGAGATAGGGCTTAAAAGATGTTATTTGTGTTTTAAAATACAAAATGGGCTTGTGGCCCAGTGGCAAAGTGGCGCCACTTAAAGAGCAGGGAAGTGGTGTCAACTAGGGAGGGCCAAATTCAAGTTGCATGAAGCCCAACTATTTTAATTAAAATTGGCATTAGGGTTTTATTCTCTCATTCTCTTCTTTATTTTCGGCATTTAGGGTTTTCATCTTCTCTCTTTTCCTCCTTTTCTGAATAAGAGTCGAAAACTCCCTTAAGCATTCTTTCTTTTCACATTTGTCTGCCATAGCCTAAACTACCCTAGCCTTGCCGAAATTCTTCTTTTTCCTATACCGTTCCTATCACTTCCTTACGTTTGATATTACTCTTTTCTCTCAATCATCTCCTTCTCAAAAGCCGAAACTTTATAGATCTCTTGAGATCATCTTTTCTTTTTGACCTTCTCAAAAGCTGAAACTTCATAGATCTCTTGAGATCATCTTTTCTTTTTGACCTTCTCAAAAGTCGAAACTTTATCGATCTCTTGAGATCATCTTTTCTTTTTGACCTTCTCAAAAGCCGAAATCTTCTAGGAGTTGCCGAACTCTCTGTAAAGGTAGGTGCCAATTTCTTCTGATCTATTCTTTTTCTCTTTCGGTTTTTAGAAGAGAAAGCTGAAAGGCTAATGGATTGTTGGTTTCTTGTGTTTATGTGTTGGGCGACATTCGGGAATTGAAGTAAATCGCTTAGATCTAAAAGCCGGAACCGTTAGTCTCTCACTCTTTCCGGGATTTCAAGGTAAGGGGTTCTCTTTAGATTCTCTTTAGATTCACTATCGTAATTGTGATCTTAACCATATGTTATGATAAGGTCTTTTAATGGAATCAAATATCGATCAGGCGAAGGAGGGGATTGGATCTGTAAAACCAATCCCTAAATTTAAGAAACGAGCGGTGTCAGTAGTTCGGGATTAGCCACTGGGTTGTGGACCGGCTTCGGAACAAAATCTTAGACAGTTAGCAGTTGTATCGGCTTCTGATAGTGTCAACATAGAAGGTCTCGTTTTAACTGTAATCAGGTGTGTAGATTTCTAACACACTAATTAATCTGTACTAAATATATGTTATGGGCTAAAAGCCGGAAAAAGGCTGTATAGTAATCTGTACTAAATATATGTATGGGCTAAAAGCTGGAAAAAGGCTGTATAGACAGTTGAATTACCCAAAAAGGGTAGGCAAGGGATGCCAGGTACGTAATCATAAAAACTTCTCTATGTGTATCGATGTATGTGATAGACTGTGAACTTTTAGGTAGTATATTTTTTTGATTTTTAATGTATGTATGCATGGGATGGGGTTGATATGATGAAGGGGAAGAGCATGTTAATAGGTCACTTGGTGATCGGTGGTTAAACCACGAATTATAAAGTTAGGGCACAATAGTGATCGGTGGCTAAGCCACGTTAAATTTATTCCTGACTGTTAGGAATAGGCAGCATGGCTGTCGATATGGTGTGTAGCGGTTGGTGGGTTGATTGTAGAAATCCCCGAGGTGTGTTGGTTGGTACGGGCTGGTGTGTAGAGGATGGATTTTTAGGTTGGGTTGGGCCATGTTGCATGTAAATATTTTGTTGCCATTGTGTATGGGCTAAGGCCCATAATGTGTTTGTGGGCCCAAGCCTTTAATGTGTTTTTGGGATTTGCACACTGAGTCTTGGTGACTCACCCTTTTATTTTCCCTGACTTTTCAGACAAGCAGTAGATCGTGGACATGGGAGCCGAGGCGGACTCGAGGGGCCATCAAGTCTTTTTATTTTCATAAACTATTTCCGATTTTTCTTTAAGTTTAAATTTTGGGACTATTTAGTAATAAGGCCTCTATAGCTTAGGTTATCAATTTATAATTGTTAATGTCTTCATTTATTTTTTTTTTAAATTTATATCCACTAAAAGAGCAAAGGTTTTCTTCCAATATCACTTATTTAACAAACACCCACTTAAACAAACCGAGATTTCAAATCCCTTTAAAGAGAAGTTTTCAATTGTTAACCCGTACCATACCAGATCCGGTCATAGCGTTTGGGCCGGGTTTGGGGTGTTACATTTTGGTATCAGAGCCCGGTTCAAAACTCGGGCTGTAACATGGGTCTAGTAGTGTTTTGAAAATTTGATGTGAATTTGAGAAGAGTTATGGTTGAGATATGGCCTTCGAGTCTACCGGCACCCGATCCACGCAGGTAAGTATTCTAACTATTGATGTCATATACATGTTGGGTTTGAGGGGCTTGATGGACGTAGACTAGTATGTTATGCATTAATGGACTTTAGGCTTAGTTTAAACAAATCTTTAAATTCATAAGACTTAATCTAATTAAACATGTCCGTAAACAAGTCGTTGGGTTAGGGTGTGGCAACAGGCATACGCATGTCTAGGATTGGATTCAGGGAGAGCTTGGTACTTAAGCAGTCCTAGTGACTCACCTCCTCTTCGCTGGAATCCTACCTGGTGCGTAGTGACTGTTCATCTTAGCTACGGGGACTTGTTGACGGGCCCAAAATTTATAAATAAAACCCGAAAGGGACCAGCCACCTTATTTTGCAAAATTACTAAAATACCCCTAGTTTTGTAAAATTTCTGAAATACCCTTGATTTGTGAAAATTTCCCAGAATATCCTGGATTTGTAAAATTACCAAAATTTGTGAAATTACTGAAACACCCCTAGTTGGCAAAATTACCAAAATACCTCTATTTCGAAAAATCACGAGATACCCTATTTTGAGGAAATTACAAAAATACCCTGTAGGACAAAACTACAGAAATACCCCTGGGTAGAGAAATGATGAAAATACCCTTATGTGATGAATGTGAGTTTGTGGATGCTACTTGTATGTTGATGTATGATGGTTGAATGTATGTGGTTCCTAGAACTAGGAGACAAACTTGAGACTGAAACTTGTAGATATAATTTAGAATTCAAAAGAACTACTCTTAAACTACTGTTCATAAGATTGTTCGTGGTTAATCAGTGAAAGAAATTAATAATTCATAAAATTTCTAATCAGATAAACACAAATCGGTAGAATGAGTACAAGGGGTCGTGGGCGTCCGCCGCGTGGCCGTGGTAGGGGTAAGATGGCCGTGTCAGAACCAGTAAGATCTGGCCATGAGTCAGGAAATGAGATGCCAGCTGCGGAGGCCGAATTTCAGGATCAGACGACTGGAGATGATGCGGTATCTCAGGCGATGTTAAGGGTTTTAGAGAGGGTTGCTGGGGCAGGCATGGGCACAGGAGCCCGAAAATCTGTGTCGGAAAGACTTAGAGCTAATGGGGCAGAAGTGTTTAGGAGAATTTCTGGTATAGCCCCGAGTACAGCTGAGTATTGGTTGGAGGCGGTTGAGCGTATAATGGATGATCTGGATTTTACGGAAGAGGAAAAACTGAAAGGGGTTATATCTCTCCTGCGGGACGAAGCTTATCAATGGTGGCTTACGATTAAGGATGGTTCGGTGGCTGACTGTATCACCTGGGATTTCTTCAAAATGGTGTTTCAAAGTAAGTACATCGGGACGAGTTATGTGGATGCGCAGCGCAGAGCATTTTTGAATCTGGTTCAAGGAAGTAGGTCGGTGGCTGCGTATGAGGCAGAATTCTTACGCCTTAGCCGTTATGCTCGAGGGATGGTGGCTACAGACCATGAACGTTGTGTGCGTTTTGAAGATGGTCTGAGGGATGATCTGCGTGTACTGATAGCACCACAGTGGGAGAGGGAATTTACTGTGCTTGTGGAAAAAGCTAAGATAGCTGAGGTGGTTAAGCGGACAGAAAAACTGAATCGGGATAGAGATAGGGATGGAGGAAAAAGGAATTTTGGATCGTCAGGGGCAACTGGGCGTACTCAGAAAGGGTCTAGGTTAGATGGACCGAGTCGGAATGAGAGACCTGCTGCTAGTCAGACACCGAAGTGCCCTCGATGTGGTAAATTCCATGTAGGTGAGTATTGGGCGGGCAGTGGGAAGTGCTTTAGGTGTTGATCTACGGACCACCAAGTTAGAAACTGTCCACAGCAACGGGGCAGTGAAGGGCCCACAGGTCAAGAGAATGCACCACCGGGAAGAGGAGGTCAGCAACCACCAAGGGGCCGTGGTCAAGTCAATGGTGGCAATGGCACAGGACATGGTCGTGAAGGTGCAGGTTATGCTGAGGCAAGGCAGCCAGCTTTGGTCTATGCAGCACGTCGCCAAGGGGACGAGGACGCTCTAGATGCGAATACCGGTGCGTACTCTACCAAAGTATACTAAGTGTTTCTTTTGGCTTTAGAATTAGAGTTCGCAGCGAAAGCATAGTGGTGCGACTTGGGTAGTACAATTAATAGTTAGTTGGATATTTCGAGGATGAAATTTCTTTAATGGGGTAGAACTGTAACATCCTAAATTAATGGGCCTTTGCGTTTAATGTGTAATGTGAATGTTAGGGGTCCAGAATGGGCTCAGGGTTGGGCCGAGGCCTTAATTGAATTTTCTGGTTGGACACTCTAGTAGAAAGCGTGATGAGATAGGGCTTAAAAGATGTTATTTGTGTTTTAAAATACAAAATGGGCTTGTGGTCCAGTGGCAAAGTGGTGCCACTTAAAGAGCAGGGAAGTGGTGTCAACTAGGGAGGCCCAAATCCAAGTTGCATGAAGCCCAACTATTTTAATTAAAATTGGCATTAGGGTTTTATTCTCCCATTCTCTTCTTTATTTTTGGCATTTAGGGTTTTCATCTTCTCTCTTTTCCTCCTTTTCTGAATAAGAGCCGAAAACTCCCTTAAGCATTCTTGCTTTTCACATTTGTCTGCCTAGCCGAATCTGCCCTAGCCTTGCCGAAATTCTTCTTTTTCCTATACCGTTCCTATCACTTCCTTACGTTTGATATTACTCTTTTCTCTTAATCATCTCCTTCTCAAAAGCTGAAACTTTATAGATATATTGAGATCATCTTTTCTTTTTGACCTTCTCAAAAGCCGAAACTTCATAGATCTCTTGAGATCATCTTTTCTTTTTGACCTTCTCAAAAGCCGAAATTTTATCGATCTCTTGAGATCGTCTTTTCTTTTTGACCTTATCAAAAGCCGAAATCTCCTAGGAGTTGTCGAACTCTCTATAAAGGTACGTGCCGATTTCTTTTGATCTATTCTTTTTCTCTTTCAGTTTTTAGAAGACAAAGTCGAAAGGCTAATGGATTGTTGGTTTCTTGTGTTTATGTGTTGGGCGACATTTGGGAATTGAAGTAGATCGCTTAGATCTAAAAGCCGAAACCGTTAGTCTTTAAACCTCATATCTCTCTTTTCGGGATTTCAAGGTAAGGGGTTCTCTTTAGATTCTCTTTAGATTCACTATCGTAATTGTGATCTTAACCATATGTTATGATAAGGTCTTTTAATGGAATCAAATATCGATCAGGCGAAGGAGGGGATTGGATCTGTAAAACCAATCCCTAAGTTTAAGAAACGAGCAGTGTCAGCAGTTCGGGATTGGCCACCGGGTTGTGGACCGGGTTCAGAACAAAATCTTAGACAGTTAGCAGTCGTATCGGCTTCTGATAGTGTCGACATAGAAGGTCTCATTTTGACTGTAATCAAGTGTGTAGATCTCTTTAACACACTAATTAGTCTGTACTAAATATATGTTATGGGCTAAAAGCCAGAAAAAGGCTATATAGTAATCTGTACTAAATATATGTATGGGCTAAAAGCTGGAAAAAGGCTGTATAGACAGTCGGATTACCCAAAAAGGGTAGGCAAGGGATGCCAGGTACGTAATCATAGAAACTTCTCTATGTGTATCGATGTATGTGATAGACTGTGAACTTTTAGGTAGTATATTGTTTTGATTCTGCATGTATGTATGCATGGGATGGGGTTGATATGATGAAGGGAAAGAGCATGTTAATAGGTAACTTGGTGATCGGTGGTTAAACCACGAATTATAAAGTTAGGTCACAATAGTGATCTGTGGCTAAGCCACGTTAAATTTATTCCTGACTGTTAGGAATAGGTAGCATGGCTGTCGATATGGTGTGTAACGGTTGGTGGGTTGATTGTAGAAATCCCCGAGATGTGTTGGTTGGTACGGGCTGGTGTAGAGGATGGATTTTTAGGTTGGGTTGGGCCATGTTGCATGTAAATATTTTGTTGCCATTGTGTATGGGCTAAGGCCCATAATGTGTTTGTGGGCCCAAGCCTTTAATGTGTTTTCGGGATTTGCACACTGAGTCTTGGTGACTCACCCTTTTATTTTCCCTAACTTTTCAGACGAGCAGTAGATCGTGGACATGGGAGCCGAGGCAGACTCGAGGGGCCATCAAGTCTTTTTATTTTCATAAACTATTTCCGTTTTTTCTTTAAGTTTAAATTTTGGGACTATTTATGTAATAAGCCCTTTAAATTTTGGGACTATTTATGTAATAAGGCCTCCATAGCTTAGGTTATCAAGTTATAATTGTTAATGTCTTCATTTATTTTTTTTTAAATTTATATCCATTAAAAGAGCAAAGGTTTTCTTCCAATATCACTTATTTAACAAACACCCACTTAAACAAACCGAGATTTCAAATCCCTTCAAAGAGAAGTTTTCAATTGTTAACCCATAGCATACCAGATCCGGTTGTAGCGTTTGTGTCGGGTTTGGGGTGTTACAGATCAACATTCCATTTAAATATAATTCATACACAATTCATAACAGCCCTCAATTTCACAAAATCACAACTTTATGCACACTTTACTATCTTTCACAATTTAGTCCTTTTTCAACATTTTTATCGAAATTCCTCTAGTAAAACTCGTAATTAGCACTTCAAACATTCATTATATATCATCACTCATCAAATTACAACTATATCATGAATGGGTCAATTTTTAAGCTTTAATTTCATTTAAAATAAATGATAGAAACATGAAATTCAAGCTTCAATAAGCATAAAAGTACGAAAACAATTAAAAACGGGGCAAGAAATCATTTACAATTGAGCTTAGAAAAATCAAGAACCCTAGCTATGGTGACATGAAATTTTCGGCAGCAAGGGGTCTAATTTGAAGAAGATGAACACTTGTTTTCATCTTATTTTGTCTTTTATTCAATTTTGACAAAAATGCCCTTGACCCACTTACTTAAATATTTTTCTAGAATTACCCTTATGTGTCCATAACACTAATTTATGGTCTATTTTCCACATAAAAACTTCTAATTTCATGCAATAATTCAATTAAGTCCTTTAATCACTAATTAGAAACACTTTACATTTTTCTCAATTTAGTCCTAAAAATTCAATTAGGCACTAAATCATTAAAATTTCCTATCCATATTTTCACACAATATTTCAACCAGTCAGTAATTAATAAAAATTTATAAAATAAACTATTTAACTTTGGATTTGTGGTTACAAAACCACTGTTCCGATTAGGCCCTATTTCAGGCTATCATAGAAGATCTGCGTATTTGATGTGTGGTGATAAAGTCCACTTTATGTTTCATAATCTCAATAGCCAAATTATCATAAAAATTGAATAAATGTAATTAAATGTTATTGCTATATGCTGAAATATATGCTTAAGCATTCATGTGATTAATATGTAAATATTCATGAAAGATGATTAAATGCGTAAAATATGACATAGAAATAGAAGATATTACGACTATGTTGCATGTCTACCTTGTTGATGCATAATGACTTGTTTATGTAGTGGTTATTATGAGCATTCACTGAGCTTGTTAAGCTCACCCACTCCTTTTTAACTATTGCAGATAAGTAGTGCTAGTGTGAGTGGCGTGGCCCCCAAGGGAGTGATTCAAGCCAATTATTTAGCTTTTATTAGTAGGTGTTATATGCTTATTTATGTTTGGGGAATAAAGGTAATGTGATAGGCTAATATGGTAGACATTAATACCGGATTGTTAAGACGCAATTGGGATTACTTGCATATTATGTATGTTAGGAAGCATGTGGACTTGGATATGGTATTTTGACTATTCTTTTAGACATTTTGATGCTTACATGACTAGGTGAATGAAGCTTTAGGGATTAAGTTTGAATGATTTAAATACTCATATTGTAACATCCTAAATTTATGGGCCTATGCATTTAGTGTAAGGATAGGTTTAATATGTTAATTTAAGTGATAGGGATCCAAATTGGGCTCAGGATTAGGCAAAGGCCTTGGTTAAATTATTAGATTGGGCATTATAGAGTTAAAAGGTGGAAATTATGTTTAAAATACCAACGTGGGCTTGTGGCCCAACAATAGGTGGCACTGTAAGGGAATTAGAAGGTGGCACCATTAACAATTAAAGAGGCCCAAGTTTTGGCCGCAAGGAGCCCATGTTCTGGGCCATTTTCGGCATTTAAAAGGGGACAAGGGGTGACGCCACACACAAGGAGTTAGGGGCCCAAAAATTTAAGTTTCAAGAAGCCCAAATCTTTTAATTTAAGTGAGTTAAATTTCGGCATTAGGGTTTAATGAGGTGGACGGCTACAAGGCTCAAAAATAGGAGGATTTATGTGAATGGGATAATGTAGATATTATAGTTGATAATATGGAAGATAAAAAGAGAAAAGATAATGTAGATATCATGTATTCTTTTTCCCCTTGAGCCGATTTCTCTAAAAAGCCAAAATCTCCATAGTTTTTCTTTATTCATCCTATTTGAGAATTAGTTCTACTCTTCGGCATTTAAATCTTTTCTCTGGCATTGCCGAATCTCCTCTCTAGTGCTAGCCGAAACCCCTGTGTTAAGGTAAGTGTCGACTTCTGCTAGTTTCTCATATTTTATTCCAGTTTTTGAAAGGCAAAAGCCGAAAAGCTAATAGTTTAATGATTCTATGTTGGGTGGCATTCCGTGATTTGAAGGAAACTTGGTCGACTAGATCTAAAAGCTGAAAAATGTTAGTCTCCAATTTCGGGATTTTAAGGTAAGGAGATTTTCCCTAGATTTCTACTAGATTTATTCATTTTATACAATATCTTAACTTTATGATGAGGATTAACGATCAAATATGGTGATAGTAGTTCTGATAAGGACTTGTGATGGAATTAAACATGGATCAGGCAAAGGAGAGAATCCCTAAGTTTAAGAAACGAGTAGTATCTGCCGTTCGAGATTGGCCACTTGGTTGTGGACCGGCTTCTGAACAACACCTTAGGCAGATAGCAATTGTGTCGACTACGGATAGCATCGACATAGAAAGCATCATTCTAATGGTAATCAGGTGTGTAGGTCTCTAACACACTATTAATCCTGTATGTATGTGTATATGTATGTTATAGGCTAAAAAGCCGGAAAGAGGCTGTATAGACAGTCGAATGGAACCCTAAATGGGTTAGGCAAGGATGCCAGGTACGTAAACATAGATCTCCCTATGTGTATCGAAATATATGTAACTCTGCTTGATGTTTTCTTTATGTGTGTTTGCATGGGGTGGAATTATGATATTGAAGGGGAAGTGCATGATAGGTCACTTGGTGATCGGTGGTAGAAAACCCACAAATATAAATGATAGGTCACATGGTGATCGATGGCTATGCCACATTTAATGATTCCTAATTAATAGGAATAGGCAGTACGGCTGTCGTTTTGGTGTGTAGCGGATTGAGGGTTGATTGTAGAAATCCCCAAGGTGTGATGGTTGGTACGGGTTGGTGTGTAGAGGATGGAATTCTAGGATGGGTTGGGTTTTTCATTATTTATTGGTTAACATGTGATTATGATTGATACCTTTATCCATGGGCCAGGGCCCATAATGTGTTTGTGGGCTCAGGTCGTTGTGTGCTTTGAGATTTATACACTGAGTCTTGGTGACTCACGCTTTCCTTTTCTCTACTCTTTCAGATGAGCAGTAGATCGTGGACATGGGAGCCGAGACGGACTCGAGGGGCCATCAAGTTTTGGTTTCTCCATTTTTGATTATTTCGGTTTTTCTTAAGTTTCTAGTTTCGGAAAATTTTTATGTACTAAGGCCCCCATAGATTATGTTCATCTAAGTAGTTTCTTTATTTGTTTTTAAAGATGTTCTGCAACTTATGAAATTGTGTCAAAGGTTTTTATTATATTAAATAATAATACAAAGATTTATTTTCAAAAGTCACTTCTTTATTCAAATATTAACTGATTAACTTGTGCTTTCTAAAACTGTTAAAGTGTTATGTGTTCCATAACATGCCAGATCTGGTCGAAACGCATGGGCCGGGTTTGGGGTGTTACACATATATGCTGATTTTTTATAACCTGAAATAGAGGTACTGATATTAAGGCTTTTAAAACGATACCTCTGTATTTTCAAAAGTGCAAGGAGTCAATATACCAATTTGGTATCGATACCTTGGCCCGAGTATCGATACTCGGGGTGTAATTATCAATACCTTGTGAAAGGTATCGATATTTTCTAATGTTTTGAAATTTGGCGAGAAACAGAATGCTAGTTTGGTATCGATTTTCTAGGTGATATCGATACCACATAAAGGAAATATCGATACCATTGAGGTGGTATCAATACCTGTGTAACATTTTTGGAAAAAATTAATAAGTGGTCCTAATGCATGATTAATACATACGTTATGCTATTTTATGAATTCTTGGCATGGTTTATCAATAAAAAGTGAATGTATGGCTTATAATTCATGATAATGCTATATAATTATTAATAAAAGACAGATGCATGAGAAATAACATGTCGTTTTAGATGAACAAGTAGTAGGATGGTGGTGTGGCATCTCGATATTCAGCTTGGTGTTCAAGTCGGGTATGGGATGTTACATATATATATATATATATGAATGGTTTTAATCATGTTTTGTAGGTTAGTTTTGGTATGTGATAAGATGCAATGGCTGAAATGTAACATCCCGAAATTGGGCCTAGTAGGATTGGACCCATTGGGCCTTGAGCGTAGAAGCGTTTTAAAATTTTGAGAAACAAGAGAACGGCATTATTCCAAGTGGGACTTATTAGTTAAGTGAATTTGGAAAATTATGAGGTTTCTAGGAAGTTCCGGGTTCAAGATGGGCTATAGGAAAAATTTTGTGTTTAAGCATTTAAGGAGAGTAGGCGAGTAGCATCGAGACTTAAGGAAATAAGTGTGCATTTTAGTAGCATAAGGAGTCTATTGGTATAGTGGCAAGTGGCATGTGGAGTGTACTGATGGTCTGAGGTTCGAATCCCACCTAGTGCAAATATTTTGGATTAAATTTTTGTGCTATATGGTAAGTGTCGGCCAAGGCTTAAATATGGTAAGTAAGACTTTTTAATTTTTGGAAAGACGGCTAAGGATTATGGTAAGGAGAAAGACTAGGGAAAAAGAGGGAAAGAAATGAAAGAAAAGGAGGGGAACATGTTGGCTTATAGTGTGGAAGGTGTTTTGGAAAGATTTTATGTTGGTCAATGTTCATCTTTTTGGCAAAGATGAATACAAGGTTTTGGTTAGGGAATGGGGGGGAGCTGAATTTTTCTTGGGTCATTTTGCAAAGCTTTGTGCATGATAAGGTTTTGGTTCTTTTAGCATTTTGGGTTCTCTTCCTTGCCAACATCTTTTTCTTCCCTTTTTGTTTTGGCCTAAACACCTAGTGCATTTGTTCATCTTACTCCTTTGTTTTGCCTTAACCCTCAATTCATTTTTGGTTCATCTTCTTTTGATAGCCGAAACTACCAAGCACTTTTCTCCATCCATTCTTTTCTTTTGACCATTTCATCAACCTCTTTCTTTTTCTTTAATCAACATCACTTTGTGATCACATTTTCTTGATCGATTTTCTTTATAACCAAACCCATTATCATCCTATTTCTTCACAATTTCGTTCCCTATCGTGTGGGAAATTTTCTTCTTAATCGAATCGTGATCCTAGTGGGTGGCCAAATATCATTCTAGCCTTAAGTCAAGCGGTGGAAATTGAATCCAATATCGATAAGGGACTAAATCGCTCGATCTATTGACTTGTTGATCATACTATTATAGTGGTAAGTGATTCAAGTGTAAGTAATACATTGGGTATGAAATCTTTTGGTAATCCGAGGCTAACTTTTGGTTGGTATTGTTCTAGGGTCAACGAAGAGTGGTTCTTTAGGAAATCAATCAGGTGTGTAATCCCGCACCCTTCCGAATACATGTTGGAAATGGTGTGTAATCTCATACCTCTCTGAATGTTTGCATGAAATGTTCTGTGATTCGGTCGAAATACCGAAGAAAACTGGAAACCGACATCCGTGATCACTCGGGCGAGCGTATATTCGTAGTAGTAACCATATTTTGCAATGAAACTGTTTTGGTTAGTAGCAGTGACGTGATTTTGAAAAATCACGAAAAATAGGAGAAAGGGAATTAGAAAGTGTATAAGACATAGAATTAAAGCTTACTGTGTCTATTTTTATATGAAAGAAACGGAGTAGGAAGATGAATTTTATATTCTGTGATATTTTAATTTTAGTGAGACTGGTTCTGATTGACTTCGTGGTTCCTTGTTCTGTCTTGGAAAAATCTTTTAAAATTGTACAAAGTGAATTATGAGTTATAATTTATATGTATAGATTCCTTAGTGAGCCTATTTTCAATAGAAACAAGTGGAAGCAACATATGAAAACTGTACAGTGAGATATATGAATTTCGGGTAAGAGAGGTCAGAACCATTGGTCAATGAAACAAGGGAAAATTTAATGAATAAACTGTACTAAATGGCTAAGCCAAAAATTCTAGAAAATTTTTAGTAAGAAGATATATGAGTCTAGTTTCAAGGAAAATCTACGGATCTAAATTTCGAGTTTCCTAACTTGAGTTATAGTCAATTTAGTTAATATGACGCTGATGGATAGTTTCAATTTTTATGCCCCACATTAGTTGTTAAGTCTGGGTTGCGAAATTACCAAAATACCCTTGGAGGGTAAATTACCGATATACCCCTGGGTTGCGAGATTACTAAATTACCCTTAGTGGGTAAAATTACCGAATTACGAAAATGCCCCTAATGGGTCTATTTGATATATTGCCCTGATGGGCCGATTTTGCAAAGTGTTAATTGGGCCAAATTGTTTGTAATGAATCTCTGAATTAATAAATTGTTGTTTATATTTGTAATATTATGATTTACTATGTATGTTGCATATACATAATTTTGCATGGGATGGGAAAATGTTGAAGAGAAGTAATTCCGGTGGCACTGCCACAAAAATGTTTGTTAATCTGATTCGCTATGATTCTGGTGGCTCTGCCAAAAATTTTGATAATGGCTATGTGCCAACCTAAATATGGCTTTGTGCCATCGTGATTATGGCTTTATGCCAAACGTATTTACCTGGGGCTATGTGCCTAACATATGAATTAACAACTCTGTGTCGATCATATTTACCAAGGCTGTGTGCCTATTACATTACCATATATGATATTCTGGTGGCTTTGCCACAATCCATATATTGGCTATGCCACGTTTAATTATGACTCTGGTGGCTCAACCACAAATTTGTTATAAATGGCATAATGCCTGCGATTGGTGTGTTGGCGGGGTGGGTTGACTTGATCCCCACAGGTGTGTTGGATGGTACGGGTGGTGTGTAGCGGATGGATTATTAGGATGGGTTGGGTTGCATATATTGCACACATATATTTGTCATATATATATTCTGTTTCGCTATATGGGCTTCGGCCCAACATTATGCTATAGGGGCTTAGGCCCAAGTTATTGCTAAATGGGTTCAAGCCCAGTAGACAATGGTAAAGGGATTATACACTGAGTTCTTGTAACTCACCCCCCTCTCTTTTCTTAATCCTTGTAGGTAACGCTCAGTGACGAGGACTTGGGGCCATGGATGACTCGGTGGAGGCCATACTTCATAAATGATGTTTGCAAACATTAGTAAATTACTTTTCGTATTATTTCGATACCTTTACTATTTCGGGTTTTAAAGTTGTAATAAGGCCTCTGGGATAAACTTTAATTTGCTTTATGTTTGGACGTATTTATCATTTTGCTTGAATTATTTTTAAATGAGGATTTTCTAAAAGCATAAACAACGGTTTCTTCCAAAGTTGATTAATAAATGGATTTTTATAACAAACTTTTACAAATGATTTAACTCGGACTTTCTTTTAAATTATCAATGACATTTTCAAAAGTCACGGTTTTAAAATTTACTACCTCGATTTTTGTTTCATCAAACAATCTCTCAAAAATTGTTGTATTTTATCAAATATTTCAAATCAAACTTGTTTCCCTTGATTATAACAAAATAATACCTATTTTAGTACGAATCAAAAAGGATTTAACACGTTTTCTCATGTGACATGTCAGATCCGGTCATAACGCATGGGCCGGGTTTGGGGTGTTACATGAAAGGATTGGTATAGGTTTTGTGAAATGCTGATTGGGGAATGTGAAAGCGATTAAGGTATGATAATGGTAACATGAAAGGTATAAAGTGGTATGCTTTGACAATAATATGTTTTGAGATAAAGTGCTATGTAAATGTTTTGGTTAATTTGGTTCATTTTGTATAAGCTCGTATGGTAATATTAGTTGATTGAATATCAATGGCATATGGATATTGAATGGTATTGTATGTTAGCTTGAAATTGTTGAATTGAGGTGCCTTTTATGACATATTTGTTAGAAACTTAGGATGCTTGAATATTTATTGATTTTTGGCATGTTTTAATGAGTTTTGGAGCAGGTTTGAACATTGGCATCTTGTTGCTTGTGGCTTAAGGGAAATTAGATTGATTAACTTGTTGGAAAAGTGACATTTTGGTGCATACGGGCTGGTACATGGCCTGGCACATGACCGTTTGCTATACATGGTTATATGGCACGGCCGTGTGGCTTGTGTGTTTTATGTTTCAATTTGGCACACACGACAACAGGTTGTTACACGGTCTAGAGACACGGTCGTGTGCCTCATCTACACGGCTTAATTCCTCTCACACGATTAGTCAACAAGGCCATGTGTTATGGCTTCACACGGCCTAGGGCTATCACATGGCCTGGTCACACGATAGTGTGACCCCTGTTTAGCATTTTTACTCTATTTTTCTTAAATGTTTTAATTGAGTCCCTATTTTATTTTGAATTGTTTTATAGCTTTAATTTGTTCATTTTAACACCAATATGGTATGAATGGTATGATTTTGATTGTATTTAATTTTATTAATAATTGTATATGAATATTTAGATTTGATTTAGCGTGATTCTATTTTATTTTGTATCGTAGCATCCCGTAACCCTGATTCGGTGACAGAGATGGGTGAGGGGTGTTACATTGTGGATCATTGAGTCTTATATGTCTCTACAGAGATCTTGGTGTGGTAGAAGGATGTATATGCACATGAGAATGCATTTGATGTCTACGGGCTTTGCATTTCGGTGCTCAAGGGCGGTGTTGTTAAAGCTTTTACAAGCTATATGCTATGGTGTAGCTTACCCATGTATTTCGAGTCTGTTTTACTAGAGTTTCATTGGGCACAACATTATATTTAAAATTGGAAAACTTAAAAAGGTAATTAAAAAGATTGATAATAGAATATGGTTGGAAAACTTAAAAAGGTAAATCTAAGATCATTTGTTAATTGTCTCAAGTAGTAAAGCTTGTATATTTATATTTGTGATCAAATGAATCCATTAATGTTCGTGTTTATAAGTTGTGTTAATGGTTAAACACTGTATATTAGGCTTGTTGTTATGGTGAATGGCTGAATTGGGATCTAGAATTAGTGGATATGTGGTTGTTAAAGTTTTTGTTAAGGTTCATTTAGGTACCAAGTTGAAGGTTGTGGATAATAGGGGCCACATTGCGATGGCATATCCCCAACGTCGTGACATGATTCAGCTCAGGGCTCTTGTGGTGATGACGCAGCCTTAATGTCACGACGAACCCTATTCAGAGAGTCACACATAAAAAGGAAACCTCGAAGTCGCGACGTCAACTATGGTTTTGTAATCGTTACAATTTGGTCTTAATTCGACCTTAGGTTATTAATAAAACTTTCGTAACCTCATATGAAACTCGGAAATGATTATGTATTATATTATACATATATTTTACTTATATTTGAATGTTTAATGATTTTAAATCAAGTATAATTTGATCGTAGTTGCTCCAAAAATGAATGTGGCACCTTGTAGCTCAAACTCGACGAGTGGGTCGGATATTGGGGGTGTTATAATTCTCTTGTTGTGACTTAGCCCAATGTTCATCCCATGGTCACTTGTGCCAAAAGTGAGATTTTTAAAACAAAATTTTATATGGTTGAAAGTTCTAATGATCTTGATTTTTGAGCACCTACCACCATTTATTAAACCTTATCCAAAAAGCTTTGGAAGGTAGCAGTGGATGTTGAGTTTTCAGCACTTATCAAGGAAGGCATATGGTCTCTACAAGCTTTAGCAGAAGGGAGGAAGACATTAGGTTGAAAGAGGTTATTTAAACTTAAAAGGCATTCTGATGAATCTATAGCAAGATACAAAGCTCGATTAGTAGCCCAAGTGTAACACCCCAAACCCGGCCTAGACGTTACGATCGAATCTGGTATGTCACATGAAAAGTTTTTTTAAAGAAACTTTGCAATTGTTTAAAAATTTTGTGTTTCGTTTTCATTTCAAAAATCAGAATCGTTTGTAAGGTTTCCTTGCGAAAAGTTGTGAATATTACTAACTTCCGAAAACTTGTTTTGTAATACGATGATCGAAATTGGTGGATTTCAGGATGTGATGTTTTTGGAAACAATTATTGTAGTTTTAAGGAAATCCTGAGTTTCATTGTTTATAACTTGTAATCCGTTTATTAGTGTTTTGGAAAATTGTTATTTACATTTTTAAGAAAACTCCATTTTTTAACATTTCATAATAAGCAGTCAAAGCTTTAAAATAAATCCAAAATAAAATCCTAGTGCCCCTATTACAAAACAAATTCCCAAATTAAAATAAGTTCAAAGCAATGAAAACGAGGTTTACGGAAGAAATAACACATGGCCACCACAGAGTCCACCTTGGCCTAAATCCTCAAGGTAGGGATTACCTGCAAAATTAAGCAGAGGGGTGAGTTACGAGAACTCAGTGTGTAATCCTCCATACGATCAATAACTAGGCCCACGCCCATTCAGAAACCCACTGGGCCTTAGCCCTTACGAAATCAATCTGGCCGAAGCCCATACGAAAACAAACTGGGCCTTAGCCCTTACGGAACAAACTGGGCTTTAGCCCTATTAGCATGGTATAGCAGATAATAAATGCAATGCAACCCAGCCCAGCCTAGTAATCCATCCGCTACACACCACCCGACCAACCAAAACATACCGGTGGGGATTTCTACAATCAACCCTCATCCGCTACACACCATCGATGGAAGTCATGCTGCTCATCGCCAAAATTGTGACAGAATCACCGAAATATGTGGCATAGCCACTGAAATAGTGTGACAGAGTCACCGAAATACACTGCCCCTTTCATCTATATCATATCCCAATCCTATGCAACATATTATCATAAAGTGATGAATGCAAGACATATATCAATGTATATCAGATGATTAGAACATACATATAATCATGCTAGGTTATTCGAATGGCATAGTCATAAGGGTTACTTATCTGGTATCTCCAACCTTACCCATTAGGGTATCTCATCTGCCGTTGCGGTTATTTTGGCTTTTAGCCAATACACATGTTAATACTAAACAAACATATAAAAGTGTGTGAATTACACACCTGATTACGTGAAGGACTAAACACTCCTGATTGCCGTCACTCTCACTATCACGAACAACTACGATCTGTCTATTTAGATCCGATGCCGCCTCTCTTCCATAACTCGGTGGAAAATCCTGAACTGCTGACACTGCACGCCGTTTGAACTTGGGAGCAGAGGGTACGAGTTCACTCCCCTCAGGCTCCTTTGTCGATGCGTCCTTAGAACGAATAGCACTCGCATCCATGAAGAGAGTTCGATTACTAAGGTACCACAGTGAAATCAGCAATTGTCAAACAAAGATGTTTGGTTATGGCAGAGTACAATGAAAAGAGACTAATCGTATAGAAACTAAAGAGAAACTCCTTACCTTAATAAACAAACAATTATGAAACACCCCAAACCCGGCCCACGAGCCTTGACCGGATCTGGTATGTTCCTCGATGTAAACCGGTTCAAATTTCTTTTGTTACTTAGGAAAAAATTTGTGTGTTTTGAAAGTAAAATGGTTTTGGGTTGGGCTTGAGTTGAAAACGAATTCAATTTTATATTGAAAACCCATTTATTTCAGGTGACAAAATATTTAAAGTCTATTTTAAACCAAATTTACTTAATCTTATAACCATTAAAAATTCGTAACATAATAAATAAAAGAAAGAAAAATAAAGTAGTTCAACTATGGCCTTATTACATCAAATAATTCCCCAAAAATAAATTAAAATGCTTAAATAGAATAAAAGTCCAAATAATGAAATTTTCCTTGCTGTGCATGGCCACCTTTAAGCTCCTGCCGACCCGGTCCATTACTGATCATCACCTTGAAGAAAAATATTCCCCAAACGGGGTGAGTCAAACAGACTCAATGTGTAACCAACACTAAAACTTAACGATTCAAGCATACAATATCATATCACATACTTATTCATATAACAGATATAAAATAATGATGCAAACCCGAACCCAAACCTAGATGCCATCCGCTACACATCACCCGTACCAACCTCAACACCGTGGGGACTAATAAGTCAACCCTTCATCCGCTACACACCATCGAAGGCAGTCGCTGCAGCTGACGTGCTCATCGCCCTTATAAAATTTGTGGTCTTAGGTCACCACATTCAGATATCGTGGTCTTAGGTCACCACATTCAAATATCGTGGTCTTAGGTCACCACATTAAGATATCGTGGTCTTAGGTCACCACATTCAGATATCGTGGTCTTAGGTCACCACATTCACTTCCCCTTTCATATAACCCGAATGCCCCATATCATTCATATCATGCATATTACATAATTTCACATTCTTATCACTTTTAACATGTTACATATATAACATAATTTCATATTCCTAGTAGGAGTAGGAAATGTACCTGAGTACTTTTGTACCATTACATGGTACCTTAGCCATATTCTTACACATTCTTATAGTCACATACATATTAATTATTGCCATAAATATATCGAGAAATAGTGTGAGGTACACACCTGATTCGCTTAAGGTTTCCAATCCAAATCCCGAAAAGCTTGATCTAATGCCTTAGATCTTAGATCTCTACATTTAATCAATCATTTAATACTTAGTAAAGAGCCATTCGGCCATAAATCCAAATCCTAGTAGGATTAGTACACTAAAACTTACCTTGTTGCCGATTGACTTAAGAATCAAGTCCCGAAACTTTGTTGTATTCCTTCTTTTATTCAGCCAAACATTAAATCACATCCCAGGTTTAAACAATTATGAAATAGATCTAAATATCAAAATAAGCCTTGGCCGAATGCTATAGACACTTACCTTGTGGATTTTAAATCCCAAAACTCACCGAATAACTAGGGAACACGCGGCCTATGGTGTACCTTCGGAAAAAGAACTTCTCATTCCTTGTAGTCGACACTTAGTAAATCCCGAAAGTATTCCTTGCCTTAGATGTCTGTCGAAATCCCTATAACTTCATGTTAGATCAATTTCTAACATTTATTCACAACAAATAACCCTTAGCCGAATGTTAAATATGACTTACCTTAGATTCTTAAATCCCGAAATAGTTGACTTGTCTTATGAAGTTGTCGACAATGGCAGAAATCCCGAAGAGCCTTCTTTCCAAGTTTCGACTAACACAATAATGGGGTTAGATTTCCTAGTTTCGGCTTTAATCTTAGAAGAAAAAGAATGGTAATCGATAACTACTGACCTTACCCTTAATCTTTGTAATCGACAGCCCCCTTTTCTTGAGTCCTCAAAGATTTGGCTTAAGGCCTAGAGAATAGCCACACAAGTTTCAGCTTTTGGAATATTGAGAGGAGAAGAATGAAGAAGAAAAGAATAGTTGCTTAAGAGAATTCGGCAATGGTGAAATAAGGAGAAGGGAAATTCGGCAGAGGTTATCAAGGAAGAGAAAATAATGCTGAATGGCCTCTCTTTTCCTTTTATAGCCGAATTTACTAGCTTAGAATCCCTTACTTGGCCACCACTCTTCTATTTTGATAGCTTTATCACTTTAATTATCATCTAAAACTTAATCGAATAATTATCTCTTATCTCTTAATAAAAATATCAATAAAAATCCATCATTTATCCATCTATTTGCCGAATTTTAACAACAATAAAACACCTCCCTATAGAGCCTTAATGCCGTCCACTTCTCTTGTTCCTGGCACCAAAATAAGATTCTTTTATTTGCTCCCCAAGTGACTCGAACCCAGGCCCAATTGCACCTGCTTGTGGCGTCAACTCCAGAGGCCCTAAGTGGCGCCTCCAAGCCACTTTTCCAAGCCCATTTGTATGTCATATTTCACCCATAAATTTTCTTAAGGCCACCTTGCTTTACTTCCCTCTCTTAACCTCAGAACTTAACTTTTCCTAAAACGTTTCCTTACATTTCCTTACATTTCCTTACATTTCCAAGTTTCCAAAAATGTTCGTTTGCCTCCTTTAAACTTAACATTTCTTACATTTCCAAGTTTCCAGAAATGTTCACTTTCCTCTTTTGAAACTTAACATTTCTAAATCATTTCCAAGTTTCCAAAAATGTTCATAATACATTCATAACACACAAGACATGCCATTTCGTATACTTAAATCAAAAATGCATAGGCCCATTTTCAGGATGTTACAGTTCTACCCCCCTTAAAATAATTTCGTCCTCGAAATTACTTACTAACGAACAGTCGTACTTCCTAGCTCACCACACTATGCTACTGCTGCGTACTCTGATCTTAAGAAACTATCATACTTTCTAGGCACATTCTCTTAGTTTACAATCAAGGTTCCATACACCTTACTAGCCACATAAGAACGAACTGACTTTACAACGAACAAGGCAATTAAGGTATTCCAGAACCACGTCCCCTAGAGCTCATTTCTACGATCGTGCTTTAATCTAATTAAGAAATTATATGAATTAGCCTTTATTCCACTGATTACACGCGAAGAAGTTTTATGAAAAGAATTTTAGAAGTGGTTCTTTCGTATTCATACATGCATACAGTCTTTACGTTCATACATTCATCAATCAATTATGAACTTTCGCTCATTCAGAGAAATGTTGTAGTTTTCATTATTGCTGTTTTTCCACTACCCAGGGGTATTTTTGTAATTTGCCCTACAGGGGTATTTTTCGTAATTTTTTTTTTCAAAAATAGGGTTCCTTGTGGATTTTGTCAATAAGGGTATTTTGGTAATTTTGCATTCCTGGGTATTTTTGGAAATTTTGAAATTCCAGCGGTATTTCAATAAATTTTTTCAAATCAGGGTAAATTTGTAAAGTTTAATAATTCAGGGGTATTTCAAAATTTATAAAACTTGAGGGTTATTTTTGAGAATTTTGTTTTCCAAATCAGTGATGTTGCAAAAATTTTGGAAATCAGGGTCATTTTGGTAATTTTGTAAGTTAGGGGCAATTTCGTAAATTTTCCAAGTTGGAGTATTTTAATATTTCGCAGAAGTAGAGTTTTTGGACTTGTTATAAAGTAATGAATTTTTTTTAATAAGAACTGTGGGTATTTTGGAAATTTCATAAACCAAGGGCATTTTTGTAATTTTACCACCAGGGGTATTTTTGTAATTTTGTAAATCAAGAAATATTTCAGAAAAATTTTATGGGATAGCTTGTATAAATCAAAAGGGTAATTTAGTCATTTTAAAACTAGGGTTTCCATAAAAATGTGGCTAATCCCTTTCGGGTTTTAGTTAGGGGTTTAGCCTATGAATAAGTCCTCTTGGTTAGGGTGAACCAAAGCTACGCACCAGGTAGGATTCCTGCGAAGAGGAGGTGAGTCACTAGGACTGCTTAAATACCAGGCTTTTCTGGATCCAATCCTAGACATGCGCACAATGGTTGCCACACCCTAACTCGGCGACTTAGCCATAGGTTTGTTTAATTAGTCATTAAGTCTTATGTAATAGTTGGGGTAAACTAGTCCTAGGGTTCCCAATACTTATCATACTACTCTACGTGCCATTCCAGTTCTACCCTTCTACAATTCATACTATAATTCACACAAAGGTTAGGGGTACTTACCTGCTGGACTTCGGGTCGGAGACTTAGGTGCAATGCCAGAAAACCTGCTTAGTTTCATAAAATTTTCACAAATTCATTTTGGGCCTAAATTTCAAAACATAGTGGGCTTTAAACCCCAGGCCGAGAGTTTAAAACTGGGCTCTGATACCAAATTGAAACACCCCAAACCCGGCCCACGAGCCTTGACCGGATCTGGTATGCTCCTCGATGTAAACCGGTTCAAATTTCTTTTGTTACTTAGGAAAAATTTGTGTGTTTTGAAAGCAAAATAGTTTTGGGTTGGGCTTGAGTTGAAAACGAATTCGATTTTATATTGAAAACCCATTTATTTCAGGTGACAAAATATTTAAAGTCTATTTTAAACCAAATTTACTTAATCTTATAACCATTAAAAATTCGTAACATAATAAATAAAAGAAAGAAAAATAAAGTAGTTCAACTATGGCCTTATTACATCAAATAATTCCCCAAAAATAAATTAAAATGCTTAAATAGAATAAAAGTCCAAATAATGAAATTTTCCTTGCTGTGCATGGCGACTTTTAAGCTCCTGCCGACCCGGTCCATTACTGATCATCACCTGGAAGAAAAATATTCCCCAAACGGGGTGAGTCAAACAGACTCAATGTGTAACCAACACTAAAACTTAACAATTCAGGCATACAATATCATATCACATACTTATTCATATAACAGGTATAAAATAATGATGCAAACCCGAACCCAAACCTAGATGCCATCCGCTACACATCACCCGTACCAACCTGCACACCGTAGGGACTAATAAGTCAACCCTCCATTCGCTACACACCATCGAAGGCAGTCGCTGCAGCCGACGTGCTCATCGCCCTTATAAAATTCGTGGTCTTAGGTCACCACATTCAGATATCGCGGTCTTAGGTCACCACATTCAAATATCGTGGTCTTAGGTCACCACATTAAGATATCGTGGTCTTAGGTCACCACATTCAGATATCGTGGTCTTAGGTCACCACATTCACTTCCCCTTTCATATAACCCAAATGCCCCATATCATTCATATCATGCATATTACATAATTTCACATTCTTATCACTTTTCACATGTTACATATATAACATAATTTCATATTCCTAGTAGGAGTAGGAAACGTACCTGAGTACTTTTGTACCATTACATGGTACCTTAGCCATATTCTTACACATTCTTATAGTCACATACATATTAATTATTGCCATAAATATATCAAGAAATAGTGTAAGGTACACACCTGATTCGCTTAAGGTTTCCAATCCAAATCCCGAAAAGCTTGATCTAATGCCTTAGATCTTAGATCTCTACATTTAATCAATCATTTAATACTTAGTAAAGAGCCATTCGGCCATAAATCCAAATCCTAGTAGGATTAGTACACTAAAACTTACCTTGTTGCCGATTGACTTAAGAATCAAGTCCCGAAACTTTGTTGTATTCCTTCTTTTATTCGGCCAAACATTAAATCACATCCCAGGTTTAAACAATTATGAAATAGATCTAGATATCAAAATAAGCCTTGGTCGAATGCTATAGACACTTACCTTGTGGATTTTAAATCCCGAAACTCACCGAATAACTAGGGAACATGCGGCCTATGGTGTACCTTCGGAAAAAGAACTTCTCCTTCCTTGTAGTCGACACTTAGTAAATCCCGAAAGTATTCCTTGCCTTAGATGTCTGTCGAAATCCCTATAACTTCATGTTAGATCAATTTATAACATTTATTCACAACAAATAACCCTTAGCCGAATGTTAAATATGACTTACCTTAGATTCTTAAATCCCGAAATAGTTGACTTGTCTTATGAAGTTGTCGACAATGGCAGAAATCCCGAAGAGCCTTCTTTCCAAGTTTCGACTAACACAATAATGGGGTTAGATTTCCTAGTTTCGGCTTTAATCTTAGAAGAAAAAGAATGGAAATCGATAACTACTGATATTACCCTTAATCTTTGTAATCGACAGCCCCCTTTTCTTGAGTCCTCAATGATTCGGCTTAAGGCCTAGAGAATAGCCACACAAGTTTCGGCTTTTGGAATATTGAGAGGAGAAGAATGAAGAAGAAAAGAATAGTTGCTTAAGAGAATTCGGCAATGGTGAAATAAGGAGAAGGGAAATTCGGCAAAGGTTATCAAGGAAGAGAAAATAATGCTGAATGGCCTCTCTTTTCCTTTTATAGCCGAATTTACTAGATTAGAATCCCAATAATGCTGAATGGCCTCTCTTTTCCTTTTATAGCCGAATTTACTAGATTAGAATCCCTTACTTGGCCACCACTCTTCTATTTTGATAGCTTTATCACTTTAATTATCACCTAAAACTTAATCCAATAATTATCTCTTATCTCTTAATAAAAATATCAATAAAAATCCATCATTTATCCATCTATTTGCCAAATTTTAACAACAATAAAACACCTCCCTATAGAGCCTTAATGCCGTCCACTTCTCTTGTTCCTGGCACCAAAATAAAATTCTTTTATTTGCTCCCCAAGTGACTCACACCCAGGCCCAATTGCACCTGCTTGTGGCGTCAACTCCAGAGGCCCTAAGTGGCGCCTCCAAGCCATTTTTCCAAGCCCATTTGTATGTCATATTTCACCCATAAATTTTCTTAAGGCCACCTTGCTTTACTTCCCTCTCTTAACCTCAGAACTTAACTTTTCCTAAAATGTTTCCTTACATTTCCTTACATTTCCTTACATTTCCAAGTTTCCAAAAATGTTCGTTTGCCTCCTTTAAACTTAACATTTCTTACATTTCCAAGTTTCCAGAAATGTTTACTTTCCTCTTTTGAAACTTAACATTTCTAAATCATTTCCAAATTTCCAAAAATGTTCATAATACATTCATAACACACAAGACATGCCATTTCGTATACTTAAATCAAAAATGCATAGGCCCATTTTCAGGATGTTACAAATTACACCACCACAGATTCAGTTACAGGATGTTCGGCCTATCTACGGAGAGTCTATCACTAATCACAGAAAGAGCAAGGTCACAACGTGATGGAGTAAACAGTTACGAAAGAGAGGAACCAAATAGAGAAATAGAGAGAAACAAATCTAAGTTCGACGATGAAGGCTTAGATGATGTAGAAGATGAGTGTCCTGCTTCTTTAGGAGAAATAGAGAAATGAAAAGAATAATAAATAATAAAAAGAAGGGAATATTACCTTGAACAGAGAGAAGCTGAATGGAACCCAAGCAATTCGGCATTGGCAGAAATAATAGAAACAAGTCTAAGTTCGATGATGAAGGCTTAAAGAAACGAAACTCCAATATTAACCAGGGGATTAAGAAAAGAATGATTGATAGAAACAAGTAGAAGAGGAGTTGGAATTCGGCTAACAGTTCGGCTATGATGAACACACAAGAAGGAAGTCGATTTAGAATGGGGTAACAAGGGGGTTCGGTTATAGTGATGAAACAAATTGTAGGATATGAACAAAAGAGATTCGACTTAAGGGAAAAATGGAAAAGCAGTGAAGGAAAAGCATGTTTCGGCTTTGAGAGAATAAAAGAGAAGACAATTGGAGAAAAAGAATGAAGGGAGAAAGAAATACCCAAGTGGTCACTCTAGTTTCAGCTAATACCAAAGAGGCAAGAAGAGATGAAGAAAAGAGAGCTGAGAGTTTCGGCACAAGTAAGGAATAGGAAACCCGAAAGAGAAAAAAGAAAAGAATCCCAAAGAATTTTGCAAAATTCGGCACCCCCACAACCTATGACCGAATATACTAAGAAAGAAATGTCTAAGAACTAAAGGGAGTTTCGGCACTCTCCCCTACTAGCTAAAATCGAAAATGCTCTTCCTAAGCATCACTCTACTTTCGGCCAAACTCCCCCCCTCTCCCCACATCCCATGATTTTCTCCACAACTTACTCTCCATCCAGCAATTCGAATTGGTTGACCAATTCAAACCCCCAAGCTCCTCTCCTCCATCCATTTGAAAACCTTTGACTCATTCCACAACCACCTAGGTAGAGTCCCAGCCGAAAGCCAACTCTTCCCCACCTTGAGCACAAAAATAAGCTTCATAGTGCAGCAGATTGGATTCGAACCTTTCTTCCCTTGCTTCCCATGTAACACCAACTCCACTAGGCCACCCGGCTTCCTTTTGTTAACACAGCACCAACTATTTAACTTATGTCATGCCTCCACTAGCTCACCCTACCAAAGTGCCCTAAAACCAAAATTTCACCAGGCCCCGGCTCCACCCCGAGCCTTCCCAAGATCCCCGAACATACCCAAATAACAAGCATAGCTAGCTAAATGCATGAAATAGTGCAAAATGCTAAACCCCAAATTTTAGGATGTTGCAGTTCTACCCCCTTAAAGAAATTTCAGCCTCAAAATTTACCTGATTAAAAGAGATGAGGATATTGCCGATGAATTGCCTCTTCTGGCTCCCACGTGGCTTCCTCTGAACCGTGATTACGCCATAACACTTTGACCAACAGAACAGATTTCCTTCTCAGCACCTTAATATCCCGATCTAGAATTTGCACTGGCTCATCTTCAAAAGACAGGTCAAGTCTTTCCTCAGTTTCTTCCACTGACACTACGTGAGATGGATCTGAACGATAGCGTCTGAGCATCGAAACATGGAATACATTATGTATCTGACTCAACTCCGGAGGTAACTCAAGCTGATAAGCCACTGGTCCCACGCGTTTCAACACTCGGTAAGGCCAAATGAATCTGGGGCTCAACTTACCCTTCCGTCCAAATCTTAGAACCTTCTTCCAGGGTGAGACTTTCAAGAAGACATAATCCCCCACTGAAAAATCTATTTCTCTACGCTTCAGGTCTGCATACGATTTCTGCCTATCGGAAGCTTCTTTCAACCGAGCCCGAATCAAGTTAACCTTTTCCTCAGTCTCTGAGATCAATTCTGGACCCAACAACTGTCGCTCACCCAACTCTGTCCAGCAGGTAGGGGTACGACACCTACGTCCATACAACGCCTCCTAGGGTGCCATCTGAATGCTGGATTGATAGCTATTGTTGTGCGCAAATTCTGCCAATGGTAGAAAATCTTCCCAACTACCTCTGAAGTCGAT
Organism: Gossypium australe; assembly: GCA_005393395.2. NCBI lineage: Eukaryota > Viridiplantae > Streptophyta > Magnoliopsida > Malvales > Malvaceae > Gossypium > Gossypium australe. The sequence continues at coordinate 32,767,999 of CM016617.1, forward strand.
TACACAACCCCTTAACATGTCTTCTAGAATCTGAATTACCCTTTCCGACTGACCATCACTCTGTGGGTGAAACGCTGTGATAAAATCTATACTTGTACCCAATGCTTCATGTAACGCCTTTCAGAATCGTGATGTAAACCTAGGATCCCTGTTTGATATGATAGACACAGGTACCCCATGCAATCTCACAATTTCTGCCACATACAACTTGGCCAACTTCTGAAGCTAGTAATCCATACGAACCAGTATGAAGTGAGCGGACTTCGTTAACCAATCGACAATCACCCATACTGAATCTTTCTTAGTAGGCATCAGAGGTAGCCCATTAACAAAATCCATTGTTATCCGCTCCCACTTCTAGAGTGGAATCTTCACCGGTTGCAACAACCCCGAAGGCGACTGATGTTCCCCCATCACTTGCTGGCATGTCAAACACTTACTCACACAGTCGGTAACTTCACGTTTCAACCCTGGCCTCCAGTACTATTCCCGTAGATCTCGATACACCTCACTTCCACCGAGATGCATAGCGTATGGGCTACTATGCGCTTCCCACCGAATCATCTGCCTCAACTCAGAGTCCTCCGGCATACAAATTTTTCCACGGAAACACAATACCCCATCACTGTTCAACCCAAAATCCACTATCTCTCCTCTTTCAATTTGCTGAATCTGAGAACCCAATGATTCATCCAACAATTGCTTCTCTTTAATCTGACCTACCCATGTCGGCTTTATCTGAAGTTCTACTAATAGACTACCATCTTCATAAAGACTGAGATGAGCAAACATTGCTCTCAAATTCACTATCACCGTACGACTCAACGCATCTGCCACTACGTTAGCTTTACCCGGGTGATATTCGATTGAGAAATCATAGTCTTTCAGCAATTCAACCCACCTTCGTTGCCTTAAATTCAACTCCTTCTGGGTAAGGAGATATTTCAGACTCATATGGTCGGTGTAGATGATCGACTTTTCTCCATACAGATAATGCCTCCATATCTTTAGGGGGAACACCACAGCTGCTAACTTCAAACCATGAGTGGGATAGTTCATCTCATGTGGCCTTAGTTAACGAGATGCATACGCTACTACCTTCCCTTATTGCATTAGTACACATCCCAACGATGCATCACAATAGACGACAAATTCCTTCCCAGCCTCAGGCTGAATCAACACTGGTGCCTCAGTCAAAATCCTCTTTAGCTTCTCAAAGCTTTCTTGTTGCTTATCAGCCCAAACAAACGGTACTCCTTTTCGCAATAACTTGGTTAAAGGTGCAGCAATCAGCGAAAACCCCTCAATGGATCTTCTGCAGTACCCAGCCAAACCAAGAAAACTTCGAATTTCTGACACAGACTTCGGTGGTTTACACTCCAAAATAGCTTCAATCTTTCGAGGATCAACCCTAATCCCCTCGGCAGAGACAACATGCCCCAAAAAGGTCACTTTCTTCAGCCAAAATTCACACTTGCTGAATTTGGCATACAGTTGCTTTTCTCTTAATATCTGTAGAACAACCCAGAGATGCGAATCATGCTCCTCTTCAGTCCTTGAGTATACCAAGATTTCATCTATGAATACCACCACGAACCGATCTAGATAGGGTTGAAAGACCCGGTTCATCATATCCATAAAAGCGGCTGGTGCATTTGTTAACCCGAACGGCATCACTAGAAACTCGTAATGACCATACCGAGTTCGAAACGCAGTCTTATGGATATCTGCCTCATTGGCCTTTAGCTGATGATACCCAGATCTTAAATCTATCTTTGAGAAAACCGAAGCTCCTCGCAGCTGATCGAACAAATCGTCAATCCTTGGTAGCGGGTACTTGTTCTTAATCGTCAACTTGTTCAATTGCCTATAGTCAATGCACATTCGCATCGACCCGTCCTTTTTCTTGACGAACAATACCGGCGCTCCCCACGGAGATACACATGGTCAGATAAATCCCCGGTCCAATAGCTCCTGGATCTGAGCTTTAAGTTCTGCCAACTCCTTCGGTGCCATCCTATAAGGAGTGATGGACACTGGAGCCGTTCTTGGGAATAACTCAATGCCAAATTCGACCTCGCGATCCGAAGGTAATCCTAGAAGTTCTTCAGGGCATACGTCTGAGAAGTCTTTCACCGTTCTAACGTCTCCTACAACCACTTCCTTTTGCATCCAAAATGCTGTTGAAGGCTAGAAACGCCTCGCACCCTTTTCGCATCATCCTTTCGACCTTTAATGCTGAAACCACATTGGACAAGTAATTCCTCCTTTCTCCTATCACAACTACTTCCTTATCCCCTAGAGTTCTCAACACCATACGCTTAGCAGCACAATCAAATTGAACTTACCGAACGGCAATTCCATCAAGTCCACCGGGAAAACAATTCATTGCACTTCTAAAGGCACATTCTTAAATAGTTTGTTCACTACTACAGATTGTCCTAGAGGGCTAATCACAGACATTTCTCTATCAGCAATCTCAGATTTAATACCCAGTGTCCCAGTCACAGTACAAGCAACATATGAATGTGTAGACCCAATATCTATCAAAGCTGTAAAGGGTACACCAAATATAAGAAACGTACTGGTTATGATGTCCGGTGCGTCGCCATCCTCACGCCGTCCAGCTGCATAGACTAACCCCGATTGTCTTGCATCTGCGTTACCAGCACCTCTGCCCGGTGCTCCACGACCTCGGCCAAAACCATTTCCACCTCTAACCGGACCACGACCCCTCGGTAACTGCTGACCACTTCTTCTTGCTTGAACAATTCCCTCACCTATCGTCCGCACCCTAGTCACCTCTTGTGGACAGTACTTTATCAAATAATCCCTAGATCCACACTTGAAGCATCCTCCAGTTCTTCTCCAACACTCCCCCGGATGTGTTTTCCTACACAGAGCACATGGTCGAGTCTGACCAACAGCAACAGGCATCGCAACTCGGCCTGACCCATCAAACCTAGGCCTCTTTTGGAAACCCCTAGTAGACCCCGACATCCCAACACTTCTCTTATTTCTGCCCTTGTCTTTATCTCAGTTCTGCCTCTCAGAACGTTTCACCTCTTCGACAATTTTTTCCTTTTGAACCAGTATAGCAAAATCTCTCTCTCGCTGCGGAGCTATCAGTACTCGTAGCTCATCTCGCAGACCATCCTCAAATCGAACACAACGTTCATAATCAGTTGCGACGATGCCCTGAGTGTAACGGCTTAGGCGCAGGAACTCCACCTTATATTCAACCACCGACTCATTCCCCTGGACCAAGTTTAGAAATGCCTTCCTCTGGGCGTCCACATAACTCGCCCCAACATACTTTCCCTGAAACGCTGTCTTAAAGAAGTCCCAGGTAATACGGTCCGTCGGTGTACCTTCCCTCACTGTAAGCTACCACTGGTATGCCTCATCCCGCAGAAGGGACACTGCTCCTTTCAACTTCTCTTCTGTTGTGCAGTCTAGGTCGTCCATAATTCGTTCAACTGCTTCTAGCCAGTATTCAGCTACGTTGGGGGCCACACCAGAAATGCCCCTAAACATCTCAGCCCTATTTGCCTGAAGTCGTTCAGGAATAGATTTCTGGGCCACTGACCTAGTGCTTGCTCCAGCCACCCGTTCCAATACCCGTAGCATAGCTTGGGAAAAAGCATCGTCCCCTCCAGCTCGATCATGGGACCCTGCCTCAGTCACCGGTGACGCATGTACTTCCATTTCAGGCATATGCCCAGATGGCTTAGAACCAACCCCAGTACCTCGTCCTCTACCTCGGTCGCGTCCACCATGTCCACGTCCTCTAGTGCTCATGTTCGCTAGATCGAATTAATTTGATTAACAAATTTTATGAATTAATGTATATTTCCAATGTTGTTAACAGATATCTTATGAAGGTAAATGTAAAAGTGGTTTTCGCGTATCGAATTCCTAATGTCTCAGTCTCTACAGTCTTATAACTAGCGGTCATAATACACTAACTCTAACAGTTTTCTTAAAATCATTTCATAATATCAAACAGGGTCAGAAGACTTACGGATTTGGTGCCGGAGACTCGGGTTCCATACTTCCAAAAGACTTATACTTTTTCCAAATCATATTTCAAACCAATTTTGAAAAACGTTTTTAAACCCAATCCACAGCTGAGTTTTACAACTCAGGCTCTGATACCACAAAATGTAACACCCCAAACCCGACCTAGACGTTACGACTGGATCTGGTATGTCACATGGAAAGGTTGTTTAAAGAAACTTTGCGATTGTTTAAAAATATTGAGTTTCATTTTCATTTTGAAAATCAGAATCATTTTTAAGGTTTCCTTGCGAAAAGTTGTGAATATTATTAACTTCCAAAAACTTGTTTTATAATACGATGATCGAAATTGGTGGATTTCAGGATGTGATGTTTTTGGAAATAGTTATTGTAGTTTTAAGGAAATCCCGAGTTTCATTGTTTGTAACTTGTAATCTGTTTATTAGTGTTTTGGAAAATGGTTATTTACATTTTTAAGAAAACTCCATTTTTTTAACATTTCATAATAGGTAGTCAAAGCTTTAAAATAAAGCCAAAATAAAATCCTAGTAGCCTTATTACAGAGCAAATTCCCAAATTAAAATAAGTTCAAAGCAATGAAAACAAGGTTTACGGAAAAAATAATACATGGCCACCATAGAGTCCACCTCGACCCAAATCCTCAAGCTAGGGATTACCTGCAAAATTAAGCAGATGGGTGAGTTATGAGAACTCAGTGTGTAATCCTCTACACGATCAATAACTTGGCCCAAGCCCATTCAGATACTCACTGGGCCTTAGCCCTTACGAAATCAATCTGGCCGAAGCCCAAAGGAAAACGAACTGGGCCTTAGCCCTTACGGAACAAACTGGGCTTTAGCCCTATTAGCATGGTATAGAAGATAATGAATGCAATGCAATGCAACCCAACCCAGGCTAGTAATCCATATGCTACACACCACCCGACCAACCAAAACACACCGGTGGGGATTTCTACAATCAACCCTCATCCGCTACACACAATCGATGGCAGTCATGCTGCTCATCACCGAAATTGTGATAGAGTCACCGAAATATGTGGCATAGCCACCGAAATAGTGTGACAGAGTCATCGAAATACACTGCCCCTTTCATCAATATCATATCCCAATCCCATGCAACATATTATCATAAAATGATGAATGCAAGACATATATCAATGTATATCAGATGATTAGAACATACATATAATCATGCTAGGTTATTCGAATGGCATAGTCATAAGGGTTACTTACCTGGTATCTCCAATCTTACCCACTAGGGTATCTCATCTACCATTGCGGTTATTTCGGCTTTTAGCCAATACACATGTTAATACTAAACAAACATATGAATGTTGTGAATTACACACTTGATTATGCGAAGGACTAAACACTCCTGATCGTCGTCACTCTCACTATAAAGAACAACTACGATCTGTCTATTCAGATCCGATACCGCCTCTCTTCCACAACCCAATGGAAATTCCCGAACGGCTGACACTGCACACCGTTTAAACTTGGGAGCAGAGGGTATGAGTCTACTCCCCTCAGGCTCCTTTGTCGATGCGTCCTTAGAACGACTAGCACTCGCATCCATGAAGAGAGTTCGATCAGTAAGGTACCACAGTGAAATCAGCGATTGTCTAACAAAGATGTTTGGTTACGGCAGAGTACAACGAAAAGAGACTAATCGTATAGAAACTAAAGAGAAACTCATTACCTTGATAAACGAGGAATTACACCACCACAGATTCGGTTACAGGATGTTTGTAACATCCTGGAACTAGGGGCCCTACATTATTGTGTGTTACTGTGTGTTTTGCATGCTTTGTTTGTTATTTTGGTGTGTTTGGGTGTCCCGGGAAAGCTCGGGGTTAAGCTTGAGCCTTGGTGAAAATTTTATTTTAAGGCACTTTAGGGGAGAGCTAGCTGAGGCAGGCCTTAAGGGTAATTAATTGTGTTTTGTTAACACAAGAAGAGAGGTGGTAAAGTGGCAAGAAGACACCACCTAGAGTGCATAGAAATGGCGTCACATGGGAGCTGCAGGGACAAGGGCTTCGAGTCACGTCGTCAGCAATTAGAAGCTTTTTTTTGCGCCTAGGGAGCTAGAGTGGTGGATTCGACAAGGGCTCTCCAAGGTGGTTGGTTGAATGAGTCAACACTTTTGAATTGAAGGGAGGAGAGGAATTGGTGGAGCAAGAATGGGTCAACAAGTTTGAATGTGGAGTGGAGAGTGAAAGTAGGAGGAAATCGGGGAAGGGGAATGTTGGTTGAGAGCTTGGCCGAATGTGAGATGGTGTGCGAGGGTGTGTGCACGGCTTAGAGTGGCTAGGAGGGGCCGAACCTTCATTGGTAGCACATGGTCACTTATTTGAGCATTTTTGTTTCATTAGGGTGTGCCGATTCTTCAAAATGTCATTTTGAGTAGAGTGTTAGCAAGTCAAGCTTAGAAACCTTTTCTCCTCCTTTGCATTTGTGAACATTTATTCTTTTCTCATTTACCAAAACCGAAACCATCATTTGGACTCTCACTTTTGCATTCATTTCTTTTGCAACCAAAAGCCAAAACACCTTCTTGCTTCATTTCTTCCATTTGTTTCCTCATAGCCGAACCTTCATTACACTTCTTGGTGTTTCATCCTTATCCTCTATTTCTTCTTCTAAAAGCCGAAACCTATCCCTCATACCCTTCTCTTTGTGTTTTGTTTTACTTTTTACCATAGCCGAATCTTCTGGGGTGTAAATCGATATCTCTGCTAAGGCCGAATATCAAGACGCAGGGTATAGGGAATCCTAGGTTGCTGAGAGCCTATACAATCAGTTTTGATTGATCAAGGGACTCAATCGGTTTCTTAAGCCAAGTCTGCTAAGCATTCGGCTTCTGTTGATCAAGGGGCCGAATACTAGGAAGAGAAGTGCTGAGACTTCTCTAGCTGTCGAGAGTTCCTTTCTAAGCAGTTTTGCTTATTCGCATTAGATCGAAGTGTCGGTCAATCAAGAGAAGGGAGCGAACCCATAGTTGGGGCTCCTAAGTTCAAAAGGCGAGCGATGTCGGCGGTTTGGGATTTTCCACCAGGCTGTGGAAGAGAGCCGACGTCTGCATGGGATAGGCAAATAGCTGTCGTTCCTGCTAGTGAAAGCGTCGACGTAAAGGGTATAGTCTTATGCGTTACCGGGTGTGTATTACTCACACGCCTTCTTTATTGACGTGCTATTAACTGTAAAGGCTGAAAGCCGAAATGGCTAATGTGATAAGCAAAATACCCTTATGGGTAAGGTTGGAGACGCCGGGTAAGTTTCTCGATATTGATATTGGTTGCATGCACATTGTGCACGATGTAAAGAGCATGGGATCGGGATTGAATGAAAGGATGAGGGAGAATCAATGACTATTGTCACGAGTGACTACGGTCACGAGTGGTCTAAGTACCATGGTGGTTGAAACCACGAATATTCTAATCAGTGACTTGTCTTGGTGGTCAAGTACCACAGTGGGTTGGGCCCACGTATACGTTATTTATCAGAGATCGTCACTGTGGTCTAAGAATACAATGGGTTGGCCCCACGAGTACATATTATAGTGACTACTGTCACGAGTGACTATTGTCACGAGTGGTCTGGGACCACGGTGGTTAGGAGCCACAGTGGCATAATGCCACGGGTGTTTTGGATGGAGAGCTAAACTGGGTTGGGCTGCATTGCATTCATATGACATGTGCTGTATTGAATGGGCTAAGGCCCAGTTTGCGTTACACGGGGATTTACACACTGAGTCTCGATGACTCACCCCATTGCTAATTTTGCAGGTAATCAGTAGATGGCGGGTTTTGGGCCGAGACGGACTCGAGGTGGCCTTGCGTTGCGGTTTCTTTAAGTAAACTCGCACTTTCTTTTAAATTTATTTCTATTTTAATAAGGCCGCTCTAACTTTATCTTGGGATTTGTTTATAAGCTGATTTTATGCATACTATGAACTATTGAAAAAATGGGGTTTTCTTAGAAGCATAAAAATAAGTTTTTCCAAGTGCAACAAATGGATAATAAGCCATAAATAATTAAAACTTGGGATTTTTCCTAACATTATGAATAACATTTTCAAAGAAATCACGTGCCTCAATGTTCATCTCAATTGGCACCTTTCAGACATACTCCTAAGTGCAGTTTTGACAAAATAAGTCTGTTTTTAGCACCTAATCTTCTTAAATAAAATAAAAGGTTTGTATTAACAAAGCAGTTTTCGATTAACAAAAAGTTTTTTAATCTGGATACACCAAACTAGATAATTTCTCGAGTCGCGATGGTTTTCCAAAGTTTTCAAATCTACTTCCTCTATAGCAATCCAGATTCGGTCGTGATGTTTTAACCGGGTTTGGGGTGTTACAATGTTCGGCCTATCTAACGAGAGTCTATCACGAATCACAGAAAGAGCAAGGTCACAACGTGATGGAGTAAACAGTTACGAAAGAGAGGAACCAAATTCGACTAGATGATGTAGAAGATGAGTGTTCGGCTTCTTTAGGAGAAATAGAGAAATGAAAAGAATAATAAATAATAAAAAGAAGGGAACATTACCTTGAACAGAGAGAAGCCAAATGGAATCCAAGCAATTCGGCATTGGCAGAAATAATAGAAACAAATCTACATTCGACGATGAAGGCTTAAAGAAACGAAACTCCAATATTAATCAGGGGATTAAGAAAAGAATGATTGATAGAAACAGGTAGAAGAGGAGTTGGAATTCGGCTAACAGTATAAGAAAAATACTACTTCAGATTGAGGAAAAGTAAAGATTCGACTATGATGAACACACAAGAAGGAAGTCGATTTAGAATGGGTAACAAGGGGGTTCGGTTATAGTGATGAAACAAATTGTAGGAGATGAACAAAAGAGATTCAGCCTAAGGGAAAAATGGAAAAGCAGTGAAGGAAAAGCAGGTTTCAGCTTTGAGAGAATAGAAGAGAAGACAATTGGAGAAAAAGAATGACGGGAGAAAGAAATACCCAAGTGGTCACTCTAGTTTCGGCTAATACTAAAGAGGCAAGAAGAGATGAAGAAAAGTGAGCTGAGAGTTTCGGCACAAGTAAGGAATAGGAAACCCGAAAGAGAGAAAAATAAAAGAACCCCAAAGAATTTTGCAAAATCCGACACCCCCACAACCTATGACTGAATATACTAAGAAAGAAATGTCTAAGAACTAAAGGGAGTTTCGGCACTCTCCCCTACTAGCTAAAACCAAAAATGCTCTTCCTAAGCACCACTCCACTTTCGGCAGAACTCCCCCTCTCTCCCCACATCCCATGATTTTCTCCACTACTTACTCTCCATCCAGCAATTCGAATTGGTTGACCAATTCAAACCCCCCAAGCTCCTCTCCTCCATCCATTTGAAAACTTTTGACTTATTCCACAACCACCTAGGTAGAGTCTCAGCCGAAAGCCAACTCTTCCCCACCTTGAGCACAAAAATAAACTCCATAGTGCAGCAGATGGGATTCGAACCTTTCTTCCCTTGCTTCCCATGTAACACCAACTCCACTAGGCCACCCGGCTTCCTTTTGTTAACACAACACCAACTATTTAACTTATGTCCTGCCTCCACTAGCTCACCCTACCAAAGTGCCCTAAAACCAAAATTTCACCAGGGCCCCAGCTCGACCCCGAGCCTTCCCAAGACCCCCGAACATACCCAAATAACAAGCATAGCTAGCCAAACGCATGAAATAGTGCAAAATACAGAACCCCAAATTTTAGGATGTTACACCAAGGGTACTCTCAAATGTTTGGTTATGATTTCAAAGAAACTTACAGTCCAATGGTGAAATATTGTACAATTCGTGTAACACCCTTAACCCATATCTGTCGCCGGATTAGGGTTACAAGGCATTAGTAGACACAACACAAGTCATAACAATTATTTACTGTTCATATGGTCATATCTGAGTGCATTATGAGTAAGCATTTTCATAGTATGCTTAAACAATGACGTACATATCTGAAACCCATTTAGCCAAATTCACATATAAGCATTTTGCATCAAATAATAAAGGTTACTATTCATTTGGTCATTTAAATGACATTGACCAAATTGCACATGTTCATAATTACTTTACTAAAGCAAGTTATCAATTATCAAAACTAAACATACATACATACATATATATATATATATATATATATATATATATATATATATATGTTTGTATAGACCTTGTTTAACTGAATCTAAGATATATCCAAATTTCTATACCAAGTGCAAATACATCCAAACAATATATAGAGCATTTCATATACAAGAACATAGTTTTATTAACAAGACCAAATATATCTCTCAGAATCCATAACTCATAAATCTGAACCTTTTTTACGCATGCACAAATGTATATCATATCCGAATATACCAACACAAGTACATAACTTATAATTTCATCATTTTGCCGACTACAAAGTTTACAATATAAACGATTTCCAAAATTGATTCATGTTTCAATTATACACTTCAATGGTAAGTCTTTAACAAATCATAACCCAAACTTATTAAACAACCACATATGTCAACTTTCCAAAAGAGCTAATAATAAATCATAAATGAATACTTCATATCAAAACATATATATATATATATATATATATATATATATACTTAACATGAATTATAACACAACCAAATTCATAATCCAAGCAGAACATACGCACATACTACGATTAAGATGTATTAATCATTAGATCATTAGCATTTTAAACAAGCCATTTTCGCATGGCTTATATTTACATCTTTCAAACATCATCAAAGTTATAAGCTAGCCTATACATGCCTTAAGTTCTAAATCCAAACTTTAAAAGTACCAAAATAAGGTGATAGTGTGGACGACTTCAATAACAATCCCCCGAGCTCGCAACTTTCAATCAAAAATCTATAAAATAGAGTAACAAAACACACAGAGTAAGCTAACTTAGCTTAGTAAGTTTTAAGCAAAATAACATTCTTGTTGATAATCAAAACATTAAAGACAAATCAAAATTATAGCATTAATAAGGTATACTGTCGCAACATATCATCTCATATTTTATTTATAACCTATACTTATATACAAGGGTTATTTTGTTCGAAAGCAACTAATGCACCTTTAACTTATTATCATTCAACTTTTCATTCTCAAAAAGTCACAAACTCAATTATGCTTACAATCACACACTTGTGCTCATGACACAACCATAACCTTTACATGCCAACCTCAGTTATTTAATCAATTATAGAAAATCAAATATCACATTTCACCCATGCATATCTATATCGCCGAATATGTAAGAACAAAATTGAGCATCACCTATGTACTTTCTCATTTGGTCGAATACAATATCAACTATAATATCACCTTTAGGCATAACTTCATGGCTACATATTCAAAGTCCAATATAACATCATATATACATATACATATATAAATACAGACCTTGTGGCCGAATATAATCTAAATCATTTAACTAAGCTTTAACTTGCTCAATTTCCACCATAACTTGAACATTTCATAAACATAAGCTTGTAATTAAATCATCGGTATAAAACCTGCTAGGCATAAGCCTGAATCCCACACCAGCACTAAGCCTGCTAGACCTGAGGTTTGATATTCAATCACCGGTAATAAGCCTGCTAGGCACGAAGCCCGATTAAGTTCACCAGCCCAAGGTTTGCTAGGCTCACAGCCTGAATAACGATACTTTTAATTTGCCTCACACATATATTTCATAATGTCAACCCTTTTATGTACCTCATAATTTTTGTATAACATTCACATATCAAATCTCAATCAAAATAAACTTAATCATACCAAATTCTATGAATTTTCACATTCGGCTATTCAATAATATAGTTCCATAATTTTCAAAATAGCATATACTAAATTACGTATATAATTTACGAATGTTTTAATGCTTAAAAACTTACCTCGAATATCTACGGACGACAAAAACTGACTATTCGACTATTTTCGCTTTTCCCTGATCCAAATCTGTTTTCTTCGGTTCTTGATTTAAACATGTTCAGATTAAGCTCATTCAAACATATTTTCATTCAATTTAATCCATAAACACATAAATGGGCAAATTACCATTTTGCCCCTAATATTTTACACTTTTACAGTTTAGTCCTATTTGCACAAAACACAAAATACACAAAATTTGACTAAACACCTTAAGGGCCGAATGTTCCTAGTCCTCATACAAGTCCATACATTTCATTTTTTTCACATTTTAGTCCCTCGATAATTTATTTTTGCAATTTAGTCCAACATACTCAATTTCATCAAAAATTCAAAAACAAAACTTGTTAATCTATCACATATATATCATATTTCACCACTAAACATCATAAATAACAAGCTATCATTAATGGCTCAACTCAAAATATTCATCAAAATCAAAAATTAACACATGGGTCTAAAAGATTTCTAAGCAACGATCTCAAAAATGTAGAATTATCAAAAACTGAACAATTAACATACCTCAATCAAGCTTCAAAGTTGCTGAAATGTTGAAAAATTTTTGTTTTCTTCCTTCAAGCATTCGGTCACTTACAAAAGAAATGATAATGGCATTTTGTTTTGTTTTATTATAAGTTAATATAATATATAATTAATAATTATAACTTTTATAATATATATAATACCTATAATAAAATAATTTATAATTAAACATGCCGTCCACTATTTATAAAAGGGACTAACTACAATGGAAATCCTTCATATTAAAAAGACATCAACAATTAAGCACTTTAACAACTAATCATCAAATTTTCATTTTACACGATTTAATCCTTTCACTAAATTAAGCACACAAACAGTAAAATTAATTCACGAAACTTTCACAGATGCTAATTCACATATAATGAACACATAAAATAATATTTAAATATTTTTCGAACTCGGATTCGTGGTCCCGAAACCACCATTCTGATCAGGGCCTAAATCGGATTGTTACAACTCTCCCCCTTAGGGATTTTTGTCCCCGAAAATCTTACCAGTGGATAGATTTGGATAACGCTCTTTCATTGTATCATTTGACTCCCAAGTTGCTTCTTCAACTCCGTGCTTTTGCCCCAACACTTTAACTAACAGAATTTTCTTATTTCTCATTATTTTATCTCCCGAGCCAGAATACAAGTCGATTCCTCTTCATAAATCATATCAGGCTGAATCTCAACCTCTGTCGGGCAAATCACATGTGAAGGATCCGGTCGATATCTACGAAGCATCGAAACATGGAAGACATTATGAATTCTTTCTAACTCAGGTGGTAACTGCAATCTATAAGCAACCAGCCTAATACGCTCTGTGATTTCATATGGTCCAATGAATCTCGGACTCAATTTGCCTTTACGACCGAATCTGAGTACTTTCTTCCACGGTGTAACTTTCAAAAATACTCGATCTCCGATCTGAAACTCAATGTCTTTACGTTTCAAATCTGCGTATGACTTTTGACGATCTGATGCAGCTTTCAAACTATCATGGTGGAACGGTGGAAATGTGCAAGTTTACACAATCGTAACAAGTAATAAAGTGACAAGTAAATGTCGAGTTATCGTACCTACAGGGACTGTAAAGAATTATTTATGAAAATGATTTCAAACACTTCGGCGAAGAGAAATATTTGGATTTAAGAAATATTTAAAAATTAAAGAAAAACAAAGTAAAATAAAATAAAACAAAGTTCTAATGCACGATTTCAAAAACTGATTTTAATCAAGATGATATAATTGTGTTGGATCAATCGCATTTCTTACCTTAGAATTATTAAGCTCGTGTTTAGACTTGTTAAAACATTGCAACTCGGTAATTTGCTAACTTATGAACATACTTATAAATAAAAATCCATTCATCTCTTGTACATATTTCTATGCAAATTCGATCGATTAAACAGACTTCTAAAAGTAAACATGTTATTGCACATACATACTTATTAAATTAAACAATCTTTCGCATATCCCTATGTGATTCAACCAATTAATTCAACCTAACAAGCATATAAAAGATCATGTGAGGTAACAAAGTATCCTTACCTTGAAACAATTTAATCACAAAAATCTTGCAAGTTATGCAAGGCATATGTATCGCCAAATACAATGTTAATTTAATCTTCAGCTACCTTAGAAGAATTAAACATGCACAGGTTAAGTATTGTCTCCATTAATTACAATTTAAATGCGTTTAAATAATTAATTCATTAGCTATCTAAACAATTATAAAGTCAGATAACTTAAACATGATTTAACTTAATCAAACATTTTACCGAGGCCTATAACAGCATAAACACAATTTTAATAATTTAAGAGGAGGAAATGCAATCAACCCAACACGAATTAAATTCAAGATAAGCTGATTAAAATAACCATTTCAATAGCATAAATATTCATAAACATGTTTTTCAAATCAATAACGAAATTTACAGAGATAAGGAACAAGAAGCAAATTCGGTGTTTCTCCGTGGCTTGACTGATTGCTCCGTTCTTCGTTCTCCGTTGTCCTCGGCTATCAAAGAGGCTTACGAACACTCCACTTGCTGCTCCAAATGGCTGAGAAAACACCTCTTTTCCAAGAGGGGAAATCGGCACAAGAAGGCTTGGTTTTGGTGGAGAAAAGGAGAGAAATGGAGAGAAGAAAGAATGAGAGAGTGAATGAGAAATGAAGGATTGAGGGATGGTTTGAATGATCAGCAAGGGGAGGTATTTATAGCTGATTGTGGCTGCTAAAAATAGCAAATAGTAGCAGCCAAAGAGAACTCCCTTGGCCGACCATCCATGTGGCAAAGTTGATGGTTTCAACTTTGCTAAATATAGCATGGGGCAAATCTACAAAGCCACTAAATTTGGAGGGGTTTGAATGCAACTTTGAAAAGTCTTCAAGGGCTCCTTTGCAAGCATAATTAATCAGCTAATAAGCTGATTTGGCCAGCATATGGATGGTTTGGACTGCCCAACTCTTTGCTCGGTTCGGTTCAACCAGTTTGGTTCACCTGATGCGATTCAACTGGGCCTTTTTCATAATTAATTAAGATTAATTTATTTAGCCTAAATTAAATCGGGAATAAATTAAAATTAATTATATTATGATTAAATATTCATAATTGGACCATCTTGGGATGGAAGTAAATTCACCTCGATACTTCAAATTGCTTCTCGGGTTTATTCTTCGAGTAGTGTCTGCCAAGCCAATTTTCGCCCTTTGTGCGAATCTGTCGAAAATAGTCAAAATAAATCAAAATTAATTAAAATTCATCATGTTCATATTTTTAGCACAATTTAATTATTTTATAATTTTTAATTATTTTCTAACAAGAATTTACTCGAAACTGCATAAATTTGAGTTAAAAAGGGCATGAAAAAGTGTATAAATTTTCGTGTTTCCACACCCCCAAACTTAATTCATTGCTCGTCCCGAGTAATGCACAAATTTGAAAAGAATTTTCTTAGAAACACCCTTGAAAAACTCCTTCAGAACAACTTTCTTCTCAAAATTATGAATTGAATATACTTACGCTCAAAAATAAGAAATTTGATAATTATGCTACTTAAGTATACATATCGTTCAAATTACCTCCAACAATTATTATACTAGCAAAATTAGACTAAATGTTTCTTAATAAAGACGTGTTACTCACTACCAATTTGATTTTAATTCCTTATTCAAAATTAAACTGCAATCATTAAGCTTAACTGATGTCTTCATATGTTGAACAGAGCAATTTCTCTCCACTAATGTAGGTAACATTGGAACTTTGAATCAATAGGTCTTTAACAAGGTTGTAATGTGGCTGGGCTTAGGGGTAGGTAAAAGATAGACAAAATTTTTGGCTTAAAAACCCTAGACTCAGCTTAAAATCGAACCTTCAGAATTCTTACCCTTGATACACCAACTTTTGTTCTTTCAACCATTTATTTCATTTTGAGTACATGTTTTTTTTTTACAGCTCAAGCTTAAATTCGAGCACTTGCTTCATGTACTACAATTTTTCGAGCAATTGATACTTCTTTTCAACTCCCCAAACTTATTTTCAAACGATATTCTGAATAGTACTGAGTCTAGTGTTTGAGACAATTTTAAAAGTAATAAGGAGAAAATTGATGGCTCAATATTGCATAGGTCCAAATAAAATTAGGCCATATAATCTCAAAGTTGGGTTTCAAAGGATAACTTTATCAGGGTCGGCTTGAAAGGCTCAAACGGTCCAAACAATAGTTGCCTAAATCATTTTCAATATTCCATGCTTCCTAGGATTTTGCCTCAAGAAATTACTAAGTCAATTCTAAAGACTTAAACTTTCATGCATGCCTAATTTTATCGCAGGGAACTAAAAATTTTATAGTACGAATTTGCATGCTTTATTAAAAATACATTCATATCATTATTAAGCAACATAATAACTTATTGAAATAATAGAACTTTATTAATACTGAAGTTTAGCATACTTAACAAAATTTCAAATTATTGAACAAAATATATTCTAAGCATAATTAAAAGAAAATTTTATTCTGAGTGGAAGTAATTCAAATTTTCGGTCCCCCTACTTAAAGTGAACAATGTCCTCATTGTTTAAAGTGAATAGATACTATACACCAGGTAGGATATTTAGAAAAGAGGAGGTGAGTCAAATTGACTACTTAAGTACCAGGCTCTCTCTAAAATCCAATCCTAGACATGGATATATCTATTGCCATACGTTAGCCTTTGTGACTTGTTCAGATTTTATTCATGATTCCTATCTCTTGTTTTATTATGCAAAAATAAAAATTCCTAATTAACCTAATCCTAGAAAAACTTAAAAATAAAAATAAACTAAAGTTGAAGTCCTCCCTTTTTTATTTGTTTGTAGATCCATCAGAATCTGACTCATCTTTTTCCTTCCTCGACATTGGAGTCCACGGTTCAAGTATAAAGTCTGGAAATTCATGCACAAAAATAAACGGGTTATGAAATATATATTTTAAAAGCATCTCTGATTGAGTCATCCCGTATTTTTGAGTATCTCCAGTAATCTTTTTACTGCAACTACATGTGTTGCAGCATAGCCATTATACCAAACTGTTCACTTCATGGAATGGTGCTAGATAAAGGGACTCTCAGCGTCAAACTTAGGAAATTTGTTAATGATGGTTTCAGTTTTGGGCATGTGGGTGAGTAGCTGAGGGTTAGAGTTGAAGAGGGTGGCAGTTTTAAGGATAGTTTGGGTGCGGTAGTTGGTGACTTCGAATGAAAGTGTTTGGGGTGGTGATTCAGGGAGTTAAGGGTTGCAACATTAAGGGGTTAAGTGAGATGCACTATTGGGCTACTTGGGAGTGGTGGTGGAGCAAGGCAAGGGCTATAGGTTTACACAGAAAAGGGTTGAATATTTCCCTTCTTAGTAGTGTCTTAAGCCCAATGGCAGCTCCTTTTTGGATCCTACGCTCCTATACTGAAAATAATAATAATAAAAACTCAAAGAAATTAGTCTTGGGTTAAAAGTTAACCCTTTATTTAACAAAACAAATACTTAAATTCTTTGGGCTACTTAGAAATTTTTTTTTTTGAAAAATTACATTAAATTAAACTCCTAGGAAAGACTGGAGGGGTCACGGATGGTCCCACTTAAATCCCAATCTCCTAGATAGAGTTTTAACTAGTGTAATGAACTAAAAAATATTTTATCTAAGCCTACCATTTTATTCAAATGAGAAAAAAAACTAAAATATAAAATAACGATAAAGAAAGTAAAGAGAACTCCCTCCATTTTATTTAGGATCGTCATTGACCATGGTGGTGTCAAATGGCCATTTGTTGTACCAACCATAACCATCTAAGAAGTAATCATATTCTTTCCCATCAAATCTATCCGACATCTTATTAGGGAAATAAAATCCGTAATGATCTTTCCTGGTGGCCTTATTTAACTTCCTGTAATTCCTACAAACCTCCAACCTGTGACTCGAATATCAGCAATAATCTATCCAACACACTTCTTGTGCCTTTCCAAAATCACAAGTGCCTCTTCTTCTTGATCTTTGGTGAACTCAACTGAGATAATGATAGGTAAAGTCGAAGATAGACCCAAATAGTCATATTTCAAATGAGGAGACAAAATCTTCAGCTCCAATTTAGCTGGCTCTTTAATCAACAACTTTGGTTGCGTATACTCTTGAGATGATAACTCTAATGATTCGAGTGGAACTTCCGGAGTGAATTCCTTTGAATTAGCTTCTAACCAAGACAAATGTCCCTTATCTTCATCATTACTTGGTGAATCATCCAGTAGAATATGTTCTAACGGATCATCTAAAGAATTGAGCTCCAATTCTGTAGAAGCAAGCGATTCCATCTTGGAAATAGCAGAACAGTCTTCAACTACATCTGGGGATTTAGCAGCATCGAAGTCATTAAAAGTCACCTTGTCATCAAAAATTTCTTTCAATTGAGTATCTCGTTGCTACTTTTGGAATCATTGAGGATATGGCAATGGTGGAATCTTATCTTTAACTGGACAACTCTTCCGTGAAAATTTTTTTGCATCTTTGATCGTTGAGGATTGGACCAGATGCTGGATAGACTCGCAAGACGAGATTACTACTGTTTTCTCGATGGATACTCAGGGTATAATCAGATTACAGTAGCACCGGAAGATCAACACAAAACGACATTCACCTATCCGTACGTTACATTTGCATTCAGACGCATGCCATTTGGTTTATGTAACGCACTAGCTATATTTCAAAGATGTATGATGAAAAACTTGGAACGGTGGAAATGTGCAAGTGTACATAATCGTAACAAGTAATAAAGTGACAAGTAAATGTCGAGTTATCGTACCCACAGGCACTGTAAAAGAATTATTTGTGAAAATGATTTCAAACACTTTGGTTGTAACACCCCAACCCGGCTCAAACACTATGGCCGGATCTGGCATGCCACTCAGAAGGAATTTGTATGAATTTCTGAAAACCTTTTTTTTAGGACATTTTCAAAACTCCAAGTTTAGCGGTTCATTTGGGAAACCCATGATTCATTAAAGAAAGTTTTCAATTAACCCAAATCTTGTGTTAAGGTGACATTTGGAAACACATGTTGATAAGTTAGATTTAACTGAAAGTCTATCGTAAGAATTTCATTTATGGAATCGTTAACCAAATTGTGAGAAAACTTTTATTTGCATTTTGTAAAAACATCTTATCGATTATTAAGTATTCAAAATGTCTAAAGTTTTAAACTGAAATTAAACCAATTTAACAGTGGCCTTATTACAAAACAGAATCCCGAAAATTTAAGAAAAGTAAAGTTCTATTTTGAATTAAGAAATAAAAACCGTGCATGGCCACCTCGTAGTCCTCTCCAGCCCAAGTCCACTGCATTATGTATTACCTGCAAAGATTTTAAGCAGAAAGGGTGAGTCAAATGACTCAGTGTGCAATTACTCCATATGAACCATAACTGGGCCTGAGCCCATTCTTTTATCCACTGGGCTTTAGTTTGGGCCGTAGCCCTTTTAACAGAGTATAGCAGATAATCAAGTATCAGTGTAATACGATGCAAATCCCAACCCAACCTAGATATCCATCCGCTACACACCACCCGTACCTGCCAAACACACAAATGGGGATTTCTACAATCGACCCTCCTTCCGCTACACACCATCGATGGCAGTCATGCTGCAGTTAGTTGCTCATTGTCAGATTGTGACAGAGTCACCAGAATGAAATGGCATAGCCACCAGAACAGAGTGTGGCAGAGCCACCAGGTCAGATTGTGGGATAAATGTGACGTAGTCACTAGATACACTTCCCCTTTCATTCATAGCATATACCCATCCCTTATGCAACATAAAATCATGGTGTATGCATGAAACAGATATATACATATATCAGATGTTCATAGTGTTCAAGTAATCATGACAGTATACTCACATATTTAGCACAGATAGGAGTTATTAACCTGATGTCCTGTTTTTACCCTCGATGGGTAAAGCAACAGCCAATGCCTAAGTTTCGGCATTTAATAGAGCATATACATACTTAAAAGTAACAGGAAAAGGTGTAAGTATTACACACCTGTAAACGTAGAGAACAAAACTTTCAATCTTGTTAACACCCTCACTCGCAGGGATCACAGCGATCTGCCTATCCCACTCCGAAGCCGGCCCACAACCTGATGGAAAGTCTTGAACGGCAGACACCGCACGTTTTTTGAACTTAGGGGTAGGGACTACGAGTCCAACCCCTTCCTTTACTTGGCTGGTATTCGAATCCATGAAAAAGATCTTGGTCAGAAGACCGGGTTAAGGCATTGAATAAGTTGAAATTAAAAAAATAGATGCTCCAAACGAAGAGGTTCTTACCTAGATCGACAGAAATCGGAGCCTAATAGACTTAGATTAAGGAATCGTTGAAGTCCCAATGTCCTCTCGAGAGTAGGCCACACAAAGAAAAGATGATGGATACACGTCGCTCTACCACAAAACAAGAGTGCACCGATTAGAAGTTCTATGTTCGACTATCTGCAAGGTCGACAGAAAGGGTGCTAGCTCCTGACACAAAAAGAGATTCGGCCTTTAGAAGAAATAGAGAAGGGGAATGAAACAAATAGATGCTTCAGCTTGAAGAAGAAACTCGTGACAAATGGTGACAAGAAGATGAGCACTAGGTTCGGTTGAAGTGCAAGAAAGATGAGGGATAGGTTTCGACAATGAAGAAACAAGAAGAAATGGCTAGGGAGATTCGGCTAAAGTAAAAAGGAATGAAAGAAATGAATGGATATAGGAGGTGATTCGATCAGGAGAAAGATGAAATAGAAGAGATAGAATGTTGAGAAGGGGATTCGGTTAAAAGAGAAGGAAAGAGACTAGGTGAAGATTTGGCTAACACTCACACAAAAGAAAAAAAAGGAGAGAAAAAAGAAAAGACCAGAAGAGAAAGGAGTGTCCACAAGGTTTCAACTTTAATCCAAGAAGAGATGAACAACAATAGTTTTAGGAGTTTCGACCAACAGAGAAAAGAACAAAAGTTGACAAAATGAGAACACCAAATACCGAAAAAAAAAGAAAGCTCTCAATACCAATTTGCTAAACACCTCTCAAAATTTCGGCACCTCAACCCTCACCAAAACCGAATGCCTACCCCCTTCAAAAGACTCCATATGCCCGAATTTCCTCCCCCAACACATCCAAAAATTCGGCCAACACTCTTCCCCACCTCCATCTCCTTGATTGCCTTCTACTTTCACTCTTGATCACCTATTTGAATCAGTTTGAATGATTCAAACTCCACCTTTCACTATGGCCAATCCTTCAAAATATTTGACACGTTCAACACTCCACCTTGAAGTGTCCATGCCGAAATCCACCACCTCCTATCCTGATGCCAAAAAGAATTCCAAAAACAAGCTATGCGACTCAAACCTGCTCCCTCACTGCTCCCCTGTGGCGTCACTTACCTGCATCCAAGTGGCGTCTCCTTGCCACTTTTCCACTCCTTTTCTTGTGTCAACAAACACAAGCAATAATACTTAAAACCTGCCCCAGCCAGCTCTCCCGTAAAGTGCCCAAAATTTAAATTTTAACTAAGGCTTCAGCTTAACCCCGAGCCTTCTCGGGGCCCCTAAACACACCCAAACAACAAGCAAAGCATACCAAACACATAGAGAGATTAGAAATGAAACACCCCACACCCAGCCCACGAGCCTGGACCGGATCTGGTATGTTCCTCGATGTAAACCGGTTCAAGATTCTTTTGTTACTTTGAAAAAAAATCTGTGTGTTTTGAAGATACTTTGCTTATGGGTTGGGCTCGATTTGAAAACAAGTTGATTTTTATATTAAAAACCCATTTATTTCAGGTGACAAAATATTTAAAGTTTATTTTAAATTGATTTGACTTAATCTTTAACTAAAATAAATTCGTAACATAGTAATTAAAACAACAATAAAAGTCATCACTATGGCCTTATTACATAAAACAAAACCCAAAATAAAATTTGCAGAGTACTTAAATAAAATATAATGTCCAAATTAAATAAAACTTTAAGCTGAGCATGGCCACCACAAGTTCTGCCGTCCAGGTCCATCACTGTTCATCACCTGAAACATGTTCCCACAACGGGGTGAGTCAACAGACTCAATGTGTAACCAACACTAAAGTTTAATAGATTTAGGCATACCATACATATCATGTTCACATAATAATTCAAGATAATGATGCAATCCCGAACCCATACCTAGATGCCATCCGCTACACATCCCCATACCAACCTGCACACCGTGGGGACTACTAAGTGAACCCTCCTTCCGCTACACTCCATCGAAGGCAGTCGCTGCAGTCGACGTGCTCACCGCCTATATAAAATTGGTGGCATAGCCACCAGATTAAATAATTGTGTCATGAGACACCACATTCAGATAATGTAACCGAAGTTACCACATTCAGATAATGTGACCGAAGTCACCACATTCAGATAGTGAGACCGAAGTCACCACATTCACTTCTCCTTTCTCATATAACCCGAATGCCCCATATTATTCATATCATGCATGTCATACTTAAAATTCACATTCATGTCACTTTTCACATGTTAAATATAACATATTTCGTAATCCTAGTATGAGTAGGAAACGTACCTGAGTACTTTGTACCATAACACGGTACCTTAGCCATATTTACATTCTTAAAAACATGCACATATTAAATATTGCCATAAAACATAATATTAGTGTGGATTACACACCTGATTATCTTAGTAATTCACTGAAGTCTCAAAATCCGATCTACTGCCCTAGATCTTAATCCCTTTGATGCCGATTTCACTGTTAACCAAATCCTGAAAACTTTGTGCTATTCCTTCTTTCCAAATCTTAAGTCCCGAATTGGATTCTTACTTCCTTAATGCTGTCGAAATTCCTATAACCATATGTTAGATTTAATCTAACATTAAAACATAAAACATGGCCTTTGGCCGAATATGTACTTACCTTGGTTGGCTAGATCTCGGACTATCACCCTTAAAAATTGACACTAGCAAAGATCCCGAAATCTCTCCTTAATATTTCGGTCAAAGAATAAAAATAAGAATTAGCCTTTGAAGTTTCGACAAGTCCTTAAAGGAAAGAATAGAAATCAAACTTGATCTTACCTTACTGAAGAAATTGATTGCACCTTTGTTTGTAGCCCTTTAAAGGTTCGGCTATGAAGACTTGGAGACTAGATGGCTATAGTCACCTATGTATTCGGCTTCAACCGAATGGAAAAGAGAGGGATATGCACTTAGAAAGAATCGGCAATGTGGACTTAGGGAGAAGAGGAATTCGGTTTAACAAAAGAAAAAAAAGAGAAGAGAGGAGAGCACTAAGAAATTCGGCAGAGAGAAGAGGAGGAAGAAAAATTGATGAGTAGCCCTATTTTTTTCCTCTTATAGCCGAAATTACTACTCAGAATCCCTTACTTGGCCACCACTCTTCTATTTGATAGCTTTATTCTTTTAATTATCACAAAATAAAAGAATTTAATCCAACCATTATCTCTTGATAATAATGATAAATAAATCCATTATTTATCCCTTATCTTTTAAAAATAAAAGAATAAAAGCTCCTAAAGAATAGCCTTGTGCCGTCCACCTCTCTGCTTCTAGAAGCAAAAATAAAATCTCTTTTATTTGCTTCCTAAGTGACTCGAACCCTGGCCCAAATATACAAGCTGGTGGCGTCACTTGCTGGGCTTTTAAGTGGTGCCTTCAAGCCACTTTGACAAGCCTGTTTGTGTGTCAAATTCTTCCTATTAATTTTCTTAAGGCCACCTTGCCTTAATTTCCTCTTTTTAAACCTTAAAACTTGACATTTCTTTACATTTCCAAGTTTCCAAAAATTTTCGTTTGCCTCCTTTAAACTTAACATTTCCTTACATTTCCAAGTTTCCCGAAATGTTTACTTTCCTCTTTTGAATCATTTCTAAATCATTTCTTTACATTTCCTAGTTTCCAAAAATGTTCACTTTCCTCTTTTAAACTTCACATTTCCATACATTTCTAGGTTTCCAAAAATGTTCAAAATGCATTCATAACACATAAGACATGTCATTTCATACAATTAAACCAAAAATGCATAGGCCCTTTTCAGGATGTTACAGTTCTACCCCCCTCAAAATAATTTCGTCCTCGAAATTTCCTAGCTAAAATAACTGAGGGTATTGCTGTCGCATTGTCTCTTCTGGTTCCCATGAAGCTTCCTCTGATCCATGATTGTGCCATAACACTTTGACTAGAGGAACTGACTTCTTCCGTAACACTTTCACATCACGTTCCAATATCTGAATTGACTCCTCCTCGTAGGATAGGTCTGGCCTTAGCTCCACTTCTTCAATTGGTACCACATGAGATGGATCCGATCGATAACGACGTAACATGGATACATGAAATACGTCGTGCATCTGCTGCAACTCTGGTGGCAACTCTAACTGGTATGCCACTGGTCCAACTCGTTTCGATACCCGATAAGGCCCTATAAACCTTGGGCTTAACTTCCCTTTGCGACCAAACCTCACCACCTTCTTCCAAGGCGAGACCTTAAGGAATACTTGATCTCCTACATCAAATTCTATCTCTTTTCGTTTGAGATCTACGTACGACTTCTGCCTATCAGAGGCTTCCTTTAACCGTGCCCTGATTATCTCAACCTTTTCTTCAGTTTCTGCCACTAACTCTGGACCCAAAACCCGACGTTCTCCTAACTCAATCCAACAAGTAGGAGTTCGACACTTCCGACCATACAACGCTTCATATGGTTCCATCCGAATGCTAGCTTAATAGCTGTTGTTGTAGGCGAACTCTGCTAAAGGCAAATAGTCTTCCCAACTTCCTCGGAAATCCATCACACAGCCTCTCAACATATCCTCCAACACTTGTATAACCCGTTCAGACTGCCCGTCTGATTGTGGATGAAAAGCCGTAGTGAAGTCCAACTTAGTGCCTAAAGCTTGATGAAGTGCCCTCCAAAATTGAGACGTGAACCTTGGGTCTCTATCCTAAATAATTGACACCGGTACTCCATATAACCTTACAATTTCCGCTACATATAATTTGGCCAACTTCTGAAGAGAATAAGCAACTCTTACCGGAATGAAGTGCGCGGACTTGGTCAAACGGTCCACTATTACCCATACCGAGTCCTTCTTAGTAGGCGTAAGGGGAAGCCCACTAACGAAGTCCATGGTAATTCTTTCCCACTTCCACTGCGGAATCTCGATTGGCTGAAGCAATCCCTATGGGACTTGGTGTTCAGCCTTAACTTGCTGACACGTCAGACATTTTCCCATGAATTCAATAACTTCCCGTTTAAGATCAGGCCACCAAAACTGTTCCCTTAGATCTCTGTACAGCTTAATACCTCCGGGATGCATAGCATAAGGGCTACTATGCGCCTCCCGAAGAATCCTTTGTCTTAACTCCTCGTCCTTTGGCATACAGACCTTTCCTTTGTAGCACAATACTTCTTCGTCAATGACGCCATAATCCTCTAACTTTCCGTTCTGTACTTGCTGTAACTTAGCACTTAGGTCCTTATCAGCCAACTGTCCCCTTTTTACCTCATTCAGCCATGTGGGTTTGACTTGCAACTCTGCCAACAGGCTTCCATCATCATACAAACTTAAGTGAGCGAACATAGCCCTTAGATCCGACACAACCTTCCGACTTAGGGCATCAGCTACCACATTCGCCTTGCTCGGGTGGTACTCTATCGAGCAATCATAATCCTTTAATAACTCCACCCACATTCGCTGCCTCAAGTTCAACTCCTTCTGGGTCAACAGATACTTAAGGCTTTTGTGGTCTGTGTAGATTATCGACCTTTCTCCATAAAGGTAGTGCCTCCAAACCTTAAGAGCGAAAACTACTGCTGCCAATTCCAAGTCATGAGTTGGGTAGTTAACCTCATGCGGCCTTAACTGTCGAGACGCATAAGTGACTACTTTTCCATCTTGCATTAGGACACATCCTAATCCCGTATGCGAAGCGTCACAGTATACCACAAAATCCTTCCCTGCCTCCGGCTGAATTAACACTGGAGCTTCCGTCAACACCGTCTTAAGCTTTTCGAAGCTCTCCTGTTGCTTATCCGTCCATTCAAAGGGTACTTCCTTTCTTAGCAACTTTGTCAAAGGCGCGGCTATTGACGAGAACCCTTCCACGAACCTTCTGTAATAGCCTGCCAAACCTAAGAAACTTCGGATCTCAGCCACAGACCTAGGTGGTTTCCAATCCAACACTGCTTCGATCTTCCTAGGATCCACTCTTATTCCCTCTGCGGATACCACATGTCCTAAGAATGCCACCTCTTTAAGCCAGAATTCACACTTGCTGAATTTGGCATAGAGCTTCTTCTCCCTTAATACTTCCAACACAACCCGTAGGTGCTCATCATGCTCCTCTTCAGACTTGGAGTACACCAAAATATCGTCGATGAACACAATGAAAACCTATCCAAATAGGGTTGGAAAACCCGGTTCATCATATCCATGAACGCGGCTGGAGCGTTCGTCAACCCAAACGGCATTACTACAAATTCAAAATGGCCGTATCTTGTCCTAAAAGCTGTCTTATGGATATCTGACTTTTTTACCTTCAACTGATGATATCCCGACCTTAAGTCTATCTTTGAAAATACTGCGGCCCCCTTCAGTTGATCGAACAAGTCATCGATCCTTGGCAAAGGATACTTGTTCTTAATGGTCAGCTTATTCAGCTGACGGTAATCTATGCACATCCGCATAGTTCCGCCCTTCTTCTTTACAAACAGGACCGGTGCTCACCATGGAGACACACTGGGTCGAATGAACCCACGATCCAACAATTCTTGGATTTGAGCCTTGAGCTCAACCAACTCCTTTGGTGCCATTCGATACGGGGCAATTGACACAGGAGCTGTTCCCGGTAGCAAGTCTATTCCAAACTCCACCTCCCTATCTGGGGGTATTCCTGGTAATTCCTCCGGAAACACATCTTCAAAATCCCTTACAGTTCTAACTCCACTGACACCTTCTTCCTTTCCACCCAACGTACTTACAATGGCTAAGAACGCCTTGCACCCTTTCCTAACCATTTTCTCTGCCTTCAACGCCGAAACTGCGTTAGACAGGTAGTTTCTTCTTTCTCCGATCATTACTACTACTTCATCCTCCAGGGTCCTTAGTTCCATATGTTTAACCGCACAATCCAACACGGCTCAGTGCTCTACTAGCCAGTCCATTCCAAGTATGAGTTCAAACTCCCTAAAGGGTAGTTCCATTAAGTCAGCCCGAAAGTTCACTCCCTGAATCTCTAGGGGTACATTCTGAAAGATCTTATCCACCACTACAGTTTGGCCTAATGGGCTTACTACAGTCATCTGCCTATCAGAAAGTTCAGAGTTTAGGCCTAGTGTTTCCACTACACTACATGCAACATAAGAATGGGTCGAGCCCACATCAATCAGAGCAAAATAGGGCTTGCCATAAATAAAGAACGTACCGGTTATAACATCCGGCGCGTCTCCATCCTCCTTCCGGCGAACCGCATAAACCAAACCTGGCAGCCTTGCCTCAGCATTAGCAGCACCTCTGCCCTGTGTTCCACGTCCTCTACCAGCACCATTACCTCTGTTATTCGAACCACGACCTCGTTGAGGCTGCTGTCCACCTCTACCCGCCTGATTAACATTCTGACTTGCTGATCGACTTTCATCTGGTTTCTTAGGACATTCTTTGAGCATATTGTCCTTGGACCCACACCTAAAACATCCTCCCGTCTTTTTCTAGCACTCCCCTAGGTGCTTCTTTCCACAATGATCACAAGGACGATACTGCCATCCTATACCAGCTTGCTGATTTCGCGGCCCATCAACTCTAGGCCTCTTTTGAACCTTCCCAGACGATCCAAAACCTCTTCTTGGCCTATTCTAATCCATAGTCTGCTTTGTAGCATCCTTAATTACCTCGGCTACCTTGGCTTTTTCTACTAAAGCAGAAAACTTCCTCTCCTGATGCGGTGCTATCAACAATCTTAAATCATCCCTTAGTCCGTCCTCAAAACGGACACAACGTTCATGCTCAGTTGCCACTACTCCTCGGGCATACCGACTCAACCTCAGAAACTCAGCTTCATATTCCGCAACGGACTTGTTCCCTTGAACCAGTCCCAGAAATGCTTTCCTTTGCTCATCAGTATACCTGGTTCCAACATACTTCTTTTGATACGCTTCCTTAACATACTCCCAGGTCAGATCCTCAGCTGTGGCACCATCCCGAACAGTTAACCACCATTGATACGCTTCATCGCGTAGTAGTGCCACCATTCCTTTTAGCTTCTCCTCTAGGGTAAGATCAATCTCATCCATAATGCGCTCGGTTGCCTCCAACCAATATTCAGCCATACTGGATGCCACACCAGATATGCCACGAAACACTTCAGCTCCATTAGCGCGGAGCCGCTCAGGCACAGACTTTCGAGCTCTCGAATTTCCTCCTGCACCAGTCACCAACTCAAGAACTCGCAGCACAGCCTGCGACACAGCATCTTCCCCCGTCTGAGCTTGCTGCTCAACATTAACAGCTGGGAGTGGTGGTGGCGGTGGTATCTCATTGTCAGACCCTTGACCCGATCTAACGGCTTCCGACACAGTCATCCTTCCTCTACCGCGTCCACGACGGCCACGTCCTCTAGTACTTATTTCTATCGTCGCGATCTGATTAAAAAGTTTTATGAATTAGTCATTGTTTCACTTATTACCCGCGAAGAAGTTTTATGAAAAGAATTTTAGAAGTGGTTCTTTCGTATTCATACATGCACACAGTCTTTACATTCATACATTCATCAATCAATTATGAACTTTCATTCATTCAGAGAAATGTTGTAGTTTTCATTGTTGTTGTTTTTCCACTACCCAGGGGTATTTTCGTAATTTGTCCTACAGGGGTATTTTCCTCATTTTTCAAAAGAAAAAGTTCCTTGGTGATTTTGTCAAAAAGTATTTTGGAAGTTTAATAATTCCAGGGTATTTCCAAATTTTGCAAAACTTTGAGAGTTCTTTTTGAGAATTGTGCTTTCCAAAACGATAATGTTGCAAAAATTCTGGAAATCAGGGTCATTTTGGTGATTTTGTAAGTTAGGGGCAATTTCGTAATAATTTTTTTTATCGGAGTATTTCGGACTTTTGTAAAAATAGAGGTTTGGGATACTTTTACAAAATAAGAGAGTTTTATTGAAACCGGGGTAATTTGGTAATTTTCAAATCCCAAGGGCTGTTTTGTAATTTTACAACTAGGGGCATTTTAGTAATTTTCACAAATCAAGAATATTTGAGAGAATTTTATAAAATCGTGTTTGCAATTCAAAAGGGTAATTTTTTTTTAAAAGTTTGAAAACTAGGGTTTTTAGGAAAATACTGCTAGTTCCCTTTCGGGTTTTAGTTAGGGGTTTAGCCCATGAATAAGTCCTCTTGGTTAGGGTGAACCGAAGCTACGCACCAGGTAGGATTTGAGTGGAGAGGAGGTGAGTCACACGGACTGCTTAAGTACCAAACTCCCACTGAAACCATTCCTAGACATGCGTACAGAGGTTGCCACACCCCCTAAATCCTTTTGGTTAGGGTGAACCAATGCTACGCACCAGGTAGGATTCCAGCGAAGAGGAGGTGAGTCACTAGGACTGCTTAAATACCAAGCTCTCCCGGATCCAATCCTAGACATGCGCACAGAGGTTACCACACCCTAACTCGGTTGACTTAGCCATAGGTTTGTTTAGTTAGGCATTTAAGTCTTATGTAGTAGTTGGGGTAGACTAGTCCTAGAGTTCAAGTACCTATCATTCTATTCTACGTTCCATTCCTTTTCTACCCTTCTATAAATCACATAATCACACAGATGGTTAGGGGTACTTACCTGGTGGACTGCAGATCGGAGACTTAGGTGCCATGCCATAAAACCTGCTTAAAACTTTCTCAAAATTCATTTGGGCCTTAATTTTAAAACATTGTGGGCTTTAAACCCCAGGCCGAGAGTTTAAAATTGGGCTCTGATACCAAACTAAAACACCCCACACCCGGCCCACGAGCCTGGACCGGATCTGGTATGTTCCTCGATGTAAACCGGTTCAAGATTCTTTTGTTACTTTGAAAAAAACTGTGTGTTTTGAAGATACTTTGCTTGTGGGTTGGGCTCGATTTGAAAACAAGTTGATTTTTATATTAAAAACCCATTTATTTCAGGTGACAAAATATTTAAAGTTTATTTTAAATTGAATTGACTTAATCTTTAACTAACATAAATTCGTAACATAGTAATTAAAACAACAATAAAAGTCACCACTATGGCCATATTACATAAAACAAAACCCAAAATAAAATTTGCAGAGTACTTAAATAAAATATAATGTCCAAATTAAATAAAACTTTAAGCTGAGCATGGCCACTACAAGTTCTGCCGTCCCGGTCCATCACTGTTCATCACCTGAAACATGTTCCCACAACGGGGTGAGTCAACAGACTCAATGTGTAACCAACACTGAAGTTTAATAGATTTAGGCATACCATACATATCATGTTCACATAATAATTCAAGATAATGATGCAATCCCGAACCCATACCTAGATGCCATCCGCTACACATCCCCGTACTAACCTGCACACCGTGGGGACTACTAAGTCAACCCTCCTTCCGCTACACTCCATCGAAGGCAGTCGCTGCAGTCGACGTGCTCATCGCCCATATAAAATTGGTGGCATAGCCACCAGATTAAATAATTGTGTCATGAGACACCACATTCAGATAATGTAACCGAAGTTACCATATTTAGATAATGTGACCGAAGTCACCACATTCAGATAGTGAGACCGAAGTCACCACATTCACTTCCCCTTTCTCATATAACCCAAATGCCCCATATTATTCATATCATGCATATCATACTTAAAATTCACATTCATGTCACTTTTCACATGTTAAATATAACATATTTCGTAATCCTAGTATGAGTAGGAAACGTACCTAAGTACTTTGTACCGTAACACGGTACCTTAGCCATATTTACATTCTTAAAAACATGCACATATTGAATATTGCCATAAAACATATTAAGAATTAGTGTGGATTACACACTTGATTATCTTAGCAATTCACTGAAGTCTCAAAATCCGATCTACTGCCCTAGATCTTAATCCCTTTGATGCCGATTTCACTGTTAACCAAATCCCGAAAACTTTGTGCTATTCCTTCTTTCCAAATCTTAAGTCCCGAATTGGATTCTTACTTCCTTAATGCTGTCGAAATTCCTATAACCATATGTTAGATTTAATCTAACAAACATAAAACATGGCCTTTGGCCGAATATGTACTTACCTTGGTTGGCTAGATCTCGGACTATCACCCTTAAAAATCGACACTAGCAAAGATCCCGAAATCTCTCCTTAATATTTCGGTTAAAGAATAAAAATAAGAATTAGCCTTTGAAGTTTCGACAAGTCCTTAAAGGAAAGAATAGAAATCAAACTTGATCTTACCTTACTGAATAAATCAATTGCACCTTTGTTTGTAGGCCTTTAAAAGTTCGACTATGAAGACTTGAAGACTAGATGGCTATAGTCACCTATGTATTCGGCTTCAACTAAATGGAAAAGAGAGGGATATGCACTTAGAAAGAATCGGCAATGTGGACTTAGGGATAAGAGGAATTCGGTTTAACAAAAGAAAAAGAAGAGAAGAGAGGAGAGCACTAAGAAATTCGGCAGAGAGAAGGGGAGGAAGAAAAATTGATGAGTAGCCCTATTTTTTTCCTCTTATAGCCGAAATTACTACTCAGAATCCCTTACTTGGCCACCACTCTTCTATTTGATAGCTTTATTCTTTTAATTATCACAAAATAAAAGAATTTAATCCAACCATTATCTCTTGATAATAATGATAAATAAATCAATTATTTATCCCTTACTTATCTTTTAAAAATAAAAGAATAAAAGCTCCTAAAGAATAGCCTTGTGCCGTCCACCTCTCTGCTTCTAGAAGCAAAAATAAAATCTCTTTCATTTGCTTCCCAAGTGACTCGAACCCTGGCCCAAATACACAAGCTGGTGGCGTCACTTGCTGGGCTTTTAAGTGGTGCCTTCAAGCCATTTTGACAAGCCTGTTTGTGTGTCAAATTCTTCCTATTAATTTTCTTAAGGCCACCTTGCCTTAATTTCCTCTTTTTAAACCTTAAAACTTGACATTTCTTTACATTTCCAAGTTTCCAAAAATTTTCGTTTGCATCCTTTAAACTTAACATTTCCTTACATTTCCAAGTTTCCCGAAATGTTTACTTTCCTCTTTTGAATCATTTCTAAATCATTTCTTTACATTTCCTAGTTTCCAAAAATGCTCACTTTCCTCTTTTAAACTTCACATTTCCATATATTTCCAGGTTTCCAAAAATGTTCAAAATGCATTCATAACACATAAGACATGTCATTTCATACAATTAAACCAAAAATGCATAGGCGCTTTTCAGGATGTTACAACAAATGCGAAGCCCCTAATTCCCGGATGTTACATTGGTGAAGGGAAAATATTTGGATTTAAGAAATATTTAAAAATTAAAGAAAAACAAAGTAAAATAAAATAAAACAAAGTTCTAATGCACGATTTCAAAAGCTGATTTTAATCAAGATGATATAATTGTGTTGGATCAATCACATTTCTTACCTTAGAATTATTAAGCTCGTGTTTATACTTGTCAAAACATGCAACTCGGTAATTTGCTAACCTATGAACATACTCACAAATAAAAATCCATTCATCTTTTGTACATATTTCTATGCAAATTCGATCGATTAAACAGACTTCTAATAGTAAACATGTTATTGCACATACATACTTATTAAATTAAACAATCTCTCGCATATTCCTATGTGATTCAACTGATTAATTCAACCTAATAAGCATATAAAAGAACATGCAAAATAACAAAGTATTTTTACCTTGAAACAACTTAATCACAAAAATCCTGCAAGTTATGCAAGGCATATGTATCGCCAAATACAATGCTAATTTAATCTTCAGCTACTTTAGAAGAATTAAACATGCACAGATTAAGTATTGTGTCCATTAATTACAATTCCAGTGCGTTTAAATAATTAATTCATTAGCTATCTAAACAATTATAACGCCAGATAACTTAAACATGATTTTACTTAATCAAGCGTTTTACCAAGGCCTTTTAACAGTATAAACACAATTTTAATAATTCAAGAGGATGAAATGCAATCAACCCAACACGAATTAAATTCAAGCTAAATTGATTAAATTAAACATTCCAATAGCATAAATATTCATAAACATGTTTGTCAAAACAACAACGAAATTTAAAAGAGATAGTGAACAAGAAGCAAATCCGGTGTTTCTCCGTGGCTTGATTGATTGCTCCGTTCTTCGTTCTCTGTTGTCCTCGGCGATCAAGGTGGCTTATGAACACTCCACTTGCTGCTCCGAATGGCTGGGAAAACACCTCTTTTCCAAGAGGAGAAATCGGCACAAGAACACAAAAAGGGAAATGGGAAATGGGAATTGAAAGAAAGTGAGAGAAGATAAAATTGGAGGCTTGAGGGATGAATGAAATGATCAGCAATGGGGTGTATTTATAGCTGATTGTGGCTGCTAAAAATAAAAAATTCCATCAGCCAAAGTGCCACACCTTGGCTGGCCACCTATGTGGCAAAGTTGATGGATTCAACTTTGATAAATATAGCATGGGGCAAATCTACAAAGCCACAATATTTGGAGGGGTTTGAATGCAACTTTGAAAAGTCTTCAAGGGCTTCTTTGCAAGCTTAATTAATCAGCTAATAAGCTAATTTGGGCCAGCACTGTAGATGGTTTGGGCTACCCAACTCTTTGCTCGGTTCGGTTCAACCGGTTTTGTTCAATTGATGCGGTTCAACTGGGCCTTTTTCATAATTAATTAAGAATAATTTATTTAACCCAAATTAAAATGGGAATAAATTAAAATTAATTATATTATGATTAAATATTCATAATTGGGCTGTCTTGGGCTAGAAATAAATTCACCTTGATACTTCAAATTTCTTCTCGGGTTTATTCTTCGAGTAGTGCCTGCCGAGCTGATTTTCGCCCTTTGTGCGAATCTGTCAAAAACAGTCAAAATAAATCAAAATTAACTAAAAAAATTAATTAAAATTCATCATGTTCATATTTCTAGCAAAATTTAATTATTTTATAATATTTAATTATTTTTCGACAAGAATTTACTCGAAACTGCATGAATTTGGGTTAAAAAGGGCATGAAAAAGTGTATAAATTTCCATGTTTCCACACCCCAAACTTAATTCATTGCTCGTCCCGAGTAATGCACAAATTTGAAAATAATTTTCTCGGAAACACCTTAAAAAAAAACTCCGTCAGAATAATTTTTTTCTCAAGATTATGAATTTGGTGTACCTAGGCTCAAAAATAAGGAATTTGATAATTATACTACTTGAGTACATATATCGTTCAAACTACATCCAACAACTATTATACTAGCAAAATTAGACTAAATTCTTCAATAAAGACATGTTACTCGCTACCAATTTGATTTTAATTCCTTATTCAAAAAGTAAACTACAATCATTAAGCTTAACTAATGTCTTCATATGTTGAACAGAGCAATTTCTCTCCACTAATGTTGGTAACATTGGAATTTTGAATCAATATGTCTTTAATAAGGTTGTAATGTGGCTGGGCTTGGGGGTAGGTAAAAGATAGACAAATTTTTGGCTTAAAAACCCTAGACTCAGCTTAACTCGAACCTTCGGAATTTTCACCCTTGATACCTAACTTATGCTCTTTCGACCACTTATTTCATTTTGAGTACATGTTTTTTTTTTAAATTCAAGCTCAATTTTGAGCACTTGCTTCATGTACTACAATTTCCGAGCATTTGATACTTCTTTTCAACTCCCCCAAACTTATTTTCAAACAATCTTCTGAATAGTACTGAGTCTAGTGTTTGGGACAATTTTAGAAGTAATGAAGAGAAAATTGATGGCTAAATATCGCATAGGTCCAAATAAAATTAGGCCATTTAGTCTCAAAATTGGGTTTCCAAGGATAATTTTATCAGGGTCGGCTTGAAAGGTTCAAACGGTCCAACAACAGTTGCCTAAATCATTTTCAACATTCCATGCTTACTAGGATTTCACCTCAAGAAATTACTAAGTCAATTCTAAAGACTTAAACTTTCATGCATGCCTAATTTTTCCGTAGGGAATTAAAAATTTTATAGTACGAATTTACATGCTTTATTAAAAAAAATACATTCATATCTTTATTAATCTAACATAATAAATTATTGAAATAATAGAACTTTATTAATACTGAAGTTTAGCATAATTAACAAAATTCCAAATTATTGAAGAAAAATATATCCTAATCATAACTAAAAGAAAATTTTATTCTGAATTCAAATTTTCGGTCCCCACTTAAAGTGAACAATGTC
Organism: Gossypium australe; assembly: GCA_005393395.2. Lineage (NCBI taxonomy): Eukaryota > Viridiplantae > Streptophyta > Magnoliopsida > Malvales > Malvaceae > Gossypium > Gossypium australe. The sequence continues at coordinate 32,803,514 of CM016617.1, forward strand.
CTCATTGTTTAAATTGAATAGATACTATACACCAGGTAGGATAATTAGAAAAGAGGAGGTGAGTCAAATTGACTGCTTAAGTACCAGGCTCTTTCTAAAATCCAATCCTAGACATGTAAAATATCTATTACCACACTTTAGCCTTTGTGACTTGTTCAGATTTTATTCATGATTCCTATCTCTTGTTTTATGATGTAAAAATAAAAATTCCTAACTAACCTAATCCTAAAATACTTAAAAAAGAAATAAACGAAAGTTGAAGTCCTCCCATTTTTTTATTTGTTTGTCGATCCTTCCGAATTTGACTCATCTTTTGCTCCATTAGTATTATCTTTGCATGAATCACCTTGCTCCCTCTTCGATGATGACACCCATGGTTCAAATATGAAATCTGGAAACTCAGGCACAAAAATAAATGGGTCATTATAAATTTTCTTGAGGGCACTCCTCATTGAGTCATCTCTTATTTTTGAGTATCGCCAGTAGGCTTGTTGCTGCCATTGCATGTGTTGCATTAAGTCCATCAGCTTTAACAGCTCATCACGAAGATCTGGGCTAGGTGGTGGAGCTCCAAACATTGAGGTTTCGATATCAGGTTCAGCTTCTGGTTCCATTGATTCTGCCTCATTAAGGACTTCAGTTGATTGCTCTGGCAGGATTTCTGCGGGATCATTTTCTGCTTCTTTGGGATCCTCGCTCTCTTCAACTCATTGCTGAAGAACAGAATCTCCGGCCACTCGGTAAAGGTCCCAATCGGTGATTGTGCCTTGACTATACTCTGTCTTCTTTACGTCCGCAAGGAGTTTTGCTTTTAAGCACAGAATTGTGATCGTAAAGGAGAAATAGGCAGGCCCAGAACGTCTAACGGCACAATTTCGCATTTCTCTCAGGATGATTTTGCCCACAATGGTCTTTCCAGTTAGAATCGAGTATAATAGGACCGTTCGCTCTAATGAGATTGTAGTCCCATGCGAACTAAGCATAAGGCTAAAACGGATGAAATAGAACCATACCTTCGCAAGTGGTGCCAAATACTCTCTTCAACACGTGTGGATTCCTTGCTTTGACATAGTCCACTTAGAACCTAGAACTGTGAGTTCTTCGAGGATTTCTTGCAGATTTTCAGGCTTAATATTGCTCAAAAGTGAGGAATATTCATCGTTCTCGAAATCAGGTAATTCAAAGAACTCATTAATAGCATTAGAATTTATTGGTACCTTGATTTCGTGGACTGGAACTTCAGTCAATTCGCTTGAAGTTAAGTTCGCATAGAATTTACGAACTAATTCCTCATCCACACTTGGTCTCTTTTTACAAAATAATTCCCAATTGAGGGCTTCAGCAACTTGACGAATACGTGCCATAAAATCTCTGTAGTTGCTTTCCTTCAATGTGAATCCTTTTTCTGGATGCATCTGTTGATTTTTGAAGATACTTTCGTATCTTACTTTGGCTTCTTCACAGTGAAATTTGCTTTGTGTTTTGTCAATTTGAGCGGAGGCACGAGTTCTTTTGCGAGTCATAATTAACCTGAACATAAGATGGAAAGAAAAATAAAAAAATTAGTTTCTTAAAAATTTAATTAATACAAATTACTAATATTTCAATAAATTGAAAAATTGAATAATTGAATAAAAATTAAGCTTTAAGAAAAATAAAATTGTTCTTACCACCTTTCTTGTAAAAATTAAGAACTCCTAAAATAAAATATACTAATGAACAAAAGATGGAAATTTAAAAGGAGGGTTTGAAGGCTTATGGCTTGGGTTGGACGGATGGATGCGTGGTAGGGGCTGCATGCAAGCAGGTGGTGCACAAGGTGCAGCGCAACAGAGCGCCTGGGCTGGTCGAAGGCAGCAGACGTGCGGGCCACGACCAGGGCAGCTGTTGGAGCTGGCGTGCAGTGTGTGCTGGGGCAGGCTGCTGGCTGAATGCTTGCTGTGGCTAGGGACTTGCAGCACTTGGGTGTTGGTGTTTGGGGTTGTGAGTGATGAATGAATGGGAAGAAACAATGGTGCAATTTATAGAGGGAAAAATCGATGACGTATTGGTACGTGTAGATAAATTTATCTTTCCTGTTGACTTTGTAATTCTAGACTTTGAAGCAGACAAAGAAGTGCCAATTATCCTAGGAAGACCATTCTTAGCAACTAGAAAGACCCTTATTGATGTGCAAAAGGGTGAGCTGCTAGTTGAAGTGTAACCGTAGTTGGTCTAACTTCTCCTATCCCCAACTTCCTAAATATTGACATAGGCATCAAGTTGATACTTGCACCTAAATCACATAATGCCTTACCACAATATGTTGATCCAATGTTGCACGGTATGTAAAACATCCAGGATCCTTCAATTTTGGGGGTAGTATATCTTGAAGATATGCACTGCATTCCTTCGTCAGAGCTACCGTCTCAAATTCTCCAAGTCTTCATTTCTTTGACAAGATATCTTTCATGAACTTGACGTAGTTCGGCATTTGCTCAAGTGCTTCGACCAACGAGATATTGATGTGAAGTTGCTTGAATACGTCAAGGAACTTCTTGAATTGAATCTCCTGCTTCGGCTTATGAAATCTTTGAGAGTAGGGTGGTGGTGGTTTCATTACTGGAACTGATTCTGGTTGATTTGCCTTTGGCGGTAATTCTGCATCTAACGAAGTTGTTGGTTGATCAGAATTAACTGGTCCTGAGGTTACTTTGCATGGTTTTGCAGATTTCGGTTCTGGTGAAACTGGGGTTTCAACACTTGGTTGAACTTCTTCTGAGTCTTGAGCATCAGCTTGCTCCTTTTCAACTTCGACAGTGTTCCTTCCCCGCATTTTTTGGATTTTTCGTGTCACTAGGTAGAGCACCTTGTGGTCGGTTCCTGAGTTCAGTTGCAAGCTGGTCCACTTGATTCTCCAAATTCTTCAATGTAGCTGCTTGGCTCTGGATTAAGGCATCATTCTTTGCCATGTATGTCTTTAGCAAACTCTCCAGGCTATTGGATGCTTCAACTTGAACTGGTTTCTGAACTTGTTACGGAAAATTAGGCGGCTGGGTTGGACTGTGTTGGGTGTAACTTGTACTGGTTCCAACCCCTTGGTTACTCCAGGAAAAATTCAGGTTGTTTCTCCATGATGGGTTATAAAAGTTGGATTGCAGCCCTTGCCTTCCTCAGTTTTGGTTTTGATTGCCCATGTAGTACACAGATTCTGGGTTCGACGGACATTCTTCAAACAAATGTCCCTCCCCACAATAGACACAGACTATATTCTCAAATGGATTAGGTGGCTGTGCTGTAAAACTATTAGACCCATTAGTAGTAAGATTTTTAAGCATTGAGGATATCGATGATACCTGAGATGCGAGTGAAGTAAGAGCGTCTACTTCATGTATTCCAGCGACTCGTCTTCCTGACACTGCTCGACTGGTTGGCCATTGATAGTTGTTGCTGGCAATCCTCTCGATAATTTCATAAGCCTCGTTATAAGACTTAGAAAAGAGAGCACCATTAGCAGAGGCGTCCACTACCATCCTTGTGTGAGCGTTGAGACCATTATAGAATGTCTCAAGTTGAATGCAATGAGGGGTTCCATGATGAGGGCATTTCTGTAATAACTCTTTAAATCTTTCCCATGCCTCATACAATGACTCGTCATCCATTTGGTGGAAAGCAGTGATCTCGTTCCTCAGCTTAGCATTCTTGCTTGGTGGAAAATACTTCATGAGGAATCTCTCGGCTAACTCTTGCCATGTAGAAATGGAGTTTGGTGTTAATGAATCCAACCAGGCACGAGCTCTATCCCTTAATGAATATGGGAACAACTTCAATCGTAAGGCATCTTTGGGTACTCCGGCTAACTTGAAATAATCGCTTACTTCCATGGATAGTCTTAAGTGAAGATGAGGATCTTCAGTAGGCATTCCACTGAATTGGCCCACTGTCTGAAGCATCTGGAACATGACTGGCTTTAGCTCGAATTGTTGTGCCTCGATTTCGGGTCTCCTAATACCTGGATTAAGATCGTTAAATACTGGCACGACATATTGTCTTAAGGCTCTATCCCTATCATCAGCAATAAGGATAGGATTCTGAGCAGGGTTTGCTCCGTTTCCTTGGTTCATATTCTCGAAATTCATTCCTTCGATCCTTATCTGGTTTGCTTGTCTTCTTCGTTGTCGAAAGGTTCGTTCTATTTCAGGGTCCACAGGGAGTAAGTCAATAATCTGGTCAATACTCATAAACACCTGAAATATTCATAGAAAAATTAATTAAGTAAAATTCCAATACGAAAAATAAATAAACCAAAATGTAAAACAGATTCACAAATAATGGCTTTGAAAAACAGTCCCCGGCAACGGCGGCAAAAACTTGGAACGGTGGAAATGTGCAAGTGTACACAATCGTAACAAGTAATAAAGTGACAAGTAAATGTCGAGTTATCGTACCCACAGGGACTATAAAGAATTATTTAAGAAAATGATTTCAAACACTTTGGTGAAGGTAAAATATTTGGGTTTAAGAAATATTTAAAAATTAAAGAAAAAAGTAAAATAAAATAAAACAACGTTCTAATGCACAATTTCAAAAACTGATTTTAATCAAGATGATATAATTGTGTTGGATCAATCGCATTTCTTACCTTAGAATTATTAAGCTCGTGTTTATACTTGTTAAAACATGGCAACTCGGTAATTTGCTAACTTATGAACATACTTACAAATAAAAATCCATTCATCTCTTGTACATATTTCTATGCAAATTCGATCGATTAAACAAACTTCTAAAAGTAAACATGTTATTGCACATACATACTTATTAAATTAAACAATCTCTCGCATATCCCTATGTGATTAAACTGATTAATTCAACCTAACAATCATATAAAAGATCATGTGAGGTAACAAAGTATCCTTACCTTGAAACAATTTAATCACAAAAATCTTGCAAGTTATGCAAGGCATATGTATCGCCAAATACAATGCTAATTTAATCTTCAGCTACCTTAGAAGAATTAAACATGCACAGATTAAGTATTGTGTCCATTAATTAAAATTTCAATGAATTTAAATAATTATTTCATTATCTATCTAAACAATTATAAAGCCAGATAACTTAAACATGATTTAACTTAATCAAACATTTTATTGAGGCCTATAGCATCATAAACACAATTTTAATAATTTAAGAGGACGAAATGCAATCAACCCAACACGAATTAAATTCTAGCTAAGCTGATTAAAATAACCATTTCAATAGCATAAAATATTCATAAACATGTTTTTCAAATCAATAACGAAATTTAAAGAGATAAGGAACAAGAAGCAAATCCAGTGTTTCTCCGTGGCTTGACTGATTGCTCCGTTCTTCATTCTCCGTTGTCCTCGGCTATCAAGGAGGCTGATGAACACTCCACTTGCTGCTCCAAATGGCTGAGAAAACACCTCTTTTCCAAGAGGGTAAATCGGCACAAGAAGGCTTGGTTTTGGTGGAGAAAAGGAGAGAAATGGAGAGAAGAGAGAATAAGAGAGTGAAAGAGAAATGAAGGATTGAGGGATGGTTTGAATGATCAGCAAGGGGAGGTATTTATAGCTGATTGTGGCTGCTAAAAATAGAGAATAGTAGCAGCCAAAGAGACCTCCCTTGGCCGACCATCCACGTGGCAAAGTTGATGGTTTCAACTTTGCTAAATATAGCATTGGACAAATCTACAAAGCCACTAAATTTGGAGGGGTTTGAATGCAACTTTGAAAAGTCTTCAAGGGCTCCTTTGCAAGCTTAATTAATCAGCTAATAAGCTGATTTGGGCCAGCATATGGACGTTTTGGGCTGCCCAACTCTTTGCCTGGTTCGGTTCAACTGGTTTGGTTCACCTGATGCGGTTCAACTGGGCCTTTTTCATAATTAATTAAGATTAATTTATTTAGCCCAAATTAAATTGGGAATAAATTAAAATTAATTATATTATGACTAAATATTCATAATTGGACCATCTTGGTCTGGAAATAAATTCGCCTCGATACTTCAAATTGATTCTCGGGTTTATTTTTCGAGCAGTGTCTGCCGAGCTAATTTTTGCTCTTTTGTGCGAATCTATCGAAAATACTCAAAATAAATCAAAATTAACTATAAAATTAATTAAAATTCATCATGTTCATATTTTTAGCACAATTTAATTATTTTATAATGTTTAATTATTTTCTGGCAAGAATTTACTCGAAACTGCATAAATTTGAGTTAAAAAGGGCATGAAAAAGTGTATAAATTTTCGTGTTTCCACACGGATCACTGCCACTTTCTGTTCAGTTTCTTTGATCAAGTCAACCCCGTGTATCTTATTTTCACTGAGCTCGGTCCAATACAATGGTGTACGACATTTACGACCGTACAAAACTTCGTAGGGTGCCATTTTGATACTAGATTGGAAGCTATTATTTTAAGCAAATTCAATCAGAGATAAGTACGTTCCCACGTACCTTCGAACTCAAGGATGCAACATCTCAACATATCCTCAAGTATTTGTATGATTCGTTCAGACTGACCATCTGTCTGTGGATGAAAAGCTGTGCTAAAGTGCAATTTCGTACCTAGAGCATCCGGCAATTTCTTCCAAAACAGCGACGTGAATCTCGGGTCTCTGTCTGAAACAATAGAAATAGGCACACCATGTAATCTCACAATTTGAGATACATACAACTCAGCAAGCTTATCGAGCGAATAATCCGTACGAACCGGAACAAAGTGAGATGATTTAGTCAATCTATCCACAATAACCCAAATTGTATCTTTCTTGCTTGGTGTCATAGGTAAACCGGATACAAAATCCATAGTGACTCTGTCCCATTTCCATTCTGATATCATGATCGGCTGAAGCAACCCAGAAGGTACCTGATGTTCGGCTTTTACTTGTTGACAAACTAAGCACTTCGAAACAAATTCAGATATGTCTCATTTCATACCAGACCACCAATAGAACTACTTCAGATCGTTATACAATTTTGTGCTACCGGAATATACAGACAATCGGCTGCTATGAGCTTCATTTAAAATCAGCTGAATCAAATATGGATTCCTCGGAACACATATTCAGTCTTTGAACTTCAAGCAATCATTCTCATCAATTCAAAACTCTAACTCAACATTACTTTCACACTAAGCTCGTTTTGCCAACAAGTCTTTATCAACTTTCTGGGCATCACCAATTTGTTGAATAAACAACAGTTTCGCTTTTAATTCGGCTACTATCGAACCATCATCAGACATAACCATATATGCATTCATTACACGTAAAGCAAATAATGACTTTTGACTTAAAGCATCCGCAACAACATTTGCTTTTCCCGGATGGTACTCAATCACTAGCTCATAATCTTTCAACATCTCTAACCATCGGCGTTGTCTCAAATTCAAATCTTTTTGTGTCATCAAATACTTCAAGCTTTTGTTATCTGAATAAACATGACATTTCTCACCAAACAGATAATGACGCCAAATTTTCAGCGCAAACACAATGCCTGCTAGTTCCAAATCATGTGTTGGATGGTTTCTTTCGTGTGGCTTCAACTATTTCGAGGCATAAGCTATGACTTTGCCTTCCTGCATCAAAACACAACCCAAACCATTCAAAGATGCATCACTATAAATAACGAATTCTTTACCCGACTCAGGCTGAGCTAACACTGGAGCTTCGGTCAAATGAGCTTTCAACTGATCAAAACTTTTTTGGCACTTTTCCGACCACTCGAACTTAACATCTTTCTATAATAGCTTTGTCAACGGTGTAGCTATCATAGAAAAACCTTTCACAAATCGTATGTAGTAACCAGCGAGCCCCGGAAAGCTTCAAATTTCAGAAACATTTTTCGGTGGTTTCCAATCAAGTATAGCCGATACTTTATTCGAATCAAACCGAATACCGGATGTTGGAACAACATGGCCCAGAAAACTGACTTCACGTAACCAAAACTCTCACTTACTAAACTTTTCATACAGCTGTTTATCTCGCAAAGTTTGTAGCACAAGTCTCAGATGCTCGGCGTGCTCGGTTTCATCTTTGGAGTAGATCAGAATATCATCTATAAACACTACAACAAACCGATCCAAATACTGTCTGAAAATCCGATTCATCAGATCCATAAAAACAGCAGGTGCGTTAGTAAGTCCGAAAGGCATAACCAAAAACTCATATGTCCATACCTCGTCCGAAAATAGTCTTTGGCACATCAGAATCTCTGACTTGCAAGATAATAACCCGGCCCCAAATCTATCTTTGAAAACACTGAAGCCCATTTCAGCTGATCAAACAAGTCGTCAATCCGTGGCAACGGGTATTTATTCTTTATAGTCACCTTATTTAGCTGTTGGTAATCAATACACATTCGCATAGTTCCATCTTTCTTTTTCACAAATAGAACTGGCGTACCCCAAGGAGAGAAACTGGTCGTGCAAAACCCCTGTCTGTTAACTCTTGCAACTGTGCTTTCAACTCTTTTAATTCAGTAGGTGACATCTGGTACGGAGCTATCGAAATTGGAATCGTCCCCCGTACTAACTCAATACCAAATTCTACCTCTCAAACAGGTGGCAAACCCGATAATTCTTTAGGAAACACATCTGGATACTCGCACACAACGTGTACAAATTCAATCTTCTTTTCAGTCACTTTACTATCAAGCACATAAGCAAAGTAAGCTTCATAACCTTTTCTCACATAATTCCGAGCTAACATCGACAATATTACTGCTGGTAACCCATTCAGATCATTAGATTCAATCCGAATAATTTTACTGTTCTGACATCTCAAATCAATGGTCTTCCTTTTGTAATTAACAACAGCTTTGTGCAAAGTCAACCAGTCCATACCCAAAATTATATAAAATTCGTCAAAAGGAAACAACATCAAATCGGCTGGAAAACATGAATATCAAATCATCAACAGACAATTTTTACACACTCTGTCAACCAATACACACCGGCCCAGGGGGTTTGATGCTTGAATCACAAACTCAGTAGACTCAACAGGAAGAGTCTTACTGGATACTAATGTTTCACACACATAAGAATGAGTCGAACCAGGACCAATCAATACAATAACACTAGTATCATAAAGAGTGTATGTACCGGTAATAACATCTGGGGAAGAAGCATCCTCACGAGCAAGTATAGCATATGCTCTAGCAAGTGCACGAGCCCCAGATCGAACATCTGTATCTTTTGTTCCTCTCTGATTACCACCTACATTACTCAAATGCCTAGGTGGTCTACCTCGCGCTGACATGTTGCTCGGTCTCGCACTCTGAGTAGTGTTTTGCTCGGCTAACATCGGGTACTCCCGGATAAAATGATCCATCGATCCACATTTAAAAGAGGACCGATCATGTAATCTACAACTTCCAGAATGCCATTTACCACAATGCTTGCATTCAAACCTGTTCTGCTGAACATTATCGACACTGGCAATCGATGTAGCTCGTGAACCCACAGAAGGTCAGTCTCGGTCTCGTCTAGAAAAGGCTGAAGTAGCTTTATGTCGACTAGAATCATCTCTAAACTTCTTCGATACTGAGTGAAAAGTCTTACTCGATGATCTTTTACGGAAGTCTCTGGCTTCAAAATCAGCTTTTCTTTTCTCTTTTCCAAGCTCTTCGGCTTTATAGGCTCGCTCAACAAGTACCACGAACTCTTTAATCTCAAGTATGCCGACCAACAACTTAATGTCTTCATTCAAACCATCTTCAAATATTTTACACATGATAGCTTAGGTTGAAACACATTCATGAGCATATCGGCTTAGTCTCACAAATTTTCATTCATACTCGGTTACAGTCATACGACCCTGCTTCAATTCCAGAAATTCTTTGCGTTTCTGATTGATGAATCTCTGGCTGATGTATTTCTTACGGAACTTAGTCTGGAAAAATTCCCAGGTCACTTTCTCTTTCAAAGCCACCGATACTTATGTATTCCACCAGTGATATGCGGTGTCTCATAATAAAGATATAACACATCTTAAGCATTCATCCGGAGTACATGATAGCTCATCGAACACACGGATAGTATTATCAAGCCACATCTTAGCTCGTTCTGCATCATCATCATCATTAGCTTTAAACTCTTCGGCCCCGTGTTTTCTGATTTTATCTACAGGAGCCCTGTTAAATCTCATCGGATCTATCATTAGAGGTACCATAGGTATCGAAGATGGATTATTTAGGGGTGGAGGTTGTTGTACAGTCAGATTAGTCCAGATATATTGAGTAAACCAGTCGTTCATCATTTGATAGAAGGCTTGCTTAGCCTCCCCCTTATGGCTACTCGGGGTAGGTCAAGATTCAACAGGAGTTGTCCCATGTGCGGGATTAGGCGCTACGCTCTTGACATTATCAGCTACAGTTCTATCAGGATCCACACATTTCAGAAGTCAGAAGCCATCAAACTATCGCATTATAAATAAAGGCATGTATAGCTAGACACACACACGCTACGGTAGTCCTAGAATCGACTAAATCGTAAGGTCTGATACCAATCAAATGTAACACCTTTAACCCATATCCGTCGTCGGATTAGGGTTACGAGGCATTACTGGACACAACACAAGTCATAACAATTATTTACTGTTCATATGGTCATATCTGAATGCATTATGAGTAAGCATTTTCATAGTATGCTTAAACAATAACGTACGTATCTGAAATCCATTTAGCCAAATTCACATATAAGCATTTTCCATTAAATAATAAAGGTTACTATTCATTTGGTCATTTAAATTACATTGACCAAATATGCACATGTTCATAATTACTTTACTAAAGCAAGTTATCAATTATCAAAACTAAACATACATATGTTTGCATAGTTTTGATAATTGATAACTTGCTTTAGTAAAGTAATTATGAACATGTGCATATTTGGTCAACATAATTTAAATGACCAAATGAATAGTAACATTTATTATTTGATGGAAAATGCTTATATGTGAATTTGGCTAAAAGGATTTCAGATACATACGTTATTATTTAAGCATACTATAAAAATGCTTACTCATAATGCATTCGGATATGACCATATGAACAGTAAATAATTGTTATGACTTGTGTTGTGTCTAGTAATGCCTTGTAACCCTAATCCGGCGACGGATATGGGTTAAGGGTGTTACAATTCGAGTTGTACTTATTTTAGGCATGACTTGTAAGTGGAAGCTTAGATAGGTAGATGTCAAGAATGTCTTTCGTAATGATTTTATCAAAATGTAAGTGTATATGAGGAAACCCCTTGGGTTTGAGGTTTCTTCTTCTCATGAGCGTTTAGTGTGACGATTATACAAAGCTTTGTATAAGCTCAAGCAAGCCCCTAAGCATGGTTTTAAAGGTTGAAGAGCTTCTTGGTTGAGTTGGCTTTTTAGTTTTCAAAAGCTTATGTAGCTTTGTTTATTAAAGTGTAAGGTTCCAACATAGAATATATTATGTTTTACATAGATAAAATTGTGTTGATAGGTGATGATTTCGATGAGGTGGCTATGATTGTTAAGCAGTTGGATAATAAGTTTTATTTGAAAGATCTTGGTGAGTTGAACTATTAACTAGGTGTTAAGGGTTATCATACTAGAGACAAAATTGTGTTAAATAAAAAATAGTATGTTCTTGATTTGTTAAAGCTAGAAAGTATGGAGGGTTGGAAGTCAGTTTCTGCTCCTATGATGTCTAATATAAGTATGTGACTGCAATTGACAAGCTATTTGAAGATCTATCATTGTATAGAAGTGTTGTTGGCAAGTTGCAGAATTTGACATCTACTCGACTTGATATTACATTTCGTGTTAATAGAGCCAGTCAAAACATGATTCAACCTTACGAGCATCATTGGTATAGAGTAAATGCATTCGTTGATATCTTATTGGTACAATTGGTTACGGGATTGTGTTTTAGCTTGCATTATGTCTATAGTTGGTTGCCCATGCTGATGTAGATTGGGGCAGCAACTTGGAGGATAAAATGTCAATATCAGGTTATGTTGTGTTTTTTGGAGGAAATCTTGTGGCATGGAGGTCCAACAAACAACTAGTTGTGTCATTGGCTACTTCAGAAGCAGAATATCGAAGTGTAGCTAATGTTGTGTATGAAGTTATTTGGATTCAATCTTTGTTAGGAGAACTGAATGTTGAGTTGAGTATTGTTCTTGCAATTTGGTGCAATAATATGAGTGTTGTGGCAATGTCAGGAAATCTTGTGTTTTATTCTAGGTTAAAACATGTTGAATTTTAACTTCATTTTTTCATAGAAAGGGTGAGAGCAAGAAGACTTTAGGTTATCCATGTTCCTGGAAATGAACAAGTTGCAAATATTTTAACTAAACATTTGCCTAAAGAGCTGTTTTCTTGTTTTCGAGAAAATTTCAAAGTTATTGTTGTTTCTATTGTCATATAATTTTTTTTTGCTTACACCAGGGGTGTAACATCCCGAAATTGGGCCTAGTAGGATTGGGCCATGGGCTTTAGGAAAATTTGTGTGTCAACTAATTATTTGTGTTGGCTCGGGAATGAATTTTTGTGTGTTAGCATAGTCTTGTGAAGGCTTGTTTTTATTTAGGAAGCTAGAATAAAATTTAGTATGGCTTATTTAATGAAGTATATTAAGTGAGCTTGACACTTAAGTTAATTTAAGTGTTCATTTAAAGCAGAAGAGGAGTAAGTGACAAGTTGGTTAAGGAGCTTGAAAGGTGGCTTGAGGTTAGAGGTTCGAGTAGCATGTTTAGCATTTTGAAGGTTTATTTTTGAATCCTTGCATTAATGGACGGTCAAACCTTATCATGAATGGATAAGACTTTTTCTTTTATTTTTGGTTAGTAGACAAAATGGAAAAGGCAAGTTAGTAGTTATGGTAAAGAATCAAGTAGATAAGGAAAGTTTAGGGGACAAAAGGCTTGATAAATGGGTGTTATTTTGGAAGCTTTTCTATGGTCATTTGACCATGAACCTAGATGGCATAAGGGGCTTTAGGGGGTGGTTTAATTGTGTTGGAAATTATGGGGTTGATAGGGAAGAATTAAGGAGGAAAAAGGGGGATTGTTTAGTCTAATGTGTTGGCCGAATTTTGGTATGGGATTAGGGAGGTTTTGGTTGACCAAAAAGGTTGTCATTTGTGCATCTTTTCCTTTGTCCAATATTTCTTTCTCTTAGCCAAAATTGCCTTTTGGCATTTGGTAAAAAGTTTGTTTTGTTTGGCCTTTACATTTTGACCAAATTGATACCTTTATTTTCTTCTTTTCCTCTCAAGTTTACTTTCTTTTGGAACCAAAATATTGTCATCTTTGAAGACATTTACCATTCTTTCTTTCCTCTCTAAGTGTCGAATCCATCTTTCACCAAAAGCATTCTCTCTCATTTTCTTTTTCTTTTTCATTCTATTTCTCTCTTCTCTTTTCCTCTCATAACCGAAATTATCCTATACCTTTTTCATCATTTTTCGTTTTTTTCTTTCTTTTGTTAAAGCTGAAATCATCATTCTTTTTCTTTTAAGTTGTTAAGGCCGAATTTCTTGATAGTTCAAGTAGGAGGGTTAATCGATCATCGTGTTTCGGGTAAGGTCTTTTCTATCAAACGTTTCTTCTTTATGCCTTTGGATTAATCGATTTTTAGGAATCTAATTCTCTTATTTCTCCGTGGCTAAACCTTTGAAGGAAGATTTTCGGGGTTTTCTTGTAGTCAACGTTAGGAAGAGATCATTCGAGTTTGAAGAATCCAAGGTAAGGGATAATGATATTCGGCCAAAGGCCATATCTTTTTAGTGAAAACCGACTTCTCACATAGTGATATGTAAGTTCTGTTGACGTGTAGGCAAGAGTCGGAAATCCTAAAGTTTCTATCGCTCTTGGTGTTTGCAAGGTGTGTAACTTATACTAAACTTCTAATAGATTAATAGCTTTATTGATAAAAATGTGTTTATAAATGACTATGGTTTCGGGTACCATTCAATGGTACGATGAATTGAGGTACGTTTTTCCTTCGTACTATGTATGTTTTTAATATGAAACATATTCAATAATTGATTATGATTTTGGGTTTATGATTCAAAGGCATGATATTTGCATCGTAATAATGCTATATGCATAATATGATATGTGTCCGATTCCGATATGATTATGTGGTATTTGGCATGATATTGAAATAATATGTTATTGCATGGGCATATGGGTATTATTGAAAGGGGAAGTGTTCCGGTGGTTTTACCACATTATCCGGTGACTTCGGTCACAATATTATGAATCCGGTGACTTCGGTCACAATATTATGAATCCGGTGACTTCGGTCACAATATTATGAATCCGGTGACTTCGGTCACAATATTATGAATCCGGTGACTCTGTCACGATTATCTGGTGGCTATGCCACGATTATAAGGGCGATGTGCGTGTTAACTGCAGCAACTGCCTTCGATGGTGTGTAGCGGATGGAGGGTCGATTTAGTAATCCCCACAGTGTGATTGGTTGGTACGGGTGGTGTGTAGCGGATGGATATCTAAGTTGGGTTCGGGATTGCATTTCATTTTATATGTGCATGTGTTTATATGATTTACTATAATATGAGCTTATGGCTAAATGTGTTATAAATGGGCCTTAGTGCTATGATCGATTGGATTTTTAGTGTATTGTTACACATTGAGTCTGTTGACTCACCCTTCAGTGGGATATCGTTTCAGGTGATACACAATGTTTTGGACCGGGTTCAACGTGGACTACGTGGTGGCCATTGCTCAATTTAGTTCGGTTTTCCTTATTATTTAATTTATTACGTTTCTTATATATATTTGAGATTTAAATTTGGGATATATTTTTGTAATAAGGCCGCCATTAGCTATGTTTTCTTTTACATTTTAATTTATATTCCGCTACAATCAACTTTAATTAAATTACTTAAATATTTTCGATAATCGTATATTAAAATTTAAGTTACAAATTGATTTTTAACATGTACATATTTCAAATATATTCTCTTACTCTAATAATTACATGTTTTACCAAAACGACAAAAATGAGTTTTTATCGAGGAACATACCAGATCCGGTCGGGGCTTGTGGGATGGGTTTTGGGTGTTTCAACTTGGTATCAGAGCCCAGTTTTAAACACTCAGCCTTGGATTTTGAAGTCCACAACGTTTTCACAAATTGGCCCAAATGATTGATTTTGAAAATTTTTGGTTAAAAATGGTTTTATGGAAGCATGGCACCCGAGTTCTTGACCCGAAGTCCACCAGGTAAGTACCTCAAATTGTTGAGTGAATTATTATATGATTGGTATATGGACAACTTGGGCTCGTAGATTAGTGAACTAGGATCTATTGAACCCTAGGGCTAGTACTCTCAAACAATATGCATAAGACTTAAAAAACAACCGAACAAACCTGTGAAGTAAGTCGCCGAGTTACGGTGTGGCAACCAATGTGCGCATGTCTAGGAGTGGATTCAGAAAGAGCTTGGAATTTAAGTAGTCCTAGCGACTCACCTCCTCTTTACTTGAATCCTACCTGGTGCGTAGCTACGGTTCACCCTAACCAAGAGGACTTATTCACGGGCTAAACTCAATAATTAAAACCCGAAAGGGACTAGCCATCCTGTTTTATAAAAACCTTAGTTTTTAAAATCACTACATTACCCTTTTGATTTGTAGCAAAATTTATTTTGAAATTTTTCAAAAATGATTTTGATTTACAAAATTACCTAAATACCCCTAGAGGTAAAATTACTAAAATGCCCCTAGTTTCTAAAAGTTTTAACACTACCCTTGATTTTAATAAAATTTTCTTACTTTCTAAAAACTTTATTTTGGCAAAATAGTAAAATGTCTTGATTTGGAAAAATTTACGAAATTGCCCCTGACTTCCAAAATTACCAAAATAACCATGATTTCTGAAATTTCTACAATACCATTGATTTGGTAGATTTTTTTTTAAATAACCTCGAGATTTGTATATTTTGGAATGTCTTTGATTTGTAAAGATTTTCAAATTGACCCCGATTTATTACTAAAATACCCCTATAGGACAAATGACGAAATTACCCTTGGGTGGGGAATGGACAAAGATGCCCATAATAGTGTGTTGAATGTTGTGGATGAATGAATGCGTTTCTATTAATGAATGAATGTGTCTCTATCGAGATAGATGAATGGGACTCTCTGAATTAGAGTAGTGAACTTGAACTGAACCTTTGTATGATCGAAAGAACTACTTCTAAATATTTTATTTCATAAAAATTGTTTGCGGTTAATAAGTGGAACAAAATTTTGATGCATAAAATTTCTTAAGTCAGATTAAATTGCGACGTTAGATATGAGTTCTAGGGGACGTGGTCGTTGTGGACGCGGTAGAGGCAAAATGGCTGTGTCGGAACCATCGCTAGTGAAGTATCTAGAACCTTGAGTGTGAACTTGGAGACTGTTCTTAGAAAGTATACTGGCTTTATTAAGATCAGAGTGCGCAGCAGTAGCGTAATGTGGTGAATGAGGATGCACGACTGTTGGTTAGTTGGAAATTTCGAGGACGAAATTTCTTTAAAGAGGGTAGAATTGTAACATCCCGAAATTGGGCCTAGTAGGATTGGGCCATGGGCTTTAGGAAAATTTGTGTGTCAGCTAATTATTTGTGTTGGCTCGGGAATGAATTTTTGTGTGTTAGCATAGTCTTGTGAAGGCTTGTTTTTATTTAGGAAGCTAGAATAAAATTTAGTATGGCTTATTTAATGAAGTATATTAAGTGAGCTTGACACTTAAGTTAATTTAAGTGTTCATTTAAAGCAGAAGAGGAGTAAGTGACAAGTTGGTTAAGGAGCTTGAAAGGTGGCTTGAGGTTAGAGGTTTGAGTAGCATGTTTAGCATTTTGAAGGTTTATTTTTGAATCCTTGCATTAATGGACGGTCAAACCTTATCATGAATGGATAAGACTTTTTCTTTTATTTTTGGTTAGTAGACAAAATGGAAAAGGCAAGTTAGTAGTTATGGTAAAGAATCAAGTAGATAAGGAAAGTTTAGGGGACAAAAGGCTTGATAAATGGGTGTTATTTTGGAAGCTTTTCCATGGTCATTTGACCATGAACCTAGACGGCATAAGGGGCTTTAGGGGGTGGTTTAATTGTGTTGGAAATTATGGGGTTGATAGGGAAGAATTAAGGAGGAAAAAGGGGGATTGTTTAGTCTAATGTGTTGGCCGAATTTTCGTATGGGATTAGGGAGGTTTTGGTTGACCAAAAAGGTTGTCATTTGTGCATCTTTTCCTTTTTCCAATATTTCTTTCTCTTAGCCGAAATTGCCTTTTGGCATTTGGTAAAAAGTTTGTTTTGTTTGGCCTTTACATTTTGACCAAATTGATACCTTTATTTTCTTCTTTTCCTCTCAAGTTTACTTTCTTTTGGAACCAAAATATTGTCATCTTTGAAGACATTTACCATTCTTTCTTTCCTCTCTAAGTGCCGAATCCATCTTTCACCAAAAGCATTCTCTCTCATTTTCTTTTTCTTTTTCATTCTATTTCTCTCTTCTCTTTTCCTCTCATAACCGAAATTATCCTATACCTTTTTCATCATTTTTCATTCTTTTCTTTCTTTTGTTAAAGCCGAAATCATCATTCTTTTTCTTTTAAGTTGTTAAGGCCGAATTTCTTGATAGTTCAAGTAAGAGGGTTAATCGATCATCGTGTTTCAGGTAAGGTCTTTTCTATCAAACGTTTCTTCTTTATCCCTTTGGATTAATCGATTTTTAGGAATCTAATTCTCTTATTTCTCCGTGGCTAAACCTTTGAAGGAAGATTTTCGGGGTTTTCTTGTAGTCAACGTTAGGAAGAGATCATTCGAGTTTGAAGAATCCAAGGTAAGGGATAATGATATTCGGCCAAAGGCCATATCTTTTTAGTGAAAACCGACTTCTCACATAGTGATATGTAAGTTCTGTCGACGTGTAGGCAAGAGTAGGAAATCCTAAAGTTTCTATCGCTCTTGGTGTTTGCAAGGTGTGTAACTTATACTAAACTTCTAATAGATTAATAGCTTTATTGATAAAAATGTGTTTATAAATGACTATGGTTTCGGGTACCATTCAATGGTACGATGAATTGAGGTACGTTTTTCCTTCGTACTATGTATGTTTTTAATATGAAACATATTCAATAATTGATTACGATTTTGGGTTTATGATTCAAAGGCATGATATTTGCATCGTAATAATGCTATATGCATAATATGATATGTGTCCGATTCTGATATGATTATGTGGTATTTGGCATGATATTGAAATAATATGTTATTGCATGGGCATATGGGTATTATTGAAAGGGGAAGTGTTCCGGTGGTTTTACCACATTATCCGGTGACTTCAGTCACAATATTATGAATCCAGTGACTTCGGTCACAATATTATGAATCCGGTGACTTCGGTCACAATATTATGAATCCGGTGACTCTGTCACGATTATCTGGTGGCTATGCCACGATTATAAGGGCGATGTGCATGTTGACTGCAGCAACTGCCTTCGATGGTGTGTAGCGGATGGAGGGTCGATTTAGTAATCCCCACGGTGTGATTGGTTGGTACGGGTGGTGTGTACCGGATGGATATCTAAGTTGGGTTCGGGATTGCATTTCATTTTATATGTGCATGTGTTTATATGATTTACTATAATATGAGCTTATGGCTAAATGTGTTATAAATGGGCCTTAGTGCTATGATCGATTGGATTTTTAGTGTATTGTTACACATTGAGTCTGTTGACTCACCCTTCAGTGGGATATCGTTTCAGGTGATACACAATGTTTTGGACCGGGTTCAGCGTGGACTACGTGGTGGCCATTGCTCAATTTAGTTCGGTTTTCCTTATTATTTAATTTATTACGTTTCTTATATATATTTGAGATTTAAATTTGGGATATATTTTTGTAATAAGGCCGCCATTAGCTATGTTTTCTTTTACATTTTAATTTATATTCCGCTACAATCAACTTTAATTAAATTACTTAAATATTTTCGATAATCGTATATTAAAATTTAAGTTACAGATTGATTTTTAACAAGTACATATTTCAAATATATTCTCTTACTCTAATAATTACATGTTTTACCAAAACGACAAAAATGAGTTTTTATCGAGGAACATACCAGATCCGGTCGGGGCTTGTGGGCCGGGTTTGGGGTGTTTCAAGGGGAGTATTGAACCAATTGTAGACAGTTAGTGAAATTGGTGTTAGTTCATGTTAGCTAAGTCAGTTGAAGTTGGTTAGTAGTTAGTTCTTCTATTATGAAGAAGTTAGTTTGGTAGTGTAACAACCCGATTTTGAGTCTAGTCAAAGCAGTAGTTTCGAGACCACAAATCCGCCGCAGAAAAATTTATTTATATTATATTTTTATGGTCTACAATTTTATGGAATGATTTCGTGAAAATTTCGTTCGAAAATTTTGACGTTTGGGCACTTAATTTAGTTAAAAGGACTAAATTACAAAAAGTGCAAAACTTGAATTCTATATGTTAAAGGTGTCCAATTGCTATGAAATTTTAAACTATAGGTCCTTAGATGATAATTAGACCATTGGTTAAGTTGGTGGACAAAAATGGTCCTTATATGTTAAAGTTTTTCATTAAGGGCATTTTAATAATTTGGTAATTAAATGAATTAAAAAGCCAAAATAAAGACAAAACTTGTCCATTTTCTTCCTCCCATGGCCGAATGTCCCAAAGGAAGACATAGCTAGGGTTTTTCAAGCTTCCAAGCTCGATTGTAAGTCCATTCTTACCCCGTTTTTCATGATTTTTATGTTTTTGAAGTTGTCTCAACCTAATCTAGCCTTTCCAAGGACTAATTTGAAGAGGGATTAAAGTTTAAAATTTTACCCATGTTGAACAAGTATGTATTTTGATGTTTGATGGTAGAAAATGCATGTTTGATGTTTGTTAAACGACTTTTGCTAAGTAATTTTCGGTAAAAATGTCAAAAAGAACTTATTTGTAAAAGTCTATAAAATGAGTAGAAAAATGTTAATAAATGGTAAATGTGGACTGTTATGAGTATAAAAATGGTTCGGCTAGGCTTGGGTTTTGAAGAAATTTAATATATTTCATTTTACGAGCCTAGGGACTAAAGTGTAAAATGTTAAAAGTTTATGGGTAAAAATGTAATTTTGCCATAATGTGACTTTTGGGCTGAATTGATTAATGTGATGTGTGAATGAGATGAATTTGGTATTATAGATCAAGAAAAATGAAGTTCGGTTCTAGATCGGGGGAAAACTAAAGTGTTTGACGATTAGGCCCATTTCCGCTATTTTTGTATCGAGGTAAGTTTGTATGTAAATAATGCAACGTTATAATTATATTTATAATATTTTTTTATTGAATGAATTGTATGATTCACTCTATGGATGAAATTGACAAAGTTTCGACAAGCGAGAAAATCCCGGTTGAACCTTAGGAATAGATAAGGATACAAGTGACATGTCACTAGGAACCCATGTAATTATGTGATTTATGTGTCTCGTGTGCTGGTCCTGTACGTCCTACCGGTGGCTGGGTATATCGGCATATGTTGCAGATACCTGACAGCTTGTGTGAGTAGTACCGCGTAGCTACGTCTCGACTGACAGCTTGGGTGAGCAGGCCTGAGGATAGCTCGAGAGCGAGCATACATGTGTTATGAGATTTGTGGTAGAATTAGATACATATGTGTCACTTATGTGTAAAGATTTCTGTGTAGCTGATAGTATTCCAAGTGTTTCAACGGGTATGTCGAAGATGAGAAAATACGTGATTATGTTACGAGTTGGTGCAGGTATGTACGAATAAATCAAGGAAAATGGATTGGGTATATGATGAACTATTGGTAAGGATGTGATTGAAATAAGTTATGCTCATGAAGTTTAATGACATTTATGTTGATGTATGTTATGCTATTCATATGATAAGCTATTGGTAAGAATGTGAATGAGTAAGTTGTGCTTATGAAGCTTAAATGATATTTATGTTGATAAGCTTAAATGTGTTGGCTTGTAATTGTCAAAGGCTTGTTTTGTTATTTGGCCATGTAGATTGGCTTATTTGGGCAATCATGGTATTAAGCCTATGTATAGATATATATGTGCTAATGTCTTTGGTGATATAATCATGGTATACTTGGTGAATGATAGAAATGTGATTTATGACATGAATGTGAAATGTTTGGTAATGTGGGTTATTGATGAGATGATAAAGTGGTGTACAATTAGGTATCTTGAAAGTAGTCAATTGTAGCTTAATAATTGTTGTGAGTATGATAGATGTTGATATTGTGTTGGTCCTAATTGTGGATGTTTTGGTTGCCTAAGTATGTTATGTTTGTGCCTTGAATTGGTGTAAGCGTATGTGTGAACAAGGGTGGCAAATGTCTTGATAAATAGCCTTTATTTTGTCCACACGGGTAGACACATGGGCGTGTGTCTAGGCCATGTGGGACACGCGGTCTGCCCCACGGGCATGTGTTCTGGCCTTGTGTCCCCTGCACCTTAATTTTGAGAAACAGAATGTCCATAATTGAGCACACGAGCGTGTGTCTCAACCGTGTGTGCTACACGGCCTAGCACACGGGCGTGTGGCACGACCGTATGGAACAAGTCAGAGAGCACCTTAATTCAAACACGATCTGATGCACGGGCGTGTCTCCGGGGTCACACGGGCCTGTCCCTTGGACCACACGAGCATGTGAGCCCTATTTTTAGCAAAAAATTTCTAAGTTTTGTAAAAGTTTCCTGAGTTCTCGGTTTTGTCCCGAACCACTTCCAACATGTTTTGGGCCTTGTAGGCTCATATAAGAAACTCTATGGTTGAATATCAATGGTTTTAATTTGGACGTAAATTTATGACTCGAAATTGTATGAATGCTTGTGTTATAAGTCCGGTAATGCCTCGAGCCCTGTTCCGGCGTTGAATACGGGTAAGGGGTGTTACATTTAGTGGTATCAGAGCTACAATTTAGTTGATTCTCGGACTAACGTAGCGTATGTGAGTCCAGCTATACATGCCATAAATGAACCGTGATAGTGTGATGACTCCTGAAAAATTTAAATTGTGTTTTTTCATATAGTAAATGGATCCCAATCGAGCTGAAGTTGATGACGTAGAAAGTAATGCACCGGCTCCTACTCTAGGGGCTAGGGACAGCGCTGCTTGAAAGTAGACCTCACATGGTTAGTTAGAGAGAATGAGAAGGGGCTAGGGAAGCCTTCCTCCACATGATGAATGAGTGGTATACGGAGTTTGATCGATCAAATCCAACTGCTCAACCCCCTCTATCCTCACCTATCCCTCAGCCGATTCCCGTATCTCCACAAGGTGTGGAATTTGTAAGATGGAATAAGCCTCCTGTTGATAAGATCTGAAAGCATAGGGCTAAAGATTTCAGAGCGAATGTCGATGATGATCCCAAGAGAGGCGAGTTTAACTCAAAAATTCCATCAAGGTGTTTGATGAACTGTCTTGCACACCGGATGAATGTCTGAAATGTGTTGTATCGCTCTTGAGAGACTCAACATATCCATGGTGGAAAACTCTTGTATCAATAGGACCGAGAGAGAGAGTTTACTGGGAATTCTTGCAAGATGAATTTAGGAAGAAATATATCAGTCAACGGTTCATCGATTAGAAACGTATGGCGTTTTTAGAACTAAAACATGGCCAAATGTCAGTAACTGTACGAGCAAGAGTTCGTCAGGCTCAGTAAGTATGCTCAAGAGTGTGTTTCCACCAAGGCTATCATGTGCAAAAGGTCCGAAGATGGGGTGAATAAGGATACCCGATTGTTAGTTGGAGTTCTTGAATTGAAAAAATTTGTGGTGCTATTCGATTGAGCTTGTAAAGCTGAAGAATTAAGCAAAGAGAAGAGGAAAGCTGAGTCTGAGGCTAGTGATGCAAAAAAAAAAAAAGGCTGATGAGTAAGTTGTTTCAATCTTAGTCTAAGAAATCGAGAGATTTGTTTGCTTGTTCGAGTGCTTTAGCTGGGTATTCCAACAGAGATCGTGGAAAGTAATATTCGGGTTCTAAATCCCAAACTACGTCGATAGCAAGTGTTGGTAATGTTAGATCAAATCGACCTGAATGTCAACATTGTGGTAGGTGACATCCCGGTGAATGTAGAATGAATGATCGGGCTTGCTTTAAGTGTGGCTCATAAGACAACTTTATTCAGGACTGCCATGAGATGGTTGAGAAAGATAAGATTTAGAATGTAAGATCCGGCAATATTGCCACTAGAGGGAGACCCCCGAGGAGTACAGGAAATGTGACCAGTAGTAAAGGTGTAACTAAAGATTCAATTGTAAGATCCGAGGCTAGATCACCTGCTAAAGCCTATGCTATCCGTGCTCGTGAAGAAGCGACATCTCCCAATATTATCACTGGTACTATTTCTCTCTATAATACTAATGTAATTACATTGATTGATCCTGGATCAACTCATTCTTATGTTTGCATGAAATTGGTAGCTAGTAAGAGCTTGCCTGTTAAGTTTACTGAGTTTGTGATTAAAGTGTCAAGCCCCTTAGGCAAACATGTATTAGTTGATAGAGTTTGTAAGAATTGTCCCTTGATGATTCGAGGTCACTATTTTCCGGCTGATTTAATATTGTTTCCATTTGATGAGTTTGACGTTATTTTGGGTATGGATTGGTTAACACTGCATGATGCGGTAGCGAATTGTAGACGAAAAATTATTGAATTAAAATGTGAAAATAGTGAAATTTTTCGGATTGATTCAGATGATTCGGGTGAGTTACCTGTTGTGATCTCTTCGATGTCTGCCCAGAGATATGTAAGAAAAGTTTGTGAAGCTTATCTAGCTTATGTGTTGAATATAAAAGTGTCTGAATTGAAAATCGAATCAGTGCCGGTAGTTTGTGAATATCCGGATGTTTTTCCAAAAGAGTTGCCTGGGTTTCCATCGATTAGAGAAGTTCAATTTGGTATTGATTTAGTGCCAGGGACTTTACAGATATCAATTGCTCCGTATAGAATGGCTCCGACCAAATTGAAAGAATTAAAAACGTAGTTGCAAGAGTTGACAGATAAAGGTATTGCAAAACCGAGTTTTTCCCCTAGGGTGCACCAGTATTATTTGTAAAAAAGAACGACGGACTTATGAGACCGGTTGAAACTTAGGAATAGATTAGCATACAAGTGACATGTCACTAGGAACCCATGTGAATATTTAATTATATGATTTATGTGTCTCGGGTGCTGGTCCTATACGTCCTACCGGTGGCTGGGTATATCGACATATGTTGCGGATACCTAACAGGTTGTGTGAGCAGCACCACGTAGCTACGTCTCGACTGAAAATTTGTGTGAGCAGGCCCGAGGATAGCTCGAGAGCGAGCCTATATGTGTTATGAGATTTGTGGTAGCATTGGTTACATATGTGTCACTTATGTGCAAATCTTCCTATGTATCCGATACTATTCAAAGTGGTTCAACGGGTATGTCAAAGATGAGAAAGTACGTGATTATGTTTCGAGTTGGTACAGGTATGTACGAAAAACTCAAAGAAAATAGATTCGGCATATGATGAACTATTGGTTAGGATGTGATTGAATAAGTTATGCTCATGAAGTTTAATGACATTTATGTTGATGTATGTTATGTTATTCATATGATAAGCTATTGGTAAGAATGTGAATGAGTAAGTTGTGCTTATGAAGCTTAAATGATATTTATGTTGATATATGTTATGTTATTCATATGATGAACTATTAGTAAGAATGTGATTGAGTAAGTTATACTCATAAAGTCTTAATGACATTTATGTTAATATTTGTTAAGTTATTTATATGTCAAATGTATGAATAATGTTTTGTATTATTTTCATATGAACTTACTAAGCTATATAGCTTACACCCCTTTCTTTCCCTTATCCTATAGTGTTACCAAGCTAGCTCAGGATCGGAGATCGTCGAAGATTCGCATCGCGCTATCAAACCCTCTTGTTTTGGGTATTGATGATCTCAGTATTTTGAAAGTATGGCATGTATAGGGACTTAGTTATTTTTTTATATGTGTCATTATGATTGTAGCCAATGTGTTGGCTTGTAATTGTCAAAGGCTTGTTTTGATATTTGGCCATGTAGATTGGCTTATTAGGGCTATCATGGTTGTAAGCCTAAGTATATGTGCTAATGTCTTGGTGATACGATCCTGGTATACTTGGTGAATGATAGAAATTTTATTTATGACATGAATGTGAAATGTTTGGAAATGTGGTTTATTGATGAGATGATAAAGTGGTGTACAATTAGGTATCTTGAAAGAAATTGTGGCTTAATAATTGTTGTGAGTATGATAGATGTTTATATTGTGTTGGTCCTAATTGTGGATATTTTGGTTGCCTAAGTATGTTATGTTTGTGCCTTGAATTGGTGTAAGTGTATGTGTGAACAAGGGTGGCAAATGGCTTGGTTAATAGCCTTTATTTTGTCTACACGGGTAAACACACGGGCATGTGTCTACGCCGTGTGTGACACACGGTCTGCCCCACGGGCATGTGTTCCGATCATGTGTCCCCTGCACCTTAATTTTGAGAAACAGAATGTCCAGAATTGAGCAAATGGGCAGAGACACGGGCGTGTGTCTCAACCGTGTGTGCTACGCGGCCTAGCATACGGGTGTGTGGCATGGCTGTTTGGCACAAATCAGAGAGCACCCTAATTTGAACACGGTCTGAAGCATGGGCTTGTCCCTCGTAGGATATTAATCAAGTTCAAGCAATTAGTGAACTTGATTGTTGTTACCAACTTGGTTATCATATTTATGGGATTTTCAACTTTACAATCTTTAATGGTAAACTTTGTTTTTCGCTAAGTGAATAACACTTTGACTGTCACAGTAAGGCTAATGTGACTTTGAAAAAATCCTATGTCTTCCAACAACCCATTGGGTCAAACAACCGGGGAGTCCATAAATTACAAAACACCCAGAAAATAATCCTTAATTAAATAAAAACCATAATCTTAAATAGTTTATGAACTCGTGGTCACCGTGAGGCTCCGTTACACCGATTTGCCTAAGTTTGTGGATTACCTGAACGGATCTGTAACACCCCTTATGTAACACCCCAAACCTGGCCCAAACACTACAACCGGATCTGGCATGTCACTAAGGAAATTTTACAAAAAGATGTAGCACTTTGGAAAACAATTATCAGGTTTAAATGTTTATACCGAAAACTTAGTAATTTATTAATTCGTATAAAATTTAAAGTTATAGAAATACCTTAATGAATTTTAAATAAGAACCGAAATCTTATACATGTCTTAGCTTAAGTTAAACATAAATTGTAAAAGCCTAGTAACAAAAACCTAACATAAAACCAAAGCATAAATAATAGTCTAGTGGCCCAAGGCCTTATTACAACGAAAATTTAAAACACTTAATCCGAAAATATTAAAAACAGAATTCTAAGTAAAATCTTCTGCTGGATCAGGTACTCTCTCGCATGGCCACCTTGCGCTCCTCTCCATCCCGGTCCGATGCACTAGGTGCTACCTTAAATTATTGAAATAATAGGGTGAGTCGCGAGACTCAGTGTGCAACCCTTATGCACCATTAGATTTGGGCCTTAACCCCACAGAACATATTACAGAATATAATATATAGGAAAATATGCAAAGCCCAACCCAAATCCTAGGTTTCCATCCGCTACACGCCACCCTTACCTGCCAGTCACACCATTGGGGATTTCAACAATCAACCCACACAGCTACACACCATCGATGGCAGTCATGCTGCAGTTAGCTGCTCATCGTCAGAGTTGTGACAGAGTCACCAAGCTGAAATGGCAAAAGCCACCAGAAACAGAGTATGTGACAGAGTCACCAGGCTGAAATGGCAAAAGCCACCAGAACAGATCACTTCCCCTTTCATCAATCTCCCAACCCCAAGCATACAGAGAAATCGACATACAAAGCATATCGTTTTAACAGGAACATTCACTAAAGAAGAACAGAAATCACTAACCTGATGATTAGCCTTTACCCTTCTCGGGTTTTCACTTGTCATGCCGGGATTTCGGCATTTAATAGGGTATAGCAGATTTATACATATATATTAGCAATCAATCTAATAGTGTGAAAGGTTACACACTTGATATACTCTTAGTCGATATCCCTGCTACCCGAATCTACTACCTCCAGTCTATAACCTTGCTTAAAAGCCAGAAAAACACGAAGATTTGGCCTCCCCTACAATCGGCCAAGGGCTAGTAAATCTCGAATTTACCCGCTAAAATCAATAGATCTCCATACCTTGAAATCCCGAAAGTAACACGATTCGAGTATTACTAAACTTATGACTTAGAGATCTACGCGATTGCCTCCTCTTCAAATCCCGAAATGCCGAAAATAAGAGAGAAATAAGAGATTAGTTTCTAAATAGCCATTCGGCTAGGGACTTTGAAAAGCTGGAAAAGATTTGGTTTTCTCAAATCAATACTTACCTAAAGTTTCCTTCAGATTTCAGCACAAGTAGGCACCCCAGAATGATTTCGGCACACACAGAAGACTAGATCTCACGATTTCGGCTTTTATGAAAAATCCCGAAAAAGATAAACTATGGCGTTTTTGGCTTTTTTCTTTTAGAAGATCTGGGTGGTATGTTTCGGCTAACAAGGGAAAGTGAGAAGAGAGTAAAGAGAGGCTTGATGATTCGGCTAAGGTGCCTCAAGAGATGAGAAAGAGAGGATTCGGCCAACTGAAGAAAAAGAAAGGAGAGGGAGAATAGAGTAGAAATTTCGGCAGAGAAAAGAGAAAAGATGAGAGCTTTAGCAGCAAATTTTGGCACCCCCTCTACATATAGAAAACCAATTCCTCCCCTTAATAGAGATTGATTTTCGGCCAACACTGCAACACATGATAGCTCCTATCCTTTTCCCTTATCTTAATATGTTATCCCCTCAAAAATAGCCTTTATCTGTTTATTATCCACATAAAATAAATCCCTAAATAATAGCCTTGTGCCATCCCCCCTTACTCTTTTAAGTGCCAAATTTTAGCCCTATAACTTGGGCTTCAAGCTTCCAAAATTTGGGCCCTCCTCATGCACTTGTGACGCCACTTATAGCTCCCCTTTACTGTGCCCCTAGTTGCTGGGCCACAAGCCCAATATGTCACTTAAACTACTAAAACTTTAATTTAAGCCCCTAGAGTGTCTAAATAAGATATATGTAATCAAAGCCTCAGCCCCAACCTGGGCCCCATTTGCACCTCAAATCCCTAAATTAATATTTTAAGCATTCACTACACAAAATGCACAAGCCCATAAATTCAGGATGTTACAGTTCTACCCCCTTAAAATAAATTTCGGCCTCGAAATTTACCTGATCAAAAGAGATGGGGGTACTGTTGTCGCATAACATCCTCTGGCTCCCACATCGTCTCCTCTGTACCGTGATTTTTCCACAAAACTTTGACCAAAGGGACAGACTTCCTCCTCAGCACCTTTACGTCTCGATCCAAAATTTGCACTGGCTCCTCCTCAAAGGACAAATTTGGCCTTCAATCTCTTCCACCGGCACCACGTGCGATGGATCAGAACGATATCGTTTTAGCATCGAGACATGGAATACATCGTGTATCTGTTCCAACTATGGAGGTAACTCCAATCAATACGCTACCAGCCCCACATGTTCTAGTACCCGATAAGGTCCAATAAACCGAGGACTTAGCTTGCCCTTCCGGCCAAACCTCATTACCTTCTTCCATGGCGATACTTTCAAAAAGACCTGATCTCCCACTGCAAATTCCATCTCCTTCCGTTTTAAATCTGCATAAGATTTTTGCCGATCCGACGCTTCTTTCAACAGAGCCCGTATTAACTTAACTTTCTCTTCCGTTTCCGAAACTAGCTCTGGACCCAACACCCGACGTTCACCCAACTCCGTCCAACATGTAACATCCCAAACCCGGCCCAAACATTACGACCGAATTTGGGTTGCTACCGAGAAAACATTTTGAAATCTTTTCAAAACCGTTTTAAGTTTTGTCGTAAACCTTGTGTTTTCAAGTCTCTTGTTAAAAACCATACTTGGTGTTGTTTAGAAATATTTATTAAGTCGGGTTGTTTATAGATTGCAAATGTGCCCGATGGTATTTTTAAAACATTTTACGTTTGATTGGGAAAAACATGTGATTTCATTTTTAACATAATTAAATAGTTTAAACAAATATTCAAAGCATGTAACAATAATAAAATAATTCTAGGAGGCCTTATTACAACTTACTTAAAATAACAAACATTAAAATAAAATAAAACAAAGTCCAAGTTCATATAATTAAAATTTCCACTGCATGGCCACCTCGAGTCCATCCGGCTCCATCTCCGCGATCTACTCATCTGCAAAATGTTAAGGGAAGGGGTGAGTCACCAAGACTCAGTGTATAAATCCCCCACCCGGAAAATACATCTCATACACAATTCATTAATAAACATGCTCATGCAACCCAACTAGCCATCCATACTCCTTTTCTACCCCGTGTGGTCAAAACCACTGATGACTTAAAGTCACAATTCAAATGATGGGGCCAACCCATCGTGTGGTCAAAACCACTGATGACCATAGGTCACAAAATATCAAATGTGGTCAAAACCACTGGTGGTACCAAACCACTGGGACTTAGTCGCAATTAATCAATCGTTGTGGTCAAAACCACTGATGACCATAGGTCACAAATAGTCTGATGGGGCCAACCCACCTTGTGGTCAAAACCACTGACGACAGTCCATAATTCATCCCCCTCCTCTCATCAATCCCACCATCACATGCTTACACATCAAATTTCATATATCATGTCATAGTATTAAACATCATGTGATGGCATGCAAACATATAAAAATTACAAGTTAGGGGACTTACCCGAAATCCATGATTATGCCACAAGCTAATCACAACCAAAAGATCTAAGGCAAATAATAATAGCATGTAAATTAATAAAGTGTGTATAGAGATCTTACACACCTGTTTCTACCGAAATTCCTAGATCCCGAAGTTTCCAATCTACGTCGCTAGATCTCTTGTCCTTGAACGGATTTGATTTCCAAACAAATCCCGAAGTCTTAATTTGCCCCTAAAACCATGGCACACTCATTAGTTCGATATTAAACAATAAACTTTTATCAAAGGCCCTTGGCCGAATGTGCTTACCAACTCACCCTTGGAAAAATAATTCCCGAAAGCTTCCCTTAATTTATGTAGGCTCCTAAACTCCACATATCAACACCTCTCTTTAGGGAGATTCGGCCAAATGCACAATTGGAAGGGCTGGAAATTTTAGTGAAGGAGGAGGGTGTATTCGGCTAAGAGAAACAACAGTGCTGGAATTTTTCTGAACAATTTTGGCTAAGAGTTTAAGGGAGATTTTGGTAGCACAATGAAGAGAGGAAGAAGAGAAAGAGTTTGCTGGAAATTCCCTCTTAAAGAGGGGGTATATTCGGCTTGTAAAAGAGAAGAGAAGCTGGAATTTTTGAATGGTTTTGGCTTTGAAACAATGGAGATTTCGGCAGCAGTAAATTTGGAGAGGAAAAATTGGTGAGTTTGACACTTCTTTGCTATAAAAAAAATCAATTATAGACAGCCCCCAAGGAGTCCAAAAATCGGCAAACACTCCCTTATTTTGTGATAATTTCCAGCCTTGAATTATCACAAATAAATCTAACCTCATCATGTTTTTAATCTCCTAATCCCTTCACAATTTAATAGCAAATAAAACACTAATAGCTTCCCCCCTCTTCCAGCCAAAAATAACAATAATAATAAAAATAAGCTTAATCTTATCACCTCTTCAAATAAATAATAAACAAAATAAAAGAACCCATGTGCTTATCAATTTCCTTTCAGCCGAATGTAAAAACAAAGCAATCATGTGCAACCCAATTCACTTTGTCACGCCAGCAGCAAAAAGGAAAAGAAATTAAAACCAAACTGCTGCTATGCTGGCTCAAACCAGTGACCTCAAGCAGCAGCCTCCCCTCCAACGCTCTTTGCCACTTTTCCCCTTCAGACTTTCATGTCATGAGCCCTTACCTTTTAATTATAAGCCCTCTTCTTGGCTCTCTTGCCTTTGACGCAAAAAGCCCAAAAATAACACTCCTTGCATCTTTCATGTCTCGAACCCGAGACCTTAACCAAAGCCCCTTTTCAAATAGCGCCTCAGCCACTCCGCCCACCTGCCTTTCATGTCCGATCCTTACTCAAAAATTTATTTAAGGCCTTCCATACTTGGGCCCTTCCTTTAACGCCCCAACAGACAAAAAAAAATTTCCTTATTACTTCTGCGGATCGAACCCAAGACCCCTAGCAAGCTCTTAGGCGCACCACGCCACTTATACCAAGCCCATCCTTTGTGCCTTAACTCGCCCAAAACTTTATTAAAGCCCTAACTAACCTAGCTCCTTCCTTTTACACACTTAAAAATAAATTTTTAATACTGGTTCAGGCTTAGCTCGAGTTATTTTTAGGTCCTAAAATCATGCCAAATAAAATCATATTCATTTATTTCTTGAAGCCCACATGGAATTTATTTAATTACAAATAACCCCTAATTTAGGGTGTTACAATTCTATCCCCCTTAAAAATAATTTCGTCCTCGAAATTACTTACTAACGAATAGTCGTACATCTTAACTCACCGTGCTACACTTATGCTGCGCACTCTGATCTTAATAGAACTATCTTACTTCCTAGGCACAATCTCTAAGTTCACAACCAAGGTTTCAGGCACTTCCCTAGTAAAACAAGAAAACTCTACAATAATCAAAGCAATTAAGGGTATTCCAGAAGTAAGGAACATACCCGTTGTCGTATCTGGCACATCCTCCTCCTCGCGACGGCCAACTGCATAAACCAACCTTGGTTGCCTCGCCTCTGCACCTTCAGCACCTCGGCCACGCCCGTTACCATTTCCATTACCTCTAGCTGCACCTCGACCCCTCTATGGTGGTCCTTCATTTCTAACCTGAGCACGGTTCTGACCCTCTGGTTGATTCTTAGCTAACTTCCAAGGACAATCCCTTACACGGTGATCGAATGATCCACACTCAAAACATCCTCGATTACCATTCCAACACTCCCCCTTCTGAAACTTGCCACACTTATCACACCGTGGCGGCCATTGAGGATTAGTAGCAGCAGGCCTAGCAGCTTGATCCGACCCATCAAACCTCGTCCTCTTCTGTTCATTACCCGAGAACCTTGAAGGTTCCGAGCTCCTCTTATTCCAATTCCGTTCTTGGTTCCGCTTAACGGACTGTCTTACTCCCTCAGCAACTTTAGACTTCTCCACAAGAACAGCAAACTCTCATTCCTGTTGTGGAGCTATCATCATTCTCAGCTCATCTCTAAGCCCATCTTTGAACCTGACACAGCGCTCATGCTTGGTACCCACAATACCACGAGCATACCTACTCAACCAGAGGAACTCGGCCTCATACTCAGCCACAGTCTTATTTCCTTGGACCAGGTTCAAGAAAGCCTTTCGCTGTGCATCTACATAGCTAGTTCCAATATACTTCTTTTGGTAGGCTTCCCTGAAGAATTCCCAAGTAAGGTTCTCTGCCACCGTTCCGTCCCTTACGGTGAGCCACCACTGGTAAGACTCATCCCGAAGCAAGGAGATGATACCCTTCAACTACTCCTCAGCGGTGAAATCCAAATCACCCATAATCCTTTTAGTGGATTCCAACCAATACTCTGCCGCACTGGGTGCCATTCCAGAAACTCCTCTGAATACTTCTGCTCCGTTAGCTCGGAGTCGTTCAACCACAGACTTACGGGCTCCTGCACCCGCACCAGCCTGAGCAACTCGTTCTAACACCCGTAATACAGCTTGAGATACGACATCATTTCCACCGGTCTGATCTTGAAATTCAGTTTCCGCCGCCGACAGATCCGGCATCTCATTTCCAGACCCATGACCAGACCTTGCGGGTTCCGACAAGGTCATCCTACCCCTACCATGGCCACGCGGCGGACGTCCACGACCTCTAGAACTCATTCTAACGATTGCGTTTATCTGCTTAAGAATTTTATGCATTAGTATTTCACTTGGTTATCCGCGAAGAAATTTTTATGAAGGGAGTTTAATAGAGATTCTTTCGATCACACAAAGTTTTAAGTCCTCTATCCTAGTTCACACAGAGAAGAACATCCATTCCCTAATACCTTTCATACTTATTCACTCTTCGGACATTTCTGTCCTGTTTCTATCCCAGGGGTATTTTCGTCATTTTCCTACAAGGGTATTTTCGTAATAAATCGGAGAAATTTTTTTTTAAACTTTCGTAATTCAGAACATTTTGAAGTTTCCCAAAACTAGAGTGTTCTTTTCAAAGATTTCTCAAATTAAAGGTATGGCAAAAATTTGGAAACCAGGGGTATTTTGGTAATTTTGTCAATCAGGGGTAATTTTGTAAATTCCAAAAGTCAGTGTATATATTTTGAAATACAAGATTTTCGGCTACTTTTGCAAAGTAAGAAGATTTTATTAAAATCGGGGTAATTCGGTAATTCTAGAACCAAGGGCATTTTCGTAATTTTGTCACTAGGGGCATTTTGGTAATTTTGGTAAACCGGGAATATTTTGAAAATTTCCCAAAAATAAATTTGTCCTACTATTTAAAAGAAGTATTTCAGTGATTTTAAAACTAGAGTTTCCATAAAACATGGCTAATCCCTTTCGGGTTTTATTTATTGTGTTTAGCCTATGACCGAGTCCTCTTGGTTAGGGTGAACCGAAGCTACACACCAGGTAGGAATCCCGCGAAGAGGAGGTGAGTCACGAGGACTGCTTAAGTACCAAGCTCTTTCGGATCCAATCCTAGACATGCGCACCAAGGTTACCACACCCTAACTCGGCGACTTGGTCCTAGGTTTGTTTAATTAGGCTTTTAAAGTTTTATGTCCCTGTTAGGGTAACTAGTCCTAAAGTTTAAAGTACTTATCACTATCTACATTCCATGCTTCCTACCCTTCTACAGAAAATAAATCATACAGAAGTTAGGATTACTTACCTGGGCGGACAGGTGCCGGAGACTCGGTGCCATGCTGTTCAAAAACCCAAAAATACTTCAAAAAGGCCTACCAAAACATTTTTTTGGGCCTTGGGCCCCCACAGCCGAGCTTTGAACTGGGCTCTGATACCAATTTGTAACATCCCAAACCCGGCCCAAATATTACGACCGAATTTGGGTTGCTACCGAGAAAACATTTTGAAATCTTTTCAAAACCGTTTTAAGTTTTGTCGTAAACCTTGTGTTTTCAAGTCTCTTGTTAAAAACCATACTTGGTGTTGTTTAGAAATATTTATTAAGTCGGGTTGTTTATAGATTGCAAATGTGCCCGATGGCATTTTTAAAACATTTTACGTTTGATTGGGAAAAACATGTGATTTCATTTTTAACATAATTAAATAGTTTAAACAAATATTCAAAGCATGTAACAATAATAAAATAATTCTAGGAGGCCTTATTACAACTTACTTAAAATAACGAACATTAAAATAAAATAAAACAAAGTCCAAGTTCATACAATTAAAATTTCCACTGCATGGCCACCTCGAGTCCATCCAGCTCCATCTCCACGATCTACTCATCTGCAAAATGTTAAGGGAAGGGGTGAGTCACCAAGACTCAGTGTATAAATCCCCCACCCGGAAAATACATCTCATACACAATTCATTAATAAACATGCTCATGCAACCCAACTAGCCATCCATACTCCTTTTCTACCCCGCGTGGTCAAAACCACTGATGACTTAAAGTCACAATTCAAATGATGGGGCCAACCCATCGTGTGGTCAAAACCACTGATGACCATAGGTCACAAAATATCAAATGTGGTCAAAACCACTGGTGGTACCAAACCACTGGGACTTAGTCGCAATTAATCAATCGTTGTGGTCAAAACCACTGATGACCATAGGTCACAAATAGTCTGATGGGGCCAACCCACCTTGTGGTCAAAACCACTGACGACAGTCCATAATTCATCCCCCTCCTCTCATCAATCCCACCATCACATGCTTACACATCAAATTTCATATATCATGTCATAGTATTAAACATCATGTGATGGCATGCAAACATATAAAAATTACAAGTTAGGGGACTTACCCGAAATCCATGATTATGCCACAAGCTAATCACAACCAAAAGATCTAAGGCAAATAATAATAGCATGTAAATTAATAAAGTGTGTATAGAGATCTTACACACCTGTTTCTACCGAAATTCCTAGATCCCGAAGTTTCCAATCTACGTCGCTAGATCTCTTGTCCTTGAACGGATTTGATTTCCAAACAAATCCCGAAGTCTTAATTTGCCCCTAAAACCATGGCACACTCATTAGTTCGATATTAAACAATAAACTTTTATCAAAGGCCCTTGGCCGAATGTGCTTACCAACTCACCCTTGGAAAAATAATTCCCGAAAGCTTCCCTTAATTTATGTAGGCTCCTAAACTCCACATATCAGCACTTCTCTTTAGGGAGATTCGGCCAAATGCACAATTGGAAGGGCTGGAAATTTTAGTGAAGGAGGAGGGTGTATTCGGCTAAGAGAAACAACAATGCTGGAATTTTTCTGAACAATTTTAGCTAAGAGTTTAAGGGAGATTTTGGCAGCACAATGAAGAGAGGAAGAAGAGAAAGAGTTTGCTGGAAATTCCCTCTTAAAGAGGGGGTATATTCGGCTTGTAAAAGAGAAGAGAAGCTGGAATTTTTGAATGGTTTTGGCTTTGAAACAATGGAGATTTCGGCAGCAGTAAATTTGGAGAGGAAAAATTGGTGAGTTTGGCACTTCTTTGCTATAAAAAAATCAATTATGGACAGCCCCCAAGGAGTCCAAAAATCGGCAAACACTTCCTTATTTTGTGATAATTTCCAGCCTTGAATTATCACAAATAAATCTAACCTCATCATGTTTTTAATCTCCTAATCCCTTCACAATTTAATAGCAAATAAAACACTAATAGCTTCCCCCCCTCTTCCAGCCGAAAATAACAATAATAATAATAAAAATAAGCTTAATCTTATCACCTCTTCAAATAAATAATAAACAAAATAAAAGAACCCATGTGCTTATCAATTTCCTTTCAGCCGAATGTAAAAACAAAGCAATCATGTGCAGCCCAATTCACTTTGTCACGCCAGCAGCAAAAAGGAAAAGAAATTAAAACCAAACTGCTGCTATGCTGGCTCGAACCAGTGACCTCAAGCAGCAGCCTCCCCTCCAACGCGGTTTGCCACTTTTCCCCCCTCAGACTTTCATGTCATGAGCCCTTACCTTTTAATTATAAGCCCTCTTCTTGGCTCTCTTGCCTTTGACGCAAAAAGCCCAAAAATAACACTCCTTGCGTCTTTCATGTCTTGAACCCGAGACCTTAACCAAAGCCCCTTTTCAAGTAGCGCCTCAGCCACTCCGCCCACCTGCCTTTCATGTCCGATCCTTACTTAAAAATTTATTTAAGGCCTTCCTTACTTGGGCCCTTCCTTTAACGCCCTAACAGTCAAAAAAAAAAATTTCCTTATTACTTCTGCGGATTG
Source organism: Gossypium australe (assembly GCA_005393395.2). Lineage (NCBI taxonomy): Eukaryota > Viridiplantae > Streptophyta > Magnoliopsida > Malvales > Malvaceae > Gossypium > Gossypium australe. The sequence goes on from CM016617.1 coordinate 32,840,073, forward strand.
AACCCAAGACCCCTAGCAAACTCTTAGGCGCACCACGCCACTTATACCAAGCCCATCCTTTGTGCCTTAACTCGCCCAAAATTTTATTAAAGCCCTAACTAACCTAGCTCCTTCCTTTTACACACTTAAAAATAAATTTTTAATACTGGGTCAGGCTTAGCTCGAGTTACTTTTAGGTCCTAAAATCATGCCAAATAAAATCATATTCATTTATTTCTTGAAGCCCACATGGAATTTATTTAATTACAAATAACCCCTAATTCAGGGTGTTACACAACAAGTAGGGGTACGACATTTCCTTCCGTATAACGCTTCGTAGGGCGCCATCTGAATACTAGCTTGATAGCTATTACTATACGCGATTCTGCTAAAGGTAAATACTCCTCCCAACTACCCCTAAAATCGATGATGCAGCCCCTTAGCATATCCTCCAAGATCTGAATTACCCTCTCAGACTGACCATCAGTCTGTGGGTGAAAAGTGGTACTAAAGTCTAACCTTGTTCCCATCGCTTGATGAAGAGCCTTCCAAAATCGTGACGTGAACCTAGGGTCCCTATCCGATATGATCGACACCGGTACACCATGTAGTCTTACAACCTCAGCCACGTACAACTTAGCCAACTTTTGCAGAGAAAAGTCCACTCGAACCGGTATGAAGTGAGCAGACTTCGTCAATCGATCCATGATTACCCAAATCGAATCCTTCTTGGTGGGCGTAAGAGGTAACCCTCGTGATTCTTTCCCATTTCCATTGGGGAATCTTCACCGGCTGGAACAATCCCGAAGGCACTTGATGTTCAGCTTTCACCTGCTGGCACGTCAAACACTTCTCCACATATTCCGTAACTACTCGCATTAAACCTGGCCACTAGAATTGCTCTCGCAAATCCCGATACATCTTAACTCCTCCAGGATGCATAGCACAAGGGCTACTATGCGATTCCTGAAGAATCATCTGCCTTAGATCCACATCTTTTGGCATACAAATCTTCCCACGGAAACACAAAACTCCATCACCATTCCAACTATAGTCCTCTCCTTCACCATTCCGCACTTGTCGAATTCGAGTACTCAAAACATCATCCAAAAGTTGCTTCTCCTTGATCTGTCTTGTCCACATAGGTCTTACTTGAAGTTCGGCTACAAAACTGCCATCTTCATACAGGCTAAGATGAGCGAACATCGCCCTCAAATCTGCTATCGCCTTCCTACTCAACGCATCTGCCACCACGTTAGCCTTACTCGGGTGATACTCGATTGAACAATCATAGTCCTTCAAGAGTTCAACCCACCTACGTTGCCTCAGATTCAACTCCTTCTGGGTAAGGATATACTTCAGACTCTTATGGTCCGTGTAAATAACCGCCTTCTCCCCATACAAGTAATGCCTCCAAATCTTCAGAGCAAGCACTACCGCCGCCAATTCTAAATCGTGCGTAGGGTAGTTCAATTCATGCGGTCGTAACTGTCGAGACGCATATGCAACAACTTTTCCATCTTGCATTAACACACACCTTAAACCTGTGTGTGAAGCATCACAATAGACGGTAAATTCTTTTCCCGCCTCTGGCTAAATTAACACTGGCGTTTCCGTCAAGATTCTCTTCAGCTTCTCAAAGCTCTCCTGCTGTTTGTCAGTCCATACAAACGATACTCCCTTCCTTAACAACTTACTTAAAGGTGCCGCTATTGAAGAGAACCCCTCAACAAATCTCCTGTAATACCCTGCCAATCCCAAGAAACTTCGAATTTCTACCACAGACTTTGGCGGTTTCCAATCCAATACAGCTTCTATCTTCCGAGGGTCTACCCTAATTCCCTTTACAGAAACTACATGCCCTAAGAAAGCCACTTCCTTCAGCCAGAACTCACACTTACTGAACTTTGCGTACAACTGCTTCTCCCTCAAAATTTGCAACACCACACGAAGATGTGCATCATGCTCCTCCTCGGACTTGGAGTAAACCAAAATATCATCGATAAACACTACCACGAATCGATCAAGGTATGGTTGAAACACCCGGTTCATCATATCTATAAATGCTGCTGGCGCGTTCGTCAAACCGAACGGCATTACCAAGAACTCATAATGACCGTAGCGTGTTCAAAACACCGTCTTATGAATGTCCCCTTCCTTCACCTTTAACTGATGATAACCCGACCTTAGATCAATCTTCAAAAAGACCGAAGCTCTTTTAAGCTGATCGAACAGGTCGTCGATTCCTGGCAATGGGTACTTGTTCTTAATCGTCAACTTATTCAGTTGACGATAGTCCATGCACATACGCATGGATCCGTCCTTCTTTTTCACAAATAGGACCGGCGCTCCCCATGGAGACACACTCGGTTGAATAAATCCTCGATCCAAAAGCTCCTGGATCTGAGCTTTGAGTTCCACCAACTCCTTCGGTGCCATTCGATAAGGAGCAATGGATACCGGAGCCGTACCCGGAAGTAGCTCTATTCTAAACTCCACCTTGAGATCCGGGGGTAATCCTGGCAACTCCTCCGGAAAGACATCCGCGAAATCCTTGACTATTCGAACCTCATCGACAGTCACCTCCTTAGCATCCAAAGCACTAATAAAAGCTAGGAATGCGTTGCATCCTTTCTGAATCATCTTAACAGGCTTCAATGCCTATACTACATTGGACAAATAGTTCCTTCTTTCCCCTAACACAACCACCTCCCCGCCTTCCGGGGTACTCAACACCACAAGCTTGGTCTCACAATCCAACTTAGCACGATGCTTAGTCAACCAATCCGTTCCTAGGATAAGATCAAACTCTCCAAATGGAAACTCCATTAAGTCTGCCGGGAACACTACCCCTTGAGTCTCTAAAGGTACATCCTTAAATAGCTTGTCCACTACCCTAGATTGTCCTAAGGGACTAACCACGGTCATCTTTCTAGTAGTTGTTTCAGAGTCTATACTTAGGGTCTCAGATATCGAACATGCAACATAGGTGTGGGTTGACCCAATATCAATCAAGGCAAGTAAAGGGTTATCAGTAATAAGAAACGTACCGGTTATGACATCCGGTGCATCACCATCCTCCTGTCGACGAACTGCGTAAACTAGACCCGGCTGCCTTACTTCTACATTACCTGCACCTCTACCAGGTGCTCCACGTCCGCGACCAGCCCCATTACCACCTCTACCTGAACCACGACCCCTCGGTCCAGGCTGGTCACCTCTCCTAGTCTGGTCAGAACCTCGGCCCGTTGGCTACATCTGATCCACTTGCGAACAGTCCTTAATCAGATGCTCCGTGGATCCAGACCTGAAACATCCATCCGTTCTTCTTCTACACTCCCCAGAATGTGCTTTCCCGCACCAGTTACATAATCGATTCTGATTCCTCGCAACAGGTGTCAGAGCACGAGCTGGCCCATACTTAGGCCTTTTCTGCGAATTCCCAGATGCTCCTGCCAGCCCAAAATTTCTCTTATTCCTTCCCCGCTCCTTATCTCTTTCCTGTCTTTCAGTCCATTTTACCTCCTCAGCTATATTAACCTTCTACACCAAAACAACAAAAATCTCTCTCTCTCTGCGGTGCTATCAAAACCCTTAACTCATTCCGCAATCTATCCTCGAACAACGTTCATATTCAGTTGCTACCATTCCACGAGCGTAGCGGCTCAAGCGCAGAAACTCCGCCTCATATTCAGCCACAGATTTACGTCCCTGCACTAGATTTAGAAATGCCTTCCTCTGTGCATCCACATAGCTGGCCCCAACATACTTTCCCTGGAATGACTCCTTAAAGAAGACCCAGTCAATCCGATCTGTGGCAGTACCCTCCTTCATCGTGAGCCACCACTGATAAGCCTCGTCTCAAAGAAGAGACACGACCCCTTTCAACTTCTCCTCCACCGTGAAATCTAAGTCATCCATTATGCCCTCAGTCGCTTCCATCCAATACCCAGCTGTGTTAGGGGCTACGCCAGAAACTCCCCTAAACACTTCTGCCCCATTGGCCCTAAGCCGTTCCGGTATAGATTTCCGGGCTCCTGTGCCCATGCCCACTCCAGCAACTCTCTCTAAAACCCTCAACATCGCTTGGGATACAGCATCATCTCTGGTCGCCTGATCCCGTAATTCTCCCTCCACAGCTGGAGGATTCGACATTTCGTTCCCTGACCCGTGGCCAGACCCTACTGGCTCAGACAAAGTCATCCTACCCCAACCGCGTCCACGTGGCGGACGTCCTCGACCCCTTGTACTCATTCTTCCGATTGGCGTTTATCTGATTAAGAATTTTATGAATCATTAATTCTTTCCACTGATTAACCACGAACAGTCTTATGAATAGTAATTTTAGGAGTAGTTCTTTCGAATCCACAATCCAGTCTCAAGTTCACATCCCCTAGTTCTAGAAACTACATACATTTCACAATCAACATACAGACAACATCCATACATCCACATTCAATACATAGAGGTATTTCCGTTATTCCACTACCTAGGGGTGTTTTCGTAATTTTATCCTACAGGGGTATTTTTGTAATTTTCAAAAATAGAGTTCCTTGTTGATTTCATGAAATAAGGGTATTTTGGTAATTTTGATATCCAGGGGTATTTCGGTAATTTTGCAATCCGGGTGTATTTCAGTAATTTTTCAATCCGGGGGTATTTTGGAAATTTTGAAATCAGGGGTACTTTGGTCATTTTGCAAATCAGGGGCAATTTAGTAATTTTTTACAAATCAGGGATGTTTTAGTTATTTTCACAAATCAAGGGTATTTTCAAAATTTTACAAAACTAAGGGGGTATCTTGGAGAATTTGATTTCAAAAGGAAATAGTAGTGTTCAGGTGTTTATGAGTTTTTGGTTGTTGTCGTGTGTGGGGTGAGGTTTTTTTTATTATTTTAAAGGAAAAATTTTGTTTACTTCGTAAATCGGGATATATTTGCAAATCATGGATATCTTGGTATATTTTTTTCAAAATAAGGGTATTTTAGCAATTTTTTTGAAAAAATAAGGTGACTGGTCCCTTTCGGGTTTTAACTATAAGGTTTAGCCTATCAACAAGTCCTCGTGATCAGGGTGAACAGTCACTACGCACCAGGTAAGATTCCAGCAAAGAGGAGGTGAGTCGCTAGGACTGCTTAAATACCAAGCTCTCCCTGAATCCACTCCTAGACATGCGTATGCCCGTTGCCACACCCTAACTCGGCTAAGGTGAACAGTCACTACGCACCAGGTAAGATTCCAGCGAAGAGGAGGTGAGTCACTAGGACTGCTTAAATACCAGGCTCTTCCGGATCCAATCCTAGACATGCGTATGCCTGTTGCCACACACAAGCCTTGCGACTCATTTACGGGTTTGTTTAGTGAAATTAAGTCTTATGAGTTTTAGGAAGTTGTTTAAACTAGGCCTAGAGTCCATCAAGTTCTAATCTAACTAACCTACATCCCATAAAGCCCATCAAACCCACATATATTTCACACAATGGTTTAGAACACTTACCTAGCGGACTTGGGCCAGAGACGCAGGTGCCATGCCGAGCTAACAAACCTGTTATCATTTAAAGACATGCATGTTTCAAAAGCCCATTTTTAGAAAACATTTTGAGCCCAAAAACCCCAGAGCCGAGTTTTGAACCGGGCTCTGATACCAATTTGTAACACCCCAAACCCGGCCCAAACACTACAACCAGATCTGGCATGTCACTAAGGAAATTTTACAAAAAGATGTAGCACTTTGGAAAACAATTATCAGGTTTAAATGTTTATACCGAAAACTTAGTAATTTATTAATTCGTATAAAATTTAAAGTTATAGAAATACCTTAATGAATTTTAAATAAGAACCGAAATCTTATACATGTCTTAGCTTAAGTTAAACATAAATTGTAAAAGCCCAGTAACAAAAGCCCAGCATAAAACCAAAGCATAAATAATAGTCTAGTGGCCCAAGGCCTTATTACAATGAAAGTTTAAAACCCTTAATCCGAAAATATTAGAAATAAAATCTTCTGCTGGATCAGGTACTCTCTCGCATGGCCACCTTGCGCTCCTCTCCAGCCTGGTCCGATGCACTAGGTGCTACCTGAAATTATTGAAATAATAGGGTGAGTCGCGAGACTCAGTGTGTAACTTCTCTCACCATTAGATTGAATGCTAATATAGATGTAATAAATCTGCTATACTCTGTTAAATGCCGAAATCCTGGCATAACGTTTGAAAACCCGAGGAGGGTAAAGGCTAAATATCAGGTTAGTGATTTCTGCCATTCCTCAGTGAATGTTCTGTTAAACATGATATGCTTCATATGTCAATTTCTATGTATGCTTGGGGTTGGGTGATTGATGAAAGGGGAAGTGATTTGTTCTGGTGGCTTATGCCATTTCAGCCTGGTGACTTTGTCACAACTCTGTTTCTGGTGACTCTGTCACAACTTTGACGATGAGCAGCTAACTGCAGCATGACTGCCATCGATGGTGTGTAGCAGTGTGGGTTGATTGTACAAATCCCCAATGGTGTGATTGGCAGGTAAGGGTGGTGTGTAGAGGATGGACACCTAGGATTGGGTTGGGTTTTATGAATGTTATCTTCTATATTATGTCTGTATTCTGATCTGTGGGCTAAGGCCCCATCTGATGGTGCACGAGGGTTACACACTGAGTTTCGCGACTCACCCTATTATTTTAACGATTTCAGGTGACATTTAGCGCATCGGACCGGGCTGGAGAGGAGAGCAGGGTGGCAATGCGATAGAGAACCAAGGACTTCCGCAAAAGACTTTACTTCATTTATTTATTTCTAAGAAATTTATTTTAAGTGGGTTTTAAATATGGTTGTAATAAGGCCATGGGCCACTAGACTATTATACTTTGTTTTAGTTTTATTTTGGGCTTCCATTATTGCTAGACACTTGAGTTTTAATTAAACTAAGGCATGTATTAAGATTTTGGGTTTTAATTCATAAAACAACAAATGAAATTTATATCTTATTTAAACCTATCAAGTTATTAAGTTTTCTCGAACAAAAGATTAAATACAAGAAAAATATTTCCCGAAATTGCGACATTTTTTGCAGAAATCTTTTTAGTGACATGCCAGATTCGGCTGTAGTGGTTGGGTCAGGTTTGGGGTGTTACACCTTATCCGTGCTTAACGCCGGAACAGGGTACGAGGCATTACCTAATTTGAACACATACTCACATACATTTCCGGTTCAAAAAAGTGCGTTCAAATTTAAAACTTTTCAATCTTCATCTTAAAGACCCTAATATGAGCCCTCGAGTCTCAAAACACACCTTAGAATTGGTATCGGGTCCAAACCAAGTTCTTTAGAAAACTTTGGATAATGTCACTAAAAACAGGGGTACACGCCCGTGTGGAAGGACAACACGCTCGTGTGACCTAATAACATGACCATGTTGAAGGACCGTGTAACTCACACAACGTAAACATAAAGGGACATGCCCGTGTCCCGAGCCTGTGTGGATTTATTTCTCAATTCAAACCTACAGGGGTTTTCACATGACCTAACACACGCCCGTGTCCATGGCCCGTGTACAAAAACATTGACATTTTGTTTCTGACGTCAGCAACGTCAAATGGTCACACGGCCAAGGCACACGCTCGTGTCCTTAGCCTGTGTGACGAATTAAATTCCTAAATTCAAGTGCAGATTTCACACGGCCTGGGCACATGACCATGTCCTATGGCTGTGTCCTCCACATGGTCGAGACACACGGCCGTGTCTCAGCCCGCGTGGTTACTACTGGACATTCTATTTTGCCATCATAAGGTTCAAGGGGACACACGGCCTAACAACACGCCCATGGGGCAGACCATGTGTCAAACACGGCCTAGACACACGCCCGTGTGTCTACCCGTGTGGACATATAAAAAAGACTATTTTCCAAGCCCTTTTAGCCACCCTTACTTGCACCAATATAAACCACATCAGATAACCTACTCATTCATGCATCAATATACCAAATACTCAACCATGTAATTTACATTCTCATGAAAAACATCATCATTTTCATATATCATTAATAAGTAACAGCCATCATCCATGACCTTATACACAATGAATTTATCCTCAAAACAAGCTAACACATTTAGTCAAAACAAGATGACACTTGACAAAAGACTAAGTCCCTATACATGCCATACTCAAAATGATAAATCTAACTATACCAAGTGTCCCAATTGATAGTGTGATCAAGCCTCCGACGTTCTTTGATCCCTGAGCTAACTTGGTGGTACTATAAAAAAAATGGAAAGAGAGGGAGTAAGCATAAAGCTTAGTAAGTCGCATGTAAAGAATCAACAACAATTACCTTCCAACATCATACTCATAACATATTATAAACTTGCATATATTTCTCATATAATCAAAGGCATATCTTACTCATTTCCATCCTTCCTAATCATACACATATTTCGTGCTCATTTCATATCTCACCACATCCCAAATACCTATCATAAACATTGCTCACATTTGCATGCACTTATATCCTGCACTTGTTATCACATAATCACACGTAAATTCACTTAGTTAAAGTTTCTCTATGAATACTTCGAAATAATATCAGATGTACGATGATTTCGCACGCAACCCACCGATAATAAATGACACAGTGGTATCGTACACAGCCCACCATATAACCACATATCCACGGTGGTATCGCACACAACCCACCAACAATCACTTATTCACGGTGTTTATCCTTATCATTTTCCTATTTCGAGTGTTCATCCAAGAATTTCCTCACTTTCCACCATTTTAATAAATATCAACAATATTCATAGCAATAATCAAACATGTTATGCAATATCAATGGTTGAATGCATAGTAACAATAGAGTTGTATTATTCACATACAACTTACCTCGATATACAAAAATTTGGGTGACTATTTCGATTTAGTTCACTATCTTGGTTTTCCCCCCGTCTAAGTCCGGACTCTGTTTTTCTTGATCTATAATAACAAAATCACTTATTAAAACACCACATTATTCAAAATATTTCAAATTTTATATTTTGGCAAAATTACTATTTTGCCCCTATACTTTCACAAATTTACAATTTTGCCCCTGGGCTCGTAAATCGATTCTAATCAAATTTCCTCCTTTAACAATCCTAGATGAACATTTATTACTCTTATATCAACTCACAGTACTAATTATTTCACACATTTACAACCTATTTTACAACCTTTACAAAAAGGTCCCTCTAAGGTGTTTTCATGAAAACTCCTTTCACAAAAGTTGTTTATTTAACAACCAAGTTTCATTTTCTTCCATAAAATTTCAGCACACAACACTAATGCTCTCATTGAAAAACCCTATACTTTCAACCATTTTGCAAAATAGTCCCTTCATTAGCTAGCTTAAGCTACAAGGGTTCCAAAAGTACAAAATTATCAAAAATGACCAACAAGATGACTTACTTGCAAGGATTAAGAGTGCTGAAAATTTCAAGTTTCCAAAACCTCTATTTTGCTGATATTTTCAGTGGAGAGAAGTGTGAATGAAAGAGATGAAGCTTTCTCTTTTTATTTTATTCTATTTCTCCAATTAAGTCACCTAATCCACCAACTTTGACCAATTTTGAAATTTCTTGTCCCCTATGGTCAGACATCACATTACTAAGGGCCTAATTGCACATTAGGGACCTCCAATTTAATATTCGATAGCTAGTTGGCACCTTTAGCGACTAGAAGAAAACTTTTGCACTTAAAGTGATTTAGTCCTTTTTCAAAATTAAGCATGCACTCACTAAAATTACTTCACCAAAATTTTAATGCACTCATATAATCATGATATAACACATAAACAATTATAAAAAAATAATTTTCTCTGACCTCGAATTAGTGGTTCCGAAACCACTATTCCAACTAGCCCCTAAATTGGGTTGTTACAATTCTCCTCCTTAAGGATTTTCGTCCCCGAAAATCTTACTAGAAAAAAGATTCAGGTATTGGTTTCTCATAGCTTCCTCGGGCTCCGATGCAGCCTCTTCTACCCCATGTCTTTGCCACAATACTTTCACAAGAGCGATACTTTTGTTCCTCAATTTCTTGACTTCCCGACTTAAAATCTTAATCGGCTCTTCACCATAGGTCATGTCCGATTGAATTTCAACCTCTGTCGGCACAATCACATGCGAAGGGTCTGATCAGAAACGACGCAACATAGATACATGGAATACATCATGAATCCTTTCCAACTCAAATGGCAAAGCCAAACGATAGGCTAGCGGCCCTATCCTCTCGGTAATCTCATACGGTTCGATAAAACGTGGACTTAACTTGGCTTTCCTACCAAATCTGAGGACTTTCTTCCTCGGGGATACTTTCAAAAATACCTTATCACCGACTTGAAACTCAATCTCTTTCCGTTTCAAGTCTGCGTAGGACTTTTGTCTATCCGAAGCAGCCTTTAAACAATCATGAATCACTTTTACTTTTTCTTCTGTTTCTTTGACTAGGTCAACCTCGTGTATCTAATTTTCTCTGAGTTCGGTCTAATACAAAGGCGTTCGGCACTTACGCCCATACAAAGCCTGATAAGGCGCCATTTTCAAACTAGATTGATAGCTATTGTTGTAGGCAAACTCTACCAACGGTAAGTACCTTTCCCAACTGCCTTGAAACTCAAGAACACAATACCATAGCATATCTTCAAGAATCTGAATTACTCTTTCTAACTGACCGTCGGTTTGCAGATGGAAAGCAGTACTAAAATTCAAATTTGTCCCCAACGCTTCTTGCAACTTTTTCCAAAACCTTGATGTGAACCTCGGATCTCTATCCGAAGTGATCGATAAAGGTATCCCATGAAGTCTCACAATTTCAAAAACATACAAATTTGCCAATTTCTCAAGTGGATAATCAGTACTCACTGATATAAAATGAACCGACTTAGTTAGCTTATCAACCACAACCCACACAACATCTTTCTTCTTTGGCTTCAATGGTAACCCAGACACAAAATCCATGGTGATATGGTCCTATTTCCACTCGAGAACCATCACAGGCTGAAGTAAACCCGAAGGTGCTTGGTGTTCAGCTTTCACTTGCTGACAAATTAAACACTTAGAGACAAACTCGGAGATGTCTCTTTTCATTTCTGACCACCAATACATTTTCTTTAGGTCATTATACATTTTCACACTACCTGGATGGATAGACATACAACTGCTATGTGCCTCGTGCAAAATTTTCTGAATAAGTTCGTCATCTTTGGGTACACAAATTTTGTCTTGAAACATTAAACAACCATCTGAACCAATCCGAAAGTCTGATTTTATACCCGTCTCGCACTGAGTTATCTTAGCTTGCAATTCTTTATCACCTTTTTGAGCTTCGCAAATCTCTTGCGAAAACATTGGTTTCGCTCTCAACTCAGCTAAAATTGAACCATCGTCAGTCACAGAAAACTAAGTATTCATAGCCCTCAAGGCAAACAATGACTTCCTACTCAAAGCATCGGCGACCACATTTGCATTTCCAGAGTGGTAGTCAATTATCAACTCATAATCCTTTACCAACTCTAACCATCTCCGCTGCCATAGGTTTAACTCCTTTTAAGTCATCAAATACTTTAGGCTTTTATGGTCGGTGAAGACCCGACATCTCTCGCACACAAATGGTGTCTCTCCAAATCTTCAATGCGAACACTATGGTGGCCAGCTCTAAGTCATGAGTCGGATAGTTTTTTCATGAAGGTTTGGTTGTCTCGAGGCATAAGCTATTACCTTGCTTTCTTGCATAAGCACACACCCTAATCCATTTAAGGATGCATCACTGTACACCACAAATTCTTTTCTTGGTTTCGGTTGCACTAGAACTGGGGCTTCAGTCAATAATGCTTTTAGTGGCTCAAAACTCTGTTGGCACTTCTCTGTCCACTCAAACTTAACATCTTTCTATAGTAACCTCGTCATTGGAGTAGCAATCATGGAAAATCCTTTGACAAATCGTCTGTAGTATCCCGCTCAGCCCAAAAAGCTTCTAATCTCCGATACATTCCTCGGTGGTTTCCACTCAACAATGGCCTATATCTTACTCGGGTCAAATCTAATTCCATTACCCGACACGATGTGTCCTAAGAATCTGACCTCTCGAAGCCAAAAATCACTTTTGCTAAACTTGGCATACAACAACTTATCTCTTAGTGTTTGCAAAATAGTTCTCAAATGCTTCGCGTGCTCACTCTCATCCCGAGAATAAATTAATATATCGTTAATAAAAATAACAACAAACTTATCCAAGTACAGTTGAAAAATACGATTCATTAAATCCATAAACTTGACGGGAGCATTTGTTAAGCCAAAGGACTTGACAAGGAACTCTTAGTGGACATACCTCGTTCGAAATGCGGTTTTTGGTACATCTTGTTCCTTAACTCGCAACTGGTAATATCCGGACCTCAGATCTATCTTAGAAAAAACTGTGGCACCATTCCAATAGTGAAACAAGTCATCAATCCTTGGAAAAGGATACTTGTTCTTAACTGTCACCTTGTTGAGCTATCAGTAATCTATACACAATCTCATCGACCTGTCTTTCTTTCTCACAAAAAGTATCGGAGCACCCCACGGAGAATAGCTCGTTCTCGCAAAACCCTTATCTGTTAACTCTTGTAGCTGAACTTTTAACTCTTTTAACTCTAATGGTGCCATCCTACACGGGGCAATCGAAATAGGTGCTATACCAGGGACCAACTCTATACCAAATTCGACTTCCCTAGTTGGAGGCAATCTAGGTAATTCCTCCGGAAACACATCCAAATACTCACTTACCACTAGAACTAACTCTATCTTTACTTCCGACATTTGAGGATTCAACACAAACGTGAGATAAGACTCATACCTTTTTCTTATACATTTCTTAGTCGTCAAAGAAGAAATCAATATAGGCAAGCTATCCTATTCACCTGATTCAACCCGAAGGATATCCCCATTTTCACATTTCAGTTCAATAAACTTTCTTCCACAATTTACTATCACATCATGAGCTGCTAGCCAATCCATACCAAGAATCACATCAAATTCATCAAACGATAACAACATAAGATCAGCTGGAAAACAATAACCTCTAATTGTCAAAGTACAATCTCTACACACTTGGTCAACTAGCACATGCTTACCTAACGGGTTTGACACTTTTATAATGATTTTTGTGGGCTAAACAGGTATATTCATGCTAGACACCAATTTCATACAAACATACGAATGGGTAGACCCCGGATCAATCAAAGTAACAATAGAGATATCGAGAAGAGAAAAAGTACCTGTAATCACATCTGGTGACGATGCCTCTTCACGAGCGCGAATGGCATAAGTCCTTGCAGGCGCACGGCCCTCGGACCTCACGGCGGAATCTCTAGGTGCACCTTTGTTGTTAAGCCCACTTCTTGGGTTCTCTTGTGGTCTACCTCTTGAAGGAGCATTACTCGCTCGCACATCTTACTTTCTATCTTTCTCATCCATCTCAGGACAATCTTTGATAAAATGTTCTTGAGAACCATACTTATAGCAAGCTCGGTTGTGTCCCCAATACCCTCCAATATGTTGTCTGCCACATCTCTGATACTTGGGTTTATTAGACTTCACATTACCCACACTTGCCATCAAAGTGGCTTGAACTCTAGAGTCTGAATATGTTTTACCACGATCTCGATATGAATACTCAGATGAAACGGTCATCTGAGGATTTGTTTCCTTGGACCTCTTTGATTGGGATTGGAACGACTTACTCATCGGCCTCTTCCTTGCATCTCAGGTCTCAATCATAGCCTTTCTTTTCTCTTTGGCCAATTCCTCGGCCTTGCAAGCTCTCTCTACTTGCACAACAAATTCTTTCAATTCTAAAATACCAACAAACAACTAGATATCCTCATTTACTTCGTCCTCAAACCTTTTGCACATGATGGCTTTGGTGGATACGCACTCCCAAGTGTATTTGTTGAGCCTTACGAACTCACGCTCATGCTCCATTACTGTCATTCGGCCTTGTTTCAATTCTAGAAATTTCTTCCTCTTTTGGTCTATAAACCTCTTGCTAATATACTTTTTACGGAACTCTTCCTGGAAGAATTCCCAAGTTATCCTTTCCCTTGGTACAACCGACACAAGGATGTTCCACCATTGATAGGCCGAGTCTCATAGGAGTGACACCACACACTTCATGCACACCTCAGGTGTGCAAGACAATTCATCGAATACCCTAATGGTATTTTCTAGCCAGAACTCTGCCTTTTTCGAGTCATCATCTATATTTTCTCTAAATTCCTCAGCCCCTTGCTTTCGAATTCTGTCTACTAGAGGTTTTTCTCTTCTAATCGTTTCCACTACTTTGGGAGTTGTAGGGATAGGCTGGGGAATTGAAGGGGGTGGAGGAGGTGGAGTGTTCGGGTTTGCGCGAAGAAACTCTGAATACCATACATTCATCATATGGAGGAAGGCTTCTCTAGACCCTCCGCCCTGACTTAGTGTCACGGGCCCACTTTCTACTGGCGTGGTCCCTTCTACGGGAGTCGGTGCATTACTCTCTACATCATCTACCACAGCTCTGTCGGGATCCATTTACCATATAAAAACACATTTTAAATCGTCAGGAGTCGTCACACTGTTATAATTCATATATGGCATAGATAGCTAGACTAGTACACACGTTAGGTTAGCCCAAGAATCGACTAAGCCATAGCTCTGATACCACTAAATGTAACACCCCTTACTCGTGTTTAATGCAGGAACATGGTACGAGGAGTTACCTAATTTGAACACATACTCACATACATTTATGGGTCATAAAAGTGCGTTCAAATTTAAAACTTTTCAATCTTCATATTAAAGACCCTAATATGAGCCTTCGAGGCTCAAAACACACCTTAGAATTGGTTCAGGTCCAAGCCGAGTTCTTTAGAAAACTTTGTATAATGTCACTAAAAATAGGGGCACATGCCCGTGTGACCTGATAACATGACCATGTTGAAGGACCGTGTAACTCAGACGACTTAAACATATAGGGACATGCCCGTGTCCCGAACCTGTGTGGATTTATTTCTCAATTCGGACCTACAGGGGTTTTCACACGACCTGAGACATGCCCTTGTCCATGGCCCGTATCCCTCACACGTCCTCGACACTCCTGTGTCTTGGCCCGTGTGTAAAAACCTTGACATTCTATTTCTAACGTCAGCAACCTCACATAGTCACACGGCCAAGGTACACGCCCGTGTCCTTAGCCTGTGTGACGAATTAAATTTCTAAATTCAAGTGCAAACTTCACACGGCCTGGGCACATGCCCATGTGCTATGGCTGTGTCCTCCACACGACCGTGTCTTAGCCTATGTGGTTACTACTGGACATTCTGTTTTGCCATCTTAAGGTGCAGGTGGACACAGGGCCTAACTACACGCCCATGGGGCAGACCGTGTGTCACACATGGCCTAGACACACGCCCGTGTGTCTACCCATGTGGACATAGACAAGGCTATTTACCAAGCCATTTTAGCCACCTTTACTTGCACCACTATAAACCACATCAAATAACCTACTCAATCATGCATCAGTATACCAATTAATCAACCATGTAATTTATATTTTCATGAAAAACATCATCATTTTCATATATCATTAATAAGTAATAGCCATCATCCATGGCCTTATACACAATGAATTTATCCTCAAAACAAGCCAACACATTTAGCCAAAACATGATGACACTTGACAAAAGACTAAGTCCCTATACATGGCATACTCAAAATGACAAATCTAACTATACCAAGTGTCCCAATTGATAGTATGATCGAGCCTCTGACGTTCTTTGATCCCCAAACTAACTTGGTGGTACTATAAAAAAAATGGAAAGAGAGGGAGTAAGCATAAAGCTTAGTAAGTGCATGTAAATAATCAAGAACAATTACCTTGCAACATCATACTCATAACATATAGTAGACTTGCATATACTTCTCATATAATTAAAGGCATAACTTACTCATTTCCATCCTTACTAATCATACAACATATTTCGTGCTCATTTCAAATCTCACCACATCCCAAATACATATCATAAACATTGCTCACATTTGCATGCACTTATATCCTGCACTTGTTACCACATAATCACGTAAATTCACTTAGTTAAAGTTTCTATATGAATACTTCAGAATAATATTGGATGTACGGTGGTTTCGCACACAGCCCACCAATAATAAATAACACAGTGGTATCGCACACAACCCGCCAAATAACCACATATCCACGGTGGTATCGCACACAGCCCACCAACAATCACTTATTCACGGTGTTTATCCTTATCATTTTCCTATTTCAAAGGTTCATCCGAAAATTTCCTCACTTTCCACCATTTTAATAAATGTTAACAATATTCATAGCAATAATCAAATATATTATGCAATATCAATGGTTGAATGCATAATAACAATAGAGTTGTATTATTCACATGCAACTTACCTTGATATACAAAAATTTGGGTGACTATTTCGATTTAGTCCACTATCTTGGTTTTCCCCTAGTTTAAGTCCAGACTCCGTTTTTCTTGATCTATAATAACAAATTCACTTATTAAAACACCATATTATTCAAAACATTTCAAATTTTCTATTTTGGAAAAATTACCATTTTGCCCCTATACTTTCACAAAATTACAATTTTGCCCCTAGGCTCGTAAATCGATTCTAATCAAATTTCCTCCTTTAACAAGCCTAGCTGAACATTTATTACTCCTATAGCAACTCACAGTACTAATTATTTCACACATTTACCACCTATTTTACAACCTTTACAAAAAGGTCACTTTTAGGTGTTTTCATGAGAACTCCTTTCATAAAAGTTGTTTATTTAACAACCAAGTTTCATTTTCTACCATAAAATTTCAGCAAACAACACTAATGCTCCCATGGAAAAACCCTATACTTTCAATCATTCTACAAAATAGTCCCCTCATTAGCTAGCTTAAGCTACAGGGGTTCCAAAAGTACAAAAACTATAAAAAAAATTACCATCAAGATGACTTACTTGCAAGGATTACGAGTGCTGAAATTTTCAAGCTTCCAAAACCTCTATTTTGATGATATTTTCGGTGGAGAAAAGTGTGAATGAAAGAGATGAAGCTTTCTCTTTTTATTTTATTCTATTTCTCCAATTAAGTCACCTAATCCACCAATTTTGACAAATTTTGAAATTTCTTGCCCCCTATGGCAGGCAATCACGTTACTAAGGGCGTAATTGCACATTAGGGACCTCCAATTTAATATTCTATAGCTATTTGACACCTTTAGCTACTAGAACAAAACTTTCACACTTAATACGATTTAGTCCTTTTTCAAAATTAAGCATGCAATCACTAAAATTACTTCACCAAAATTTTCATGCACTCATATAATACACATTAAAAAATTATAATAAAAATAATTTTCTCTAACCTCGAATTAGTGGTTCCGAAACTGCTATTCCGACTAGCCCCTAAATCGGGCTGTTACAGGATCAGACAAATAGAGGTGAGTTTCGTAAACTCAATGTGTAACCCAGCATAGATAAACATGCAATATAGATAGAAATCTCATATACAGTCAGATACAGTTTTGGACATATGTCCATTTTAGATACAGATATACAAACCCTACCCCCATCCTCTACACACTAACTCCGACCATCCCATCACACCATGTGGGGTTAAAAACACCCACCCATCCCTACACACCACATCGTGTCATTACGACACATATCAGATAATATGGAATCAAGCTGCCAGAATATAGCCGAAGGTCGCCATATAGAACACTTCTTCCACATATACAATTCTCACCCTAATCCTATATACAGAATACAGATACAGAAATATCATGCTTACATGCTCGTATACAGATAACATTTATAAATTTAACTAAATAGTCGAACATGCATAACAGTGTCCTGCTCAGAGCAGAATATCAGAATATGAGATAACATAATTTCAGGGTTTGGTTATCCCTTACTAACCCTACAGTAGGCCCACAATCGATTAGAACGACCCGTGTGACCCTAGGGAAAATTTCAGAATTAAGGGCCCACATGCCGAGTGGCTTGCCTGTGTGGGCCCACACGTTCAGATTGGCCTTGCCTGTGTGGCCTACATGGCTTGGCCCAAAATTCACACGCCCAATATGGCCTAGCCCGTGTGGCCCACATGGCCACACTCATACCACCACACAGCCATGTCCCACACATGGCCAACCACACGGCCAAGCACACGCCTGTGTGGCGTCGACAGAGAGCTTTTTTGACTTTCGTCGAAACCCAATTTTCTACGTTTTGGGAACACACCTGGTTCGATTTCGATGTGAAAGCAACACCGAGACTTACGAAACCTATAATCAACAATCCAATGTCCAATTTCAGTAAAAAAATATTACGAAACTCAAACGAAACCTATTCCATAACAAAGCACTAGAATAATCACCAACTGTAATCACACACTTACCGCTCACAAATAGAAATCACTAATACGGGCTAAGCTATTGAAGCGAACTCCTCAACTTCATGGTCTTCTCCTACGCACACACTCACAGAGATTAATCTCCCAAACCACAACACCAACACCCATTCAAAAGAGCGAAAATCAAAAGAATGAACCTACAAACTTACCAAGATGAACAGTGCATGTAACATCCTGAATAATTGGGTCTATGCATTTTATGTGTTTGAATGCTTAAAACTTTAAATTGAGAATTTGAGGTACAAATGGGGCTCAAATTGGGCTGAGGCCTTGTTCTAAATATTTTGTTCAGACACTCTAGGGGTTTAAATTGAAGTTTTAATAGTTTAATGGGTATATTGGGCTTGTGGCCAAAGGAAATGGTGCCACTTAGGAGGAAGAGAAGTTGGCGTCACTTGTGCATAAGGAAGGCCCAAATTGTGGTTGCTTGAAGCCCAAGATTTAGGGCTAAAATTTGGCAATTAAATGAGCAAGGGGGCGGCACAAGGCTAAATTTTAGGGATTTTATGTGTGTGGATAATAAGCAGATAAAGGCTATTTTTGAGGAGAA
This sequence comes from Gossypium australe, assembly GCA_005393395.2. NCBI lineage: Eukaryota > Viridiplantae > Streptophyta > Magnoliopsida > Malvales > Malvaceae > Gossypium > Gossypium australe. Next base: position 32,859,098 of record CM016617.1, read on the forward strand.
AATAGATCAAAGATAGGAGCCATCTTTAAGTGTTTAATGCTAGCCGAAACTATAAAGAATTTGAAAAGAAAAGGGCATTCAATTTTGGCTTAAGGTGTATGTGCCAAAATTGATAGCAAGTTCTCATCATTCATCTCTTTTCTTTGCCGAAATTCCTACTTCACTCATGCTCTTCTCTCTTTTCTTTCTCTAACAGAAACCAAAACTCTTGAAGTCTAAATTGCCGAAACCCTGCTATTCTTTTCTTTGGCCGAATCTCTCTACCTATTCCTTGCTTTTATTTTTCCAATTCTTTGTTCTTCTAAAAGCCGAAATCACTAAGATCACACCTCCTGAAGTTACTGAATTCTTTTCAAAGGAGTCTACTTGTGCCGAAATTTGAAAGAAACAATAGGTAAGTATTGATTTCGAGATTTCAATGTTTTCCGGCTTTTCAAAGTCCCTAGCCGAATGGCTATTTAGAAACTAATCTCTTATTTCACTCTTATTTTTGGCATTCTAGGATCTGAAGAGGAGTCAATCACGTAGATCTCTAAGTCATAAGTTCAGTAATACTCGAATCAAGGTACTTTCGGGATTTCAAGGTAAGGAAGTCTATTGATTTTAGTGTGTAAAATTGGGTAGAACACTAACCATGGCCGATTATAGGAGAGGGCCTATTTTCACATCTTTTCGGCTTTTTTGAGCAAGTTGTAGATCGGTTTAGCAAGAGTATCGACATTAATCAGGTGTGTAACTACTCACACCATTAGATTGATTGCTAAAATATATGTATGTAATAAATTTGTTATACTGTGTTAAATGCCGAAATTCTGGTATATCATTTGGAAACCCGAAAAGGGTAAAAGCTGAATACGAGGTTAGTGTTTTCTTCCACTCATCAGTGATTGATTCTGTTAAATGATATGTGATATATATCGATTGTTATATATATGCTTGGGGTTGGGAAATTAATGAAAAGGGGAAGTGATCTGTTTTGGTGGCTTATGCCATTTCAGCCTGGTGACTCTGTCACATACTCTGTTTCTGGTGGCTCTAGCCATTTCAGCCTGGTGACTTTGTCACAACTTTGACGATGAGTAGCTAACTGCAGCATGACTGCCATCGATGGTGTGTAGCGGTGTGGGTTGATTGTAGAAATCCCCAACGGTGTGATTGGCAGGTAAGGGTGGTGTGTAGCGGATGGAAACCTAGGATTGGGTTGGGTTTTATGTATGTTACTTTTTGTACTATATTTCATGTTCTGATCTGTGGGCTAAGGCCCAATCTAACGGTGCTTGAGGGTTGCACACTGAGTCTCACGACTCACCCTTTTATTTTAACAATTTCAGGTGACACTTAGCGCATCGGACCGGGCTGAAGAGGAGAGCAAGGTGGCCATGCAAAAGAGCATTCGGATTCAGCTAAAAGACTTCAGTTTATTATTTTATATTTTTATTTTAAGTGGGTTTAAATATGGTTGTAATAAGGCTTTGGGCCACTAGACTATTATTCTCTGTTTTGGGTTTTTACTTTGGGTTTCTACTATATTTTTTTTTTAGACATTTAAACTTTAATTAAACTAAGGCATCAGTTAAGATTTTGGTTTTTATTCATAATCAACAAATTAAATTTATATCTTATTATAAACTTATCGAATTGTCAAGTTTTCCCGAACAAAAGATTAAATACAAGAAAAATAAATTCCCGGAAATTGTAACATCTTTTACAAAATTTCCGTAGTGACATACCAGATCCGGTTGTAGTGTTTGGGCCGGGTTTGGGGTGTTATAAATTGGTATCAGAGCCTGGTTCAAAACTCAGCTCTGGGGGTTTTGGGGCTCAAAACGTTTTCTAAAGAGGGGTTTTGAAACATGCATTTTTATAAATGATACAGGTCTGTTAGCTCGGCATGGCACCTACGTCTCCGGCCCAAGTCCGCCAGGTAAGTACTCTGAACCATTGTGTGATATGTATATGTGGGCTTGATGGGCTTTATGGGACGTAGATTAGTTAGATTAGAACTTGATGGACTTTAGGCCTAGCTTAAACAACTTTCTAAAAGCTCATAAGACTTAATTTCACCAAACAAACCCGTAAATGAGTCAACAGACATACGCATGTCTAGGGTTGGATCCGGAAGAGCCTGGTATTTAAGCAGTCCTAGTGACTCACCTCCTCTTCGCTGGAATCCTACCTGGTGCGTAGTGACTGTTCATCTTAGCCGAGTTAGGGTGTGGTAACGGGCATACGCATGACTAGGAGTGGATTCAGGGAGAGCTTGGTATTTAAGCAGTCCTAGCGACTCACCTCCTCTTCGCTGGAATCTTACTTGGTGCGTAGTGACTGTTCACCCTAGCCACGAGGATTTGTTAACGGACTAAAATCTCTAATTAAAACCCGAAAGGGACCAGCCACCTTATTTTTACAAAATTGCTAAAATACCCTTAGAAAAAAATTTACTAAGATACCCATGATTTGCAAATATATCCCGATTTACAAAGTCAACGAAATTTTTCCTTAAAAAAAACTCATAAACACCTGAACACTACTATTTTCTTTTGAAATCAAATTCCCTAAGATACCCCCTTAGTTTTGTAAAATTTTGAAATACCCTTGATTTGTGAAAATAACTAAAACATCCCTGATTTGTACAAATTACTAAATTGCCCTGATTTGCAAAATGACCAAAGTACCCCTGATTTCAAAATTACCAAAATACCCCCGGATTGAAAAATTACTGAAATACCCTCAGATTTTAAAATTACCAAAATACCCCCGGATTGCAAAATTACCGAAATACTCCCAGATTTAAAAATTACTGAAATACCCCTGGATTTCAAAATTACCAAAATAACCTTATTTCATGAAATCAACAAGGAACTCTATTTTTGAAAATTACAAAAAATACCCTATAGGAAAAATTACGAAAATACCCCTGGGTAGTGAAACAATGAAAACACCCTTACGTGATGAGTGTAAGTGCTTGGATGTTATTTGTATGTTAATGATTGAATGTATGTGTTTCCTAGAATTAGAGGATGCGGAAGTGAAACTGTATTGTGAATGTGACTTCGAAAGAACTACTCTTAAAACTATTATTCATAAGACTGTTCGTGGCTAATTAGTGGAAGAAAATTAATGATTCATAAAATTCTTAATCAGATAAACGCCAATCGGAAGAATGAGTACAAGGGGTCGAGGACATCCACGCGTGGACGCGGTAGGGGTAGGATGACCTTGTCTGAGCCAGTAGGGTCTGGCCACGGATCAGGAAACGAGATACCGGATCCGCCAGCTGTGGAAGGAGAATTACGGGATCAGGCGACCGGAGATGATGCTGTATCTCAGGTGATGTTGAGGTTTTAGAGAGGGTTGCTGGAGTAGGCATGGGCACAGGAACCGGGAAATCTGTGCCGGAGCGACTTAAGGCCAATGGGGCAGAAGTGTTTAGGGGAGTTTCTGGCGTAGCACCTAACACAGCTGAGTATTGGATGGAGGCGACTGAGCGCATAATGGATGACTTAGATTTCACGGTGGAGGAGGAGTTGAAAGGAGTCGTGTCTCTTTTTCGAGATGAGGCTTATCAGTGGTGGCTCACGATGAAGGAGGGTACTGCCACAGATCGGATTGACTGGGACTTCTTTAAGGAGTCATTCCAGGGAAAGTATGTTGGGGCCAGCTATGTGGATGCACAGAGGAAGGCATTTCTGAATCTAGTGCAGGGAAGTAAATCTGTGCCGGAATATGAGGCGAAGTTTCTGCGCTTAAGCCGCTACGCTCGAGGAATGGTAGCAACTGAATATGAACGTTGTGTTCAGTTTGAGGATGGATTGCGGAATGAGTTAAGGGTTTTGATAGCACCGCAGAGAGAAAGAGATTTTGCTGTTTTGGTGGAGAAGGTTAAGATAGCTGAGGAGGTAAAATGGGCTGAAAGACAAGAAAGAGACAAGGAGCGGGGAAGGAATAAGAGAAATTTTGGACCGACAGGAGCATCTGGGAATTTGCAGAAAATGCCTAGGTCTGATGGGCCAGCTCGTGCTCTGACACCTGCTGAGGGGAATCAGAATCGATTATGTAATTGGTGCAGGAAAGCACATTCGGGGGAGTGTAGAAGAAGAACGGGTGGATGTTTCAGGTGTGGATCCACGGAGCATCTGATTAAGGACTGTCCGCAAGTGGATCAGGTACAGCCAACGGGCCGAGGTACTGACCAGGCTGGGAGAGGTGGTCAGCCAGTACAGAGGGGTCATGGTCCAGGTAGAGGTGGAAATGGGGCTGGTCGCGGTCGTGGAGCACTTGGAAGAGGTGCAGGTAATGTAGACGCGAGGCAACCGAGGCTAATTTATGCAGTTCGTCAACAGAAGGATGGTGACGCATCGGATGTCATAACCGGTACGTTTCTTATTGCTGATAACCCTTTTCTTGCCTTGATTGATAATGGGTCAGCCCACTCCTATGTTGCATGTTCGATATCTGAGACCATAAGTATAGACTCTGAAACAACTACTAGGAAGATGACCGTGGTTAGTCCCCTAGGACAATCTAGGGTAGTGGACAAGCTATTTAAGGATGTACCGTTAGAGACTCAAGGGGTAGTGTTTCCGGCAGACTTAATGGAATTGCCATTTGGAGAGTTTGATCTTATCCTAGGAATGGATTGGTTGACTAAGCATCGTGCTAAGTTGGATTGTGAAACCAAGCGTGTGGTGTTGAGTACCCCGGAAGGCAGGGAGGTTGTTGTGTTAGGAGAAAGAAGGAACTATCTGTCCAATGTAGTATCGGCGTTGAAGGCTATTAAGATGATTCGGAAAGGATGCAACGTATTCTTAGCTTTTATGAGTGCTTTAGATGCTAAGGAGGTGACTGTCGATGAGGTTCGAACAGTCAAGGATTCCGCAGACGTCTTTCCTGAAGAGTTGCCAGGATTACCCCCGGATCGCGAAGTGGAGTTTGGAATAGAACTACTTCCGGGTACGGCTTCGGTATCCATTGCTCCTTATCGAATGGCACCGAAGGAGTTGGTGGAACTCAAAGCTCAGATCCAGGAGCTTTTGGATCAAGGATTTATTCGACCGAGTGTGTCTCCATGGGGAACGCCGGTCCTGTTCGTGAAAAAGAAGGATGGATCCATGCGTATGTGCGTGGATTACCGTCAACTGAATAAGTTAACGATTAAGAACAAGTACCCATTGCCAAGAATCGATGACCTGTTTGATCAGCTTCAAGAAGCTTCGGTCTTTTCGAAGATTGATCTAAGGTCGGGTTATCATCAGTTAAAGGTGAAGGAAGGGGACATTCATAAGACAGCGTTTCGAACACGCTACGGTCATCATGAGTTCTTGGTAATGCCGTTCGGTTTAAGGAACGCGCCAGCAGCATTTATGGATATGATGAATCGGGTGTTTCAAGCATACCTTGATCGATTCGTGGTAGTGTTTATCGATGATATTTTGGTTTACTCCAAGTCCGAGGAGGAGCATGATACACATCTTCGTGTGGTGTTGCAAATTTTGAGGGAGAAGCGGCTGTACACAAAGTTCAGTAAGTGTGAGTTCTGGCTGAAGGAAGTGACTTTCTTAGGGCATGTAGTTTCCGCAGAGGGAATTAGGGTAGACCCTCGGAAGATAGAAGCTGTATTAGATTGGAAGCCGCCGAAGTCTGTGGCAAAAATCCGAAGTTTCTTGGGATTGGCAGGGTATTACAGGAGATTTGTTGAGGGGTTCTCTTCAATAGCGGCACCTTTAACTAAGTTGTTAAGGAAGGGAGTAATGTTTGTATGGACTGACAAACAGCAGGAGAGCTTTGAGAAGCTGAAGAGAATCTTAATGGAAGCGCCAGTGTTAATTCAGCCAGAGGCAGGAAAAGAATTTACACTCTACTGTGATGTATCACACACGGGTTTAGGATGTGTGTTGATGCAAGACGGAAAACTTGTTGCATATGCGTCTCGACAGTTGCGACCGCATAAATTGAACTACCCTACGCACGATTTAGAATTGGCAGCGGTAGTGTTTGCTCTAAAGATTTGAAGGCATTACCTGTATGGGGAGAAGTCAGTTATTTACATGGACCATAAGAGGCTGAAGTATATCCTTACCCAGAAGGAATTGAATCTGAGGCAACGTAGGTGGATTGAACTCTTGAAGGACTATGATTGTTCGATCGAATACCATCCGGGTAAGGCTAACGTGGTGGCAGATGCGTTGAGTAGGAAGGCGATAGTGGATTTGAGGGTGATGTTCGCTCATCTTAGCCTGTATGAAGATGGCAGTTTGGTAGCCGAACTTCAAGTAAGACCTATGTGGACAAGACAGATCAAGGAAAAGCAACTTTTGGATGATGATTTGAGTACTCGAATCCGACAAGTGCAGAATGGTGAAGGACAGGACTATAGTTGGAATGGTGATGGAGTTTTGTGTTTCCGTGGGAAGGTTTGTATGCCAAAAGATGTGGAGTTAAGGCAGATGATTCTTCAGGAATCGCATAGTAGCCCTTATGCTATGCATCCTGGAGGAGTTAAGATGTATCGGGATTTGCGACAGCAATTTTGGTGGCCAGGTCTGTAGCGAGAAGTGACGGAGCGTGGAGAAGTGTTTGACGTGCCAGTAGGTGAAAGCTAAACATCAAGTGCCTTCGAGATTGTTACAGCCGGTGAAGATTCCCCAATGGAAATGGGAAAGAATCACGATGGATTTTGTTAGCGGGTTACCTCTTACGCCCACTAAGAAGGATTCGATTTGGGTAATCGTGGATCGGTTGACGAAGTCTGCTCACTTCATACCGGTTCAAGTGGACTTTTCTCTGCAAAAGTTGGCTAAGTTGGACGTGGCTGAGGTTGTAAGACTACATGGTGTACCGGTCTCGATCATTTCCGACAGGGACCCTAGGTTCACGTCACAATTTTGGAAGGCTCTTCATCAAACAATGGGAACAAGGTTGGACTTTAGTACCGCTTTTCACCCATAGACTGATGGTCAGTCTGAAAGGGTAAGTCAGATATTGGAGGATATGCTAAGGGGTTGCATCATCGATTTTAGGGGTAGTTGGGAGGAATATTTGCCCTTGGCAGAATTCGCATACAATAATAGTTATCAAGCTAGTATTCAGATGGCGCCGTACGAAGTGTTATATGGTAGGAAATGTCGTACTCCTACTTGTTGGACGGAGTTGGGTGAACGTCAGGTGTTGGGTCCTGAGCTAGTTTCAGAAACGGAGGAGAAAGTTAAGTTAATACAGGCTCGATTGAAGGAAGCATCTGATCGGCAGAAGTCTTATGCTGATCTAAAGTGAAAGGAGGTGGAATTTGTAGTCGGAGACCAAGTCTTTTTGAAGGTTTCTTCATGGAAAAAGGTAATGAGGTTTGGACGGAAGGGTAAGCTAAGTCCTCAGTTTATTGGGCCTTATCAGGTGCTAGAACGTGTGGGGCCAGTGGCTTATCGTTTGAAGTTGCCTTCAGAGTTGGAGCAGATACATGACGTGTTCCATGTCTCGATGCTAAGACGTTATCGTTCTGATCCATCGCATGTGGTGCCGGTGGAAGAAATTGAAGTAAGGCCAGATTTATCTTTTGAGGAGGAACCAGTGCAAATCTTGGATCGAGACATAAAAGTGTTGAGAAGGAAGTCCGTCCCTTTGGTCAAAGTTTTGTGGCAAAATCACGGCGCAGAAGAGGCGACGTGGGAGCCAGAGGATGTTATGCAACAGCAATATCCCCACCTCTTTTGATCAGGTAAATTTCGAGGTCGAAATTTATTTTAAGGGGGGTAGAACTGTAACATCCTGAATAATTGGGTCTGTGCATTTTATGTGTTTGAATGCTTAAAACTTTAAATTGAGAATTTGAGGTACAAATGGGGCTCAAATTGGGCTAAGGCCTTGTTCTAAATATTTTGTTCAGACACTCTAGGGGTTTAAATTGAAGTTTTAATAGTTTAATGGGTATATTGGGCTTGTGGACAAAAGGAAATGGTGCCACTTAGGAGGAAGAGAAGTTGGCGTCACTTGTGCATGAGGAAGGCCCAAATTGTGGTTGCTTGAAGCCCAAGATTTAGGGCTAAAATTCGGCATTTAAATCAGCAAGGGGCGGCGCAAGGCTAAATTCTAGGGATTTTATGTGTGTGGATAATAAGTAGATAAAGGCTATTTTTGAGGAGATAATAGATCAAAGATAGGAGCCATCTTTAAGTGTTTAATGCTAGCCGAAACTATGAAGAATTTGAAAAGAAAGGGGCATTCGGTTTTGGCTTAAGGTGTATGTGCCGAAATTGATAGCAAGTTCTCATCATTCATCTCTTTTCTTTGCCGAATTTCTGACTTCACTCTTGCTCTTCTCTCTTTTCTTTCTCTAACAGAAACTAAAACTCTCTAAGTCTAAATTGCCGAAATCCTGCTATTCTTTTCTTTGGCCGAATCTCTCTACCTAGTCCTTGCTTTTATTTTTCCAATTCTTTGTTCTTCTAAAAGCCGAAATCACTAAGATCACACCTCCTGAAGTTGCCGAATTCTTTTCAAAGGAGTCTACTTGTGCCGAAATCTGAAGGAAACAATAGGTAAGTATTGATTTCGGGATTTCAATGTTTTTCGGCTTTTCAAAGTCCCTAGCCGAATGGCTATTTAGAAACTAATCTCTTATTTCACTCTTATTTTCGACATTCTGGGATCTGAAGAGGAGTCAATCACGTAGATCTCTAAGTCATAAGTTCAGTAATACTCGAATCAAGGTACTTTCGGGATTTCAAGGTAAGGAAGTCTATTGATTTTAGTGTGTAAAATCGGGTAGAACACTAACCATGGCCGATTATAGGAGAGGGCCTATTTTCACATCTTTCTGGCTTTTTTGAGCAAGTTGTAGATCGGTTTAGCAAGAGTATCGACATTAATCAGGTGTGTAACTACTCACACCATTAGATTGATTGCTAAAATATATGTATGTAATAAATCTTTTATACTGTGTTAAATGCCGAAATTCTGGCATATCATTTGGAAACCCGAAAAGGGTAAAAGCTGAATACGAGATTAGTGTTTTCTGCCACTCATCAGTGATTTATTCTGTTAAATGATAAGTGATATATGTCGATTGTTATATATATGCTTGGGGTTGGGAAATTAATGAAAAGGGGAAGTGATCTGTTCTGGTGGCTTATGCCATTTCAGCCTGGTGACTCTGTCACATACTCTGTTTCTGGTGGCTCTAGCCATTTCAGCCTGGTGACTCTGTCACAACTTTGACGATGAGCAGCTAACTGCAGCATGATTGCCATCGATGGTGTGTAGCGGTGTGGGTTGATTGTAGAAATCCCCAACGGTGTGATTGGCAGGTAAGGGTGGTGTGTAGCGGATGGAAACCTAGGATTGGGTTGGGTTTTATGTATGTTATTTTTTGTACTATATTTCATGTTTTGATCTGTGGGCTAAGGCCCAATCTAACGGTGCTTGAGGGTTGCACACTGAGTCTCACGACTCACCCTTTTATTTTAACAATTTCATGTGACACTTAGCGCATCGGACCGGGCTGGAAAGGAGAGCAAGGTGGCCATGCAAAAGAGCATTCGGATTTAGCTAAAAGACTTCAATTTATTATTTTATATTTTTATTTTAAGTGGGTTTAAATATGGTTGTAATAAGGCTTTGGGCCACTAGACTATTATTCTCTGTTTTGGGTTTTTACTTTGGGCTTCTACTGTAATATCCCGAAATAGGGGTTGCGAGTTTGGTAAATAACTCGAGTGTTAGTAGGCCTCAAGAGTGGTTTTGATTTGTTTTTGGAGTTCCTAAAGCCCGAGGATAAAAAGGGAGTAATTTGAAAATTTTTGAAAATTGAGGGCTAAAAGAGGAAAATATGGAAGAAGGCCTTAAGTAAAAATTTTGTAAGGCTTTGGACATGAAAGTCCAGGTAGCTAAGTGGCTTCCGTGTGCCACTTAAGGATCGGCGCCAGAACAGGTTAGGGGATCGAGTGGCATGGGGCGCATAGCATTTTATTTTGCAAGCATGCGCTACTTTAAAGAAAGCTTTATAAAAAAATCGAGGTGATTAGTATCACAAAAAGGCGCCTGGCCGAGTGGTTGAGACGCTAGCAGCGAGAGAAAGACCTTCGCAAGGACTCGAGTTCGAGTCCTGAAGGCTGCGCTTTATCTTGTTTTTGCATCAGGCAAGGGGCGCATGCAAGTAAGGATTAAAAGGATTTCCGATGCGTTTGTTAGCATGAATTGAACCTTGGCCGAATGGTTAAGGACCTTGCTGGGAAGCTGCGACTAGGCGGACTCGCGTTCGAGTCCTGGAGTCCGCACTTGAAGCATTTTATTTTTAGTGCTAAAGTGAAGGGAGCCAAGGAAAATAAGGTTTAAAAGAAATTCTCGTCGAGATATGGCATGAAAGTCCCAGTAGCAAATTGGCAGGAAGTCTGGAGGATTCACTCCAGGTCTCGGGTTCGAGACTTGGAGGCTGCACCTGGATCTTTCCTTTTTCTTTTGAGACCGGCGTAGGAGCTGGTGGTTGCATGGGCAATCAATGCATGCAGCATGCACGCATGCAGCTTAAATTGCTGCTTGTTTGCCTTATTTTAAAACATAGGGCAGTATTCTTTTATTTTTATTATGGGCCAGTTATATTTTTATTCTAATGTTTTATTATTATTATAAGAGATGAGCAAGGTGATGGAATAAAGAATAAATAATGTGTTATTATTTTATTAAAGGATAAATTTTAGATTTGGGAAGGATACATGTATGGCCGGCCTTGGTTTGGTAAAAAGAAAATCATGGCCATTAACCCTTTTATTTTATTAAAAGATGGGTTATTATTTTATAATGTATAGAAAATGATGAGGCATGGGATATATTTTGATAGTTTGTGTAAGGTAATGGAAGAATGAATAAACAATGTATCATCCTTTTTCAAGGGTGATGGGTCTTTTGCTTGGAGGAATAAACTCAATTGTTGAAGCATGTCTTGGGGGAGTTGATCGGCCATGTGTTTGGCAAGGATGCATGGCCGAAATTCACACTTCATTTCCTTTCCTTTTGTGTCTTAACCGAAAATGGAAGAGAGAGAGCATGGAGTGAGTATTTTTCTCTTCTCTACTTCGTAAATGGCCTAATGTTGAGCTCTTGAAGGACCTTCATTTCGACTTTGAGTGTAAGAAAGGGTGCCAAATCTCTTTGTTTTGCTTTCCTTCTTCCTACATGTTGCTTGGCCTGTTTTGAGTTGAACTAAAAGAGTGTTAAAATGAGATAGCCGAACACCCAACCTTCCTTTGAGAGCATGGCCGAATATGTAGTCATTTTCTTTTAGAGTATAAGCCAAATCTCTAGAGAACCTCATCAACATTTCTTTTTGGTCTTAAGGGTTGAATCATTAGAGAAGGTGCCTTCGACTACTTCCTTTTAGTCTCTCTAAACAAACATTGTGTTGAAGAGTTTTTAAAGGAGCCTATTGGTTTCGGCTACACAAGGAGTTTGATAACTACCAAAGGCATGCAAATCTTTTGAGACTTGGAAAAAAAGCTAGGTAAGCATTATGCATATCTCGGCCGAGGGCCTTTGTTCATGTGTTAGCCGAATATTTTGTTTAGAAGGTTTTGAAGAGTGTTAAGATGTGGTAACCAAAACCTTAATCTAGTCTACTTGTGGCCGAACCTTCAATAACTATGTTGATGTGCTCTTTTGTGTAGTTGAAGGAAGGAATCTTTAAAGGAGCTCTCGGATTTTTGAACATCAAGGCAAATAGTGTTTCGGGATCGAAATAAGCAAGGGGTGGCCGAATGTGTATAAGGTTATAATGATGTGCTCTGTTGTGTGTAGCTAGTGTTAAGGAGCACAAATGACTCTTTCGGAAATTAAAGTGCTCAAGGTAAATGACTCTTGGCATTCGGCCTAAGGCCATTTTATTGGTACTAAGTGTGACCGATTTCGGTTATGTGTTTTAGGAGCAAATCGATAAAAGTAACAGAAGCTTTCGGGATGTTAGATTCTGTTAGATTCGATAAATCGGAATCTCGCTATAGTCAGGTGCGTAGTTATCGCACTGTACTCCTGTTTGTAAATTGTTATATGTGTTGTATATGTTATTTCATGTAAACGTATATGTTATGCATGTTAGCCGAAATAAAGGCTAAGAGTGTGGATGCCCAAGGTGAGTAATCGATTAATCAAGTTAATGGTTATGATAATAACTTGTCAGTGATTTGCGATAATAAATGCTTATTGATGAATGTGTAAAATAAAGTGATGACATGTTATGTATATTGTTTTGAGTATTATGTGACCATGGTATAAAATATATATATACTTGTTTCGTACAAAATGTTGCTATGGTACATATAAGTACGCATGAGACTTGTGATGTGACTATTGAAAAAAAAAAGGGTGTACACTATGTGAGTGGTCTAATGCTAGCCTCGTGCTACATTCGCGATTGATGATTAGTGAATCGATTGATATGTGGATCACTATGTGATCGGTGGCTTAGCCACGACCTTAAGAAATAATGTGCAAAAGAAAGATGTGTGGATCACTTTGTGGATTGGACTTCGTAATTGTATATTTGTGATCATATTTATAATATTGTGTATTCATAATTGCATATTTATAATTGTATGTTATATATATATATGGATTGTGTGGATATGGGCCAAGCCCATATGTGAGGACATGTGTATTAACTATGCACTGAGTCTTGGTGACTCACTCTATTTTTATTAAACCTTTCAGGTGGCGTGTAAAGCTTGGACCGGGTCGGAGAGGATACAAAGGTGGCCATGAGGAAATGGACTTTTATGAAAAGGGACGGTTTATTTGATTAATTAAATAATGATATTTTTCGTATTTTGATTAAGTGTGTATTGTAATAAGGCCCACTAAAGTATTTCAGTTCATTTGTTAAGTATCGTTACTATTATGCCCTATTATGGAAGGATGATTAAAGATTGATTTCTAATGGTTTTATTTTCTCAATAAAGCTTGAAACCGATATGTTTATAACACACTCCGATTTTTACTTTGAATATTACAAGTCACGAAAATGTTTTACTAAACTCAACAAATTTTCAACGGTATACCTCTTAGGTAAGAATGTTTTTCGAAAGTGTTCCGCGGTGGCATTCCAAATTCGGTCGGATTAAATGGGCCGGTTTGGGGTGTTACATCTACTATTTTTTTTTTAGACATTTAAACTTTAATTAAACTAAGGCATCTGTTAAGATTTTGGTTTTTATTCATAATCAACAAATTAAATTTATATCTTATTATAAACTTATCGAATTGTCAAGTTTTCCCGAACAGAAGATTAAATACAAGAAAAATAAATTCCCAGAAATTGCAACATCTTTTACAAAATTTCTGTAGTGACATACCAGATCCGGTTGTAGTGTTTGGGCCGGGTTTGGGATGTTACAGTGCAAAACCAAAGCACTGAGCCCCAACAATTAAAACAACCAATTGGTTGAACAGAGTGGAGAGAAAGCAAAAGAAAAAAGTGGCAGAAAAGAAGGGAACAGAGGAAAAAGCAGAAAACGTCAGAAAGGTTGCAAAATTTTGGGAAAAGAAAAATAAAAATGAAAATTCAATTCAATTACCCTCCAAACTCCCCACTCCATCCACTAATTACTAAATCCCAATAAATCTGACCACTAACCTCATCCAACTACCTCATAATATCAACTCCACCGAAACTCTATCACAAAACTGAGCAAAAATTAACACCCATGCTTACGCAGGGGTTCGAACATAGGTCCTCCCACACACTAACTCCTTACCACTCAAACCAGCAAGCTCATTCTGATATGGATTAACAAATAATTTAATAAAAGCCCATTCAATAAGAGTAAGGCTTGGATCTAAAATAACAAAGTTTTGCCAAAAGTGGGAATTGAACCCAAGACCTCATACACACACCTAGGACACTTAATCACTGAAACAGATACACATTTGTGTCAAATTTCACAATTACATACTTAAATTATTCAGGGCGTTACAACTCTACCCCTTAAAAGAAATTTCTTCTTCGAAATTTACCTGATTCGAACAGATGAGAATACTGTTGACGCATCGAGTCCTCAGGTTCCCACGTGGCTTCCTCAGTGCCATGATTTCGCCATAGGACCTTAACCAACGGGATGGACTTCCTCCTCAGAACTTTAAAATCATGATCCAAAATCTGAATCGACTCCTCCTCAAAAGTCAAATATGATCTAACCTCGATCTTCTCAATAGAGGCAACATGAGATGGATCAGATCGGTACCGCCTCAACATCGAGACGTGAAACTCATCATGGATACGGTCCAACTCTAGAGGTAGCTCCAACTAATAAGCGACAGGTCCCACATGCTTCAAAATCCATTACGGCCTAATAAACATAGGGCTCAAGTTGCCCTTACAATCGAACCTCAGAACTTTCTTCCACAGAGAAACCTTGAGAACACGAAGTCACCAATAGAGTACTCGATATCTCTCCTTTTCAGATCTGCATAATACTTCTGTCTATCAGAAGCTGCCTTCAGACGATCTCGAATCAGTCTAACCTTATCTTCGGTCTTAGACTCAGGACCCAAAATCCACCACTCACCCAACTCAGTCTAACATAGCGGAGTACGACACTTACGACCCCACAAAACCTTGTAAGGTGCCATCTGAATGCTAGATTGGAAACTGTTGTTGTAGGCGGACTCAGCTAGCAGCAGAAAATCCTTCCAACAACCCTGGAAATCAATCACACAACTCCAAATCATATCCTCTAGTATCTAAATCAACCTCTCAGATTGACCATCGGTCTGAGGATGAAACACAGTACTGAAGTCTAATCTCAAACCCAGAACTGAGAAGTGAAGCGATAATCCCTGTAGTCTTACAATCTCAGAGACATAGAGCTTTGTTAGCTTTGGTAGAGAGTAGCCCGTCCTAATCGGAATAAAATGGGCGGACTTGATCAATCGATCCACGATGACCCAAACAGAATCTTTCTTAGTGGGTGTCAAGGGCAACCCACTAACTAAGTCTATCGTCACTCGTTCCCGTTTCCATAAGGGAATCTTAATAGGTTGTAGCAAGCCCGAAGGCAATTGGTGCTCAGCCTTAACTTGCTGGCACATCAGACAACGAGCAACAAAATCTGTAACTTCACATTTCAAACCCAGCCACTAGTATAGTTCACGGAGATTCTGATACATCTTGTTACCACCGGGATACATAGCCTAAGGGCTGCTATGCGCCTCCCTCAGAATCAATTGTCTCAGATCAGAATCATTCGACACGCAAACCTAACCTTGAAAACATAGAATCCCATATTTATTCAGCCCAAAATTAGAAGTACTGCCACTCTCAATCTGACGAAATTGCAAACCCAGAGACTCATCCCCTAACTGTTTATCCTGAATCTGATCAATCCAAGGCGACTTAACTTGTAACTCTGCTAACAAACCTCCATCATCGAACAGACTAAGACGAGCGAACATCGCTCTCAAATCAGTCATAGCTCTACGACTGAGAGCATCGCCCACCATATTGGCCTTACCAGGATGATACTCTATCATGTAGTCATAATATTTGAGCAACACAATCCATCAACACTGTCTAAGATTCAACTCCTTCTGGGTAAGGAGGTACTTGAGGATCTTGTGATCAATGTAGATGATACACCTCTCACCATACAGATAATGCCTCCAGATCTTTAATGCAAAAACCAAAGCAGCTAACTCGAGATCATGCGTCGGATAATTCCCCTCGTGTGACTCGAGATCATGCCACAACCTTACCATCTTGCATCAGTACACATCCCAAATCGATGTGCAATGCAGTACTAAAGACCACAAACTCTTTACCAGATTCAAGTTGTATTAGAACAAGAGCATGAGTCAGAACACACTTGAGCTTCTCAAAGCTTGATTGTTGCGTATCAGTCTAGAAAAACGGAACTCCTTTGCGCAGGAGCTTAGTCAAAGTGGCTGCAATCAAAGAGAACCCCTCGACAAACCGCTGATAATATCTCGCAAGACCCAGAAAACTGCAAATCTCAGATACATTCTTAGGCTGTTTCCAATCAAGCACAGCCTTAAACTTTCCAGGATCAACTCGGATCCCCTCAGCAGAAACCACGTGCCCCAGAAAAGTTACCTCTCGCAACCAAAACTCACATTTTCTCAACTTAGCATAGAGCTGTTTCTCTCGGAGTATCTGAAGCACTACTCTAAGATGCTCATCCTCGATCTTAGAGTAAACCAAAATATCGTTGATGAAGACTACGATGAACTAATCCAGATACAGCTAAAACACTAGGTTCATCACATCTTTAAATGTCGCCGGAGCATTCACCAGACCAAAGGGCATAACTGGGAACTCATAGTGCCCGTAACGAGTCCTAAATGCCGTCTTATAAACATCCACCTCCTTAACTCTTAACTGATGATACCCAGAATGGAAATCAATTTTCGTAAACACTGAAGCCCCTCAGAACTGATCAAACAAATCGTCAATCCTCGGAAGTGGATACTTATTCTTTGCAGTTAGTTTATTCAACTGGCGGTAGTCAATGCACATCCTCATGGTACCATCCTTTTTCTTTACGAATAGAATCGGTGCCCCCCACGGAGACACACTAGGGGAGATGAAACGACATCCAGAAGCTCTTGAAGTTGAGCCTTAAGCTCTGAAAGCTCATTCGTTGCCATTCGGGATGGAGCGATGGACATCGGAGTTGTACCCGGTAGAAGCTCAATGCAAAACTCAACCTCCCGACTTGGAGGTAAAATTGATAACTCTTTAGGAAAAGCATCTGTAAATTCGCTCACTGTTCTGATATTCCTGACAGAAGAGTCCCTAGAAACTAAAACACTAACGTGGGCCAAATACGCCTCACACCCTTTTCGAACTAATATTTTAGCCACAAGAGCGGAGATCATATTGGACAGATAATCTCGACGCTCACCAATCACAACCACCTCCTTATCATCCTCGGTCCTCAAAACAACCCTCTTAGTCGTGCTAGCCAAGCTAACTTGGTGCTCAACTAACCAGTCCATACCCAGAATTAAATCAAACTCCCCAAACGGTAGCTTCATCAAATTTGCCAAAAACACAGCCCCTTGCACTTCTAACGGAACATTCCTATATAGACTATTAACCCGAACAAATTTCCCCAATAGACTTAGTAAAATATATGGAACATCAAAAATAGTGCTAGCAACATAGTAATGTGTAGAACCTACGTCTATCAGAGCAGTATATGGAACATCAGAAATAAAGAACGTACCCGTGATAACATCAGGAGCGTATCTATCCTCTCAGCGTTGAATAGCATAAACTAGTCAGGCTGCCTCGCCTCAATCTATCTAGGACCTCTGCCCGGTGCTCTCTGTCCTCGGCCCATACCATTACCATCCCTGGCTGGTCCACGGCCCCTAGGTGGCTACTGAATTGCCCTCTGAGGCTGTACAAAACTCGATCCCGTAGCTTGCATCTGATCAGCATGCTGTGGACACTCTCTAATCAGATGCTCTAAATACCCACACCGCAAACAAGCCCCTAACCTCCTCCAACACTCGCCCGGATGGCACCTACCACAATCACCACATGGTTGAATCTTAGTAGGAGCAATAGGAATCCCCACTCTAATAGGCCCATCAGGTCTGGCCCATTTCTTCGACCTCTAAACAGAACTAGAGGGCTCCAAATCCCTCTTATTCTTGCCTCTTTTACGATCCCCATTCTGGCGCTCCACGCGCTTAACCTTCTCGGTGATCTTAGCCTTATCCACTAGAATTGTCAACTCTCACTCCATTTGTGGAGCAAGTAATACTATCAAATTATCCCTCAAGCTATCCTCAAAACGAACGCATCTCTCATACTCAGACGCCACCATGCCTCGAGCATAGTGGCTCAACCTCAGAAACTCGACCTCATACTCGACCACAAATCTATCACCTTATGTGAGATTCATGAACTCACGCCTACAAGCATCAACATAGCTCGCGCCCATATACTTCCCCTGGAAAGTAGTCTTAAAGTAGTCCCAGTTTAGACGATCAAATTGAGTACCCTCCTCAACTGACAACCACCACTGATATGCCTCGCGGCGAAGGAAAGAGACTGCACCCTTAAGTTTCTACTCAGGACTACAGTTAATGTTGTTCATGATCCTCTCGGTGGCCTCCAACCAATACTCGACCATAGTAGGGGCGACTCCAGTAACACCCCTAAACAGCTCAACTCTATTGGACCGGAGTCATTCAGTTACTGACCCACAGCCCCCAGATCTAGTGTGAGTCCATCGACCCTCTCCAGAACCCTCAACATGGCTTGGGACAGTGCGTCGTCCCCAACCGAACAAATTTGAGACCCAGTCTCTGTAGAAGGCGAGACCGATGTCTCACTCGTATCTAAATTTGGCATACTGCCCAGAGAGGAAGACTCAGCACGAGCCCCCCTACAACCTCTACCGCACCTACGAATACCACGACCGCGAGTTCCATGAGCGCTCATCGTATATTTCAAATTTGTCTATATTATAGAATTTTATGCATCAGTTCCAGTATTTATTAACAGATATTTTATGCTTAAATTATCAAAAGTTCAGAAATATTTCAGAGGTTTTAGTCTCTAACTAACTTAGTGTAGTTTTAGAAAGTACTAACTACAGTGTTTTTAGAATATTCTATCTAAGTTCAGAAATAATTACAGAACCAGCGCCGGAGACTCGGTGTACCACATACCTACTCAAAATTATCCAAATTATTTCAAAACCAGTCCCTTTTGGAACACAATTTTGGAACCCAAAATTCACAACTCGAGTTTTGCAACATGACTCTGATATCATTAAATGTAACACCCCAAACTCGGCCTAGACGTTGAGTTATTCGATAAAGCTTTGTAACCCATATTCCTTAAAAACTACTAATGAAAGAGTTATTTAAACAATTCATTATCAAAACATAATCTATAATGAAAGTCTTTGAAACCGTTATATTTAATAATACCTTTCGTATTTCCAGAAAACTACTGTTTTAGTAAAAACCATGTTTTTAGCCGACCGTCGCAAATAAAAAAAGTCAAATAAAAAAATCCAAATCCAAAATTAAACCAAACAATCCGAAGAGTCCATAAATTACAAAACTCCCAGAAAATAATCCTTACTTAAATAAAAATAAAAATCTTAAACAATGTACAAACTCGTGGTCACCGTGAGGCTCCGTCACACTGATCCACCTAAGTCTGTGGATTACCTAAATAAATCAGACAAACAGAGGTGAGTTTTCATAAACTCGGAGTGTAACCCAGCAAAATAAACAAGCAATACAAACAGAAATCTCATATACAGTCAGTTACAGATTCGGACTTATGTCCATTTCAGATACAGATAATAGAATTAGTTATGCTGAACAAATATACAGAATCCTACCCCCATCCTCTATACACCAACTCCGACCATCCCATCACACCATGTGGGGTTAAAAACACACACCCATCCCTACACACCATATCGTGTCATTACGAAACATGTCAGATAATATGCAGTAAAGTTGCCAGAATATAGGCAAAGGCCGCCATACAGAATACTTCCTCCACATATACAATTCCCACCCCAATCATATATACAGAATACAGATACAGAAATATCATGCTTACATGCTCGTATACAGATAACATGTATAAATTTAACAGAATAGTCTGACATGCATAATAGTGTCCTACTTAGAGCAGAATATCAAAATATCATATCACATTATTTTAGGGTTTGGTTATCCCTTACTGACCATACAGTAGGCCCACAGTCAATCGGAATGACCAGTGCAACCCTAGAGAAAATTTTAGAAGTATGGGCCCACATGCCTGTGTGGCTTACCCGTGTGGGCCCACATGCCCGTGTGGCCCATGCAGCTTGACCCAAAATTCACACGCTTGTGTGGACCACACACCCAATATAACTTAGCTTGTATGGCCCACACAACCACACTCACACCACCACACTGCCATGTCTCACACACAACCAACCACACGGCCGAGCACATGCCCGTGTGGTGTCGACAAAGAGCTTTTTTGGCTTTCGCCGAAACCCAATTTTCTGCGTTTTCGGAACACACTTGGTTTGATTTTGATGTCAAAGCAACTCCGAGACCTATGAAACCTATAATCACAACCGTAATTGTAATAGGCCCATTTTGCTCGGCCCATTTTAAAACCAAATAATAAACCAAAATACGAACCCAAATAAAAACCAAAAATCAATTATCATAATAAATCCAACATAAAGTCCAATGTCCATTTACAATTGGCCCAAACAAAATATAAACCCGAATTAAATTAAAACCTAATTTTATAACCCAGTAAACTTGACCCTAGATAACAGTCTAAATTTTATACAGACTCGAATTAACCAAAACGAGCCCAATTCTAAACCCACCCGAATGGCCCAATTCCAAAATCTTCTGGTGCCTCCTCAGCTTCCCCACGCGCGCCCCTTTGGCTTCTCGCGTGCTCTCCACGAGCGCCTTTTTAGATCCCCGTGAGCAGATCCCACGCGCGCCTTGCAGCCTCATTACCGCTTCAGCAACAGCTTCTCCCATGAATGAGCGCACAATGTCCACACCTGCAAAATAAATACAGCAGAGCAAAAACCAGCAAGGATAACAGAAAACGAAAACATATTGTATTTCATTTTTTATTTTATTTTTTATTTCATTCGGCTATAAAAGACCAAAGAAATCACTTGTAAAGGGGATACAATTTTTTTGTATAGACACAAAAATAGAAGAAATAGTAAGGGAAACAAAGGTGATTTTCTCACATTTTCTTTTCTTTTCCTTTTTGTTTTTCTTTTTTGTTATTTATTTGTAAATAGAAAGAGAAGCAAGGAGAAAAAGAGTTTACCTTCGAAAGATCCTGCTCTCGTTCCCTCCGTCGCAATCGGGGCTGGACGAAGAGGTGGTCAGTCCAATAGGAATTTCGTGAATCATTTCTCGCGTTGGCAGTGGCGATTTGGTGATAAACGAAAAAGGATTTGGATTGCGGCGGATAAACAGAGAAAGAAAAGGGAGCTAGGGTTCGAGGTTACAAAATGAAAGGATTAAGTTTTTCTTTTGGATTAATCTTAAAGTTTATTAACCTTTTAAAGAATAATGCAAAACAGCGCCGTTTAGGAGGGTGTAGATCCGCACGTTGACCCGCTTGGTGACCCAGATCCGCGCCTTTCCTCATTAAAAGGAACATTTACTCATTTAGTCCCTCTGCTCTTTGATTCTGTCGCAATTTAGTCCTATTAAACGCAACGTTTTGGTTAACTGAAATATTTTCTGTTTTAGTCCTTGTTTATTTACACGCATCTTGATTTGGTCCTTAATCTTGCTTAAACTGTCCCATTTATTTATAAATAGCCTGGTAGTTTTATTTTGAATTCAATTAGGTATTTTATTTATTTATTTATCATATAAATGTTTGATTTTAAATTTCCTATTTCTTGGTTATTAGTAAATTGCATAGATTTTGACTTAAACACTTTTATATACTATTATTATATAAATATACATGCATAATTCATATTAAAATTATTACATATTATATACATATTATTATTAATTTCATAATTATACATATCTTCTTTTAAATCCATAGGTATATTTAAAACACTATTATTTTTTCATGCATTACTATTATTTTAAATCTATTTCGAAAACCTTCACGCATTATTATTTTCCCATGTAAATTATTTATATTAGGTTTTTATTCCATATATTATTCATGTAGATTAATATTCTATTTTGTATATTATTTATTTTAGTTTTCTTTGTATATAATATTCCTTTTCAAATTATTTATACTATTATTTTATTCATCCACGTTAAAAGACTTACCATATTTTATTTTAATTCGTTTAATTAGCTATATTTTTAGCTCTCATGTTTCTTGATTTGTAATGTAGGTATTTTCAAAGTAAGAATTGATGATTATTGTTTTCGTATATTTTGAATTGTGTTCATTATTCTTGACATCTATTTGTACAAAGGTTATATTCACATGTTATTATTCTGTAGTCAATATTATATTTTTCCTTATTACCTAGTAATTCAATAAAAGTATCTTAAATTGATTCTAAAATCATTTATTGAAAGTGCTCTTGAACAAGGTAATATTCGTGCATTTAGAAATTCGAAGAAATCGTGCCCAATCGTGCTGGGTGTGGTTTCTTGTTTGACCAAATAAATGAATATCCTTTCAAATTTGGTCCATATTTTCAAAATAAAGTAATATTCATGCATTTGAAAATTCGAAGAAATCATGCCCAATCGTGCTGGGTGTGGTTTCTTGTTTGACCAAATAAATGAACATCCTTTCAAATTTTGTCCATATTTTCGAAATAAGGTAATATTTGCGCGTTTGGAAATTCAAAGAAATCGTGCCCAATCGTGCTGGGTGTGGTTTTTTGTTTGTCCAAATAACCAAATACCCTTTCAAATTTCAATACATGTGCTTGGAGAATTTTAGGGATGATCTTGAATTCAAGGACTCAGATTATCGTGTCCAATTGTGCTGGACCTGATACTCTATTCCTTCGAAACAATGGAATCTCAATATTCAATCAAGTTATCTAAAATAAAAACACAAAATTTCAAAACTATTTCAAACTTTTCGACATTAGGACATCAATTAGTCAATTTGGTACCAATTTTGGGCGTTGCGAGGGTGCTAATTCTTCCTCGCACGTAACCGACTCCCGAACCCATTTTCTTTTGGAAATTGGTAGACCAAAATTTATTTCAAAGGTGACCCGATCACACCTAAACAAAAATGATTGTTGGCGATTCCATGTTTTAAAGTTGATTCCCGTTTTTCAAAACCTGATTTAAAAATGGTTTCGACAGTAATCACACACCTACCTCTCACGAATAGAAATCACTAATACGGACTAAGTTGTTGTAGCGAACTCCTCAACTTGACGGTCTTCTCCTACGCACACACTCCCAGAGATTAATATCTTAAACCATAACACCAACACCCATTCAAAAGGGTGAGAATCAAAAGAACGAACCTACAGACTTACCAAAATGAACGATGCAGAACCGAAGCACTGAGCCCCAACAATTAAAACGACCAATTGGTTGAACAGAGTGGAGAGAAAGTAA
This sequence comes from Gossypium australe, assembly GCA_005393395.2. Lineage (NCBI taxonomy): Eukaryota > Viridiplantae > Streptophyta > Magnoliopsida > Malvales > Malvaceae > Gossypium > Gossypium australe. Next base: position 32,882,183 of record CM016617.1, read on the forward strand.
AAACAAGAAGTGGTAGAAAAGAATGGAACAGATGAAAAAGCAGAAAACGTTAGAAATGTAGCAAAATTTTGGGAAAAGAAAAACAAAAATGAAAATTAAATTCAATTACCCCCAAACTCCCCACTCCATCCACTAACTACCAAATCCAAATAAATCTGACCACTAACCTCATCCAACTACCTCAGAATCCCAACTCCATCGAAACTCTATCACAAAACCGAACAAAAATTAACACTCACGCTTGCACAAGGGTTTGAACACAGGACCTCCCACATATTAACTCCTTACCACTCGAACCAGCAAACTCATTCTGATATAGATTAACAAACAATTTAATATAAGCCCACTTAATAAGAGTAAGCTTAGATTCAAAATAACAAAGTTTTGCCAAAAGTGGGAATTGAACACAAGACCTCACACACACACCCAAGACACTTAACCATTGAAAGAAATACACATCTATGTCAAATTTCACAATTACATACTTAAACTATTTAGGGTGTTACACTTAGGAGATAATTGAGTATTAAGTTTCAAATAAGAAACTAGTGGAGTACTTATATGTCACATCCCGAAAATAGGGTTAGTAGAATTGGACATTAAAATATGGGTTTGAGAGAAAAATCAGATTTTGTCATAGGAATTAAAATAGGATAAAATAAGTAATTATTTGATAATAGTAAAAATAATAATTAAATTAAATAATTATGGTATTAATTATCAGGGAATTAGTAAATAAAATTAATAATAATAGAGACTAATTTGAGAATAGTTATTAAAGTAGAGGTTAAATGTGTAAATTAAAAACTAGTGGTTAAAACAAGAGCTATTAGAACAAGGGAGAATAGGGGAGGACTTATAGGGCAAATAACCCATTTTTAAAAAAGGGTTAGTTGGCTATAAAAAGCCACACCCATCATCTGTTTATTTTTATTTTGTTTTCCTCCATTTTTTTTCGTTTTTAAATTTTGTTAGATCTAGATTTAAAACTTTTCTTTCAAAAAATTTTGCATCTCATATATTTTCTTGGCATCCAAACACTCTTTATTCCTTCAATTTTGCAAGAAAAGCACTCTTTCTTCTCTAATTTCTCACCTAAACTTAGCTCATTTTTGCTCAATTAGTACAAATTCATGGAGGTTTTCAAATTGAAGGTAAATCTATTATTATCTTATGTATTAAATTTATATTAGGTGTTTTTAATTTGAATTTTCATAGATCTAAGCAAGAAAATTAAAGATCCATGGTTTTAAAGCTATTTTTGCATAAAAATGGTAAATCTCATAAAAAAGCGCTAAGAGATGTTTTTAAAATTATTTGTAGTATATTTTGATGAGATTATGTAACACTGAAACACCCCAAACCCGGCCCATGAGCCTTGACCGGATCTGGTATGTTCCTCGATGTAAACCGGTTCAAATTTCTTTTGTTACTTAGGAAAAATTTGTGTGTTTTGAAAGTAAAATTGTTTTGGGTTGGGCTTGAGTTGAAAACGAGTTTATTTTATATTGAAAACCCATTTATTTCAGGTGACAAAATATAAGAGTTTATTTTAAATTAAATTTACTTAAAACTTTGCTTGATAAAAATTCGTACATAGTAAATAAGAGCAAAATAAAGTAATCCAACTATGGCCTTATTACATCAAATAATTCCCAAAAATAAATTAAAATGCTTAAATAGAATAAAAGTCCAAATAATAAAATTTTCCTTACTGTGCATGGCCACCTTTAAGCTCCTGCCGACCCGATCCATTACTGATCATCACCTGGAAGAAAAATATTCCCCAAACGAGGTGAGTCAAACAGACTCAATGTGTAACCAACACTAAAACTTAACAATTCTGGCATACAATATCATATCACATACTTATTCATATAACAGATATAAAATAATGATGCAAACCCGAACCCAAACCTAGATGCCATCCGCTACACATCACCCGTACCAACCTGCACACCATGGGGACTAATAAGTCAACCCTCCATCCGCTACACACCATCGAAGGCAGTCGCTGCAGTCGACGTGCTCATCGCCCTTATAAAATTCGTGGTCTTAGGTCACCACATTCAGATATCTTGGTCTTAGGTCACCACATTCAGATATCGTGGTCTTAGGTCACCACATTCAGATATCGTGGTCTTAGGTCACCACATTCACTTCCCCTTTCATATAACCCGAATGCCCCATATCATTCATATCATGCATATTACATAATTTCACATTCTTATCACTTTTCACATGTTACATATATAACATAATTTCATATTCCTAGTAGGAGTAGGAAACGTACCTGAGTACTTTTGTACCATTACAGGGTACCTTAGCCATATTCTTACACATTCTTATAGTCACATACATATTAATTATTGCCATAAATATATCAAGAAATAGTGTGAGGTACACACCTGATTCGCTTAAGGTTTCCAATCCAAATCCCGAAAAGCTTGATCTAATGCCTTAGATCTTAGATCTCTACATTTAATCAATCATTTAATACTTAGTAAAGAGCCATTCAGCCATAAATCCAAATCCTAGTAGGATTAGTACACTAAAACTTACCTTGTTGCCGATTGACTTAAGAATCAAGTCCCGAAACTTTGTTGTATTCCTTCTTGTATTCGGCCAAACATTAAATCACATCCCAGGTTAGTTTCGGCTTTTTAAACAATTATGAAATAGAACTAGATATCAAAATAAGCCTTGGCCGAATGCTATAGACACTTACCTTGTGGATTTTAAATCCCGAAACTCACCGAATAACTAGGGAACACGCGGCCTATGGTGTACCTTCGGAAAAAGAACTTCTCCTTCCTTGTAGTCGACACTTAGTAAATCCTGAAAGTATTCCTTGCCTTAGATGTCTGTCGAAATCCCTATAACTTCATGTTAGATCATTTTCTAACATTTATTCACAACAAATAACCCTTAGCCGAATGTTAAATATGACTTACCTTAGATTCTTAAATCCTGAAATAGTTGACTTGTCTTATGAAGTTGTCGACAATGGCAGAAATCTCGAAGAGCCTTCTTTCCAAGTTTCGACTAACACAATAATGGGGTTAGATTTCCTAGTTCCGGCTTTAATCTTAGAAGAAAAAGAATGGAAATCGATAACTACTGACCTTACCCTTAATCTTTGTAATCGACAGCCCCCTTTTCTTGAGTCCTCAAAGATTCGGCTTAAGGCCTAGAGAATAGTCACACAAGTTTCGGCTTTTGGAATATTGAGAGGAGAAGAATGAAGAAGAAAAGAATAGTTGCTTAAGAAAATTCGGCAATGGTGAAATAAGGAGAAGGGAAATTCGGCAGAGGTTATCAAGGAAGAGAAAATAATGCTGAATGGCCTCTCTTTTCCTTTTATAGCCGAATTTACTAGCTTAGAATCCCTTACTTGGCCACCACTCTTCTATTTTGATAGCTTTATCACTTTAATTATCACCTAAAACTTAATCCAATAATTATCTCTTATCTCTTAATAAAAATATCAATAAAAATCCATCATTTATCCATCTATTTGCCGAATTTTAACAACAATAAAACACCTCCCTATAGAGCCTTAATGTCGTCCACTTGTCTTGTTCCTAGCACCAAAATAAAATTCTTTTATTTGCTCCCCAAGTGACTTGAACCCAGGCCCAATTGCACCTGCTTGTGGCGTCAACTATAGATGCCCTAAGTGGCGCCTCCAAGCCACTTTTCCAAGCCCATTTGTATGTCATATTTCACCCATAAATTTTCTTAAGGCCACCTTGCTTTACTTCCCTCTCTTAACCTTAGAACTTAACTTTTCCTAAAACGTTTCCTTACATTTCCTTACATTTCCTTACATTTCCAAGTTTCCAAAAATGTTCGTTTGCCTCCTTTAAACTTAACATTTTTTACATTTCCAGTTTCCAGAAATGTTCACTTTCCTCTTTTGAACTTAACATTTCTTACATTTCCAAGTTTCCAGAAATGTTCACTTTCCTCTTTTGAAACTTAACATTTCTAAATCATTTCCAAGTTTCCAAAAATGTTAATAATACATTCATAACACACAAGACATGCCATTTCGTATACTTAAATCAAAAATGCATAGGCCCATTTTCAGGATGTTACAAACACCCCCAAACCCGGCCCACGAGCCTTGACCGGATCTGGTATGTCACTGCGGAAACTGTTTGAAGAAAATATTTTGACTTAACGTAAAGCATAAAAATTTGTGGTTGTTTGTAAAATCTTGTGTATTTTGAAATTTGAAGTAAGTCGAGGTGTTACAAACTCCCAGATTAAAACTTTTATATATATATATTTTAGAATATAAATTGTTAAGAATAAAATCATTTCCAAAGTAATTATCAACCCAAATAAAATATAATAACACTTCAAATACTTAAGGCCCTTATTACAATGATTGAATACTTATAATACTGAAAAGAATAAATACTTCAATTAAACAAATAGAAACATCTTCTTTTGCATGGGCCACCTCGTATCCACTCCAACCCGGTCCTAGCTATATGTATCACCTGTAAGGTTGATAAAAATTGGGTGAGTCAACAGACTCAGTGTGCAATTAGTCCACTGAAATCCACCCACATATAAACCACATCTTAACCCACATATCAGATATCAATGCACTTATTCACATGAGTTCACTTATTGGGCTTGGCCCATAATCACATCACATATCAGATAATAAGTCACTTATTCACATAATTCCACAATTTGGGCTTGGCCCATATTCATACCACATATCGGATAATAACATATTTAACCATGTGTTTCCACTTACTGGGCTTGACCCATTACCACTTTGGTCCACATATCTTATTGGGCTTGGACCATTTTCACATTGATTCACATAGCATATTGGGCTTGGCCCATTTCCCATTAATTCTCATAGCAAACAGATTTATGCAAAATGCACCCACCCAGCCTAGGGTCCATCCTCTACACACCCCCGTACCCAGCCACCACACACCAGGGGATTACTAAATCACCCTCCAACCGCTACACATCCATTTTGGCAACAAATACCGTCCATGCGAACTTAATCGCAATTAATCCACAATGCGACCTCAGTCAGCGTCAATCCACGATGTAGCTGAAGCTATCATCAAATCCACGATGAGCACAAAGCCATCATTAACCACGATATGGCACATAGCCTATATCAACCACGTACTCGAAGTACACCCTGTCCTTCTTTCATAACCATATCCCACCCATGCACATGCAACATAAAATAGTGACATAACATAATGATGCATGAGCATGTTCATCAAGCATATCATCACATATTCATATTAACAATCACATTCATCAGATTTGGTACTTACCGGTTTATCGACATACCCCATGAGGGTATCCATATCATGATGATCACTACACTTATTAACACATTCACATAACGCATACACATATCACATACATAATAAATATCCCAGAAAACGGTAGGCTAACTACACACCTTATAACTTGAAGAACTACGCTTTCGATCCCGATGCTATCACTAAGTGATACTACGGCTATCTGCCTATTCTGCTGCTCTGACGCTGGTCCACACCCCGGTGGCCAATCCCGAACTGCAGAGACTGCTCTCCTCTTGAACTTAGGGATATGGGCTACCCCTTGTCCTTCTTGACTGGCATTCGCGTCTATCGTAGAATACTTAATCAGAAATATTCGGTTAATACGAGATCTTAATCGAATAGACTATAATCTAACATACTTACCAAAATGATCTTGAATCCCGAAAGCTTGCTTACTTATGTCGACTTGGCCCTAAAATATCATAGTTGGAATCGGCTAATTTTAATACCAAATATGGCCTATGGCCGAATACCATGAATCACTTACCTAGCTTGTTTAGATCTCGAAACACCACTTATTCCTGTCGATATCCCTGCTTATCCACATGTCAGATTCGGCTATTAGCAATAATCTAGGAAAATGGCCCTTGGCCTAACCTACACTACTTACCTCAAGCCTCCAAATCCCGAAAGATCACTTCTACAAACGTTGGCTATAAGAATCCCGAAAGATCTCCTGCGCTAGGCTGTACTTTCCCCTACAATCGGGTCTAACACATTAAAAGAGTTATAGGGCCATTCGGCCAACCCTAAAAACAAAGCCTAATCACTTGATTTCGGCAGACCTATGCAGAAAAACTCAAAACCGATTACCAAGGGGGAAAACACTTACCACTATCGCTTCCTTGAAGAGACAAAAGAGAGTAGGTTCCGGCTTTTAAGACTTGCGACTGAAAAGAGAGAATGAGGGCACTTAAGATTCGGCTAATACAAATACAAATAGGAGAATGATCACTTACAAGATTCGGCTAGGCCTCCAAATGAGTATGAAATATTCGGCTAACAATATAAAGGAAGAAGCTTGGGAAATTCAGCAATGGTGGCAAAGGAGGATTCAGCCAAGCTAGCAAATAGGGAGGAAGAGAATGAAATACAAAGGCCCTAATGCTCTTTAAAGTTTCGGTCACCAAATAAAAGAGAAAGAAAGCCGAAACTAAATGGCTTGCATAAGAGAAAAACGGCACAAATGGGAAAAAGAAAACTAAATTCGGCATACCCCTCCTTATAAAGCTTCAAAACCGGCTAGGCACCCCCCAAAGAATCCCATATTCGGCCACCAACCTTCTTCCTATCATAACCCACATTTTTCCCCTTTATCGCTTTAACAAATAAAATAAATTAATCCATCTCATATCTCTTAATCACCTATTCAAAACAAATAAAATAAATCAATTATCCTTCACTTAATCTTCTATTTTATCTACTAATCTGCTCACTCAAGATAAATAAAATAAAAACTAAAATTATCCTACTCTTTAGCAGAAATTTAAAAGGATAAATAAGCCTTATCCCATCCTTTTGAAGCCCCCTTGCCGTCCAACTCTCCTCCCTTCCTTTGACGCCACAAGCCCAAAAATAAAAGCTCCCAAGTGCTTCCCACGTTGCTCGAACCTCCTCCCTTCTCCCTTGCTCAAGGCGTCATCCACCAAGGCCCTAAGTGGCACCTTCAAGCCACTTTACCAAGCCCCAATTCATGTCTATAAATGCCTACAATTTTTCTTAAGGCCTCCTCAGCCTAGTTTCCCCTTAAAGCTTAAAATCCAATATTTTTCCCATGCATTCTCCTTCATACTAGAGTTTTAAAAACCCTTAAAACACACTCACCCATACACTGAGCCTATTAGCACATGAATTATGCACCAAATGCATAACCCCTAATTCTAGGGTATTACAGTTTAAGAGGTTTACAATTTCAATTTATCAAAATATTTAAGTAATTGCATGAATTAAATGGTTTTCTTTTGAGAATGAGGATGAACAATGTTTTTCTGAAAAAAAAAATACTAATTAAAGAAATTGAGCAAAGTTAGAGATCTAGATCTATAATTAGGCACAAGTTAAGGGGTTAGGAGATAGAAATTAAGGATTTAATTAAGTTAAAAAGGAGAAATTAAGCAAAATAGATTGTACAAAATAAGTCAAATAAGTATGTGTGGAGAGCCGTTGCATGAACACAAAGAAAGTAAGCTAGACTGTTTTTGAATGCTTAGTTATGTGTATATTTTTTGCGAAGCTAAAAACGTTAGTGGAGTCTTAACAAATTGGAATAAAGGTAAGTGTAAAGATGTCTAGTACGACGAGCCGTGGTGAGTTATAGGTGAGTGCATTCGTGTAACAACCTGTTTTCAGTGAAATCGAAATAGTGGTTTCATGACCACAAAATCTGACGAGTAAATTTTTATTTTATTTTATGATTATTTTAATGTCTATGGGATGTTAGTAAGGTCATATTAAAATTTCGTTATGAAATTTTGGTGTTCGCATGATTAATTAAGTGAAAAGTACTAAATCATACAAAGTGTAAAAATAGAGTTCCATTAGCGAAAGGGGTCAAATGGCTATGAAAATTTAAAGTGAGTAGACTTAGATGGTAATTAGACCATTTCTATTTTTAGTGGACATTCATGGCAAGATTTTATTGAAATTTTGAATGTATTTAAAGGACAGAATGGTAAATGTGTAATTAAAGGTTAAATTAAATAAAACCGAACAGCATTCATCTTCTTCAAGCTTTGTTTCAATCGAATATTGAAGGAAAAGAAGCCATTTTAGGGTTTGAGCATTCAGTTGGCTTTCTCTCTTGCATGTAAGTGTTTTCGAGCCCAATTTTTAATGATTTTTATGTTTTCAGGATCGTTGTATCTTAATTTAACTAGCCCGAGGATCAATTTGTAAAACTGTTAAAGATTGAGGTTTATGCCATGAATGTTATTATATGATTCTTGATGTTCAATGATTGATTATGACTGCTTTTTGATAAGTAAACAAGTTTTGTAAAGTGATTTTTTGATGAAAATAACATTTAAGAACTTTTTTCTAAAAATAGTAAAAGTTCATTTTAAATTTGTGAAATGATGGTTTGTAATTAGTTTAAGTCCTTAAAGAAATCATCTAGGTTGAAAAGAGGATTAAAATGCTTAGATTTCAATTTATGAGCTTAAGGACTAAATTATGAAATGTTAACATTGTTAGGGGCAAAATGGTAATTTTGCATAAAATGAAATGTGGACTAAATTGAATTCTAGAGAAATTAAATTGATTGAATTTGTCTATTAGATCAAGATAAACCACGTACATGTTTAGATCAGGGAAAATCTAAAGCCTCTAACTAGTTCGACTTCGTTTTTACACCCTAGTCATTGAGGTAAGTTCGTTTGTATAGATTACAATATGTTAATGTTATTGAATTGTATGTTATTATGTATATGTAATGCTATTGAATAATGTATATCCAAAGAAATGCCATGATGGTTATCGACTCTCAGTTGAACCTTAGAAATTCATAGGATACAAATGATATGTCATTAGGGATTTTTAAACACCCAAAAACCCGGCCCACGAGCCTTGACCGGATCTGGTATGTTCCCCGGTGTAAACCGTTTCAAATTCTTTTGTGACTTAGGAAAAACTTGTGTGTTTTGAAAGAAAATTTGTTTTGGGTTGGCTTGAGAAAACGAGTTTATTTGATTAAAAATCCTTTAGCTTTAGGTGACAAAATGTTTAGGGTTGGTTTTGATAATAAATTTACTTAATCTTTCAATTAATAAATATTTGTAACATAATACATCAAAGTGAAGTAAAGAAATTCAACTATGGCCTTATTACATTAAATAATCCCAAAATAAACTTAAAATACTTAAAATAAAATAAAAGTCTAAATCGTAAATTTCTTGCTGTGCATGGCCATCCCTAAGCTTCTGCCGAGCCCGGTCCATTACTGTTCGTCACCTGAAAATAGTTCCCACAACGGGGTGAGTCAAACAGACTCAATGTGTACACAACACTAAGTCATAATATATTCAGGCATACATATGATACACATTCAAATCATAGAATACATTTAATGATGCATTCCCAAACCCAAACCTAATTAGCCATCCGCTACACTCCCCCGTACCAACCTGTACACCGTGGGGACTACTAAGTCGACCCTCCTTCCGCTACACTCCATATCGCGGTCTTAGGTCACCGCATTCGTGGTCTTAGGTCACCACGTTCAGATTACTGTGGTCTTAGTTCACCACATTCAGATTACTGTGGTCTTAGGTCACCACATTCACTTCCCCTTCAAAATAAAACCCATATGCCCCATACAATAGTAATATGCATAAATATGCAAGAGTTCACATTCTTATTCTTATTCTCATGTTACAATTAACATATTTCATAATCCTAGTAGGAGTAGGAAACGTACCTGAGCACTTTGTACCATAACATGGTACCTTAGCCATATTCTTACACGTTCTTATAGTCACATACATATTAATTATTGCCATAAATATATCAAGAAATAGTGTGAGGTACACACCTGATTCGCTTAAGGTTTCCAATCCAAATCCCGAAAAGCTTGATCTAATGCCTTAGATCTTAGATCTCTACATTTAATCAATCATTTAATACTTAGTAAAGAGCCATTCGGCCATAAATCCAAATCCTAGTAGGATTAGTACACTAAAACTTACCTTGGTGTCGAATTAACTATAGTCAAATCCCGAAACTTCGCAGAGTTGTCCCCTTGACATCGGCTAGGCACTAATTTCACTTAACTAATTAGTTTCAGCTTTTAAACGAAGTAAGAAATAGATCTTCATACCAAAATAAGCCTTGGCCGAATGCTATAGACACTTGCCTTGTGGATTTTAAATCCCGAAACTCACCGAATAACTAGGGAACACGCGACCTATGGTGTACCTTCGGGAAAAGAACTTCTCCTTCCTTGTAGTTGACACTTAGTAAATCCCGAAAGATCTCCTCAAGGTTTCGGAAACAAGAATATTAATGGGATTAGTCCTAGATTTTCGACAAATCTAAAAGAAAAGAATAGAAATCAAACTTGTTCTTACCTTTAAAGAAATCGACAGCACCTAAGCTTGAAGCCACTTGAGATATTCGGCTATGGCCTTAAAAGGCTTACTTCCGGCTTTTGGAGGGATTAGAAAGAAAAGAGTAGGAAGAATAAAGATGGAGGATTCGGCTAGAACACAAGGTATTTCGGCTTTGGCTAACAAAGAGAAGAAGAATAAAAACTGTAGGAAATTCGGCAGAGAGAGGGGAATTTGCTTAAGAAATTCGGCAAAGGAAAAGTGAATGAATGAATGGCCTCTCTTTTCCTTTTATAGCCGAATTTACTAGCTAGAGTCCCTTACTTGGCCACCACTCTTCTATTTTGATAGCTTTATCCCTTGAATTATCACTTTATTAAAAGAATTTAATCCAACAATTATCTCTTGAAAATAATGATAAATAAATCTTTTATTTATCCCTTATTTATCCACTAATTATAAAAGAATAAAAGCTCCTAGAATTTAGCCATGTGCCGTCCAACTCCCTTGCTCCTTGCAACAAAATAAAACCCTTTTATTTGCTCCCCAAGTGACTCGAACTCAGGCCCACTTGCATAGCTTGTGGCGTCACCTACCTGGGCCTTAAGTGATATCTTCAGGCCACTTTTCCAAGCCTATTTGTGTGTCAAATTCCTACTATTAATTTTCTTAAGGCCACCTTGCCTTCGTTTCCTCTTTTTAAACATTAAAACTTGACATTTCCTTACATTTCCAAGTTTCCAAAAATGTTCGTTTGCCACCTTTAAACTTAACATTTCTTACATTTCCAAGTTTCCAGAAATGTTCACTTTCCTCTTTTGAACTTAACATTTCTTACATTTCCAAGTTTCCAGAAATGTTCACTTTCCTCTTTTGAAACTTAACATTTCTAAATCATTTCCAATGCATTCCCTCATATCTTAGGGTTCCTAAAACTCCTCAGAACACATCCAACACACCCACTGAGCCCACAATCTCATGAATTACGCACGAACGCATAACCCCTAATCTAGGATGTTACAGTTCTACCCTCTTTAAAAATAATTTCGTCCTCGAAATTACTTATTAACAGTCGTACAATCCTTCTCACTGCACTATGCTTACGTTGTGCACTCTGATCTTAATAGAACCATCATACTTTCTAGGCACAATCTTTAAGTTCACGTCCCTTAGAACTCATGTCTACTATCGTGCTTTAATCTAATTAAGAAATTTTATGAATTAGCCTTTATTCCACTGATTACCCGCGAAGAAGTTTTATGAAAAGAATTTTAGAAGTGGTTCTTTCGTATTCATACATGCATACAGTCTTTACATTCATACATTCATCAATCAATTATGAACTTTCGTTCATTCAGAGAAATGTTGTAGTTTTCATTGTTGCTGTTTTTCCACTACCCAGGGGTATTTTTGTAATTTGCCCTACAGGGGTATTTTCGTAAATTTTTTCTTCAAAAATTGGGTTCCTTGTGGATTTTGTTAATAAGGGTATTTTGGTAATTTTGCATCCCCGGGGTATTTTTTGAAATTTTGAAATTACAGGGGTATTTCGGTAATTTTGGAACTCGGGGGTATTTTGGTAATAAACCAGGGTAAATTTGTAAATCTTACTAAATCAAGGGTATTTCAACATTTGCAAAACTTAAGGGTTCTTTTTGAGCATTTGTTTTCCAAGTCAGTGATGTGGCAAAAATTTTGGAAATCAGGGTCATTTTGGTAATTTTGTAAGTTAGGGGCAATTTCGTAAATTTTCCAAGTTGGAGTATTTTAATATTTTGCAAGTTAGGGTCTTTGAACATTTTATAAAGGAAGAAATTTTTATAAAAACTGTGGGTATGTGAATATTTCATGAACCAAGGGCAATTTAGAAATTTTGCAAATAGGGGTATTTTAGTAATTTCCATAAATCAAGGATATTTCAGAAATTTTTTTTTAAAGTTTTAAAACTAGGTTTTTATGAAAATACGGCTAGTTCCCTTTCCGGTTTTAGTTAGGGGTTTAGCCTATGAATAAGTCCTCTTAGTTAGGGTGAACCGAAGCTACACACCAGGTAGGATTCCTGCGAAGAGGAGGTGAGTCACTAGGACTGCTTAAATACCAGGCTCTTCCGGATCCAATCCTAGACATGCGCACAATGGTTGCCACACCCTAACTCGGTGACTTAGCCATAGGTTTGTTTAATTAAGCATTAAGTCTTATGTAATAGATGGGGTAACTAGTCCTAGGGTTCCAAATACTTATCATACTACTCTACGTGCCATTCCAGTTCTACCCTTCTACAATTCATACTATAATTCACACAAAGGTTAGGGGTATTTACCTGGTGGACTTCGGGTCGGAGACTTAGGTGCCATGCCAGAAAACCTGCTTATCTTCAAAAACTCATTTGGGCTTGATTTGAAAACGTTTTGGGCCTTAAACCCCAGGCCGAGGGTTTGAAACTGGGCTCTGATACCAAATTGAAACACCCCAAACCGGGCCCATGAGCCTTGACCGGATCTGGCATGTTCCCCGGTGTAAACCGTTTCAAATTCTTTTGTGACTTAGGAAAAACTTGTGTGTTTTGAAAGAAAATTTGTTTTGGGTTGGGCTTGAGTTGAAAACGAGTTTATTTGATTAAAAATCCTTTAGCTTTAGGTGACAAAATGTTTAGGGTTGGTTTTGATAATAAATTTACTTAATCTTTCAATTAATAAATATTTGTAACATAATACATCAAAGTGAAGTAAAGAAATTCAACTATGGCCTTATTACATTAAATAATCCCAAAATAAACTTAAAATACTTAAAATAAAATAAAAGTCTAAATCGTAAATTTCTTGCTGTGCATGGCCATCCCTAAGCTTCTGCCGAGCCCGGTCCATTACTGTTTGTCACCTGAAAATAGTTCCCACAACGGGGTGAGTCAAACAGACTCAATGTGTACACAACACTAAGTCATAATATATTCAGGCATACATATGATACACATTCAAATCATAGAATACATTTAATGATGCATTCCCAAACCCAAACCTAATTAGCCATCCGCTACACTCCCCTGTACCAACCTGTACACCGTGGGGACTACTATGTCGACCCTCCTTCCGCTACACTCCATATCGCGGTCTTAGATCACCGCATTCGTGGTCTTAGGTCACCACGTTCAGATTACTGTGGTCTTAGGTCACCACATTCAGATTACTGTGGTCTTAGGTCACCACATTCAGATATCACGGTCTTAGGTCACCGTGTTCGTGGTCTTAGGTCACCACATTCACTTCCCCTTCAAAATAAAACCCATATGCCCCATATAATAGTAATATGCATAAATATGCCAGAGTTCACATTCTTATTCTTATTCTCATGTTACAATTAACATATTTCATAATCCTAGTAGGAGTAGGAAACGTACCTGAGCACTTTGTACCATAACATGGTACCTTACCCATATTCTTACACATTCTTATAGTCACATACATATTAATTATTGCCATAAATATATCAAGAAATAGTGTGAGGTACACACCTGATTCGCTTAAGGTTTCCAATCTAAATCCCGAAAAGCTTGATCTAATGCCTTAGATCTTAGATCTCTACATTTAATCAATCATTTAATACTTAGTAAAGAGCCATTCAGCCATAAATATAAATCCTAGTAGGATTAGTACACTAAAACTTACCTTGGTGTCGAATTAACTATAGTCAAATCCCGAAACTTCGCAGAGTTGTCCCCTTGAAATCGGCTAGGCACTAAAATCACTTAACTAATTAGTTTCAGCTTTTAAACGAAGTAAGAAATAGATCTTCATACCAAAATAAGCCTTGGCCGAATGCTATAGACACTTGCCTTGTTGATTTTAAATCCCGAAACTCACCGAATAACTAGGGAACACGCGGCCTATGGTGTACCTTCGGGAAAAGAACTTCTCCTTCCTTGTAGTTGACACTTAGTAAATCCCGAAAGATCTCCTCAAGGTTTCGGCAACAAGAATATTGATGGGATTAGTCCTAGATTTTCGACAAATCTAAAAGAAAAGAATAGAAATCAAACTTGTTCTTACCTTTAAAGAAATCGACAGCACCTAAGCTTGAAGCCACTTGAGATATTCGGCTATGGCCTTAAAAGGCTTACTTCCGGCTTTTGGAGGGATTAGAAAGAAAAGAGAAGGAAGAATAAAGATGAAGGATTCGGCTAGAACACAAGGTATTTCGACTTTGGCTAACAAAGAGAAGAAGAATAAAAACTGTAGGAAATTCGGCAGAGAGAGGAGAATTTGCTTAAGAAATTCGGCAAAGGAAAAGTGAATGAATGAATGGCCTCTCTTTTCCTTTTATAGCCGAATTTACTAGCTAGAGTCCCTTACTTGGCCACCACTCTTCTATTTGGATAGCTTTATCCCTTGAATTATCACTTTATTAAAAGAATTTAATCCAACAATTATCTCTTGAAAATAATGATAAATAAATCCTTTATTTATCCCTTATTTATCCACTAATTATAAAAGAATAAAAGCTCCTAGAATTTAGCCATGTACCGTCCAACTCCCTTGCTCCTTGCAGCAAAATAAAACTCTTTTATTTGCTCCCCAAGTGACTCGAACTCAGGCCCACTTGCATAGCTTGTGGGTCACCTACCTGGGCTTTAAGTGATATCTTCAGGCCACTTTTCCAAGCCTGTTTGTGTGTCAAATTCCTCCTATTAATTTTCTTAAGGCCACCTTGCCTTCATTTCCTCTTTTTAAACATTAAAACTTGACATTTCCTTACATTTCCAAGTTTCCAAAAATGTTCGTTTGCCTCCTTTAAACTTAACATTTCTTACATTTCCAAGTTTCCAGAAATGTTCACTTTCCTCTTTTGAACTTAACATTTCTTACATTTCCAAGTTTCTAGAAATGTTCACTTTCCTCTTTTGAAACTTAACATTTCTAAATCATTTCCAGTGCATTCCTCATATCTTAGGGTTCCTAAAACTCCTCAGAACACATCCAACACACCCACTGAGCCCACAATCTCATGAATTACGCACGAACGCATAACCCCTAATCTAGGATGTTACAGTTCTACCCTCTTTAAAAATAATTTCATCCTCGAAATTACTTATTAACAGTCGTACAATCCTTCTCACCGCACTATGCTTACGCTGTGCACTCTGATCTTAATAGAACCATCATACTTTCTAGGCACAATCTTTAAGTTCACGTCCCCTAGAACTCATGTCTACTATCGTGCTTTAATCTAATTAAGAAATTTTATGAATTAGTCTTTATTCCACTGATTACCCGCGAAGAAGTTTTAGGAAAAGAATTTTAGAAGTGGTTCTTTCGTATTCATACATGCATACAGTCTTTACATTCATACATTCATCAATCAATTATGAACTTTCGTTCATTCAGAGAAATGTTGTAGTTTTCATTGTTGCTGTTTTTCCACTACCCAGGGGTATTTTCGTAATTTGCCCTACAGGGGTATTTTCGTAAATTTTTTTCTTCAAAAATAGGGTTCATTGTGGATTTTGTCAATAAGGGTATTTTGGTAATTTTGCATTCCCGGGGTATTTTTGGAAATTTTGAAATTACAGGGGTATTTCGGTAATTTTGGAACTCGGGGGTATTTTGGTAATAAACCAGGGTAAATTTGTAAATCTTACTAAATCAAGGGTATTTCAACATCTGCAAAACTTGAGGGTTCTTTTTGAGCATTTGTTTTCCAAGTCGGTGATGTTGCAAAAATTTTGGAAATCAGTGTCATTTTGGTAATTTTGTAAGTTAGGGGCAATTTCGTAAATTTTCCAATTTGGAGTATTTTAATATTTTGCAAGTTAGGGTCCTTAAACATTTTATAAAGGAAGAAATTTTGATAAAAACTGTGGGTATGTGAAAATTTCATGAACCAAGGGCAATTTAGAAATTTTGCAAATAGGGGTATTTTAGTAATTTCCATAAATCAAGGATATTTCAGAATTTTTTTTTTAAAAGTTTTAAAACTAGGTTTTTATGAAAATACGGCTAGTTCCCTTTCCGGTTTTAGTTAGGGGTTTAGCCTATGAATAAGTCCTCTTGGTTAGGGTGAACCGAAGCTACACACCAGGTAGGATTCCTGCGAAGAGGAGGTGAGTCACTAGGACTGCTTAAATACCAGGCTCTTCCGGATCCAATCCTAGACATGCGCACAATGGTTGCCACACCCTAACTCGGCGACTTAGCCATAGGTTTGTTTAATTAAGCATTAAGTCTTATGTAATAGTTGGGGTAACTAGTCCGAGGGTTCCAAATACTTATCATACTACTCTACGTGCCATTCCAGTTCTACCCTTCTACAATTCATACTATAATTCACACAAAGGTTAGGGGTACTTACCTGGTGGACTTCGGGTCGGAGACTTAGGTGCCATGCTAGAAAACCTGCTTATCTTCAAAAACTCATTTGGGCTCGATTTGAAAATGTTTTGGTCCTTAAATCCCAGGCCGAGGGTTTGAAACTGGGCTCTAATACCAAATTGAAACACCCCAAACCCAGCCCACGAGCCTTGACCGGATCTGGTATGTTCCCCGGTGTAAACCGTTTCAAATTCTTTTGTGACTTAGGAAAAACTTGTGTGTTTTGAAAGAAAATTTGTTTTGGGTTGGGCTTGAGTTGAAAACGAGTTTATTTGATTAAAAATCCTTTAGCTTTAGGTGACAAAACGTTTAGGGTTGGTTTTGATAATAAATTTACTTAATCTTTCAATTAATAAATATTTGTAATATAATAAATCAAAGTGAAGTAAAGAAATTCAACTATGGCCTTATTACATTAAATAATCCTAAATAAACTAAAAATACTTAAAATAAAATAAAAGTCTAAATCGTAAATTTCCTGCTGTGCATGGCCATCCATAAGCTTCTGCCGAGCCCGATCCATTACTGTTCGTCACCTAAAAATAGTTCCCACAACGGGGTGAGTCAAACAGACTCAATGTGTACACAACACTAAGTCATAATATATTCAGGCATACATATGATACACATTCAAATCATAGAATACATTTAATGATGCATTCCCAAACCCAAACCTAATTAGCCATCCGCTACACTCCCCCGTACCAACCTGTACACCGTGGGGACTACTAAGTCGACCCTCCTTCCGCTACATTCCATATCGCGGTCTTAGGTCACCACGTTCAGATTACTGTGGTCTTAGGTCACCACATTCAGATATCACGGTCTTATGTCACCGTGTTCGTGGTCTTAGGTCACCACATTCACTTCCCCTTCAAAATAAAACCCATATGCCCCATATAATAGTAATATGCATAAATATGCCAGAGTTCACATTCTTATTCTTATTCTCATGTTACAATTAACATATTTCATAATCCTAGTAGGAGTAGGAAACGTACCTGAGCACTTTGTACCATAACATGGTACCTTACCCATATTCTTACACATTCTTATAGTCACATACATATTAATTATTGCCATAAATATATCAAGAAATAGTGTGAGGTACACACCTGATTCGCTTAAGGTTTCCAATCAAAATCCCGAAAAGCTTGATCTAATGCCTTAGATCTTAGATCTCTACATTTAATTAATCATTTAATACTTAGTAAAGAGCCATTCGGCCATAAGTCCAAATCCTAGTAGGATTAGTACACTAAAACTTACCTTGGTGTCGAATTGACTATACTCAAATCCCGAAACTTCGCAGAGTTGTCCCCTTGAAATCGGCTAGGCACTAAAATCACTTAACTAATTAGTTTCGGCTTTTAAACGAAGTAAGAAATAGATCTTCATACCAAAATTAGCCTTGGCCAAATGCTATAGACACTTGCCTTGTGGATTTTAAATCCCGAAACTCACCGAATAACTAGGGAACACGCGGCCTATGGTGTACCTTCGGGAAAAAAACTTCTCCTTCCTTGTAGTTGACACTTAGTAAATCCCGAAAGATCTCCTCAAGGTTTCGGCAACAAGAATATTGATGGGATTAGTCCTAGATTTTCGACAAATCTAAAAGAAAAGAATAGAAATCAAACTTGTTCTTACCTTTGAAGAAATCGACAGCACCTAAGCTTGAAGCCACTTGAGATATTCGGCTATGGCCTTAAAAGGCTTACTTTCGGCTTTTTGAGGGATTAGAAAGAAAAGAGAAGGAAGAATAAAGATGGAGTATTCGGCTAGAACACAAGGTATTTCGGCTTTGGCTAACAAAGAGAAGAAGAATAAAAACTGTAGGAAATTCGGCAGAGAGAGGAGAATTTGCTTAAGAAATTCGGCAAAGGAAAAGTGAATGAATGAATGGCCTCTCTTTTCCTTTTGTAGCCGAATTTACTAGCTAGAGTCCCTTACTTGGCCACCACTCTTCTATTTTGATAGCTTTATCCCTTGAATTATCACTTTATTAAAAGAATTTAATCCAACAATTATCTCTTGAAAATAATGATAAATAAATCCTTTATTTATCCCTTATTTATCCACTAATTATAAAAGAATAAAAGCTCCTAGAATTTAGCCATGTGCCGTCCAACTCCCTTACTCCTTGCAGGAAAATAAAACTTTTTTATTTGCTCCCCAAGTGACTCGAACTCAGGCCCACTTGCATAGCTTGTGGCGTCACCTACCTGGGCCTTAAGTGATATCTTCAGGCCACTTTTCCAAGCCTGTTTGTGTGTCAAATTCCTCCTATTAATTTTCTTAAGGCCACCTTGCCTTCGTTTCCTCTTTTTAAACATTAAAACTTGACATTTGCTTACATTTCCAAGTTTCCAAAAATGTTCGTTTGCCTCCTTTAAACTTAACATTTCTTACATTTCCAAGTTTCCAGAAATGTTCACTTTCCTCTTTTGAACTTAACATTTCTTACATTTCCAAGTTTCTAGAAATGTTCACTTTCCTCTTTTGAAACTTAACATTTCTAAATCATTTCCAATGCATTCCCTCATATCTTAGTGTTCCTAAAACTCCTCAGAACACATCCAACACACCCACTGAGCCCACTATCTCATGAATTACGCACGAACGCATAACCCCTAATCTAGGATGTTACAGATTTCACGTTTCGGGTGCTGGTATTGAATGTCCTACCAATGAATGAGGTCTTGCATTTGTTGCGGATGCTCCATAGCTTATGTGAGCAGCATCGTGTAGCTTACGTTCCGACCCACAGCTTGTGTGAGCATTGATGTAAAGGAAATGTTACAATTATATGTTTAAGCATGTTATTCCGAAAGGCATGACAAGAAATTCATAATACCCGTACCTTATTCTAGAAGTGGTTTTCAGTACATCCGACTCTTTAACTCTCAATTGGTAGTAGCTAGACCTCAAATCAATCTTCGAGAACACTGTTGCCCCTTTCAACTGATCAAACAAGTCATCAATTCTTGGCAAAGGATACTTGTTCTTTATCATTACCTTGTTGAGCTGTCGATAATTGATACAAAGTCTCACAGATCCGTCTTTCTTCTTTACAAATAATACCGGTGCACCCCAGGGAGAAAAACTCGGTCTTGCAAAACTCTTATCTGTCAACTCTTACAACTGAGTTTTTAATTCTTTCAATTCGGTTGGAGCCTTTCTATACAGGGCAATCGATATCGGTGAAGTCCCTGCCACTAAATCAATACCAAATTCAACTTCTCTAACCAGTGGCAACCTAGGCAACTCTTCTGAAAAAACATCTGAATATTCACAAACTACCGACACTGATTCAATTTTCAATCCAGACACTTTTGTATTCACACATAAGCTAGATAAGCTTCACAACCTTTTCTTACATATCTTTGGGCAGACATCAAAGAGATCACAATAGATAACTCACCCGACTCATCTGAATCAATCCGAAGAATTTCACCATTTTCACATTTCAATTCAATATTTTTCTGTCTACAATTCACTACTGCATCATGCAGTGTTAACCAATCCATACCCAATAACCTTGACATTCTGTTTCTAACATCATCAACCCAATAAGGTCACACGGCCAAGGCACACGTCCGTGTCCTTAGACTGTGTGGCGAATTAAATTCCTAAATTTAGGTGCAGACTTCGTAAGGCCTGGGCACATGCCCATGTCCTATGACCGTGTTTTCCACACGGTTGAGACACATGGCTGTGCCTCATCCCGTGTGGTTACTACTGGGAATTTTGTTTTGCCAACTTAGGATGCAGGGGGACACACGGCCAAACCACATGCCCATGGGGTAGACTGTGTGTCACACACAGCCTAGACACACACTCGTGTGTCTACCCGTGTGGACAAGAACAAGGCTATTTACCAAGCCCTTTTTGCCACCCCTACTTAGACCCTCATAGGCCACATCAAGCAACCTATTTATTCGTGTATAACTATACCATTTACTCAACCATGCAACTTGTACGTTCATGAAAAACATCATCATTTCATATATTAATAAGAAATAACCATCAATTATGGCCTTATACAAAAGAATTCGTCTTCAAATAAGCCAACACATTTGGCCAAAACAATATGGCATTCGACAAAAGACTAATTCCCTATACATGCCATACTCAAAATGGTCAATCTAACTATACCAAAATGTGTGGATAGTGTAGGTGATCCTCTGGCGGTCTCTGTATCCTGAGCTGGCTCTTTTGACACTATAAAACAAGAGAAAAGAGAATGGAGCAAGCTTTAAGCTTAGTAAGTCTATATGTAAACAATGAACATCATACCACATACTTATCAATCAAGAACATCACATACTAATGAAAAACAATTTAGATCCTCGTAATTATACTTACTCATTTCATATCTTAACACATTCCAAATGCATAACATAAACATAGCTCACATTTACATGCACTTATACCCTACACTTGTCACCACATCGCCACACATAATTTCACTTAGCCAGAGTTTCTCGATGAACACTTTGGAATAATACCAGATACAAGGTTGTTTCGCACAAAACCCACTATTAATAAATAACACGGTGGTATCGCACACAGCTCACCAATAATCACATATCTACGGTGGTATCGCACACAGCTCACCAAGAATAATAACTACGGTGGTATCGCACACAGCCCACCAAGAATAATAACTACAGATGTTTATCCGTATCCTTTTTCCTATTCCGAAGGTTCATCTGAGAATTTTCTCACTATCTATCATTTTAATAGATATCAATAATATTTATTCACATTTAACATGATACATTAATATGTAAAATCATAAGTAAAAAGGATGTATCATTTACATATAAACTTACCACGATACAAAATATGTCAATTTGAAGTTTAGTCCGAAACCTTGCCTTTTCCTCTACTTAAGACATTTTAAAATTTCTACTTTGGAAAAATTACCGTTTTGCCCTTAGACTTTCATAAAATTACGATTTTGCCCCCAAGTTCATAAATCGATTTTCATCAAATTTCCTTATTAACCAAGCCTAGCCGAATATATTTTAAGCTTATAGCAACTCACAATCCCAATTATTTCAAACATTTACTACCTATTTTACAACCTTTACAAAAAGGTCTATTTTAGGTGTTTTCATGGAAACTCCTTTCACAAAAGTTGTTTATTTAATATCCAAGTTTCATTTTCTTCTATAAAAATTTCAGCAAACACATGAATACTCACATGGAAAAACCCTAGACTCTCATCCATTTTGCAAAATAGTCCCCTTATTAGATAGATTATGCTACAAGGGTTCCAAAAGTACAAAGATTAACAAGAATGATCGCCAAAATCACTTACTAGCAAAGGTTGAAGTTGATGAAAATTTTCAAGCTTCCAAACCCCTATTCTTGTTGATATTTACGATGGAAGAAGAAGAAAAATGGGAAAGATGATAACCTTTCTTTATTTTATTTTATTTATCAATTAAGTCACAAAATGCTTCACCTAACCTTGACTATGTCACTTCTTTGTCCATATGGCCGACCATCACCCTAAATAAGGCCTAATTGAACATTAAGGACCTTTAATTTAATGTTCTATAGCTAGTTGACACCTTAACTAGAAGAATAAAACTTTCGCACTTTATGCGATTTAGTCCGTTTTCAAAATTAAGCATGCAATCACTACAATTATGCACCAAAATTTTCATGTACTCATATAATCATGCTATAACCCATAAAATAATATTAAAATAGTTTTCTCTGATCTCGGATTAGTGGTTCTGAAACCACTGTTCCGGCTAGCCCCAAAATTAGGCTGTTACAACTCTCTTCCTTTAGGGATTTTCTTCCCCAAAAATCTTACCAATAAAGAGGTTTGGGTACTGCATTCTCATGGCTTTTTCCGGTTCCCACATAGCTTCTTCTACACCAGGTTTTTGCCACAACACTTTCACCAATGTTATACTCTTATTCCTCAACTGTTTAACCTTTCGAGCCAAAATCTTAATTGGTTCCTCATCATTGATCATATCAGGTCGTATCTTAATTTCTGTAGGAGGAATTACATCTGTAGGATCAGAACGATATCGTCGCAACATCGATACAAGGAACACATTGTGTATTCTCCCCAACTCCGCTGGCAAAACTAACTGGTAAGCTAATGGTCCAATCCTTTCAATAATCTCATACGGCCCAATGAATCACGGACTCAGTTTCCCCTTTTTACCAAATTTCAATATTTTCTTCCACGGGAATACTTTCAAAAACACTTTATCACCCACCTGAAACTCAATTTCTTTTCTTTATAAATCCGCGTATGACTTTTGTGGGACTGAAGCAGCTTTCAGACTATCACGAATCACTTTTACTTTCTCTTCGATTTCTCTAACTAAATCAACTCCATGAATTTGCTTCTCACTAAGCTCGATCCAATACAAAGTAATTCGACACTTGCGACCATATAGTGCTTTGTACGGTGCCATCTGTATACTTGACTGATTACTGTTGTTGTAGGCAAATTTGACCAAAGGTAGATATTTTTCCCAACTACCTTCGAACTCTAAAAAATAGCATCGGAGCATATCTTCGAGAACTTGAACACTCTTTCGAATTGACCATCAGTTTTCGGATGGAACGCGGTACTAAAATTCAATTTCGTACCCAAGGCTTCTTGCAACTTTTTCCAAAACCTCGAAGTAAACCTTGGATCTCTATCTGAAATAATGGACATAAGCACCCCATGCAATCTCACAATTTCGGTAATATACAGCTCAACCAACTTGTCGAGTGAGTAATCAGTACGTACTGGTATAAAGTGAGTCGATTTAGTAAATCTATCAACAACAACCCATACGACATATTTCTTTTTTAGAGTCATGGGTAATCCTGTTACAAAATCCATCGTGATTCGATCCCATTTCCACTAGGGAACCATCACTGGCTGAAGTAAACCTGATGTTACCTGATACTCGGCTTTCACTTGTTGACAGATCAAACACTTTGTAACAAACTCGGAGATGTCTCTTTTCATACCCGGCCACCAATACAACTTCTTCAAATCATTATACATTTTTGTATTTCCCGGATGTACTGAAAAACAACCATTGTGTGCCTCATGTAAAAATTTTTGAATCAATTAATCATCTTTCAGCACACAAACTCTATCACGAAACATCAAACAATCATCTGAACCAACACAAAAATCAGAGTTACTTCCCGATTCACACTGAGCTCTCTTAGCTTGCATTCCACTATCATTCCTTTGAGCTTCACAAATATGCTGAAGAAACAACGGTCTAGCCTTCAACTTGGCCAATATAGAACCATCATCAGATAACATTAAACTAGTACCCATAGCTCTCAAAGCATACAAGGATTTTCTGCTTAAGGCATTTGCGACTACATTCACTTTCCCTGGATGATAATCAATCACCAGCTCATAATCTTTCAATAATTCGAGCCACCTCCTTTGTCGCAAATTCAGGTCCTTTTCATTCATTAGGTACTTTTGTGATCGGTAAAGATTCAGCATTTTTCACCATACAAATAATGACGCCAAATCTTTAAAGCAAAGACGATGGCAGCCAATTCCAAATCGTGAGTCGGATAATTCTTTTCATGTGGTTTTAGCTGTCTCGAGGCATAAGCTACTGCTTTGCCCTCTTGCATCAACACACAACCAAGACCATTCATTGACGCATCACTATAGATTACAAACTCCTTTCCCAACTCAGGTTGTACCAAAACTGGAGCTTCAGTTAATAATGATTTCAGTTTCTCAAAAATCTATTGGCACCACTCTGTCCATTCGAACTTGACGTCTTTCTGTAACAACCTCGTCATCGGTGTAGTGATCATAGAGAATCCTTTAACGAATCATCTATAGTAACCCGCTAAGCCCAAAAAGCTTCTAACCTCTGACACATTCCTCAGCAGTTTCCACTCAACAATAGTCGAGATCTTACTCGGATCAACTCTAATTGCATCACCCGACATGATGTGTCCTAAGAATCTGACCTCTCGGAGCCAAAACTCACTTTTGCTAAACTTAGCATACAACTGCTTATCTCTTAAAGTCTGCAAAACAGTTCTTAAATGCTATGCGTGATCACTCTCATCCCGAGAATAAATTAATATATCATCAATAAAAATAACTACAAACTTATTCAAGTATGGTCAAAAAATACGGTTCATTAAATCCATAAATACGGCAGGAGCATTCGTTAAGCCAAAGGGCATGACGAGGAACTCGTAATGGCCATACCTTGTTCGAAATGCAGTTTTCGGCACACCTTGTTCCTTAACTCTCAACTAGTAATAATCGGACCTCAGGTCTACCTTAGAAAACAATGTGGCTCTTTTAAACTGGTCAAACAAATCGTTGATCCTTGGCAAAGGATATTTTTTCTTAATTGTAACCTTGTTGAGTTGTCTGTAGTCTATACATAACCTTATCGACCCGTCTTTCTTTTTCACAAAAGGTACTAGAGCACCCCACGGAAAATAGCTCGGTCTTGCAAAACCTTTATCCGTCAACTCTTGTAACCGAGCCTTCAATTCTTTTAACTCCAACAGTGCCATCATATACGGGGCAACCGAAATAGGTGCCGTACTAGGTACCAACTCAATACCAAACTCAACCTCCTTAACTGGAGGCAATCCAGGTAACTTTTTCGAAAACACGTTCGAATATTCGCATACCATAGGTACTGATTCAATCTTTACTTCTGACTCTTGGGTATTTAACACAAATGCAAGATAGGACTCATATTTTTCTCATATTTTTCTCAGCTGCCGTATAAGAAATCACTACAAGCAAGCTATTTGATTCACCTGATTCAACCCGAATAATGTCTCCATTTACACATCTCAATTCAATAAACTTACTACCACAGTTTAATAACACATTATGAACAGTCAACCAATCCATGCCAAGAATTAGGTCAAATTCATCAAACAGTAGTAGCATGAGGTTAGCCGGAAAACAATTGCCTCTAATCATCAAGGGACAGTTTCTACATACTTTGTCAACTATCACATGCTTACTTAATGGGTTTGACACTTTTATCACAAATTCTGTAGACTTAACAATCATATTCATGCTAGACACCAATTTCATACAAACATACGAATGAGTAGACCCTGGGTCAATCAAAGCAACAACAAAAATATCATGAAGAGAAAAAGTACATGTAATCACATCTGGGGATGATGCCTCTTCGCGAGCGCGAATGGCATAAGTCCTAGTAGGCGCTCTACCCTCTGATCTCACAGTAGAATCTCTAGGTGAACCTCTATTGCTAGCCTCACTCCCCGAGTTCTTCTGTGGTCTATCCCTCGAAGGTACATTACTCACTCTCACTTCTTGTTTTCTGTCTTTCTCATCCATCTCAGGATAGTTTTGAATGAAGTGGTCTAGCGAACCACACTTGTAGCATGCTCGATTGTTTCTCCAATGCTCTCCAATATGTTGTCTACCACAATTATGACACTCAGGTTTATTAGACTTCACATTACCCACACTCTAGAGCCAAAATATGTTTTACCATGATCTCGGTGTGAATACCCAGCAGAAGCGGTCATCTGAGGGTTCGTTTCTTTGGACTTCTTTGATTGGGATTAGATCGACTTACTCATCAGCCTCTTCATTGCATCTCGGGCCTTAATCATAGCTTTTCTCCTTTCCTTATCCAGCTCTTCAGCCTTGCAAACTCTATCGACCAATACCACGAATTCTTTCAACTCCAAGATTCTATATCCTCGTTCAGCCCATCTTTGAATCTCTTGCACATAATAACTTACCGAGTCTGACAAATTCACGTTCATACTCTGCCACAAACATTTTGCCTTACTTCAATTCAAAGAACTCTTTCCGTTTCTGATCGATGAACTGCTGACTTATATATTTCTTTCAGAACTCCTCTAAGAAGAAATCCCAGGTCACTCTCTCCTTCGGAACTACAGATGTCAGGGTTTTCCACCAGCGGTATGCTGAGTCCCTCAATAATGATACAACACATTTTAAGCATTCCTTGAGCGTGCAAGAAAGTTCATCAAACACCCACACATAATTCTCAAGCCAGAACTCTACTTTTTTAGGGTCATCATCTATGTTGGCTTTAAATTCCTCGGCCCCTTCCTTTCGAATCTTATCGACCGGGGGTTTAGTCAGTCTTACCAAATCAATACCTTGAAGAGCTACAGGGACCGGCTGAGGTATAGAAGGGGGTGGAGGAGGTTGAGCATTAGGATTTGCTCGAACAAACTCAGTATACCAGTTACTCATCATATGGAGAAAGGCTTCCCGAGCCTCTTCTCCTTGACCCAAGGTATCAGGTCTACTTTCTACTGGCTCGGTCCCTTGCGCGGGAGCCGGCACATTACTTGCAGCATTATGTGCAGCAGCTCAGTCGGGATCCATTTAATATATGAAAACACAATTTGAAATTGTCAGGAGTCACCACACTATCATAATATATTTATGTCATGTATAGCTAGACTCTCACACATGCTACGACATTCTAAGAACTAACTAAACCATAGCTCTGGTACCACTAAATGTAACACCTCTTACCCGTATTCGATTTCGAAATAGGGTATGAGGCATTACCAGACTTGTATGCAAGCAATCATACAAAACTGATACATAATTTCTCCATTCAAATTTAAAATTTTCACAAACAATCATATCACCCCTTAAACGAGCCTATGAGGCCCAAAACACACTTTAGGAATGGTTCGGACCAAACCAAATTCTTTAGAAGAGTTTGGAAAAAGTCACTAAAAACAGGGGCACACGCCCATGTGGAAGGGCAACATGCCCGTGTGGATTTATTTTCTCAATTCGAACCTACAGGGGATTTCACAGGGCCTAACACACGCCCGTGTCCATGGCCTGTGTCCCTTACACGGCCATGACACGCCCGTGTCTTAGCCCGTGTACAAAAACCTTGACATTCTGTTTCTGACGTCATCAACCCAATAAGGTCACATGGCCAAGGCACACGCCCGTGTCCTTAGACTGTGTGGCGAATTAAATTCCTAAATTCAAGTGCAGACTTCGCACGGCCTGGGCACTTGCCCATGTCCTATAAACGTGTTTTACACACGGTTGAGACAGACGGCTGTGCCTCATCCCGTGTGGTTACTACTGGGAATTTTGTTTTGCCAACTTAGGATGCAGGGGGACACACGGCCAAACCACACGCCCATGGGGCAGACTGTGTGTCACACATGGCCTAGACACACGCTCGTGTGTCTACCCGTGTGGACAAGAACAAGGCTATTTACGAAGCCCTTTCTGCCACATCAAGCAACCTATTTATTCATGTATAACTATACCATTTACTCAACCATGCAACTTGCACGTTCATGAAAAACATCATCATTTCATATATTAATAAGAAATAGCCATCAATTATGGCCTTATACAAAAGAATTCGTCTTCAAATAAGCCAACACATTTGGCCAAAACAATATGACATTCGATAAAAGACTAAGTCCCTATAAATGCCATACTCAAAATGGTAAATCTAACTATAACAAAATGTGTGGATAGTGTGGGTGATCCTCCGATGGTCTCTGTATCCCTAGCTAGCTCTTTTGACACTATAAAACAAGGGAAAAGAGAAGGGAGTAAGCTTTAAGCTTAGTAAGTCTATATGTAAACAATGAACATCATGCCACATACTTATCAATCAAGAACATCACATACTAATCAAAAACAATTTAGATCCTCGTAATTATACTTACTCATTTCAAATCTTACCACATTCCAAATGCATAACATAAACATAGCTCACATTTACATGCGCTTATACCCTGCACTTGTCAACACATAGCCACACATAATTTCACTTAGTCAGAGTTTCTCGATGAACACTTTGAATTAATATCAGATACAAGGTGGTTTCGCACACGGCCCACCATTAATAAATATCACAGTGGTATCGAACACAGCCCACCAATAATCACATATCTACGGTGGTATCGCACACAGCTCACCAAGAATAATAACTACGGTGGTATCGCACACAGCCCACCAAGAATAATAACTACAGATGTTTATCCGTATCATTTTTCCTATTTCCAAGGTTCATCCGAGAATTTTCTCACTATCTATCATTTTAATATATATCAATAATCTTCATTCACATTTCGCATGATACATTAATATGTAAAATCATAAGTACAAAGGATGTGTCATTTACATATAAACTTACCTCGAAACAAAATATGTCAATTTGAAGTTTTGTCTGAAAGCTTGCCTTTTCCTCTAATTAAGACATTTTAAAATTTCTACTTTGGAAAAATTACTGTTTTGCCCTTAGACTTTCACAAAATTACGATTTTGCCCCCAAGTTCGTAAATCGATTTTCATCAAAATTCCTTATTAACCAAGCCTAGCCGAATATATTTTAAGCTTATAGCGACTCAGAATTTCAATTATTTCACACATTTACTACCTATTTTACAACCTTTACAAAAAGGTCCATTTTAGGTGTTTTCATGGAAACTCCATTCATAAAAGTTGTTTATTTAATAACCAAGTTTCATTTTCTTCCATAAAAATTTCAGCAAACACATGAATACTCACATGACAAAACCCTAGACTCTCAACCATTTTGCAAATAGTCCCCTCATTAGATTGATTATGCTACAAGGGTTCCAAAAGTACAAAAATTAACAAGAGTGATCACCAAAATCACTTACTAGCAAAGGTTGAAGTTGCTGAAAATTTTCAAGCTTCCAAACCCCTATTCTTGTTGATATTTACGGTGGAAGAAGAAAAATGGGAAAGATGATAACCTTTCTTTATTTTATTTTATTTATCAATTAAGTCACCAAATGCTTCACTTAACCTTGACTATGTCACTTCTTTGTCCCTATGGCTGGTCATCACCCTAAATAAGGCCTAATTGCACATTAAGGACCTCCAATTTATTGTTCTATAGCTAGTTGATACCTTAGCTAGAAGAATAAAACTTTTGCACTTTATGCGATTTAGTCCTTTTTCAAAATTAAGCATGCAATCACTACAATTAATGCACTAAAATCTTCATGCACTCATATAATCATGCTATAACCCATAAAATAATATTAAAATAAATTTTCTCCAATCTTGGATTAGTGGTTCCGAAACCACAGTTCTGACTAGCCCCAAAATCGAGTTGTTACATATTCAACGTCGGAATAAGGTAAAGGTATTACCGAACTTACAAGACAAGCATTCACACCATTCCGTGTCATAAATTTTGCGTCCAAATTAAAACCATTCATATTTGATCATAAAGTCCCTAATACGGGCCTACGAGGCCCAAAACATACTTTAGAAGTAGTTCGGGGCTATACAAAACTTAGAATTTTTTTTGCTAACTGTAAGGCTCACAGGCCCGTGTGGTCTAAGGGACACGCCCGTGTAACCCTAGGGCACACTCGTGCTTCAGACTGTGTTCAATTTAGGGTGCTCTCTAACTTGTGCCACACGCTCGTGTGCTAGGTCGTGTGGTTTATTGATTTAATTCGAATTAAGTGCAGGTTTCACATGGCCAAGACACACGCCCGTGTTCGAAGCTGTGTAGCACACACGGCTGAGACAGACGCCTATGTCTCTACCCGTGTGCTATATATGGACATTCTATTTTTCCAAAATTAAGGTGCAGGGGACACACAGCCAATACACGCGCCTATGAGGCAAGCCGTGTGTCGCACATGGCTTAGACACACGCCCGTGTGTCAGCCCCGTATAGACAAAATAAGGCTATTTACCAAGCCTTTTTGCCACCCTACCATGCACATACCAACACAAAGCAATCACAACCAAGATATTAACATCCCATCCACATGTAACATCTATCATGCTTTAACATCATAATATATCAACACAAATCATGCAAATTTCCACATTCATGAATGGTATCAACATATAAAACTAATTCCACCAACATAAGCCATCATTCATGGCCATATACAAAATGAAATCATTAACCATTATAAGCCAGTACATTTGGCCACATTTCCAATGACACATATAACAAAATGACCAAGTCCCTATACATGCCATAACTCAAAATATTGACATTTCAATGGTACCCAAAATAATGGTTGATAGTGTGAATGGATCTCCAACAATCTCCAATCCCGAGCTAGCTTGGTGATACTATAAGATAAGGGAAAGAAAGGGGATTAAGCTATACAGCTTAGTAAGTTCATATGCAAATAATAAACAACATTAATTATACATTTATCATATGCATAACATAACATGAATCAACATAAATGTGATTAAAACTTCATGAACATAACATACTCAATCATATTCTTACCAATAGTTCATCATATACCGAATATATTTCCTTTGAGTTTTTCGTACATACCTGTACTAACTCGTAACATAATCACATACTTTCTCATCTTTGACATACCTGTTGAACCACTTGGAATACTATCGGATACACGGGAAGATTTGCACATAAGTGCCACATATGTAGTCAATGCTACCACAAATCTCATAACATATATAGGCTCGCTCTCGAGCTATCCTCGAGCCTGCTAATACTATCTGTCTGTCGAGATGTAGCTATGCGGTGCTGCTCACACAAGCTGTTAGGTATCCACAACATATGCCGGTATACTCAGCCACTGGTAGGACGTATAGGACCAGCACCCGGGACACATAAATCACACAATTACATATTCACATGGGTCCCTAGTGACATGTCACTTGTATCCTAATCTATTTTAGGGTTTGGTTAGCCCTTACCAACACAACAGTAGGCCCATAATTGATCGGAACGACCCGTGTGACTCTACGAAAAATTTTAGAAATATGGGCCCACATGCCCGTGTGGGCCCACACGCTCGTGCGGCATGCCTGTCTTGGCCCATACGCCTGTTTGGCCCACGCGCCCAACTAGGCTTAGCCCATGTGGCTCACACGGCCACGCTCACACCACCAAATGGTCTACCACACGGGCAACCACATGCCCGTATGGCGTCAACAGTAGGCATTTTCGGCTTTTGTCGAAACACTTTTTTTGTGTTTTGGGAACACACCTGGTATCAATTTGATGCAAAAACTCTCCCGAGCCTTCCAAAATCTAAAAACAGAGTACCCAACATCGATTAAGCAGATTGGTTAACAAATTCGACACAAGAACCAACAAGGAATTGACCGATGATAAATCGCCTTTAACGCGCACTAAACCGTTGAAGTGCAATTCCCTGCTCCACAATCTGCTCCTAAACACGAATTACCACTAATCAATCATTAAATATTGTCATCGCCAAAATCCCAAACAAAAGTCATAGACACACAACGCTTACTTACCAATCGATTAGAAAGCCCCACAAACCAAAGGCATGATTACACGATAGGACGACCAATAAAATCGATGAAAGAGAACGAATTAATGATTTTATTGAAAAAGGGAAAAACGTCAGAAACCACAAAGAAAAGAAAATTAAAGAAAACATTAGGGGGAAAATTTGGGGAAAAGAGAGAAAAATTTGAAAAAAGAAATAAAATAATAAAAATAGAAATATCCACTAAATCCTTCAATTTACTCCCCACTAACCCACTAGAAAACAACTTTCTCAGAATCCTAAACCCACAAAAATTCCAGCAGACAATCGAGCAAAAATTAACATTCTCGTCAATACAGGGATTCGAACACAAGACCCCTAACACACCAACTCCTTTACCACCCAAACTAGTAGGCTCATTCTGATATGAATTATCTGACAATCTTATGTAAGCCCACTCCACAAGGGTAAGGCTTGGATAAAAAATAACAAAATTTGCAAACATGAGACTTGAACCCAAGACCTCTCAGACACACTTGAAATACTTAACCATTGAAACAGATATATATTTGTGTCTGATATTTATAGAATTAGAAATAAATTATTCAGGGTGTTACATGGATCAATAGTCTAGAAATATTAAACCAAGAATAAACCACATATAATTGAGAACAAGATCTAAGTATTTATTGTGTAAAATAAAAATCAAATGATAGAATCCATCACAGGGTTAATTTCCCTAGGTGTTAGAAAATTAGTTCATGCTAGCAAATAAAAACATCGAAAATACAATATAACCAAAAGAAATAAAGAAACTCATAATAATCTCCAAAGAAATCAAAAGGGAATCTTCAATCTTGATGGAAATATGCTTTAGAATCGGCTTCAATAGTGTTTTCCAGTTGTTTTCTTGAATATTCTATGACGGCTCACTCCTATCTTCTTATTTTTGTCATATATAGGTATTAGAATGCCCGAAAAACCCTAAAAATCGCGTTTTTCGTTGTTCAGAGTGCAATCTGTGAAATCAACATGGCCGTGTGTCTAGGACGTATCGAATGGTCCAGCCAATGTGGCTCCTGTAACTTGCTCCAATTTTCCAATTTTCACTCATTTTTTGCTCCTTTTGCTCCAAAATACTCTCCTAAGTATAAAAACATGAATTTAAATGACTAGGAGCATGAAATTCACAATCAACATCGAATAATCACCCAAAAACGCATTAAGAATGAGACTAAAACATGTTACTTTTAGAACCTATTAGAGAGCTAAGCTTGTGTGAGATGGGTCATACTGTCATGTAACAAACTGTGGCCATGTGCACCAAAATAACCTAAAAATTTATAGACCACACGACCGTGACATAATCCTGTGTATGGCATACGGCTGTGTGCCAGGCCGTGTATACCTAAAAATACCTTTCAATGCAAGCTAAAAAATCCCTACTTCACTCATGACAGAAGCAACCAAATTTACCATACTTCAACCAATTCAAAAACACCAAATTCATGCCAAAAACATCAATTAAATCAACCAACCTAAGTGCCTAACCAGTATGCCATAATTGGCACCTCAACCAACAATTCAAAACTAGCCAAACATGTATGCATTCAACCATTTCACATTTGCTTTCATATTAGCCTTATAACCTCAGTACTTGTACTACCAAATCTTTTCAAACAAAACATAGGTGTAAACGTCAAATTTTTGAAATCATCTTTAAGGCATAATTTAATCATACTAACCATTATACTATTTCCAAGCATCAACCAAAACACATCACATAGCATGATATTTTCTCAATCATTAGAACATTAGGCATATATATTACAATTATATACTTAATATCCAAAATACCAACAAGATACAAAATAATCATAATAACCGAAAGACTTCCTAGGTACATGCCAAGACCCAAAATAATCACATCACCAACAATTGAGTTCGAGATTGCTGCTAGATGCTGAGTCAATGACTGAATTGTAATATACCTAACCTGCACGTGGAAAAAAATCGTACGTTGAGTGTATAACTCAGTTGTATTTCTATATCAAAACTTTAAATCAAAATATAAATCATGTAATGCATGAATCGACAAAAGAGAGTTCAAATGCAAATTAATATGACTATCTACATGTCACAATATATAACTAGTTTATACAGTCAAATTTTACATTTTCGGATCTATAATTCAATACCCACTAACCATCCTTATTCAAATTTATAATAATCAATTTCTCAATTCCACAACATAATATCATCAACCAATCATCAAATCACGTACGTTCTAGCACAACTCATCAAAAATCGAATTTAGTTGCACGATTATAACAATATATAGTATTTTCAAATCTATTCAATTTATCATGAAATCTAATTTGAATCGATTTAATTTAGCTTGTTCTATTATTTTCAACTTACCTTGTGTTATTACCATGCAACGAAGTTCATCAATGCAACAATTGAAAAGGTTCAAGTTATAGAAATACAAATTGTAAACTTTGAGCTATTTGACGATGACTTTATTTTTCCTTTTTGTTTTGAGGAATCCGGGTCGACATTCGCTATGAATTAACATAAATACACAAAATCATCAATACAAAATAACTTCCATGTTCAATTGCTAATTTATGTGAATTTTTCATTTTATTCAATTTAGTCCCCTAAATCAGGACTACATAATTTTCACATTTAACCCTCAAATCTAATATCGAATTCACCGAAGTCCCTATAGGACTTCTTATTTCTCAATTACACCAAAATTTTAAAATTTGTTTATTTTAGTCCCTATTATACAAAATCATCAATTGAGTTTACAATTTAGTCCTCTTTCTATACTTAAAATGTATTAAAATATTACCAAAAGCTTCAACTGTCTAACAATGGTAACATTCATAACCTTTAACAGTATAAAAAATTATGACACGGGTTAACTAGCTTAGACTATTGGGATTCCGAAAACATAAAATTTACAAGAGAAGAACTAAATTGAACTAACCAAATTAAGGTTTGAAACCTTGAAAAACTTAGTTGTGTGTCTTCTCCTTTTCTCCTAAGCTTCGAATTTTTGGAAAGTGAATAGCAAAGTTGTTTTTCTCTTACTCTCCACTAATGTAAATGTATTTTATTTCATATGTTTTATTTAATATATTACCTAATATATATTTTTAATGCTTCATTACCATCCACTACTAATGATTCATTGGTCTAATTGCTCCAAAAATCCCTTAGTCATGTTCTACATTATAAATTAATAACAATTGAAATTGTGACACTTTTACTATTTAGTCCCTACACTAAAATTAAGCACTAATTCCACGAATTTTCTTGATTTAAAATTAATTCACTTCTAATAATACTCAGTAAATATTTAATAATATTTACGATTCCAATTTATAGAAACTGTGTTCCAAAACCACACTTTTCGATATCACTGACTTTCAGGTCCTTATACATTAACTGTGCTAATCACTATATGCTAAAACTTGTCCTATTTTGGAGTACACTTAACTAGTTGTGAAGTACCAATTTTCTAAACATCTTCATATTTTACCTTTTCAAACATGTCAGACTCATTAAAGGTAACATATTTACTACAAGTTATATTCTTCATTTCTACACACCAAAGTCAAAATCCCTATACTCCAAAGTTGATTATCATAAAGATAACTTTTTTGTTCTCTTGGATCTATTTTTACTCATTCTCATGGTAATAAGTAGTGGATTAAAATACATGTAAGGAATCATAATTAGTAGTAGGTTTTCTAGACCATATCTCCATTGGTGTTTTCCCCTCTATTGTAGATGATGGCAAAAGGTTAGTGAGATGGCTAACACATGTCACAACTTCAGCCCAAAATTGCTTGCCCAGCCCAGCATTGAATTAACATAGATCAAACTCTCCAACAGTGTACGATTCATATGCTCTGACACCTCATTCTATTGTGGTGTATATCTATCTATAAAATGTTTAATAATAACAGTGCACAAATCACTTTTATATTCCCCTTCATTATTCTTCCTATGTCATTTGATCTTTCTACCAGTTTGGTTTTTTATCATATTTTTCTAATTAAGGAAAACTCTGAGCAGTTTATTCTTAGCTTTCATCATGTGCACTTAAAATCTCTTGGAAAAGTTATAAAGAAAAGTTACAAAATAAAATTTCCTCTTAAGGAAGGTGTCTTAGAAGGCCCACCACACATTTGAGTAAACATAATCCAAAATACCTTTTGTTTCATGGATAGTGGTGTTAACCTTCACTTTCTTTTGCTTTAATAGAACATAATGCTCACGAAATTCTAACTTGCAAGCCTTTTCACCTTTCAATAATCCTCAATTTTCTAGAATTTGCAAGGATTTCTCACCAGCATGTCCCAACTGCATAAGCCACAACTTGGTCGAATCCATTTTGTCATCATTAGATGTTATAATTATTATCCCAATAACTCTACTACCTTGAAAGTAATACAAGTTAAATGTGGAAACAACGTCCAAGTTCAGGCCCTAAACAGTGTATTAATCCCAAAATTAAATATGATAATTCATGTATATATGTCTTATTTTGCATTTTTTACATCAATACGTGTAGAAATAAACAATTTTTTTTGTGGTATCCAATCAAGGGTTCAACAAGGGTAGAGTACAACAAAAAATTTAAAAAAAGATTCAAATTAAGGGTGAGAAAACTAAAATGGATATTTTTCAAAGTAGTCACCTATTTGCTGGTGCCTTTAAAAAGTTGGTGGCATTAATCAAGCATGACATGGTATACCCCTCTTATTAATATCTTTTTGTCATGTACCCATGGTTTGTGCTTCTAATGCCATCAATGTGTATTGCAATAAAACAAATATTTAAGCATTTAATCTCTTGCCATACATATATTGATAGGGGAATTAAGTTGTGTTGTTATCGAGGCTTCCCTAAAGATGTCGAGCTTACAAATGGTTCTATCCAAGTTTCCCATAGTATTAAACTATTGAGCAAGAAATATGCCACTAAAGTTCTTTAGGAATGGTGTGACACCAAAACATTTCCTTCCTCTTTCTCCTTAGATATAAGTTTGATACTGATGCTATGGCTTGTACAATTTCATTTAACTAGGAGTTTGTTTGATATCAATAATCCTATCATCATTATTGCCAAATCAATTTTCCCATAATATCCTAGTAATTTTATTGTCCTAATTTGCACTAATATCTCTCAAACATATTTGAAGAAGAATAAGATCTTTGATAACTGTATTCCTAATCATGTCTTTATGTAGTTTGAATTACTACCAAACCAAATAGTTTCACAAATGGATAATGTAAGAATAAATTATCAATATTTTAAATGTCATTTTCACATATAGGGCATGTTACACCCAGTTTCCATTAAACTCAAAAATTTGGAATAGTTAATGACTTAATTGGAAAGAGACTGTAAGTTGGTAGTATCTACTAAGAAATTTGAGAAATATAGAGTCTGGTTTGGACAAGTTGTTCGGTTATATTAGAACCAGCAAGTCCCTTAGTGGGGGACAAAATGATTATCGATGAATAGTTTCTAAGTGGTTGAAGATAGTGCAGAAAAGGCTATCAATATATGGGAAATGACTTCTTAAGGAGGATTCAACTCCATTATGTTACATTTTTCCAATTTCTTCATCTTAGTTGCTTCAATGAAGAGATGGTTATGGTAAGCTCTACATGGGGAAGTAACTGTGAGGTTTGAATCAAAGAGTTAGAAAATCCAGTAAGTTGGTAAGGTATTTAGTCCCTTTGTAACGCCTTGAATTTTTGGGCCTAGTGGAATTGGGCCTATTGGGCCTTGGGCATGGGAGCGTTTAAAATTTTTGAGAACAAGAGAACGACACTAATGCAAGTTGGACCTATTAGGTGAGTGACTTTGGAAGGCTAGGGGGCTTTCATGAAGTCCAGGGTTCAAACCTGGGCTTTAGGAAAAATTCTGGTTTTAGGTGAATAAAACCTTGGAGTAAGTAAGCAGGCTTTAAGAATAAATTGTGGGAAAAAAATGACACAAGGAAGGGAGTGATCTAGTGGCAATGCGTCATTAAGGGTGTAAGGGATAGCTTGGGTTCAAGTCTTGGCGCTTGCAATTCATTTTGATTTCCTTTTAAAATGAACTTAGACTTTGGCCCATAGGCTTATATTTAGTTGCGCATGTTTTAAGACACAAAAGGAGCTTGTGTTGTGGTGGCATGTAGCAACGGGAGTATAAGAGAGAGCAAGGGTTTGAATCCTAGTGCAAGCAAAAAGGGATATTTATTTTGCTAAGTTGGGACGGCAGGTGGTTGTGATGGAATTAAACTTTGCTGAAGATGAAATCCCACATCGGGAAGCTAGCATGAGAGTAGGCGAGAAGCTGGCTTTAAATAGAGCGATCTATGAGGAGAGTAAGCATACCTTGGTTGGCGTTTGGGCATAGGAGTGTTTGGAGCGTGGATTAACTCCAGATTCCTATCAGGTGTGTATTTCACACTACTCTAGCTGTAGAGCAGCAAATGCCGAAATGCCGGTCACACGACTATGGTAGCCACACGAGCATGGGAGCGCACGTGTGGGAGCTTTGACGCGATAGTTGAAGGCCCTCATGAGTGTTCTCATGGGTTTAGGCTACCTTGGGCCAAGTGGGCCCATATGAATAAATTGTATGATTGTGTAGTAGATATTGGACTAGTCTATGTGAATCTCATATTGTGGATAGATTTGGGCTAAATGGGAACACGAGCTTGTGGGCCCATTTGGGCCTAGAATGGGCCCTTGGCCCATTCACTTCGTTATCTCTGTTTAGAATACCTTGGTTTACTGCAATACCCTTGGTTTACAA
This sequence comes from Gossypium australe, assembly GCA_005393395.2. Classification (NCBI taxonomy): domain Eukaryota; kingdom Viridiplantae; phylum Streptophyta; class Magnoliopsida; order Malvales; family Malvaceae; genus Gossypium; species Gossypium australe. Next base: position 32,921,054 of record CM016617.1, read on the forward strand.
AATTACTAAAATACACTCAATTTGTAAAATTACCGAAATACCCTCGATTTGTAAAATTATCGAAATACCCTCGATTTGTAAAATTATCAAAATACCATCGGTTTGTAAAATTATTGAAATACCCTCGATTTGTAAAATTATCGAAATACCGCTAGTTTGTGAAATTACCAAAATACCCTCGGTTTGCAAAATTACCGAAGTACCCCTAGTTTGTGAAATTACCGAAATACCCTCGATTTGTAAAATTACCAAAATACCCTCGATTCGTAAAATTACCAAAATACCCCCGATTTGAAAATTTACCAAAATACCTTCAGTTGTGAAATTACCGAAATACCCCCAATTTATGAAATTACTGAAATACCCACAACTTGTAAAATTACCGAAGTACCCTGATTTCCAAAATTTCTGAAATACCCTCGAGTTGCAAAATTATCGAAATACCCCCGATTTGTAAAATTACTGAAATACCCCCAATTTATGAAATTATCGAAATACCCTCGGTTTGAAAAATTACTAAAATACCCCTGGTTTACAAAATTATCGAAATACCCCCAGTTTGTGCAATTACCAAAATACCCTGGTTTGCAAAATTACCAAAATACCATCGGTTTGCAAAATTACTAAAATACCGTCAGTTTGCAAAATTATTAAAATACCCCCGGTTTGCAAAATTACTAAAATACCCCTATAGGGTAGAATTATTGAATTACCCCTGTAGGGTAGAATTACCGAAATACCCCTGAAGGGTAGGATTACCGAAATACCCTTGGTAAAATGACTATTTTGCCCTTGTGGGTAAATGACTGACTTAGACTATGAGTTGACTAATTTGGCTGTGGTTGTATGACTGATATGTTTTTAATATGTGTTTAAATGACTATTACTGAGCATGGCCATTTTGCATACACGTGTAATGATTGAGCATGACATACACGACATATTGCAGGGGGTTGGGACATTAATACGGAGGAAGTTCTGATAGGGTCGCACGGGTCGCATGACGACTGTGGATCCAGTATTGATCTGTTGAGTTCGCACGGGTCGCATGACAACTGTGGAACAATAGATGGCTTAAAGCCGCGTAATCTGATTATGACTCTGTGCCAACCTAAACATGGCTCTGTGCCATCTTGATTATGGCTTTGTGCCAATCGTATTTACCCGTGGCTATGTGCCTAACATATATACCGATGACTTTGTGTCGATCATATTTACCCAAGGCTGTGTGCCGATTATATTACCGTCGTTGATCGCTATGTGCCAAACATAATACAGTTACTGATGGCTTTGTGCCAATTATAATATCGCTACTGAAGGCCTAGAGCCATATATATATATACTAGTAGCTTTGCTGCGATTTTGGTTAGTGCCGTAACCGGTGCTAACATTGAGAGTGTAGGGATGGCATGGGTGATTTATTCCCCGCAGGTAGTGCAGGGTTGGACGGAGGCAAGTGCAGGGTTGGATGCGATGGGTTAGCATGCATCACACATTATGCATATGGAATTGATTTTGAAATGGGTTAGGCCCAATTGATTCTGTTATGGGCTCTGACCCAAATGATATTGTAGTGGGCTTTGGCCCACGTATGCTTTGAACTGGACTGTACTGTTACTGTTAAAGGGCTTTGGCCCAGACTGTTTCAGTTTCAATTTCTGTATACTGACTGTTACTCTAGTAAGGGGATTACACACTGAGTTTTCATAAACTCACACCGTTTTTAACTGTGTAGGTAATCCTCAGCCTTAGACGGATCGGAGTTGCGAGGGACTTGGAGAAGACCATACACTACTTACGCTTGTGATTTTGAGTATTTACTTTTAAATATTTTGATTTGGGTTGTAATAAGGCTTTGTGCCAATTATTATTTCTGATATTTATTTATGATGTTTTCTAACTGCTAAAAGTGGAATACGATATCCAAAATGATAACTATCTTCAAAACACTACGTTTCCGTAACATTTTCAAAATGCTTCTGCAACTCAATTTTTAAACATCACCTTTTCGTAAATTGTTTATTTTAAATATGCTTCCGCAACATATAAGGTTTTAAAATTAATTACATTTTCAAGTGGATAACAATTGCGTAAGTGTTTTGAGTTTTAACAGAGAGGCTTTAACTCTCAAACAAGTTTTAACAACAAGAAGTATGGTTTTGAAAAACACTTCCATGTGACACGCCAGATTCGAGCCTAACTTCTAGGCCGGGTTTGGGGTGTTACACCCTTTGTAACAGTTATATTAAGAAAACAAATATAATGATTTTTGGAAAAGCCTTTTAGGGGGTTTTGCATGACTCTGGAAAATCAAGTTTTAAGTTGTGAGTACTGTTTAGATTAAGAGTCGGTAGATAATTACGAAAAAAGGAAACTTGCTGATCAGCCCATGACATTACAATCTTTGTTGTTAGCCTTGGTAAGTTCATATGGTTTAAATTAGAATAATTTGTATATTATATTGATTTCTGGGTATTCGTATGCTAATAAATATATAAATGTAATTGAATTGTTATAAATTGGTAGAAGGTGTAAAATTAATTGAATTGTAAAATATTATATGAATTACCTGTATTGAGCTTGAATGAACATAGGATAGGATACAATTGGCATGCCAATAGGTTATATTGCACATGGTATGGGATTGACTTGTAATAAGATGATGACTATTGACTTGTTACTATCCACTAAATATATCGAATACCAACATTTGTTGCGGACTATTGTGCTATATTTACAATGATTCTGGTGTGTTACCGGGGGCGGATGTAAAACCTTCAAGCTTAGTTCATTCTCTATAACACCCTAAAAATCCTTTATAATTATTCTCGTATGTTTGTGACACAATTGTATGTCTGCTTCAGTGGTTAAGTGTTCTAGGTGTGTGTGAGAGGTCCCAAGTTCAAGCCTTAGCTTGGACAAATTTTGGTTTTTAAATGAATAAACCCCTATCTCTGATCAGTAAGGTTATAATTAAATGTTGGAAAAATATGCCAGAATGGGCCTGCTGGTCTGGTGGCTAAGGTGTGAGTTAGCGTGTGGGAGGTCTGGAATTCAAGTCCCTGTGCTAGCATGGGGGATATATTTTTGCTAGTGGTGCCGTGGAGAGTTTGAGCAGAACTGAAATGCCGAAGTGGTAGAGGTGTAAAGGGAAGTGGGGAGAGAAAATTAAGGGATTTTGGATAGTGAGAGAGTGGCAGACGATTTTGGGGGTGTTTGAGTTGTAGTGGGGGAGTGTGGGAGAAATTAAAGGATTGAGGGGTTATCTTATTTAGTTCAGATTTTTTCTCTTTTTTTGAAAATTTATTTTCTCTCTCCCCAATTCCAAATTCTTATTTTTTTTTCCAGTTTCATCTTGCATATTGCTAAAATTCTCTGTTCTCCCTCTTCAATCTTGTTTTTCTTTTTCTTTCACTCTTTTCAAAATTCTCCTTGAATCCTCCATTTTCTTTTTCTTTTTCCGTTTTATTGTTATTATCGTCCCCTTTTTGCAACAAGAATTGTGTTGGTGTGGTTTCGGTAAGTAATTCCTTCCCTTTTCTCGTGTTTGTATGTTGTTCGAGTGGGAATCTAAAGTTTTATCTTAAATTGGTGGTTTAGGCGAAGGTCTGGGAGCAGTAAGTTCGTTTTTGGATTGAGAAGTGGTTACAAAGGTCCTCTGTCGGTGGTAAGTCAAGTTTTAGGTAATTCCTTAATGAGAAATTTGTTAGTTTTAAATCCTTAAATGGCTAAATCGAGGATGTGTACAATGATTTTTAGGATTTGGTACGCTTAGGAGTGCTTACACATTGGAAGTAATATAGGTGTGCACCCGAAACACTGAAAACGCGACTCGGCGAAAAGCTGAAAAAACATACTTTCGATGCCACAAAGGCGTGTGGTAGCCCGTGTGGTAGGCCGTGTGGGGGACATGGTCGTGTGATCGATGAACCAGGCCATGCGCACACGACACGGGCACATGACACGGCCGTGTGATGGCCGACGAGGCTGTGTAGGAGACATAGGCTCGACCAAATTGGGCTGTAGGGGCCACACGGGCATATGGGCCCACACGGGCAGACAACATGGGCATGTGAGCCCATTTTCACTGATATATTGCTGAGGTTGCACGAGTCGCCCGAGACGATTGTGAACCTATTGTAGGGTCGGTAAATTACCTAGACCCCTAACTGAATGACTGTTATATCCATACTTGATATGTATATATATATATATATATATATATGTGACTGTATATTGAGCATGCTGGTTGTATTGTACTGTATATATGTGATATACCATGATTGGGCATGACAAAACTGTATGATGCATTTCATGGGGATGGGTTGATATTAATTAGAGGAAGTGTACTGAAAGGCTTCGAGCTTAATTTACAGGCAGCACAGTTGCATATTACTGTATAGTGCCGCATTCAGTGCTACTTGGAGTGTAGGGATGGGTGATTATATCCCCACATAGAGTGTAGGGTTGGACGAAGATGGAGTGTAGAGGCTGGCTGGGTAGGATTTTTTGATTGCATATTTGTTACTGTTACTGTACTGTGATGGGATAAGGCCCTAATGCTTACTGTTACTAAAATGGGCTAAGGCCCAAACTGATACTGATACTGATATTGAAAAGGGATTAGGCCCAAGCTGAGATTATCTATTATGGTTTGTTTGTTTGCATGGGGATTACACATTGAGTTTACGTAAACTCACCCCTTCTATTTAATCTTTACAGGTGATCCCCAGATATAGGTGGATCGGTGCGACGGAGGACTTAGCGGTGGCCTCACGACTCCTTTTTGCTATTTGATACTTATTTACGATTTTAAGTTTTATTTTGGGGTATTTTTCTGTAATAATGGCCTCTATGGATTTTTACCTAAAATTTGGATTTTATACTATTTTCTGTTTATATCTACTAGAAGTAGGTAAAACTCGGGTTTTCAACAGAGATGAATGTTTTATCAAATACCACGCACACGTAAACTATTCTAAAAGCTTCCGCAAAGTATATCATTTTGGAAATGAAGCACGATTTGAGAATTAATGAAAGATAATGATAAGTTCTAAATGGAAAACGGTTTTAGCAATGATACAGTTTTCAAATGCACTTCCATGTGACATCACCAGATTCGGCCATAACGTCCAGGCCGGGTTTGGGTTGTTACATTCCCAGACTGAAAGTAATACGTTTGGAGTCTAAAAATTACATGCCAAATAAACATGTAAGAGTGTGATGTTATTTGATCCGATATAACCTCTATTTTCTTATAGATTTAAAGAATGCCGGTAGAATTTGATCATGCCAACACTGATGCAGTAAATAATAATGTGCCCACTTCCGAATTGAAAGTAAGTCATAGTTTACTGGTTATGCAAATGTCCGTTAGTGAAGTAAAAAAGTCTTTTTTGATCTAATGGATTAGTGGTTCATGAAATTCATACGAGTCAATCTTGCGACTCCACAACCTACCCCTATTGTGTTTCCCGTGGCACCTCCGTGTTTTAAACCAATTAAAAAAGTTTGATGACCCTCAATTGATAAAAATAGAAAGTATGGTGCCAAATAATTCAGAGGTAAAATAGATGATGGTCTAACTAGGACTGAAAACTGGCTTGAAAATATTCAACTAGTTTTCAACAAAATTTGGCATGTTTCTTTGATGATTATCTAAGATGTGTCATGTCTTTGCTAAAAGATAAGGTTTAGAACTGGTGGTCGGCCTTAACAATGGTTGTACTGAGAGACAGGATTAACTAGAATTTCTTTAGATCTAAGTTTAGAAAGAAATATATCAGTATATGGTACTTGGATTAGAAAAGAAAGAGTTTCTCAAGTTGAAATAGGAAAACAAGTCTCTATCAGAATATGAACGAGAGTTTGTTTAGCTTAGTTAATATACTCGCGAGATTGTATCGACTAAAAAAGTAGGTGTGTTCGTTTTGAAGATGGAATGATTCATCAGATTAAAATGTTGACTGAAGCGATGGAAATATGGGAATTCATGGTTTTGTCTGGTCGAGCGCAATAAATAGAAGAGATTTCTAACAGTTAGAAAAAGACTAAAATGAAATTGCGTGACTCTAGTAAAATAAATGTATCTAAGTTGTCTTTAGCTTCACTCTCAAAGAAAGCGAGATATTTTAGCCATAATGTCATATTATTTGGATTCACATGAATAAATAAATTGAGATAGAAAGATTCAAGACTCCAGCAGACACCGGTAGTTAGTATTGGCAGTGTTCGTAATGATGATAAATTTGTTTGTGACCATTGTGGAAAGTTCTTTAGGGAGAGTTATGATTCAAGTCCGTTTTCAATGTGTATCTACTAAACTTTTTACGAGGGATTGTTCAGAGAAGTTAGGCATTTTTGTAAATCAATTTGTTAGATAGATGTCTATTTTTCAAGTAGGTAAACAACCTAGATAGAGAAGTAATGCTAGAACTATTCGTGGTGGAACAAAATATAAAACAAGTAGATTTGAGACTAGGATGCTAGAACTCAGGTGATTCAAGCTAGAGAAGAGACTTCTACCCTAGATGTTATAACAAATACTTTTAGTCTCTTTGATGTTAATGTATATGCATTAATAAACTTTGGGTCGATTCATTCTTACTTTTAAACTACTTTACTATCTGAAAAAAACATACCGGTAATACATACTGAATTTGATGATAAAGTAACTAAACTATTGGATCAGAATGTCATAGTTAATTTGATTTGTATAAACTATCCACTAAGAATTTAGAGTTGTGAATTTTTCTTGCTGAACTGATGTTATTATCATTTCACGAGTTTGAGGTAATACTAATTATGGGCTAATTGACACTGCATGATGATGAATTGTATCTTGTTTGTATCTTAGATATTTGAATGTCATAATTGAGGATTAATTAGGTACAGATGATTAAAGAATTTATTGATATATTTCTAAAAGAACTATATGGATTATCACCCGTATGAGAAGATGAGATTGTAATTGACATGATACTAAAAAACGTTTTGATCTTTATTGTCTTGTATAGAATAGTGCTATCAGAATTATAAGAACTATAGGCATTGCTAAAGCAGTTATTTGTTAGAAAGAGGTGTTTAACTGAGTGTGTAATCTAGGAGGACGATACTGTGTTTATGAAAAAGAAAGACAATATTATGAAAATCGTATAATGATTATAGATAGCAGATCAAAGACAACATGAAGAACCAATATTTGTTATTTTATATAGTTGACTTATTTATTTTGTTAAGAGAAATACCATATTTTGAGTTTTGACTTTCGATTAGATTGTTGTTAGCTTTGATTTATGAGTCAGATGTACTGAAGATTTCTTTCCAGACTTGATTTAAACAATGTGATATTCTAATAACATTGCTTGAAATATCAATTGCTTAGTCACTTTATATATTTAATAGATAGAAGTTTCTAGTTGTATCTGATCGGAGTTATGGCTATGTGATGGAAGATATTCAATTGGTTAGCATTGAAACACAATGCTATAGATCTTACAAGAGAAACCAGTGTATGTGAAGACACAGAAACTCCAGAATTGAATATGAGAAAGCTTAAATACTGAGAATAAAAAAATTGTTATTTGATCATCGATTATCATCAAGGAAATTCAAGAATGGCGGGTATATGATCTGAAATAGTTAGCAAAATAGAAAATTGTTGAAAATGATCAAACACCAGTGTTCAGTAAGGATAACTACATGAGTATGTGCATTCGAAACTGCTAATGTGTGTCGAGTAATTTCAGAGATTATAGGGAAATGGTTAGTTCTGCCAGATTTAATACTACTTATGATAATTGTTATCAATGAAGTAATAAAATGACACTATGAGACATTATGCAAAAGTTGTAATGCCCCAAATTTTTGGGCCTAGTAGAATTGGGCCTATTGGGCCTTGGGCATGGAAGCATTTAAAATTTTTGAGAACAAGAGAACGGCACTAATGCAAGTCGGATCTATTAGGTGAGTGATTTTGGAAGGCTAGGGGGCTTCCATGAAGTCCTGGGTTCAAACTTGGGCTTTAGGAAAAATTTTGGTTTTAGGTGAATAAAACCCTAGGAGTAAGTAAGTAGGCTTTAAGAATAAATTGTGGGAAAAATGACACATGGAAGCATGTGGCCTAGTGGCAAGGCGTCATTAAGGTTGCAAGGGAGCATGGGTTCAAGTCCTGGCACTTGCAATTCATTTTGATTTCCTTTTAAATGACCTTAGACTTTGGCCCATAGACTTATATTTAGTTGTGCTTGTTTTATTACACAAGGAGCTAGTTGGTAAGGTGGCTAACAGCATGGATTAAGTTATAGGGGAGCCTGAATTTGAAACCCCCTTGCATGCGAAAGGTGACTATTTTGCTAATTTGGGACGGTTTTGGAAGATTGATGGAGAGATCCTACATCGGGAAGCTAGCGTGAGAGTAGGCGAGAAGCTGGCTTTAAATAGAGCGATCTATGAGGAGAGTAAGCATACCTTGGTTTGAGTTTGGGCATAGGAGTGTTCAGAGTGCGGATTAACTCTAGATTCCTATCAAGTGTGTATTTCGCACTACTCTAGATGTAGAGCGACAAATGCCAAAATGTCGATCACACGACGATGGTAGCCATACGAGCATGCGAGCGCACGTGTGGGAGCTTCGACGCAATAGTTGAGGCCATCATGAGTATTCTTGTGGGTTTAGGCTATTTGGGCCACGATGGGCCGAAAAGGGCTATGTGGGGCCAATGGGCCGTGGGCCCAATCGAATAAGTTCTATGATTGTGTAGTAAATATTGGACTAGACTATGTGAATCTCATATATGTGGCTAGAATTGGGCTAAAAGGGCCACACGAGCGTATGGGCCCACTTGGGCCAAGAATGGGCCTTAGGCCCATTCCTATCATTATCTCTGCTTAGAATACTTGAGTCGCTCGAGGCGACTATAGACCTTCTGAGGGTTTACAAAATTACTGAAATACACCTGGTTTATAAAATTACTGAAATACCCTTGATTTACAAAATTACTGAAATACCCTTGGTTTACAAAATTATTGAAATACCCTTGGTTTGTAAAATTACCGAAATACCCCGATTTGCAAAATTATCGATATACCCCCGATTTGTAAAATTACCAAAATACCCCTGATTTGTGAAATTACTGAAATACCTTTGGATTCCAAAATTACCGAAATACCCCTAATTTGTGAAATTACCGAAATACCTTTGGATTGCAAAATTATCGCAATACCCCTGATTTGTGAAATTATTGAAATACCCTTGGTTTGAAAAATTACTAAAATACCCCCGATTTGCAAAATTACTGAAATACCCCCGGTTTGCAAAATTACTAAAATACCCCCGAATTGTAAAATTACCGAAATACCCTTGTTGGGTAGAATTACCGAAATACCCTTGAAGGGTAGGATTACTGAAATACCCTTATAGGGTAAAATGACTTTTTGCCCTTGCGAGTAACTGACTGATTAGGACTATGACTGATCTAACTGTGAATGTATGATTGTGTTTTAACTGATTTGACTGTTGTGACTGTGTATGTATGATTGTTTATGGGCATAACATTTCACATACACGACATATTGCATGGGGTTGGGATATTGATAAGGAGGAAGTTCTGATAGGGTCACACGGGTCGCATGACGACTGTGGATCCAGTATTGATCTATTAAGGTCACACGGGTCACATGAGACGACTGTGGACCGACGGACGGCTTAAAGCCTCGTAATCTAATTATGGCTCTGTGCCATCTTGAGTATGGCTTTGTGCCAATCGTATTTACACGTGGCTACGTGCCTAACATATATACCGATAACTTTGTGTCGGTCATATTTACCCAAGGCTATGTGCCTATATATTACCGTCGCTGATGGCTATGTGCCAAACATAATATAGTTACTGATGGCTTTGTGCCAATTATAATACCGCTACTGAAGGCTTAGAGCCGTATATATATACTAGCAGCTTTGCTGCGATTTTGGTTAGTGCCGCAACCGGTGCTAACATTGGGAGTGTAGGGATGGCGTGGGTGATTTATTCCCCGCAGGTAGTGCAGGGTTGGACGGAGGCAAGTGCAGGGCTGGATGGGATGGGTTAGCATACATCACACATTATGCATATGGAATTGATTCTGAAATGGGCTAGGCCCAATTGATTCTGTTATGGGCTGTGACCCAAATGATATTGTTGTGGGCTTTGGCCCACGTATGCTTTGATCTGTACTGATTGTTACTCTAGTAAGGGTATTACACACTGAGTTTTCATAAACTCACCCCCTTTTAACTGTGCAGGTAATCCTCAGCCTTAGACAGATCGGAGCTGCGAGGGGCTCGGTGAAGACCACACACTGCCTATGCTTGCTATTTTGATTATTTACTTTTAAATATTTTTATTTGGGTTGTTCTAAGGCCTCTCTAATTTTAACTTATTATTTCTGATATTTATTTATGATGTTTTCTAACTGCTAAAAGTGGGATACGATTTCCAAAATGATAAGTGTATTCAAAACACTACGTTTCCGCAACGTTTTCAAAATGCTTCTGCAACTCTATTTTTAAACACCACATTTTCGTAAATTGTTTATTTTAAATATGCTTCCGCAACAGATAAGGTTTTAAAAGTAATTATGTTTTCTAGTAGATAACAATTGCGTATGTGTTTTGAGTTTTAACAAAGAGGCTTTAACTCTCAAACAAGTTTTAACAACAAGAAGTATGGTTTTGAAAAACACTTCCATGTGACATGCCAGATTCAGGCCTAACTTCTAGGCCGGGTTTGGGGTGTTACAAATGTAAATACAAAATTTCTTTATACTGGTCAAAATTGAATGTTACGAAACTGGCAGGAATTGACTTGTTATTTGAAACAAAAGAAAGGTTTCATTTATTTGAGATCAATTAAAAACTGTTTTAAACCATCAGAAATCTGATGCTGATTAGAAATGTAAAGATATATAATTTTTCGGTTGGTAAGAAAGTGTTTCTAGAAGTCTCACCTAAACGAAAGGTGTTGCATTTTGGTAGAAAAGAAAAGCTCACTCTAAGATTCATTGGATCGTATGAGATTTTAGAAAGAATTGGACCCATGGCATATTCATTGGCATTACCTCCGAAATATCATAGAATCCATAATTTTTTTCACGTTCCGATGCTTCTACGCTATAATTCTAATCTGTCACATGTGTTGTCTACAGACGAAATTGAATTACAACCTGATTAGACATATTGCAAAAAACCAGTTAGAATTTCAACTCAGTAAGTGAAAGAATTAAGAAATAAACGTGTTCCGTTGGTTACAGTGTTATGCCATCGATACGGAGTTGAAGAAGCTACGTAGAAAATAGAAGAATATATGAAATCAAAGTACTTGAATCTATTTTTAGGTAAGAAATTTTAAGGACGAAATTTTCTAAGAGGGGAGAGTTGTAACAGCCCATTTTTCAGTGGTGTCGAAAATAATGCTTTCGGGACCAAAAATTTGAAGAGTAAATTCATAATATTAGTGATGGGCTCAAAACTAACTAATGTTTCGACAAAGGCAAACGCACATATCGAACAGTAGTATAGCTATGGTGAGTCCGGAATATCATACCCACAAGGACTAAACGTACTAATAATAACTATCTTTCTATTATTTAGCCTGATAATTAAGGGGGTCTATTTTAATCTAAAATTTAACTAACTAATTTACTAAACGCGACAGAGAGTGAAGAAAGTAATCGAATAAACTAATGAATAAAGACAATACCCAAGGAAGAATCCACCTAGACTTTACTTATTATTCTGACTCTAAATTAAACGATTTATTCACTTGTCTTGATCCGTAGAAATCCCTAAATTATGTTAATATCTCTTTCGAGACTAAGAAAAACTGACTCTAGGTTGATTAATTGAAATTTCTTTCTAATTAAAACCCCTATCGTCGCATTAACTCGATCTAAGGGTTCCCTTATTAGATTTGACTATAATCCGGCAGATTTATGTCGTCCTATCTCTAGAATTGCAATCAACTCCGCTTAATTATGCTAGATCTTCTCTTAAACAGGGACTTTTGCTCCTCTGAATAAGCACATTAAACTTGAATTAATATCCTAAAAATATTAAAGCAAGAGTTAAGTAACATAATTAAGAACAAGAACAAGTATTTATCATGTAATTCAGATAATTAATTAATAATATCCATCATAGGTTTCATCCTCCCTAGGTATTTAGGGAGTTCAGTTCATAACGTAAAAGGAAAACATCTTAGAATAAAGAAAACAACAAGACATAAAGAACTCAAAAACTTCTAAAGAACTTGATGGAGATCTTCAATCTTGGAGTGGATATGCTTTCGAGATGAATCCGATGACTTCCTTCGAGTAATTTCTTCGTTCTACTCTACGTCCCCTCTTACGTCTTCTTATGGTGTGTGTGTTTATAGACTTTAGAATGCCCAGAAACCTTAAAAATTGGTTTTTTTCGCATGAAAACAAAGCAGGGTGCGACAGGGACACGGGCGTGTGATCAACCCGTGTGAGAAGGCCCAGGCCGTGTGCAAATTTGTATGGCTCTCGATCGACATGGGCTGGCACACGGGCATGTGTCCAGCCTGTGTGGTTCGCACGGGCATATGCCCAGCTCGTGTGGTACAGGCTTAGCCGTGTGGATCTTTAAGATGGCACGTTTTATCTGATTTTGGCCCGTTTTCTGTTCCTTTCTCTTCCCTATGCTCTCCTAAGTATAGAAACATGAATTTAAAGGATTAGGAGTATCGAATTCATAAAATTGTATAATAAAACATCCAAAAACAGTCTAAGCGTGGGATTAAAATGTGTTACTTATATAGTTTATCAAATATCCCCACGCTTATGCATTTGTTTGTCCTCAAGCAAAATCATCAACTCACAATTAAAATTAAACTTCCTCAATTCATAATTCTCATCAATAATGTCTTATCATAAATCACAAATAATCACACAATGATAATTTAACTAAAAGAGCACGAAAGATTCAAACAATCTAAGTCACACATTTTTATAGCATGAAAACATAGGTGTTTTCCCTTATCTAAATAATTACCTTTAATTCAAAACCGACAAGATTCGATATCCTCACTAAAGATTCGCTCAAATAACTCAAAGTGTTTAAGGTTCAAAAATTAAGCATTCAAAAGTCAAACACGAAAAGTTATTACCATAGGCTTGCACGAAAATCAAATCTCCACCACTATAAAATGATATGATACACAAATCTAAAGTCTTAAAGGGTTGTAATAGGGCTTTAGGTTAAAGGTGTGGATAAAGGCTGAAAAATAAGGTTAGAATCAAGATCGAATTGATAAATTACCTACTAGAAAAAAATGAACTAATACTGAAAAAGTACATCAATCGAAATAATTAAAGCAAATCACAAGCTCCTTCTCAGAAAATTAATTACTTAAGCTCAAACTTAAAGGACTAATAATAACTATATATTTCCACTTTTTTTATAAGAAAGAATTTAACAACTGAAACAAAAGAACACAGTTAGGCAACCAACCAAATCAAATCTCGACAAAAAAATGAGTCAATAAAATGGGAACAAACAATCAAAAAATGAGTTTTGGGTTAATATTAATGGGTGAGTCAAGAAACGGTTTATTAGGCTCAAAAGGTGTAATGCCTCGAATTTGGGCCTAGAAGGAATGGGCCTTGAGTGTGGGATCAGCTAGGAGACTGCACATAAAAGTTTATGTGTGCAAGAAATTGACACAAAATGCTTGTTTGCTTTAGTGGCTAAGTGATTTAGGAAGAGTTGAGAGTGTTGGAGAAGTCTTGGGTTCAAACCTGGGCTTTAGCAAAATTTTTGCTTTTTGCTCTTAAGTGAACCTTGGCCTTAGCTTGAAGGCTTTATAAATATTTTTGGTGAAATCATGACACAAAGAGTCTGCTGGTAAAGGTGGAAAGTGGCGTGTGGAGTGTACTAGTGGTCTGAGGTTCTAATCTCTGCTTATGCAAATGGAGATTATTTTTACTACTGGCCATGGGAGGAGGTTGTGTTTGACCGGAACACCAGAAGTTTGAACAGAATGGGGTTGTTGTTAGCCGATTTTGGGGAGTGAAAAGGGAGATTTTTGATTGTTGAGGTTTAAGAACAAGAGCGATTTTAGGAGGAAAGAGGGGAATTCGAAATTGGTGGGAGTAGTGTTGCCGAAATGGGATTCTTCTCAACCATTCGGTTGCCTTTGGAGCCTCTAGCCATTCGGTCATGTTTTCCCCCTTTACCGAGTTCTTTGAAGTCTATTGCCGAATTTGTCTTTTTGCTACTCTATCAAATTATTCTCTTCTTCTCCACTTTTCTTCCTCTAGCATCTATTTTTCTGCTGTTTGCACTTTTTGTCAATTTCTGGTAAGTCAAGTGCCTCTCTGTACCTTTCGGGTCTTTTTCCCTTCTCCTCTCCTCCATTCTTATTCTCCTCCCTTTTCAATAGTTTTTACATTTTTCTCTAACCCTTGTCAAATACTGAACTCTGTTCTTCGTCTTTCTCTTTTGGGATACTTGGCCGAATATTCTCTTGTTCTCTTAGTGGTATTATCGTATCGGCTTACAAAAGTCTTCTGACAAAAAGGGTAAGTGGTCATGGTTTTCTTCTGGTTTCTCTTTAATGTTAAGGTTTCTTTCTTCTTCTAACATCATATGTTTTCTGCCATTTTCAAATAGGAGTACCGTTGCCCCATTTCATCGGATGTCCCTCTTAGTGGTTATCGTATCGGCTTACAAAAGTCTTCTGACAAAAATGGTAAGTGCTCGTGGTTTTTCTTCTAGTTTCTCCTTAATGTTAAGGGTTCTTTCTTCTTCTAACATCATATGTTTTCTGCCATTTTCAAATAGGAGTACCTTTGCCCCATTTTATCTCCATCGTTCTTTTTCGGCCCTTAAAGGGGGTGTAGGTCGATTACTTTTTGCTCTTCAACTATTGACTTTGTGCTGTCAGTAAGTGAGGACTTGTTTAGCTTAAACTAATCATTTGATTGGGTGTTTGATAAGATCCGATTCTTATGCAGGGTTTCCTTAAGGCCTAGTGGATAATCTCTAGCAATGGAATAGGAGTGTGGCCTTTTGTTGATTGATCAAGGTAGAGGTTTAGAGTCTCTTTGATTAGTATAATAATGGAAAGATTTATTAAGTATTGATCTTGTTTAAAAAGGCGACTGATGGAGAAATGTGATGAATGTAGGTTGGTGCTCAAGAGTTTTTGCAAGTGTTCGCGAATAAGTGTGTACACACCCTGATCTGACTGTAGCACGGTAAAAGCCGAAAAGCCAGAAATACGGTGATTGAGGCGACATGGGCGTGCGAACACTCGTGTGGTGAACCGAGCCCACGAAACATGGGCGTTTGATTGTAGAGCCACCATGAGCGATTTCATAGGATTAGGCCATTTTGGGCCATGTTGGGCTAAAATGGGTCGTGTGGGCCCAATGGGCTCGTGGGCCCTACACGGGCAAATCTCAAGGACATATGGAAATTATTGGACCCGACTGTGTCGTTCACATGGCTAAGGTCGTTTTTAGGCTTACCGGGCCACACGGGCATGTGGGCCCACATGGGTCGCATAATAGGCTTTAGGCCTATTCGAACTGTTGACTGTTAAGGTAAGATTACCGTAATACCCCTGTAGGGTAAATTGATCGTAATACCCCCATAGGGTAAAATGACTATAATAGCCCCATAGGGTAAAATGGCAGTAATACCCTTGTAGGGTAAAATGACCGTAATGCCCCTATAGGGCAAATTGACCGCAATACCCCTATAAGGTAAAATGACCGTAATACCCTGTAGGGTAAAATGACCGTAATACCCCTGTAAGGTAAAATGACCGTAATGCCCCTGTAGGGTAAATTGGCCGTAATGCCCCTGTAGAGTAAAATGATTGTAATGCCCCTGTAGGGTAAAATGACCGTAATGCCCCAAAAAGGTAAATGACTATTTTGCCCCTCGAGGGTAAAGGACTGATTTGTGCTACAATTTGACTGATTTGACTGTGATCGTATGACTATGATTTGATTGACTTAACTGTGAATGATATGACTGATTCTGAGCATCGCATACTACATACACGACATACTGCATGGGGTTGGGATCTTGTATTGGAGGAAATGATTGATATGTGAGGGTCGCACGGGTCGCATGAGACGACTGTGGATCCACCGATGGCTTTAAGCCAATTATGTGATTGGCAGCTCTATTGAAATATTGGTTAGTGCCGCAACCAGTGCTACATAAGGAGTGTAGGGATGGGTGGGTCGATTTAATCGCCAAAGGTGTGTAGGGTTGGACGGGAGACGGAGTGCAGGGTTGGTATGGTTGCATATACTGATTCTGATATTGAGATGGGCTTAGGCCCAGATAGATGTAATATGTGACATTTGATATGGGCTAAGGCCCAGTCGAGGCTGATGGGGGCTAAGGCCCAATTGCCACCGTTACTGTAATGGGATAAGGCCCATACTGTACTATTATTGTTAAAGGGCTTAGGCCTAGACTGATTCTATTTCTGTATACTAACTGTTTCTTTAATAAGGGGATTATACACTAAGTTTTCATAAACTCGCCCTGTTTTTAACCTTTCAGACAATCCCCAGCGTTTGATAGTTCAGAGCTACGAGGGACTCGGAGAGGGCCACACAACTGCACATGTTTTATTCTGTTTTGCTCATTTACTTAAGCACTTTCATTTTGATTCGGGTTGTAATAAGGCCTCTAGAATTTCTGGATTTTAAATTTGGGATTTTATTGATTGTGATTTATATCTGCTAGAAGTAGAACACAGTTTTCCAAAATAATAACTATTTTCAAACGTTACGTTTTCGCAACTCAATTTTTAAATATCACGTTTTCGTAAATCATTTGTTTTAAATTAAGCTTCCGTAACATTAAGGTTTTAAAGGTAATAACAGGGAATAACTTTTTAATAAACCACGCTTGAAAATAAACAAACGCAAGCTGAGGTTTTGTACAAGTTTTAAATGGCAAAAAGTTTTAAATTTCAAGAAGGGTTTTCAATGAAAACATGGTTTTCCAAAAACACTTCAATGTGACACGCCAGATTCAGCCATAACGTCTAGGCCAGGTTTGGTGTGTTACAAAGGGGTTCACTAAGGGTTAATTATGAAGGTAGGCTTTTAATGGAATAAGTGAATTAAAACATAGGTACCTTTATCATCTCAGTATATCAAATCAACAGTGTGGCTTCAACATGCATAATCGAAACAAGTTCTAGAATAACAAATCAATATTGACACACTCATAACCAATAATAAAGTTAGCAAGAAAAGTGTATGCTCTAAAGGCTAAAAATCTCACAAAAAATTATGGTTTTTTATGTCAATCTAGCAAATTTCAAACTTCAAGGTAATATTTAAATTCAGGGAAAACAACCTAACAAATTTTTAATTTTGAAAATAGACTTCTCATGCTTGATTCTCTAATGTCTTAAAGTTTAAACAATCAATGCACAATTACCTATTACTTAATCCAAAACATATCAATAAAAATTTCATACTAATAGTAATATGAGAAAATTACTTAAGAACAAGACATAATTCAGGGTTTTTCCGATAATAATATAATTAACCTCCCCACACTTACGATGTACATTGTCCTCAATGTACCAAAATAGATAATAACAATATAATGAAAATATCATAAGAGAGGGAGAGAATTGAAACTTCCTGAATTTTTGGATGAGATCCATGAAATAGTGAAAACAGAATTGTGGATATAGCTGAGTGAAGTGCACGATTCTGAGCAACTATCAAGAAAATAAACACAACTATAGAAGAAGATTAAGGGATTACTCGATTAGGAACATTTATAAAAACTCAAATAGAGTTCAAAAGCTAAAAGACAAATCTTTGAAAAGATTATAATAAACATAAAACAAAAATAGACGAAAAATAAAAATAAAAATAAAGTTAAAAATAAAAGAAAATAAATGGACTCAAAGGTCATCATCGTCAGGCGCATTGTGAGTCGTCGGCGCCGAAGATGAAATATGGAGTTGATGGCCTCGAGACTGTCGAACCACTGAAAGCACTGCTACTCGAAGCGAGTGAGACGCTCGGATATGTCTGTCAAAGTAGAAGCAAAAGAAGGAGGACGGTGGCTCAGAAGTGGAGGATAAGGTGAATCCTCGTGAGTGAGAGGAACATCATCAGTGATGTCTTGGGGATCATCCTGATCATCAGAACGAGACAATTGGTACTAAGGAGGATCAAATCCACGATGCCGCTTGATCATCCTCATGTGTAGCATGCTCAAGATGCCCTGAGGGGACATCTAGACAATAAGTGTGAGTGTGGAGGACTACTCTGGTGTGTTGAGGAGACCAAAGTGTCGAGTGAGGCGAGTCACGTAAGGGCCTAAGCAAATGGGGCCCTTCCTGTGGCGATCAGTCTGATGGCGGAAGGATAAACTGATGAAGTATGCTAGATTAAATATAAGGCTATGTGCCATGCTCCATAGGAAATAGTCGTCATGAGTGGTGACGACGCCGGTGCTCTCTTTCCATTCTATCAAAGTATGAGCTAAAAAGGCGTGAATATGCCATAGAGCTAGAGAGAGAGGTCACCTTCGAGCGACTAGCGTCATAGTTTGTCAGGCCGCCCGTGAGGTCAGTCCAACAACGCGAGGGCAAGTGATGAATATGGCGATGGAGCTGAAGAAAGTTCTCTGCGCTTATAAACTCCTATGTGTATAGTCCTAAAGCAGCACCGAATTCTGGGACGCTCATATGATGCACCAAACCACCAAGGAAACAATTGTTGGTGCCTGGCTCATCATGGACTGACATGACGTGCTAAAGGTGAAACGTCGAGCAAAACTCCAAGGTAAGCTCCATATACGTGGGATCGACGTGTAACAGCCCGATTTTGGGGCTAGTCAGAATAGTGGTTTCAAGACCACTAATCCGAGGTTAAGGAAAATTATTTTGATGTTATTTTATGTGTTAAGGTATTATTATAAGGATATGTGAAAATTTTGGTGCCTTAATTTGAGCGATAGCATGCTTAATTGTGAAAAAGGACTAAATCGCATAAAGTGCGAAAGTTCTATTTTTCAAGGTAGAGGTGTCCAATAGCCATAGATTACTAAATTGGAGGTCCTTAAAGTGCAATTAAGCCCTAGAGAATGTGTTGGTCGGCCATAGATGGCAAAGGGGATAAGAGCATTAATTTTAGTCAAAATTGGGTGAAATTAGGTGAGAAAAGATGAATAAAATATGGTAAAAAGAAAAGCTATTATCTTTCACTATTCACTCTTCATCTCCACCGAAAATTTCAAGCTTAGAGGGGTTTTGAATGCTTTAAAATTTCAACCAAGTTATCTCCCAACAAGTAAGTGATTTTGGTAGTGTTATTTGATAATTTTTGCACTTTTGGAGTCCTCAAAGCTTAAGCTAGCTAATGAGGGGACTAAATTGTGAGATGGTTGAAAGTCTAGGGATTTTCCATGAAAATGGTTATATTGTTAGCTGAGTTTTTATGGAAGAAAATGAATGTTAGGGAGAGGGGAAACAACTTTTGTGAAAGGTGTTTGCATGAAAACACCTAGATAAGACTTGAATGCAAAGATTGTAATTGTGTCATAAATACATGAAATAGTTGGAATTGTGAGTAGTTGCAAGAGAAATAAATGTTCAGGTAGGCTTATTTAATGAGAAAGTGAGTTGAAAAATGATTGACGAGCCTAGGGGCAAAATCGTAATTTTGCCATAGTACAAGGGCAAAATGGTCATTTTTGCCTAGGTGTAGATTTTGATGCATTATGATCGTAGAATGATCCAAATGAGTGAATTTTATTGTTATAGATCAAGAAGAGCGCGGAATTAACCTTGATCGGGGAAAAGGCAAGGTTACGAATTAAATCGCAAACTGAAACATTTTGCACTGAGGTAAGTTTATGTGTAAACGATGCATTTTATATACACATTTTTGTTGCTAACTGGTGCATGGCATGATTGAGAACATGTATGATTCAAGTGGATTGAATTTGGTGGTTATTGAATAGCTTTCGTATGAATGATGAAATAGATATGTAAAAGTGTAACAACAACACTTGACGGTGGCTAAGTGCGATACCACCTTATTACACAACTACTGTGCGATGCCATCGTTTATATTAATATTTGGTGGGCTATGTGTGATACCACCGTAATTATCCTTTTTGGTGGGCTATGTGCGATACCACCCTATTAAAGACTTATGGTGGGCTAAGTGCGAAACCACCGAGTGATTGTATTATGAATGGTTTATTAATAAACTATGATGTGTTGTATTATGTGACATTGTGGTCCTAAGTGTAGGGAAGCATGTTAATGAATGTAAGCATTCAGCTTGTGATATGGTTGGAATGTGGTAAGGGAGGAAATAAGTAAGCATAATTGTAAATGTGAATTGTACTTGTTTAGTATGTGATGCTATTTAATTGTTTAACACATACTATAATGTTATTTGTTTACATGTAAACTTACTAAGCTCAAAGCTTACTCCCCTTTTCTTTTCCCTTGTCTTATAGAGTAAAAGAGCCGGGTCGGGATACGAAGATAATTGGAAGATCGCCCACACTATCAACTCATCTTGGTATATCTAGACTTAATGTTTTTTTTTTTAGTATGGCATGTATAGGGGCTAGACTTGGTTTATTGTTTTGTTATTTTGGCCAAAAGTGTGTTGGCCCCTTTAATGAGAAACTCTTGTGTATATACCCATATTTGTTGGCTCTTTGTTATATATGAAAAGATGAAGTTATTCATGGAGATAAATATATATTGCAAAATCTGAGTTGTTTAGTGGAATGTTGAATGGATTCATATTGTGTGAGTTAGAGGGATGAAAAGAGCTTGGTAAATAGCTTTGCTCTTGTCCACACGGGTAGGCACACGGGCGTGTGTCTAGGCCGTGTGTGACACACGGCCAGTCACATAGGTGTGTGACCAGGCCATGTATCCCCTGCATGAAAATTTTACAAGTCAATAAGCTTTGTAGTAAACACATGGGCAGAGACACGGTCGTGTGTCTCAGCCATGTGGGAGGCACGGCCTAGGACATGGGCATGTGCCCAGGCCATGTGAAGTCTACACATTAAATGTGGAATTTAATTCACACGGTCTACAGACACGGGTGTGTGCCTTGGCCGTGTGACCATAGTGAAGTGATGACGTCATAAACAGAATGCCAAGGTTTTGGCACACGGGGTAAGACACGGGCGTGTCGAGGCCGTGTGAGGGACACGGGCGTGCGTCCGGCCGTGTGAAATAAGTCAGTGTCGACCACGGGTGGTGAACACAAGCATGTCTGAGAGGCACACAGGCGTGTCCCTAGACCAAGACGGGCGTGTGGCCCCTGTTTTGATGAAAAGTTGTCCAAGTTCATGAAAGTTCCTGGTTAAATTTTGAAACCTCTCGGAGGTATGTTTAGGGCCTCATAGGCCGAGTATAAGCAAGTGAGGGGTTTAAACAAAATTTTCATAGCTCGATGTGAGATGTTTAAGCGAGATAAGTTAGGTAATGCCTCAAACCCGGTTCCAACTTCAAACTCGGGTAAGGGGTGTTACACGACGATACTGAAGAAACGGTCCCATGGGACAGTAATGATGAACACGCGAACCTCATCAGCGAGGTGGACCTGCTCCAACGCGGCCCAAACTTAGGGGTCGTACGCGAAGGAGCTGAAATAAGTCCTCTGGTGGGTCTGCGGAAAATCTGAGATAAGGATGGCGAACTTCAGCGGAGGCGCTTGAGGAGGTCGCGCCAACACCCTTCCACTTTTTCGAAGCGGGGACGACGACCTTAGTCTTACCACGAGTATTCATTATAATTAATCTATAATAAAGCAATCAAATAAATGAATGAATCAATATATAGATTCATGCGAATAAGAAAGAAAAATCTAAGTGAAGTTCAACAATTGGACTATGAGAGAAATTGACTTGGAACATAATAAAACTAATAATCAGAAAGTTACTATCAAAAACCTAGTAAGAATAAATAAAACTAATAATGATCAATTAAAAATGAAGAAGCAAGACTAGCAAGAATAAAAATAAAAATAAAACAAAATCAGATAAAACAAACTACATGCATAATACTGTTTAAAAAATAAAAGAAAATCAAATTAAATCCAATCAAACCAAAAAGTAAAAATGTCCACAACTCAAAAAGAAACACAAAATCAACAGTAAAGAAATTAAAAAAAAAACAAGAATAAATAAAGAAATAAATAAAATCAGTAAAACTAATAAAAATAAAATAATTACAATAAAGAAAGAAATAAAGAAATAATAATATAATAATAAAAGAAAAA
Organism: Gossypium australe; assembly: GCA_005393395.2. Classification (NCBI taxonomy): domain Eukaryota; kingdom Viridiplantae; phylum Streptophyta; class Magnoliopsida; order Malvales; family Malvaceae; genus Gossypium; species Gossypium australe. The sequence continues at coordinate 32,943,371 of CM016617.1, forward strand.
TACAAGGGAGAAGAATAAAGAACTGACGGCAGTGGTGATGGGGGTCAAGGACGCGACAAGCGACAGGTCGGTGGTGGCTGATGTGGGGGTGGAGTGGTTGTTAGGTGGTGTTTGAATGGCGGTTTTGAAGAGAAAAAGAAGGAAAAAGGGGGAAAGAAGAAGATAGAAAAGGGGAAGAAAAAGGGAAGGGGTTTCGATTTGGGGAAGAAGGGAAAAGGAGAAAGGAGGAGGGGTCGACGGTGGCCGAAAGTGCAGCAGAGCTGGGGTGAGGAGCGGCGGCTAGGGTTTGAGGGTTTGGGAAAAAGGAAGGAGAAGAAAATAAAAAGAAAATTGTGTTTTAAATAGGTGACACAGTTGTGTAACGGCCTGTGTTGAGTCACAAGCCCGTGTGACCTATATTTAGCTCGTGTTCGTCACGAAATTCTTAATCCCAATATTCATACGGCCTTGAACATGCCCGTCTGTCCAAGTGGTGTGGTCCACACGGCCGCGTCACACGGCCGTGTGCGAAGTCCTTCGCTTCTCCCACGCCCGTGTGAAAGTTCACACGCCCGTGTGGATAGGCCGTGTGCCTTGCCCGTGTAACTCTCTAACTTGTTTTAAAATTCAAAAATATTTGTTCCATGTTTCACACGGCCGTGTCGCACACCCGTGTGGTTTAATTTAAGGTCGTGTCTCTGTCAATTTTTGGGAAAATTTTAGCCCTGATTCCATACGGCCAAGGACACGTCCGTGTGTCCAGGCCGTGTGGGTCAAAAACCTGCATTTAAACATGAAAAGAAGTAAAAATAAACTAATTAGTAGGGTTAGTGCTCGGGTTGCTTACTGAGAAGTGCTTATTTAGAGTCTAAGCTCAACTTACCTCTCATTCGCATGGTCATGGTGGTTTGAGGAGTTGAAACTCCTCTCTCCTGCTATCAGTTCTAACATCAAAATAAGGTTTAAGTCGAGTACTATTTACCTTAAATGTACCAAATTTAGAATGAGTTACCTTGACTGTACCATATGGGAAGACATTTAGTATCGTAAAGGGAGTTGCTCCGTTTGCATTAGGCTTTGAAGTGACAACTCGAAGGTCCATTTTATCTAACAGTACCTAGTCCCCAACCTTAAATTGATTGGTTCTATCCTTAAGCTCGACATGGTATTGCTTCTGTTCCTCTTTGACATAAGTCTGCCATTTGTCTAGTTCATCTTTTTGTAGCATTTGTCTTTCATGGATGGTTCCATTGTTGGCGCATGAACTAGAACGTGGCTCATTTGTGTTTTTCGAAAGAGTTTCCTGTAAAAAGGGTTGAATCCCATGATTAGTCTTATTAACAGGATTTATAGAATCGTCTTTATTATTTGATGTCTTAACCGAATCATGAGCTTGGAGCGTAGTTGTATCATCACCTACACGAAATGTGAGTTCACCTGTACCAACATCAATTGTAATTCTAGCAGTTGCTAAAAAGGGTCGTCCTAAGATTAAAGGTGCGTCACTGTCTTCATCCACGTCTAGAACAACAAAGTCAACTGGGAATATAAATTTATCGATTTTTACAAGCACATCCTTAGCCATTCCCCTAAGAAATCTAATAGTTTTATCTGCTAGCTGAATGCCCATCCTAGTTTGTTTAGGTTTCCCAAGACCTAGTTGCTTAAACATTTTATAGGGCATGACGTTAATACTCGCCCCCTAAATCAGCTAAGGCATTATTAACATCTAAACTACCAATTAAACAAGGAAGAGTAAAACTCACTGGATCCTTTAATTTGTTGGGTAGTTTATTCTGTAAAATGATTGAACAGACTGCATTTAGTTCAACGTGCGAGCATCATCTAAGTTCCATTTTTTTGCTAAAAGCTCCTTTAAAAATTTAATTGAGTTGGACATCTGCGAAAGAGCTTCAATAAACGGTAAGTTAATATGTAACTTTTTTAAGAATTTAAGAAATTTACCAAATTGCTCATTGGTATGGTCTTTCTTCGCCGCTTTAGGATATGGCATACGAGGTATATGCCCTTTACTTACCGGTTTTTGTGCACTGTAACTTACCTCAACCTTACAATCACTTACCACATGTTCTTGCCTTAGTTCTGGTTTAGGTTTTACTAACCCTTCTTCGTTGCATACAGTGATGGCATGGAGTTGCTCCCCTGGGTTAGGTTCAGTATTACTCGAAAAACTACCTTGTGGTCGTTCTGAGATCAACTTGGCAAGCTGACCTATTTGGTTCTCGATCCCTTGAATTGACCCTTGCTGATTTTTAAATGATGTTTTGGTGTTTTGAAAACAAGTTTCTGACATCGAAATGAATTTTGTTAGCATCTCCTCAAGGTCCGGCTTCTTCTCCTATTGGTAGGGTTGTTGTTAAAAACCTGGAGGAGGTTGTTGTCTCTAATTTCCCTGACCACCCCATGAGAAATTGGGATGGTTCCTCCAACCTGTATTGTAAGTGTTACTATAGGGATTATTCTGAGGTCTAGAATTGTTACCCATATTGTGAACTAGTTCATTCTCTGTGCTCGGGTTGTAGGATGGATATTCTGTGGTGTTTATCCCTCATCCATTTGTGTCGCATTGCATCCCCAGATGTACCTGCGTAGAAACACATAAACCATCAATCTTTTTTGTTTAAGAGCTCTACCTGGTTTGATAACACAATAACCGCATCGAGGTTGAAAATACTGGCGGCTTTTGTCGGCTTTTTTCTCATGACTTGCCACTGATAGTTATTCAGTGACATCTCCTCTATAAACTCATAAGCCGCTTCAGGTGTTTTGTTATTTAGAGTTCCACCGGCAGCTGCACCGATTAGTTGCCTAGTTGAGGGGTTCAAACTGTTGTAGAAGGTTTGAACTTGTAGCCATAAAGGTAACCCATGGTGAGGGCACCTTCTCAATAAGTCCTTATACCTCTCCTATGCATCGTAAAGAGTTTCTAAATCCATCTGCACAAAAAAAGAGATATCATTCCTCAACTTTGTCATTTTAGCCGACGAAAAATATTTTAATAAAAATTTCTGTCATCTGTTCCCAAGTAGTGATGGAACCTCATGGTAACGATTTCAACCACAGTTTAGCTTTATTTCTTAAGGAAAAAGGAAATAATCGAAAGTGAATGGCATCATCAGAAACTCCATTAATTTTGAAAGTGTCACAAAATTCTAGGAAGTTGGCTAAATGAGTATTTGGATCCTCATCCTGTAAACCATCAAACTGAACACATTGTTGGATCATCTGAATAATGTTCGGTTTCAGCTCAAAGTTATTTGCTGCAACAACAGGCCTCATAATACTCAATTCAGCCCCAGTCAAATTGGGCTTAGCATAATCGTACATAGTACGAGGAGCAGGATTGGCAGCAACCACTACAGGCTTCGCCTTATTTCTCTACGGTTTCTACGAATTGTATTTTCAATCTCATTGTCAAAAAGCAATGGTCCTGATGGGTTCCTTCTAGTCAAAAACTAAAAATACATGCTAGAAGAAAATAAAAGAGAAGTCAGTAATTAAAATAAAAAAATAAATTGCAATAAAAAATAAGAATGGCTAAAGTAATAAAAATTAAGTGTTCCTAATATTTTAGCCCCCGGTAACGGCACCAAAAACTTGATGGTCTCAAAACTAGCTAATATTTCGACAAAGGCAAGCACACCTATCGAATAGTAGTGTAGCTATGGTGAGTCCAGAATTCGTGTCCATAAGGACTAAAAGTACTAATAATAACTATCTTTCTATTATTTAGCCTAATAATTAAGGGGGTCTATTTTAATCTAACTAACTAATTTACTATGAACGCGACAGAGAGTGAAGAAAGTAATCGAATAAACCAATGAATAAAGACAATACCCAAGGAAGAATCCACCTAGACTTCACTTATTATTCTGACTCTGAATTAAATGATTTATTCACTTGTCTTGATCCGTAGAAATCCCTAAATTATGTTAATATCTCTTTTGAGACTAAGAACAACTGACTCTAGGTTGATTAATTGAAATCTATTTCTAATTAAAACCCCTACAGTCGCATTAACTCGATCTAAGGATTCCCTTATTAGATTTGACTCTAATCCGGTAGATTTATGTCGTCCTATTTTTAGGGTTGCAATCAACTCCGCTTAATTATGCTAGATCTTCTCTTAAACAGGGACTTTTGCTCCTCTGAATAAGCACATTAAACTTGAATTAATATTCTGAAAATATTAAAGTAAGAGTTAAGTAACATAATTAAGAACAAGAACAAGTATTTATCATGTAATTCAGATAATTAAATAATAAGATTCATCATAGGTTTCATCCTCCCTAGGTATTTAGGGAGTTTAGTTCATAATGTAAGAGGAAAACATCTCAGAATAAAGAAAACAACAAGACATAAAGAACCAAAAAACTTCTAAAGAACTTGATGGAGATCTTTATTCTTGGAGTGGATCTGCTTCTTAGATGAATCTGATGACTTCCTTCGAGTAATTTCTTCGTTCTACTCTGCGTCCCCTCTTAAGTCTTCTTTTGGTGTGTATTAATAAACTTTAGAATGCTCAGAAACCCTAAAAATTGGCTTTTTTCGCGTGAAAACAAAGTAGGGTGCGACAAGGACACGGACGTGTGATCAACCCGTGTTAGAAGGCCCAGGCTGTGTGCAAATTTGCATGGCTCTCAATCAACACGGGCATGTGTCTAGCCTGTGTGGTTCACACGGGCATGTGCTCAGCCCGTGTGGTACGGGTTTGGCCGTGTGGATCCTTAAGATAGCTCGTTTTATCTAATTTTGGCCCATTTTCCATTCCTTTCACTTCCCTATGCTCTTCTAAGTATAGAAACGTGAATTTAAAGGACTATGAGCATCGAATTCATAAAATTGTATAATAAAACATCCAAAAACACGCTAAGCGTGGGATTAAAATGTGTTACTTTTATGGTTTATCAATTAGTATTTAAATTATACGAGTGAATTACAAATTTGAATTAATTTTTTTTATTTGATGAATTTTAATTAAAAGAATAAATGGTTAAGTATAAGTGGTTGTCCCGAAAGTCAAGTGGTTTCAAAAAATGAGATATCGAAACCTCGTTTTTTTTAAACTGACCTCGTAGATATTTTTATTAAATATTTTTTAAACTGAGCTCGTAGATATTTTTATTAAATATTTACATAGTTATTATATTGATATGTGAAGATTCAGATCGGAAATTTTATGGTTTAGATAGTTAATCAAAGAAAAATAACTAAATTATAAAAGATGTAAAACTTCATTGTTGTTGACTTTCAATGATTTAATGATTATGTTAGTGAATGATGAGGGACTTATATGGAAAATATGCTATTTTTAATTAGTGTAGACGTTGAACATTAAGATTTATTATATTTTATATTTAGTTTAATTATTATGTATTATAATGAATAATAATAATAAAACAAAAGGTAAAGAAAACATACTTCATTTTTTTTTTGTTTTTCATCCCATAGCCGAACCACCATTTTTGGTACCATAGAAGTTTCAGTCAAACTAATTTATTTGCATGGTAAGCCATTTTTCACTCGTTTCTTATAATTTTTATGCTTTTGAAATCATTGCAATTAGGTCTAGTTAATTCGTACCTTTGTTTTCGAAACTGTTAAAGATTTTGTATTTTGCCATTATTGAATTTTAGTTTTTTTTATGTTAGATGAAGGATTTATGATCTTGACTGTGGTTTAGGACTGCTTTATAAAGCGATTTTAGTTAGTTTTTGTTAAAGGGCTAATTTGATAAAATATTGAAATTGACATGGAATTTTTGTAAATTTTGAATAAATACGGACTGTTCTAGTATGGGAATAAATTCGGCTAGCATGGTTGTTTGTAAAAATTTTGTTAAATTTGCAGTTTCGGATTTAGGGACTAAATTGAATAAAATGTAAAAGTTTAAGGCAATTGTGAAAAATGTCAATAAAGAAGTCATATCCATTAAATGAATTATTTATAAGTATTTGGGCTGATAATTAAAAAAACTACTGTTTAGATTAAAAGCCGGTAGATAATTGCGAAAAAAGTAAAATTGCTTATCAGCCTCTAACATTACAATCTTTGCTGTTTAGCCCTGGTAAGTTCATACGATTTAAATTAGAATAGTTTTTATATTATATTGATTTCTGAGTTGTGGTATGCTAATAAATATATAAATGTAATTGTATTGTTAAAATTGGTACAAGGTGAGAAAAATGAATTGAATTGTAAAATGTTATAGGATTACTTGTAATGAGCCCAGATAAACATAGGATAATATACAATTGGTGTGCCAATAGGTTATATTGGGCATGGTACGGGATTGACTTATGATGAGATGATGATTTTTGACTTGTTACTATCCACTTAATATACCGAAGTCCATCATTTGTTACAGACTATTGTGTTATATTTATAGTGATTCTGGTGAGTTACTGGGGGCGGATGTAAAGCCTTCGGGCTTGGCACTTGGTGCCTAGGTGTGTTTCTAAAGGATGTTAGCCTACGAGTTGGGCCTTTGGTGCCCAGATGTGTTCTCAATGAGTTTGGCTAGTTTGAGCGTTCTGGTGTGTTCTGGATAGATAATCGTGTATTCGTATCTATCATACCGTTCATCAAGCCAAATTTTTTAATGGTTAAATGATTTAATGATGATAGGTAACTGATATATAGTTATGATTTCTTGTGAAAGACTTGTACATGTGTTTATGGTTTTCTATATTTTATCATGACTTGATAATGGTTGATATTGTATAAATAAGGTGATTAAATTACTTGTATTTATGAAATTCACATGCTGAATGGATGTGATTGATAGGGTTAATGTTATCTATTGATTTTGTTAATTATAAAACTGTGGTTATGTAACACCCCAAACCCGGCCTAGAAGTTAGGCCTGAATCTGGCGTGTCACATTGAAGTGTTTTTCGAAAACCATGTTTTCATTGAAAACCCTTCTTGTTTAAAGGCTTAAGTAAAAACCCAGTTACGTTAGTTTATTTTTAAAACGTGGTACATTGAAAAATTATTAGTTTTAATCCCAAAACATCTTTTCAGTTGCGGAACCTGATTTTGAAAGTACTTGATTTACGAAAAAGATTAAGTCGCGAAACCATTTCGAAAATGTTGTGAAAATGTAGTTTTGTTTTAAAAACAGTTAGCATTTTGGAAAATTGTGTTTTGCTTCTAACGGATATAATTCAAAGTAAAGAAAGACCCATAGTTAAAATCCAGAAACTTAAAGAGGCCTTATTACAACCCAAATCAAAATACTTGAATGTAAATAATCAAAACGGAAAACACAAGCAGTGTGTGGCCTTCTCCGAGTCCCTCGCAGCACCGATTCGTCTAAGGCTGGGGATTACCTGCACAGTTAAAAATAGGGTGAGTTTACGAAAACTCAGTGTGTAATCCCCTTAATAGAGTAACAGTCAGTATACAAAAACAGAAACCTAAGCAGTCTGGGCCAAAGCCCTTTAATAGTAACAGTACAGTACAGATCAGAGCATACGTGGGCCAAAGCCCACTACAATATCATTTGGGTCACAGCCCATAACAAAATCAATTGGGCCTAGCCCAAACCAATAACAAAACAAGTAGGCCTAAGCCCAGTACAGTGACAGATCTCATAACAGATATGCAATAGTATGAGGATGCATCCCACCCCGATCCAGCCAACACACCACTCGTACCAACCCTACACTTACATGGGGATAAAATTGACCCACCCAGCCAGCACACCACTGTTAGCACCGGTTGCAACCCTAACCAAAATCGCAGCAAAGCTGCTATACGGCTCTAAGCCTTCAGTAGCGGTATTATAATTGGCACAAAGCCATTAGTAGTTGTATTATGTTTGGCACATAGCCATCAGTGACGGTAATATAATTGGCATACAGCCTTGGGTAAATATGATCGACACAGAGTCATCGATATATATGTTAGGCACATAGCCACTGGTAAGTACGATTGGCACAAAGCCACAATCAAGATGGCACAGAGCCATGTTTAGGTTGGCACAGAGCCATAATCAGATTACACGGCTTTCAGCCATCCGTTGGTCCACAGTCGTCTCATGCTACCCATACGACCTTAACAAATCAATACTGGATCCACAGTCGTCATGCGCCCCGTGCGACCCTATCAGAACTTCCTCCATATCAATGCCCCAACCCCATGCAATATGTCGTGTATGTCATGCTCAATCATTACACGTGTATGGAAAATGGCCATGCTCGGTAACAGTCATTTACAGACATATTAAAAGCATATCAGTCACACGACCACAGTCAAATCAGTTAAAACACAGTTATACATTCACAGTTAGATCAGTCATGGTCCTAATCAGTCAGTTACCCGCAAGGGCAAAAAAATCATTTTACCCTATAAAGGTATTTCGGTAATCCTACCCTTTAGGGGTATTTTGATAATTCTACCCTACAAGGGTATTTCAGTAATCCTACCCTATAGGGGTATTTTGGTAATTTCACAAATCAGGGGTATTTCGGTAATTTCACAAATTAGGGGCATTTTGGTAATTTTACAAATCGAGGTATTTCGGTAATTTTCCAAACCGGGGTATTTTGGTAATTTTACAAGCTGGGGGTATTTTAGTAATTTTGCAAATCGAGAGTATTTCAGTAATTTCACAAATCGAGGGTATTTCGATAATTTTACAAATCGGGGGTATTTCAATAATTTCACAAATCAAGGGTATTTCGATAATTGTACAAATCGAGGGTATTTCCGTAATTTTACAAACCGAGGGTATTTTTATAATTTTACAAATCGGGGGTATTTCGGTAATTTCACAAATCAAGGGTATTTCAGTAATTTGGAAAATCGGGGTCCCAGAGACCCAACAGAAGGTCTACCATCGCCTTGAGCAACTTAAGTAACCTAAACAGTCACAACGGTGTAAATAGGCCTAAGGCCCATTACTCGGCCCAAGTGGGCCCACACACTCGTGTGGCCCAATTAGCCCAGAAATAGCAACAGTTATACAAACGTCACAGTCCAAACAACACTTACCACAACACATACATTTTATACGTGTGGGCCTACAAGCCTACTGGGCCCATACAGCCCACTTCAGCCCAACAGGCCCAAAACTACCTAAGCCATGTGCGCTACATGACAAGTCTTTCTATGTCTCACTTAACAGTGAAGTTTAACCATGCGGACCCACGGGCCCATTGGGCCCATACGGCCCATTCTAGTCCAAGCCCATGAGATCACTCATGGCGTCCTTCCTCGTTGTACGCCCACGTTTCTTGAGCTCGGTTGATCACATGAGCGTTCGCACGCTCATGTGGCCCAAAAGCCCAATCCTTTGGCTTTTCAATTTTTCAGCATTTCGGCATTTGCCGCTACCGCAACACCGTGCGAAAAACATTCCTACTCTATCGGCTTTTGACCGATTAACAATTACGGTACTAATACACACTTTCAGCTTTTTAGCCGATCATCAACAGAGCATAAAGTTACACACCTTCGGCTTATCAGCCGACTATCAGGTACAGGGTAAAAATACACACCTCTTTGTGAAACTAGCTAAGATCCACGTTCTCCGAATCCTTGACTGAACACTAATCAGTTTGTTGCCCTTGATTCCCAACTAGAATCAACTACATGATCCTTATCGATTAGCTGCAATACAACCACAATCTTATAATCACCAACACCATTTGAAAAGTTAAATCCCGAAGAGAAACGCTTACCCAAACATGTAGTCCAGATGTGGAGAGGAGGCAATCGGCCAAACTTAGACACACCCTTGGTTGATCGAAGAGCCGACAACTTGTCGGGAACTTTTGAAGAACCGTAATAGAACAACAAAAGAGAGTAATCGGTTAGCCCCGTAAAGCTAGATTGAGGGAGAGAATGAGAATATTCGGTTTGAGCGATATGAGAAAAGACACTTGAAGAAAGTTGAAAGAATAAAGATAAGAGTAGAAAGAGGAGGTGAGAATCGGCAAGGAAGAAAAAGAAATGGGCAAAGAATAAGCACTCAACGTTACCAGGAGAGACAGAAAAGAAAATGCACGAAAGGTCAGTTTCCCAAACAGGTTCGGCAACACTGGAAAAGAGGAGAGAAAGGAAACAAAAGCAAAGGAAAACCCGAGAATGACCACCCAAGAATTCGGCACAACCTAAAGAGATATACCAAAACCTCTCCCAAAATTCCAAATGCACATTACTAAGGACCTCTTAGCCGAATTTGTATCCCCCAACATCCCCATTCGGCCACATTCTTCCCCCTTTTCAAATTCCTTAAACATCTCCATAAATCCCTCCTTGACTTGCTGCATAATCTTCTCCCAACAACTCAAGACCATGTCAAACTTCCCAACACAGAGTTCAAATCCAACACAAACTCTTACCCACTCATGAGCAAAATAAATAACCCCATTATGCTATGCCAACGCTCGAACCTCAGACCTTAAGGTTACTCCACATGCCACCTCGCCACTAAACCACAAGCTCTTCTGTGACTTAAAACATGCGTAAATATTTATAAAGCCTATGTGCCAGTGCCCAGATTCTTTTAAGAGCAAAATTTAAAAATTTTGCAAGAGCCAAGACTTGAACCCAGGCTCCCTTACAACCTTAATGACGCCACAACCACTAGGCCACATGCTTCCTTGTGTCATTTTTTTATCACAATAATTTAAAAGGCCTACATCCAAGTATCCAGGGTTTTATTCACTTAAAACCAAAATTTTTGCTAAAGCCTAGGTTTGAACCCAGGACTTTTCCAACACTTCTCAGGACCCTTAACCACTGAAGCAGACATTTAATTATGTCATTTCCTTGCACAATTAAATACTTAATTGTAGCCTCCTTACAGACCCATACTCAAGGCCCAATACTTTTAGGCCCAAATTCAGGGCGTTACAAGTTATACTGTAACATCCTGAATTTTTGGGCCTATGCGTTTAATGGGTGAACATGTATAATAAGTTAATTTAAGTGTTAGGGGTCCAAATTGGGCTCAGGCTTAGGCAGAGGCCTTGGTTAAAATTATTTGTTTGGGCATTATAGGGTTTAAAAGGTAGTATCTGTGTTTAAAACATCAAAATGGGCTTGTGGCCCAGTGGTCAGTGGCGCCACTTAGGGAGCAAGGAGGTGACGCCACACAAGGGAATAAGGGGCCCAAATTTAAGTTTCATGGAGCCCAATTCTTTTAGTTTAAGTTAGCTAATTTTCAGCATTTGGGTTAGGTGGAGTGGATGGCAACAAGGCTCAAAAATAGGAGGATTTATATGAATAAGATAATGTAGATATTATAGTTGATAATATGGAAGATAAAAGGAGAAAAGATAGGAGCTATCTACAAGGCTAGGAGTTAGCCGAAATTTCTATAAATAGGGAGGGTTCTCTTCTTTATTTTGCGACAATTAGGGTTTCCACATTTTCTTTCTCTTCTTTCTTCTAAAAGCCGAAAACTCCATTATTCTTTTCTCTTCTTTCTTCTAAAAGCCGAAAACCCCATTATTCCTTTCTCTTCTTTCTCCTAAAAGCCAAAAACTCCATTATTCTCTTCTTTCTTCTAAAAGTCGAAAACTCCATTACTCTCTTCTTTCTTCTAAAAGCCGAAAACTCCATTATTCTCTTCTTTCTTCTAAAAGCCGAAAGCTCCATTATTCTCTTCTTTCTTCTAAAAGCCGAAAACTCCATTACTCTCTTAGCCGAAAACTCCATTACTCTCTTCTTTCTTCTAAAAGCCGAAAACTCCATTATTCTCTTCTTTTTCTAAAAGCCGAAAACTCCATAATTCTTTTCTTTCTTCTAAAATCCGAAAACTCCATTATTCTCTTCTCTTCTTTCTTCTAAAAGCCGAATCTCTATATATTTCTTCGAATCATCTTCTCTTCTCGATTTTTGCAAAAAAGCTGAAATCCTTTGGCAGTAGCCGAATCTTCTCTAGTAAGTAGATCTCTTAGATCTAAAAGCCGGAAACACTAGTCCCTGAATCTCATATCTCTTTTCGAGATTTCAAGACAGATAACGGTGGTGTTGGCTATGGAGAGCGTTGACTTAGAGGGTCTCGTTATAACGGTAATCAGGTGTGTAGATCCTTATCACATAAGTTTTATTTTGTATTATACCTGTTATGGGCTAAAAAGCTAAAAAGTGGCTGTGTAGACAGTCGAATGAAACCCAAAAAGGGTTAGGTAAGGAATGCCAGGTACGTAATCATAGAACTTCTCTATGTGTATCGATGTATGCGAAAGACTGTAATCTCTTAGGTAGTAGATTGTTTGGTTTTGCATGAATGTATGCATGAGATGGGTTTGATATGAAAAGGGGAAGAGCATGATTGGTCACATGGTAATCGGTGGTAGAAAACCCACCTAATGAAATGTTAGATCACATGGTGATCAGTGGTAGAAAACCCACCTAATGAAATGTTAGATCACATGGTGATCGGTGGTAGAAAACCCATCTAACGAAATGTTAGATCACATGGTGATCGGTGGTAGAAAACCCACGAAATGAAATGTTAGGTCACTTGGTGATCGGTGGTAGAAAACCCATGTTAAAATTCCTGATTGATAGGAATAGGCAGTACGGCTGTCGTTTTGGTGTGTAGCGGATGGAGGGTTGATTGTAGAAATCCCCAAAGTGTGATGGTTGGTACGGGTTGGTGTGTAGAGGATGGAATTCTAGGATGGGTTGGGCTTTGCATCATTTATTATCTGTCATGTGATTATGATTGTTGCCATTGTGTATGGGCCATGGCTCATAATGTGTTTGTGGGCCCAAGCCTTTTATGTGTTTTCGGGATTTACACACTGAGTCTTGGTGACTCACCCTATTATTTTTCCCTAACCTTTCAGATGAGCAGTAGATCGTGGACATGGGAGCCGAGACAGACTTGAGGGGCCATCAAGTTTTTATTTCTATAGATTATTTTCAGTTTTTCCTTTAAGTTTTATTTTGGGAAAATTTAGGTAATAAGGCCCCATAGTTTATATTCGCCTAAGTAGTTTTTTTTTAATATTTACAACTTATGAATTTATGTCCGGGGTTTATTTATACCTAATAATAATAATACAAGGTTTCTTTTCAAATGTCATTTATTTATTCAAATATTTTCTAATTAACTTACGATTTCCAAAACCAACTTAGCAAAAGATTTTAACGTTCAACCCGTAGCATACCAGATCTGGTCAAAACGTATGGGCCGGGTTTGGGGTGTTACATATATGGTAAGTTGTAACGTTTCAACTTGTGAACTTCCTAAGCTCATAAAAGCTTACTCGTGTTGTTTTCCTCATTTCTTGTAGATCTTTTTTTATTGAACCGGGCAATCGGATCAGGTGGAAGATCACACTATCCAACTATCTTCGGTAGACTTTGAAAATGTTTACTTTGGAATATGTGGCATGTAATAGGAGTATCTTGTAATTTGTATATAAGTGTTCATTATAAGTAGCATATTTTGTACTTGTTTATAAGTTGATTGTTTGTGGCTAATAATGTGGTTAATCATAGATTGGTTTAGAGATCTTAATGTGATATTGACATTGTTATGTGGTGAATTTAACTTGATGGCATGAAATGTAATAGGTGATTATAAAAGTTATGCTTGCTTCTCACTTGTGGTTTTTATCATACTTGAATGATGATTTCTTAGTTAGATTTTGGATCATATGTATATATGTATATGCCTTGGATTTTGGTTGTAAAAGTTCATAAGTATGAGTTTTGGTTATTTTGTACATTGCTATTTGTGAATGGATAGAATATGATAGAATTAGACTTCAATAAATTGAATTTCTAATGGTAGATTTGGCATGAGATGTTATAAGTATTTGTGATTTTGATTTGGTATTGAATTGTGTTGTTAATGAGGGCATATTGGTTAGATTTTTATGTGTTTGATTAGGTAATAATAATGACTTTTGTGTGATAGGAAAATTTTGGTATGAAACGAACTTTTAAAGATGAGATTTTACCATTTTGAACCTAAGTATTGATACTTTTGCATTTGGTATCGATACTTAACCATATAAACTATTTTAAAACAAACAGAATGCCGAAATGGTATCCATTTTTATTTGAATATCTATAATTTTTCATAAAATATTGGTACTCTAAAATAATTATCGATACCAGTTTTTTTGCAAAGAAAACAATATCCAATTTTGGTATCTATTTTCAAAAAAAGTATCGATTTAGTATCGATACCTACTATGGATTTTCAGTAGTCACTTTAAAACTTCAAAAAAATTGTAAATCAATCCTATTTTGCAACTAGGTCATTATAGAGTTCAAATTCTTAATACGATCGATTATGTGTGTTTTACTTTATCAATAATAGAGTTTTTGTTTAATAAGGTATTTCTTGATTTTTTAAGTTTAGCTGTAGCATCTTTTTACTCAGTTCCGGTGACCGGGCTGGGTAAGGGTGTTACATAACAATAGTGTCACTAAAGAGAGGACTTTCTTTTTTTTTAGGAGACATTAGTGCAACTACGGCTTGATTAAAGTCCTTTCTTTTTTCTAATTTCCACACCACCTTAGTTTTTTTGTGAACATTACTTATCCCAACAAGCAAAATGAATATCCTTTCATCAACTTTATGTTTCCACCATAAATTTATAGTAAGTCTATCTAAGAAGAGGCAAAAGTTTTGATGTGTCTTAAGATAAGACATACAAAATCCAGCGAGATTAGATAAGTTTGATTTATTTAAAGATAACTTATTTCTTGGCGATAATAGTTTTGCCCTCTAATTTTAAAGTTAAGCTTGAGATTTCTCCAAGACAAGTTAGAAAAAGGGCATTTTTGTTTGACAAATGCTTTAATTTGAAGCCAAGATATCTTTTAGGCTTACTTTCAATTTTTACATAAAATATTTTCTTGAAAATTCTCATAAATCTTGGATGGCAATTAGTGCCTACTGTGAATTTAGATTTATCAACATTAACAAGTTGACAAGAGAAGTTGCAATATTGTTTCATAATGGACTTGATTACTCCACGCTCCTCAATGCTTGCCTTAAAAAAAGATGAATTCGTAAGCTGCAAAAGTTAGATGGGAGACTAACACACTTATCCTACTGAATTTGATTCTTTTGATTTGGTTCCTCTCCTTAGGTTTTAGAAGGGCAATAGAGAGAACATTGTGGCATAAGATGAAAATGCATTTAAGGGGATAGCGGATCTCCTTACTCTAATCCTTTTAAAATATAGAAGGATTAAATAAGTCATCGTTGACAAAAACTTGAAAACTAATAAGAGTATGCAATGTAACATCCTAAAAATTAAAGTATTATTTGTGTTGGCTCGGATATGAATTTTGTGTGTTTAGCATAGTCTTGTGAAGGCTTGATTTTATTTAGGAAGTTAGAATAATTCTTAGTATTAAAATTTAATGAAGTGGATTAGGTGAACTTGACACTTAAGTTAATTTAAGTGTTAAACTTAGCACATGAGGAGTTAGTGGCAAGATGGTTAGGACGCATGGAAGGTTGCTTGAGGGAAGTGGTTCGAGTTGCATGATTAGCATTTTGAAGACTTTATTTTTTTTTATGTATCCTAGTATTAATGGACGGTCAAGCTTTACATATGGTAGGTTGGACTTTCAATTTTTTCTTTATGGCAAGTTGAATATTAGTTTAAGGTAAGTTTGATGTTTGGGAAAGAAATCAAGTGATTAAAGGTTGATGGGAGAGCATAAGGCATGATATAAGGTATTTGGTTTTGGAAAGTGTTGGGTGGATAGGTTTGACTTGGAAGTCCATGTATGTGGACGGCATGTGTGGCTAGGGGGTGGCCGAATGTTGATAGGAAGTATGGGGGGATTTGGTTAGTACTTTTGCATTTTGTGCACCATTTTGCATTTTCATTTCCTCTCCAAAGCCTTTCTCCTTAGCCGAATGTTCCTTAAGCATTAGGTGCATCTTTGCTTTTTGTTTTAGCTCTCATTTTTGTTGAAACCAAATCCTATTTTCTTTATTTCATTTTTCCTCTTGAAACCGAAACTACATTTGAACCTTGTGCATTTTTGTGCACTTTTCTTCTTTGGTAATCTAGGTGTTGGCCGAACCTCTTTCTCCCATTTCTCTCTTTTCTTTCTTTCGATATTGTTCAAAACCACATTTCTTTTACTTTCTTCTTGACCGAGTCTCTTTCTTCCCCATTCCTCTTGATTTTTCTTTCATTGGTTGCTAAAGCCGAATCATCCTTCTTCCCTTTTCATTGTTCTTTGCCAAACTAGTTCTTCATCTCTTTTGAGCCGAATATCAATTGTTTTCTTCATTCAAAAAGAACCATAGCCGAAACTTCTCATATCTTTTTTATTTGTCTTGGCCGAATATCATCAAGGGTAGGATTTCATTTGGTTTTCTTCAATCGGTTTTGGAAGATAGGTAAGTGTTCATGGCCGAATTTCCTATATTTCTTTTCCCTTTTCTATGCCGTTTTCTTGTGGGCAAAGGCCGAATTTTTGGGCATTTTTTGCAAGGTTCTAACTATTTTAGGAACCGATTATTCTTTTAGGCTCTTGGGACTTTGGAAGCAATTGATCTAAGCCTTATATTCCTAGCAAACAAAGTTGGTAAGTCAAGTGGTAAGGACTCATGTCGATTCATTATTCTTTTGTGGTTGAAAAACCAAAGGCTTTTGGGATTAAGGTGTGATGTTGGCCGAATGGTATTGCTTATAGTTGTGGTTTGGCCGAATGTAGGACAAGGTGATCTAGTACTGTAGATCGGGTCTTCGGATTTTAGTACTTGCGTTAGCGACAGGTGTGTACCTTACACACTTTATAATTCGGGTTATGTATATTATTTATGAATAACTAATCATATTATTAAAGTGGAAAATTATAAGATCTTGATATGATACCATGATGGGTATAAGCAAGGATTCGGGTAAGTCCGTTTCGATACGACTCTTGCAAAATGATGTATGATGATACGATTTATGATATATTTGTTATAAGATTCCTAGTAAAGCATGTTGACATGATTTGTATATCTATTGCATTGGTATGGGTGATATGAGAGGAGGGGGAAGGATTTGATATCCGTGTCTTTGGGACACCAGAGGTTTGGCACCTCCAGTGGTTTGGTACCACAATATATTTTGTGTCTTTAGGACACCAGAGGTTTGGCACCTCATAGCGACTTGTCCCAGTGGTTTCGCACCACCGTGGGTTGGCCCCACATTTGATGTATTGGGATTGTCGCCAGTGATTTGGTATCACACGTGGGTTGGCCCCACACTTGGATCGTTGATATTTTGTGTCTTTGGGACACCAGAGGTTTGGCACCTCATAGCGACTCGTCCCTGTGGTCTAGCACCACCGTGGGTTGGCCCCACTTTTGAGATATGGGATCGTCGCCAGTGATTTGGTATCACACGTGGGTTGGCCCCACAACTTGATTATTCGTGACTTCAGGTCACCAGTGATTTGGTATCACATTATTGGATATCGTGACTTTGGGTCACCAGTGGTTTGGCACCACCAGTGGTTTGGTACCACACGGGGTAGAAAAGGAGTTATGGATGGCTAGGTTGGGTGCATTTTATATATATAAATATATACATTGCTTGGTTATAAAATTGTGTAAGAATGTTGCATCAAACGGGGGAAGGATTTATGCACTGAGTCTTGGTGACTCACCTTCTCCCTTATCTTTTCAGGTGACTCGTAGATCGCGGATGAGGAGCCAGATGAGCTCGAGGCAATTAAAAACTTGGTTTTACATAAACTTCCATTTGGGTACTTTATTTTATTTCAATTTGGTTTTCTCCTTTATGTGGATTTGTAATAAGGCCTCTTTAATTATGTTTTGGATTATTTATATGCTTTGGATATGTTTCAAACATGGCTTATAAATTATTTGGTTAATTTAATAATTGAGCTCAAAGTTTTCTAAAATTATAAACACGCAAGGGTTTTAAAATCTTACCATCGGGTAATTTAAATCGTTTAATAGTAAAATATAAATTAAGTGTTTTCCACAATTTAAATGATTTCCAAATATTAAGTGTCTACATTCAAATGCAAATGGTTTTCAAAGTAATAAATTCGAATTTTCTTAAAATGATTTTCTAACCTATGATTTATCAACTAAGCTTTAAAGTTTTATTTATGTAATTTCAAGTTAAATTATCAGTTTAAACTTATTATACACCTGATTTCTACAAATATAAAATTTTCAAAGAGTTTTTCATTAATATTTAAATGTTTATTCGATTCTCTACAAAACGTTTTCCTCTGTGACATACCAGATTCGGTCGTGGCGTATTGACCGGGTTTGGGGTGTTACATGCAATCTTGAACCCTTTTATTCCATTAGCCAGTGAAATGTACAAATTCCATCACACATTCCATAAAAATCCAACTCAATTTGTTAAAGGACTCATTCATATCGAGCTTGATGCCTCCAAGGATTCTCATACCTTACTTCTTCTTTTGTATATGTTTAAGGAGCTTCGAACCAATGATCACATTGTCTCCTAACTTCTTTCTTTTTTAAAAAAAATGCATTTTGGAATGGAGTAACAAGGTTCTCCATTATAGACTTAAGCCTATTAACAAACATTCTAGAAATAAATTTGTAAGCAGTGTTACACAGTCTTATAGGTCAAAAGTCCTTGACATTTTTTGGCATAACTTTTTCAAGGATCAAGACAATAAAAGTTTTATTGATCTTCCTAAGTAAAAAGCCTTTATTAAAAAATTTCTTTACCATCATAATGATAATTGAACCAATTATGCCCCAAATAGCTTGGAAAAAAAATAGCTAGCGTCCCATAAGGTCTAGGGGCTTTAAGAGACCCCATTGAAAACAAGTCTTAATTGATTTCAACATCAATGAAGACACTATTAAGCCTAATTTGATAATCTTCAGTTAGTCTTGGAAGGTCTAGTGAGTTCAAATAGGCTACGATATCTTCTTTACTATTACTATCAACCTTTTCATAAATACTTTTAAAGTGTCTTAAAAAGGTTTTTTTTTTTTTAAGTATAAAGTCTAATTTAATATCAAGGATTGATTCTTGCTTTAAGAAAAAAATCTTATTATTAAGCCTTATGAACTCAAGTATGAAAATATTTGCTATTACATTCACCTTTTTTAGTCAATCAACTCTAGCTTTTAGTTGCTAGTGTAATTCATTATGCTCCAACAATTGCTCAAGTTCATCTCCAAGAAATCTCACATTTTGTAGCATGCTAGGAAATTTTATGCTATTTTTTATGGCTACTAACAATTTCTCTAGCTCTATCTTTCTCTATTTCAGTTCACAAAGTAAACCCTATTCCAATTGAGTAAAACAAATTTGCTTTGCTTAATCTTAGAGAAAGCTTGAAAAGCATGAGTGACATAAACTTTAGTACCCCAAATTATCTTTAGACTTTGTTTGCATTGGTGATTTGAGAGCCACATGGCCTCAATTCTAGAGGGTTTTCTTCCAAATGTTGTCATATTTCAATATTTATGATTGTTACTCCAAGACCTAATTGTACAATTTGTAGGTTTAGGAGAAAAGGGTTGGGAAAAAAGTAAAACCATGCCTCATTGCGGAAGAACATATATTTAAAAATTACTACATGAATATGTGTCATACATGTATGTTAAATCAAATTTAAATATGCCATATCTCTTTGAAATATATCATGTTTTTATTTAATATTCATAATTATCAAATACAATGATAGTTTCTATTTCCCCAATATTTAATTTATTTTATTTATGATAAAATTACAATGTATTATTGAAGATAAAATTGAACTAATTTCAATATACAATTATAAAGAAGCATGAATCTAAACTGTTCTAATTATGCTTTCAATTTTTGTACTCTTCGTACATTTGAAATTTAATCTCTTTATATTTAATCTTAGGAATTTAGTCTCTTTATGCTTTTGATTTAATAATTGAAGTCCAATTTATAACATCATTAAAAAACTTATGTTAAATTATATTATGTGGATTTTTATTTAAAATCTCATATGGCCAATATTACACACGCGAAAAGCTAAATAAGGAAATACAAATTTTGAATATGAGGTTATAAGGTTTTCAATTGTGAGAACTAGGACTATAAGGTTCATTAGCGTTGGTTTAGAGAAGCCGAATAAAGTCAATAATTTTTTTTTTGCTTTTGTGGAATTCACTCGATTTTTTTCTTTAAACCAAGGTGTCCATCGCTGGTAGCAGTGACTAATCTCCTCGCTGCAATTGCTCTCTAAAGAGGTAAACGACTAACCATGAAATGTGTTCCATTCTCATGGGTGAGGAGGCATTCACTCAATTTTAATTAGCCATATGAGTAAATATTTTTATTTTAATAATTCCACTTAATCCAATTTAGCAAAAGTCCTTTGATAGTTTTATCAACTGAACTTCAATTATTAAATCAAAAGAGTAGATGGACTAAATTTCTAAAATTAAACGTAGAGGGACTAAATGTTAAATGTGCCAAGATTACATGGATTGGGAGCATAAATAAATAAGGTTTAATTATGAATTTCATCTCTCTACTTTACTAAAATTAAGAAATTAGTCCTTCTACTTTGATTTGTTAAAGTTTGGTTCTTATAAAAAAACCAAGATATCTAGCTTAGAAGACGATTTAACCATTAAAGGATTAATGCATTGAAACCTAGCCCTAGCGAAAAGAAGAGAAAGCTCTCAAAGCCACCAAAAGCTTGGGAAAGGACCAAGAAGCAAAGCAAGCCCTCGAAACATCACCATTGCTAACAACATCTGCATCCACCAATGTTGCTCTAACATAAGCGACCTTTTATCAACCAGAGGAAATGAATAGTCATAATGGGCTTCAAAAGGCCCTACCATGAGAGAGGGGACAACACAGTTAGAGGACACACTCTAAATGTAACACCCCAAACATGGTTTGGACGTTATGTCTGAATCTAGAGTGGTTATATAAAATGGATTGAAATCTAGCCCTCGTTTATTAAAAACAGCATGACCCTTTTTTACTTAAATACAAACCCATTTTATGTGAAAACTTTTTGGTCATACTTATTTAGTTCACACCGTTATTTGTTTACATTTTCTAAATAAATAGAATATTTTGCAGTGGAAATTCTTAGAACATTATATTTTGGAAAACCGGGTTTGTTTCCTCGAAAATAGTTGATTGCAAAAAAATAGATGTTTTCATAAAGTCGTTTATCGAGGCTCATGTCAAAAATCCAAAATAAAAGTCCAAAATAAAAAAAAAAAACACCCAATGTCCAAAGAGTCCAAAATTTACAAAACTCTTAAATCAAAATGTTAAGTAAGTCAAATTTATGTAAATTGAGTTTACGAAAATGTGGACACAACCGAGCTCCCGTCGCACCGACCCGCTTAAGTCTGAGGGTTACCTGAAAGTATCAAACAAATAGAAAGTGAGTTTTTATAACTCAGTGTGTAACTTACAGAAAAAAATTACAGATTTATTTCCAGATTTACTGCATAGCAGAGTTTACAAATGTTTATCACATAAAGAATCTTCAAATGTTTATCTCATACAGAATCAGAATCATATGCAAATTACAATCCTACCCCCATTCGCTACACACCATCTTCGACCATCGCTACACACCTGTAGGGTCTTAAAGGCCCATCCAGCCCTACACACCACTTAGTGCCTGTATGACACTTTTTAGAATATTCGCAGCAGTGCTACCAGCATAACGGGTGAGTTATCCCCTGTAACATCCTAAAATAAGGGTTATTTGTGATTGAATTATTTTTCTTGTGTTTGAATTGCTGTGATATTATTCGTGGTGTTATAAGACTTAATTAGGGGTCTTGAGTAGGCTCGGTTTAGTAGAATAATTTTTAGTATGGTTTATTTAATGAAGTGGATTAAGTGAGCTTAGCACTTAAGTTAATTTAAGTGTTAATTAAAGCATAAGAGGAGTAAGTGGCAAGTTGGTTCAGGAGCTTGAAAGGTGGCTTGAGGTTAGAGGTTCGAGTAGCATGTTTAGCATTTTGAAGGTTTATTTTTGTGATCTAGCATTGATGGACGGTCAAACTTATTTATGATAGGTTGGACTATTTATTTTGGTAAGTTGAATATATGTTTAAGGAAAGCTTGATATTGGGGATAAGAATCTTGAGTTTATGGTATGATGAGGGGACAAAGGCATGAAGGGTGGTGGATGTTTTGGAAAGTTTTCCTAGGCCTTTAGTGGTTGAATGTGGACGGCATGTGTGGGAAAGGGGGATGGCAGATTGTTGTTAGGTGGTTTGGGGGGTAAATAGTTGGCCAGTTCCTTCTTTTGAACATCTTTTTACATTTTGTTTTCCCTCTCCAAAAACTCTCACCTTTGGCCGAATGTCTAGGGTACTTTTGGTGCAAAATTTCTTTTGATGTTAGCTTCATTTTGTTTGAAATAAATACCACTTTCTTTCTTTCATTTGTCCCTTTGAACCAAACTACATTTTTGTATTTTTTGCATTTTCTTCTTTGGTAAAAATTAGTGTTGACCGAATCTCATTTCTCCCATTCCTTTTTTTCTTCTTTTGATCAATTCTTTTTTACTCTCTTTTCAACCTTTATCAAAACCAAAAAAAAAAACCATTCTTTCTTTTTCTAGACATTGGCCGAATCTCCTACACCATCATCTTCCATCTATTTCTTTTCTTTTCTTCTCAAAACCGAAGCCCCTATTTCCCTTTCTTCTCAATATTTTCTTTATTTAGCCGAATATACTCCTTTGGGTGTGCCGAAACTCTCTTCTCCTATTTTGTGTAGCCTTGGCCGAATATTTTAGCAAGGGTGCCCCTTCTACTTTTTTCTCCAATCGACTCTAAGGTGAGTGTCCAAGGCCGAATGCCTTTTCTTTGGTTCTCTTGTTCTTGTCGACTTCTAAAGGGGTAAGAGCCGATTTCGGTATTGGATTGCAAGTGTGAATCGACTGATTTGGAATCGGTTTTGTTGTAGGGCCTTCGAAGTGTTGGAAGCAATCTAGTGAAGCCGTCACCTTTGATTGATTGGTTCGTAAGTGGTGGTAAGAATGTGTTAGTAGTTTAATCTCTTTAGTATTTGTTTAAGCCGAAGGCTATTAACATGTGATTGCCGATTTAGGGAAGCAAAAGCGCTTGGAGTGTGGTGGCTAGTATTCAAAGGCATTTGGGTAAGGTTTCGGGTTCACAAGGAACCCTTTGCAATTAATTTTTGGTTTGGCCGAATAGGCTATGGCACTAATCTTGTGTTTGGCCGAATATAGGGCAAGGATATTGTGGGTAGCCGATTTGGTTCTTCGGGATTTAAGGCTTTCGTTAATTTCCGGTGTGTATGTATACACACTTTATGATTAATAAATTGTGCTAAATATTTGTGTATGCTAAATCTGGTTCATGTAGCTTTGGATTTAATACCATAACGGTATAAGCGATGATTCAGGTAAGTTCCTGACAGTATGAGTTTTCTATTGATGCTTTTGGGAAGCATGGCATATTTGATATATGTGATTTAAATATATATATGTTGGCATAAACTCTGTTATATAATTGATTGATGTGGGTTGATGAGAGGAGGGGGCAGTGATATTCGTGTCGACAGACACCAGTGGTTTGGTACCGCATTGTGACTACGGTCACCAGAGGTTTGGCACCTCATAGCGTCTCGTCCCTGTGGCTTAACACCACCGTGGTTTGGCCCCACTTTGAGATACGGGATTTACGCCAGTGATTTGGTATCACACGATGGGTTGGCCCCATCATTTGATTTGTGACTTCGGGTCACCAGTGGTTTGGCACCACAATATGACGGATTTTGTGACTATATGTCACCAGTGGTTTGGCACCACCAGTGGTTTGGTACCACACGGGGTAGAGAAAGGTGTTCGGATGGCTAGGTTGGGTGCATTTTACATTTGTGCATATTAAATTAATTATGATTGTGTATGATGTTACATTAAACCGGGAAAAAGGGTTACACATTGGGTCTTGATGACTCACCTTTTTCCTTTAACATTTTCAGGTGATTCGTAGCTGCGGATAAGGAGCCGGATGGACTCGAGGTGGCCATGAAATGAAAATATGGACTAGGTGGATTTTGAACTATTTTATTTTATTATGGGTTTATTTTATTTAAGTTGTAATAAGGCCTCCTAATATTGCACTTGGAATATTTTACATGTTTTGATAATTTGCTTAAACTACTTCATGATATTAAAATGGGTACACATGTTTTCTAAAAATTAATACGTAAAATGTTTTATTGTGCCATGGGGTACACTTGAATCTGTAACAACCTGATTTAATATATTTTTTTAAACAACACTAAGTGATGATTTCTTCATACACCTCAACCGTTTTAAAAACAAGGCAATATCTTTTATCAAAAATTTTAATCGGCTTAAAGGGATTTTAAAAAAAAGTTTTTCTCTGTGGCATACCAAATTCGGTCGTAATGTTTGGACCGGGTTTGGGGTGTTACAAATTGGTATCAGAGCCCAGTTCAAAGCTCGGCTGTGGGGGCCCAAGGCCCAAAAAAATGTTTTTGGTAGGCCTATTTGAAATATTTTGGTTTTGAATAAGCATGGCACCGAGTCTTCGGCACCAATCCGCCCAGGTAAGTACCTCTAACTTTTTGTATGGATTATTAATGTAGAAGGGTAGGTAGGGAACGTAGTTAGTGTGATAGGTGTTGAACTTTAGGACTAGTTCACCCCAACAAAACTCATAAGATTTTAATGGCCTAATTAAAACCAATCTGTGACCAAGTCGCCGAGTTAGGGTGTGGTAACCTTGGTGCGCATGTCTAGGATTGGATCCGGAAGAGCTTGGTATTTAAGCAGTCCTCGTGACTCACCTCCTCTTCGCGGGATTCCTACCTGGTGCGTAGCTTCGGTTCACCCTAACCAAGAGGACTCGGTCATAGGCTAAACACGTTAAATAAAACCCGCAAGGGATTAACCCTGTTTTATGAAAGCTCTAAGTTTTAAGAATCATTACGACACTCCTTTAAATAGTAGTAAAAATTTATTTCTGGAAAAGTTTCAAAATATTTTCAGCTTATCAAAATTTCCAAAATGCCCTAGTGGCAAAATTTCGAAAATGCCCTTGGTTTCTAAAATTATCGTATTACCTTGGTTTTGATTAAAACTTTTATTTTGCATAAGTACGCGAAAATTTTGTATTTCAAAATAACACCCTGACTTTGGGAATTTACAAAATTACCCCGATTGACAAAATTACCAAAATACCCCTGGTTTTCAAAATTTCGCTATACCTTTAAATTTAGAATTTCTCGAAAATACTCCTCAGTTTTAGAAATTACAAAATGTTTTGATTTATTAAAGTTTTCAAAATTTCTTCGGTTTATTACGAAAATACCCTGTAGGAAAATGACGAAAATACCCCTGGGATAGAAACGGACAGAAATGCCCGAAGAGTGCATAGGTATGAAAGGTATAGGGAATGGATGTACTTTTCTGTGTAAACTAGGATAGAAGACTTAAAACTTTGATTGATCGAAAGAATCTCTATTAAATTCTTTTCATAAAATTTCTTCGCGGATAACCAAGTGAAACATGTACTAATTCATAAAATTTCTTAATCAGATTAAAGCGCGATAGTTAGAATGAGCTTTAGAGGACGTGGCCGTCGTGGACGCAGAAGGGGTAGGATGACCGTGTCAGAACCTGTCAGGTCGGGTCAGGGATCTGAGAATGAGGTACCACCGCCACCACCACCCCCAACTTTTAGAGCTGAGGAGCATGATCAGACGGGTGATGACGCAGTGTCACAAGCGATGCTGCGGGTGCTGGAAAGGGTAGCTGGAATGGGTGGAGGTGGAGGAGCTCGGAAGTCAGTACCTGAGAGACTTCGAGCTAACGGAGCTGAATTTTTTCGAGGTGTGTCCGGTGTAGCGCCCAATACGGCTGAGTATTGGCTAGAATCGACCGAAAGAATCATGGATGATATAGATCTGACGAATGAGGAGAAACTGGAAGGAGCGGTTTCGTTTCTCAAGGATGAGTCATATCGATGGTGGCTCACGGTTCGAGATGGTGCTACGACAGACGATCTTACTTGGGAGTATTTCAAAACTGCTTATCAGAAGAAGTATGTGGGCACTAGCTACATTGATGCACAGAGGAAAGCTTTTCTGGGGTTGGTACAAGGAAATAAGTCTGTGTCGGAGTATGAAGCAGAATTCTTGAGGCTGAGCCGCTATGCTCAGGGTATTGTGTCAACGGAGCATGATCGTTGTATCCGCTTTGAAGACGGACTTAGGGATGAGTTAAGGTTGCTGATTGCTCCGTAGTAGGAGCGTGAGTTTGCTGTCTTGGTGGAAAAGGCTAAGGTAGCCGAAGGGGTCAAGGAGTCCGTGAGACAGAGCTATGATAGGAACAAGCAGAAAAGAGGCTTTGGGTCGTCTGGGTCAGGTGGTAATGTTCAGAAAAGGGTTAGGCAGAGTGGGCCGAATCAGGCGGGAAGGCCCATGGCTGCTAATCAGAGACCGACTCAGTGTAATCGCTGTGGAAAATCACATTGGGGAGGTTGTTGGACCGGTGAGAAGGGTTGCTTTGAATGTGGGTCTTTGGATCACCGTGTAAGGGATTGTCCTCGGAAGTCAACCAAGAATTAATCAGAGGGTCAGAACCGTGCTCAGGCTAGGAATGTAGGACCACCACAGAGGGGTCGTGGTAATGGTAGAGGAGGAAATGGATCTAATCGAGGTCGTGGAATTTCAGGCAGAAGTACAGGCAGCACAAAAGCAAGGCAGCCTGGTTTAGTCTATGCGGCAAGGCGTCGAGAGGAAGGTGACGTACCGGACGTCATTATCGGTACATTCCTAATTTTTGGTCTTTCATATGTTGCATTAATTGATGTGGGTTCGACGCATTCATATGTTGCTAGTAGTGTGGTAGAGACTATGAACTTAGACTTCGAGACTGCTTCCAGGGAGATGACTGTAATTAGCCCTCTAGGACACTCTGTAGTTGTTAACAAGCTATATAGAGATGTACCCCTAGAACTGCAAGGGCTCGTGTTTGTGGCTGATCTGATGGAACTACCGTTTGGGGAGTTCGATTTGGTCCTTGGAATGGACTGGTTGGTTAAGTATCAGGCAAGGTTGGATTGTACTGCTAAGCGCATGGTTCTTAAGATGGCTGAAGGTGATGAAGTGGTCATGATAGGTAATAGAAGAGATTACCTATCCAATGTAGTGTCTGCTTTGAAGGCTGAGAAGATGGTCAAGAAAGGTTGCGAAGCGTTTTTAGTTCGAATTTGTGCCTTGGAGGCTAAGGAGTCAGCAATTGAGAAGGTTCGAACTGTGGGGGAGTTCGCTGATGTGTTTCCAGAAGAACTTCCGGGTCTGCCTCCAGATCGGGAAGTTGAATTCGGTATAGACTTGTTACCCGGGACGGCACCTGTGTCTATAGTACCTTACCGAATGGCACCAAAGGAATTGGTGAAGCTGAAGGCTCAAATTCAGGAGCTATTGGATCGAGGGTTTATTCGACCAAGTATATCTCCGTGGGGAGTACCTGTGTTGTTTGTCAAGAAGAAGGACGGTTCAATGCGGATGTGTATCGACTACCGCCAATTGAACAAGTTAACGATCAAGAACAAGTATCCGTTGCCTCGGATTGATGACTTATTTGACCAACTGAAGGGTGCATCGGTATTCTCGAAGATAGATCTTAGGTTGGGATATCATCAACTCAAGGTGAAGGAGGTGGATGTGCACAAGACGGCATTCCGAACAAGGTATGGGCATTATGAGTTTTTGGTGATGCCTTTTGGGTTGACTAATGCACCGGCAGCATTCATGGACTTAATGAATAGAGTGTTTCAGCAGTACCTGGATCAGTTTGTCGTGGTGTTTATAGACGACATATTGGTTTACTCAAAGACGGAGAAGGAGCATGACATGCATTTGCGTATAGTTCTACAAGTATTAAGAGAGAAGCAGTTATATGCCAAATTCAGTAAGTGCGAATTTTGGCTTAGAGAGGTAGCTTTCTTAGGTCACGTAGTGTCAGCGGAAGGGATTAGAGTAGATCCTCGCAAGGTGGAAGCGGTGTTGGACTGGAAACCGCCTAGGTCAGTGGCAGAAATTCGAAGTTTTCTGGGGCTGGCAGGTTACTATCGAAGATTTGTGGAAGGATTCTCTTTAATTGCAGCGCCGTTGACTAAGTTGTTAAGGAAGGGAGTTCCGTTTGTATGGTCGGAGAAGCAACAAGAAAGTTTTGACAAGCTAAGGAAGATTCTGACGGAAGCTCCGGTTCTGGTACAGCCTGAGGCAGGAAAGTTGTTTACGGTTTATTGTGATGCGTCCCATACTGGTTTGGGATGTGTATTGATGTAGGAAGGGAAGGTAATGGCCTATGCGTCCCGTCAGCTAAGACCGCATGAGGTTAACTATCCAACGCATGACTTGGAGTTAGCGGCAGTAGTCTTCGCTTTGAAAATATGGCGGCATTACCTGTACGGGGAGAAGTCGATAGTCTATACGGATCATAAAAGTCTGAGGTATCTCTTGACTCAAAAGGATTTGAATTTGAGGCAGCGTCAGTGGATTGAATTGTTAAAGGACTACGGTTGTTCGATTGAGTACCATCCGAGTAAGGCTAACGTAGTGGCTGACGCCTTGAGCCGAAAAGCCGTGACAGACTTAAGAGCGATGTTTGCTCACCTCAGTCTATACGACGATGGAAGTCTTTTGGCAGAACTGCAAGTTAAGCCAACTTGGATTGAGGAGATTAAGGAAAAGGAAATTGTGGATGACAGTTTGAATGCGAGGAGGTTGCAAGTTCAAGACGGTGGTTTGGAAAGGTACAGTTTGTCTGGTGAGGGAGTGCTATGTTTTCAAGGGTGAGCTTGTATGCCGAAAGATGTGGAATTGAGGCGGAAGATTCTCCAAGATGCACATAGCAGCCCATACGCTATGCATCCGGGAGGTAGCAAGATGTATGGAGATTTGCGGAAACAGTTCTGGTGGCCTGGGTTGAAGCGTGAGGTAACTGAATTCGTGGATAAGTGTCTGACGTGTCAGCAAGTGAAAGCTAAACATCAATTGCCATCAGGGTTACTCCAACCGGTGAAGATTCCTCAGTGGAAATGAGAGAGGATCACGATGGATTTTGTCAGTGGATTACCCCTCATGCCTAGTAAGAAGAACTTGGTTTGGGTAATTGTGGATCGACTAACTAAGACAGCGCATTTCATACCTGTAAGGGTGGATTATTCGCTTCAGAAGCTAGCAAAGTTATATGTAGCCGAGATAGTAGGATTGCATGGTGTGCCAGTATCGATTATATCGGATAGGGATCCGAGGTTTACATCAAGGTTTTGGAGAGCCTTGCATCAAGCCTTGGGAATGAGATTGGACTTCAGCATAGCTTTTCACCCGCAAACTGACGGACAATCGGAAAGAGTGACACAGATTTTAGAGGATATGCTCAGAGGATGCGTTCTGGATTTCAGTGGTAGTTGGGAAGAGTATCTACCGTTGGCAGAGTTCGCTTATAACAATAGTTATCAAGCGAGCATTCAGATGGCACCATTCGAGGCACTGTATGGACGGAAGTGCCGTACTCCTACGTGTTGGACAGAACTAAAGGAGCGACATGTCTTGGGTCCAGAATTGGTAGTGGAAACTGAAGATAAAGTTAAGTTAATCCGGACTCGTCTCAAGGAGGCATCAGATAGGCAAAAGTCTTATGCCGATCTCAAGCGCAAGGAAATGGAATACGAGGTAGGAGATAAAGTCTTTCTGAAGGTGTCGCCTTGGAAGAAGGTGTTGCGATTTGGAAGAAGAGGGAAGCTAAGCCCAAGGTTCATCAGGCCATATACAGTGTTAAAGCGAGTGGGACCGGTAGCTTATCAGCTCGAGCTGCCGGCAGAGTTGAGTCAGATTCATGATGTCTTCCATGTGTCGATGCTTAGACGGTATCGGTCCGATCCATCACACGTCTTGCCAGTGGCAGAGATTGAGGTTAACTCAGACCTATCTTTCGAGGAGGAGCCAGTTCAGATCTTAGATCGTGATGTCAAGCTTTTACGTAGGAAGTCAGTACCCTTGGTGAAAGTGCTATGGCGAAACCATGGTACGGAGGAAGCAACGTGGGAACCCGAGGATGTGATGCGTCAGCAATACCCCCATCTCTTTTGATCAGGTAATTTCGAGGTCGAAATTATTTTTAAGGGGGGTAGAACTGTAACATCCTAAAATAGGGGTTATTTGTGATTGAATTATTTTTCTTGTGTTTGAATTGCTGTGATATTATTCGTGGTGTTATAAGACTTAATTAGGGATCTTGAGTAGGCTCGGTTTAGTAGAACAATTTTTAGTATGGTTTATTTAATGAAGTGGATTAAGTGAGCTTAGCACTTAAGTTAATTTAAGTGTTAATTAAAGCATAAGAGGAGTAAGTGGCAAGTTGGTTAAGGAGCTTGAAAGGTGGCTTGAGGTTAGAGGTTCGAGTAGCATGTTTAGCATTTTGAAGGTTTATTTTTATGATCTAGCATTGATGGACGGTCAAACTTATTTATGATAGGTTGGACTATTTATTTTGGTAAGTTGAATATATGTTTAAGGAAAGCTTGATATTGGGGATAAGAATCTTGAGTTTATGGTATGATGAAGAGACAAAGGCATGAAGGGTGGTGGATGTTTTGGAAAGTTTTCCTAGGCCTTTAGTGGTTGAATGTGGACGGCATGTGTGGGAAAGGGGGATGGCCGATTGTTGTTAGGTGGTTTGGGGGGTAAATAGTTGGCCAATTCCTTCTTTTGAACATCTTTTTACATTTTGTTTTCCCTCTCCAAAAACTCTCACCTTTGGCCGAATGTCTAGGGTACTTTTGGTGCAAAATTTCTTTTGATGTTAGCTTCATTTTGTTTGAAATAAATACCACTTTCTTTCTTTCATTTGTCCTTTTGAACCAAACTACATTTTTGTATTTTGTGCATTTTCTTCTTTGGTAAAAATTAGTGTTGACCAAATCTCATTTCTCCCATTCCTCTTTTTCTTCTTTTGATCAATTCTTTTTCACTCTCTTTTCAACCTTTATCAAAACCAAAAAAAACCATTCTTTCTTTTTCTAGACATTGGCCGGATCTCCTACACCATCATCTTCCATCTATTTCTTTTCTTTTCTTCTCAAAACCGAAGCCCCTATTTCCCTTTCTTCTCAATATTTTCTTTATTAGCCGAATATACTCCTTTGGGTGTGCCGAAACTCTCTTCTCCTATTTTGTGTAGCCTTGGTCGAATATTTTAGCAAGGGTGCCTCTTCTACTTTTTCCTCCAATCGACTCTAAGGTGAGTGTCCAAGGCCGAATGCCTTTTCTTTGGTTCTCTTGTTCTTGTCGACTTCTAAAGGGGTAAGAGCCGATTTCGGTATTGGATTGCAAGTGTGAATAGACTGATTTGGAATCGGTTTTGTTGTAGGGCCTTCGAAGTGTTGGAAGCAATCTAGTGAAGCCGTCACCTTTGATTGATTGGTTGGTAAGTGGTGGTAAGAATGTGTTAGTAGTTTAATCTCTTTAGTATTTGTTTAAGCCGAAGGCTATTAACATGTGATTGCCGATTTAGGGAAGCAAAAGTGCTTGGAGTGTGGTGGCTAGTATTCAAAGGCATTTGGGTAAGGTTTCGGGTTCACAAGGAACCCTTTGCAATTAATTTTTGGTTTGGTCGAATAGGCTATGGCACTAATCTTGTGTTTGGCCGAATATAGGGCAAGGATATTGTGGGTAGCCGATTTGGTTCTTCGGGATTTAAGGCTTTCGTTAATTTCAGGTGTGTATGTATACACACTTTATGATTAATAAACTGTGCTAAATATTTGTGTATGCTAAATCTGGTTCATGTAGCTTTGGATTTAATACCATAACGGTATAAGCGATGATTCAGGTAAGTTCCTGACAGTATGAGTTTTCTATTGATGCTTTTGGGAAGCATGGCATATTTGATATATGTGATTTAAATATATATATGTTGGCATAAACTCTGTTATATAATTGATTGATGTGGGTTGATGAGAGGAGGGGGAAGTGATATTCGTGTCGACAGACACCAGTGGTTTGGTACCACATTGTGACTACGGTCACTAGAGGTTTGGCACCTCCAGAGGTTTGGCACCTCATAGCGTCTCGTCCCTGTGGCTTAGCACCACCGTGGGTTGGCCCCACTTTGAGATACGGGATTGACGCCAGTGATTTGGTATCACACGATGGGTTGGCCCTATCATTTGATTTGTGACTTCGGGTCACCAGTGGTTTGGCACCACAATATGACGGATTTCGTGACTATATGTCACCAGTGGTTTGGCACCACCAGTGGTTTGGTACCACACGGGGTAGAGAAAGGTGTTCGGATGGCTAGGTTGGGTGCATTTTACATTTGTGCATATTAAATTAATTATGATTGTGTATGATGTTACATTAAACCGGGAAAAAGGGTTACACATTGGGTCTTGATGACTCACCTTTTTCCTTTAACATTTTCAGGTGATTCGTAGCTGCGGATAAGGAGCCGGATGGACTCGAGGTGGCCATGAAATGAAAATATGGACTAGGTGGATTTTGAACTATTTTATTTTATTATGGGTTTATTTTATTTAAGTTGTAATAAGGCCTCCTAATATTGCACTTGGAATATTTTACATGTTTTGATAATTTGCTTAAACTACTTCATGATATTAAAATGGGTACACATGTTTTCTAAAAATTAATACGTAAAATGTTTTATTGTGCCATCGGGTACACTTGAATCTGTAACAACCTGATTTAATATATTTTTTTAAACAACACTAAGTGATGATTTCTTCATACACCTCAACCGTTTTAAAAATAAGGCAATATCTTTTATCAAAAATTTTAATCGGCTTAAAGGGATTTTAAAAAAAAGTTTTTCTCTGTGGCATACCAAATTCGGTCGTAATGTTTGGACCGGGTTTGGGGTGTTACATCCCCTATCACGGAACATTTCCTCCGCATAATACATGTCCCACACCATAATCAAATATAAATGGAAATAACAGATGCTAGAATTTACATATCATATATGCTCGTATAACAGATTTAAAACATGCTTTATACATAACAAATCATACATATTGTATCACTTTACAATAGCATTATACACATTATACACGTATTTATGTCAAGTTTTATACTAACAGATTACGGAATTCATGTTTTATAGCATATATAATCACATACTGACCTCACATGAGGCCTATAGTCGATCGGGACAACGTGTACGGCCCTAGGGAAAAATTTTGAATTTTGGGCCCACACACCCGTGTGGACCACACAGCCCAAAATGGCTTAGGCCGTGTGTCATACACGACCTAACACACAGTCGTGTGTCGCATACAGCCTACTACACAGCCATGTGACGTCGATAATGCCCAATTTCGGCTTTAGCCATACACTATTTTCTGGGTTTCTCGTTACACACCTTCATTGTTTCTGATGCGAAATTACTCACAAGAATCCCAAAACCTTCAAGGAAATAGTAACCCAATAGAAATCTAACTAGTTGAGGGTGCGAATGGTTCAGAAACTCCACCACAGTCTTTTGAGCACGGCACTATGAACAACAATCCTAAAACGCTTTGATG
This sequence comes from Gossypium australe, assembly GCA_005393395.2. Classification (NCBI taxonomy): domain Eukaryota; kingdom Viridiplantae; phylum Streptophyta; class Magnoliopsida; order Malvales; family Malvaceae; genus Gossypium; species Gossypium australe. The sequence continues at coordinate 32,976,915 of CM016617.1, forward strand.
GCCCCCCAAAAAAAAGATATAATTTGAAAGAACAAGAAAAATATCAAAGCAAAACAAAGGGATGAAAAAGAAAACGGAATCAAATGGCAAAGAAAAAAAGTAGTAGGCAGGAACAAGAAAACGATGTGAAGTGGGATGAGAGGAAAAAGGAAGAAACGTGGGAGAGAGGTAGCATATATTTAGGGTCAAAAAGATAAACTAAAAACTAAAAAAAATTAAATTAAATAAAAAATTCCAAACTAACTAACTCCACTAACATTTATCCACTTACTAGAATCAAATTTCAATTCAAACACTACTACAAGCGCACATAAAAAAATCAACAAAAACCATTTTCCTTTAGTCCTATAAGGAATTTGAACTCTAGACCCCCCACCACAATACCAAAACCCTTAACCACTAAAGCAAGCACTCACTTATGTTAGCTTTTAACAAATTATAACTTATATTTTAGGGACGTCACATTAACTCAATTTTATTTTCTTTAGACTTAAAGCATCATTAAGCCCTTAAAGTATATTTTTTTCGCTTTGTTTCTTATTTTTTTTACCTAAACCGGGACTTAGATTTTTCTATTTTTCATTGGTTTAGTCATTTTGGCGTTAAAAAAAAATAAGCTACTGCTTTCAACCACTGATTGCCCACCACATGTGAGATGAAGACATCACAAGAACTTAAAATTAATAAAATTATAAAAAAATAATTTAAAAAATATAAAAATCAATACCTCTAAGGTCCCGAGAACATCATTAGGATAATTTACCTTGATAGCTACAATACTTGATCACGAAATTCAAAAAAATATATAAAAATATAAATTTTATTAAAAGTAAAACTTTAAATATTTCAATAATAAACTACAATATACTTATATAAATATTTAAACCTAAACTGTAGCACCTCAAAAATTTACTATTATACACGTGGCACTATTCTAGTATAGAATATGTGAATCTTAGAGAAATTTGAAAAATGGGTCAAATAAAGGATTCTTATGAAAGAAAATTTGATATTTGAAATGGAATTGATGAAAAGGATGGGAAACGTGAGTTATTATTGTTGAATTTTCATAAGAATAAGTTGGAATATGTATTAGCATGACGAAAATCAATTTGGGGACCACATTAGGAAGATTGGAAAGTTTAAGGAGCAAATTGTAAATATTTCAATTTTACTTCGAAAAGGGAAATTATGTAATTTTCACGATCCATAGATTCATATTAAAGATTGTATTTGTATTTTGATATTTGGTTTTGATAGGTGCCTATTATTATGAAGAAATTGTAAAGAGTTAGAAAAGGCAAATTGTAAATTTTCCATCTAAGGGAATTTTGGTCATTTCTCAAGAATCATATGTTTGAAATATTATTTTGATGAGATATTTGATATTTGGAAATTATTTGGACTATTGGATGTGTTTTATGTGAATGGATTAAATGTGGGCCACATATTTTTTAATCAGACTATGACCAATTTTGACCAGAAGATTTGTGTGTAAAAGAAGAAAAAGGGAATGATACCCCATTCAGCCCCCTTAACAGGTGAGCAAGCCTTATATGGAGGCTTTCTTCTTCTTTTCTCATTTTTCTTGCCTTTTTTTCTTGAAATTTCTTCAAAATCTTAACACCATCGTGGGATTTTGCTAGAATCTATTAGAAAACTCCTTCATGAGCTTGAACCATTCTTCAAATGTATCATTTTCAACTAGCATTTATTGTAGTTTTAGTGAGAGAAAGCTTTCATGAGGTAAGAAATGATATCTTCCATCTCTCTTAACATGATCTTTGAACTTAGATGTTATAAGAAAGTTTAAAAAGATTATTTATTAATATTTTGGTGTATGGACAATGTTGAATTTTGAGAAATGGGGCATTCAAGCTATTTGAGCGTGGATTCAAGTTTTAGGAGGCATGATTTTTTTTTAGAGCATCCAAAGGTAAGTACCCTTGGATACTCATACTTCTCTTATGCTTTGGAGCTTGGAAAATTAAGGTAATAAGGTTATATAAAAGAGTTGATTATATAAGTAAATATGTGAAATCACTTAAAATATATGAATTATGTCATTAATGTGTTATACTAAAAATATTTAGCCATGAGATGTTATAAATTAATAAAGAGATATGGGAATTTTGGTTGCTATGAATGTGCTAATAAGTATATTTTAATGTGTGTGAACATGTATGAATCATGTTATTCATATGAAAAATGTTAATAATATCAACATGGCGAAGTATATGCTAAATTGTTAATTCTTGCAAGTTGTTAGAGCTGATACAAGGTAAAAACATGAAAATTGCTATGTAAAGGTTAATGAAATCATGACTCTTTACCTACAGATGCCACTAAATGGAAATGAAATGTGTATGAGACATAATCAAGGTCATGAATTTTGTTATGATACAATATGGAAATCAAGATATGTTAAAGACTATATGAAATAAGAACCTTGGTCATGTGAGGTCTAATGACCTTTTCTCATGAAATTGAATTAATTGATCCTTTTGAGTGTATATGGTTATAATGAATCCCTATTATGAATGCTTTAAGCCCATGCAAACTTGGTAAAAATGTTAGGATACAGTTGGCATGTTAATTAGGGTCTCCAGTTCGTGGTTTCTTAGGGTTATATACTGGTGCCATGTGGGGTTTGGAGTTATATGATATTACCTGGAGTTATGTTACTCTAGCCTTATTCAAGCATGTTTTAAGTACCATTGGGCTTATGTTACCTCTTTGAAGGTCCTTACAATATATTCGGAGTCCTATTACTTTCGAGCATAGCCCTTCGATGCTCATTGTTGTATGTGGATTTCCTGTAGTGTTCAAGTCTTGTTTTACTAATATTACAATGGGCATCAATTTGAAATGTGATAAGAATTAATAATGAAATGGAAAAATATGGTGCATGATCTAAGTAAGCTAATAAGAAATTGAAATGGTAATAAGTTCTAAATATGGGTGATCTAAGTGAACTTGTTTCCATTAACATAGTGGTAAATAATAATATTGTATGCCTCAGAAAAAGAAATGGAAACCAAATGTATATGTGGAGCCCCAAACCCAACCGGGACGGTCCGACCTGAATTTCGAACGTCACATTAGCCACTGAAGTGACTCTCCACTATATTAAAAAACATTCCAACCTACCATGCACACCACACATTTTCAACATAAATCATATTGAAAATAATCCTAACTGTATGCCTTTCTAATCATAATATAAAAAACAAGCTGCAAAATTTTAATTTCTATGTGTAACAACCTGTTTTTAATGGTGTTGAAAATAGTGGTTTTGGGACCACAAATCTGACGAGTGAGTTCGTAAATATCATTATTTAATATTTACGAGTCAAATATAGTATTATATTAAATTTTGATTTGATAATTTTTATGATTTGAATAAATAGTTAAGTCCAAATGGTTTGTTCTTAAAGTCAAGTGGTTTTAGAAAATGAAGTATCGAGACCTTATTTCTAAAAACATAGCCCATAAATATTTAATACGATTATATAGGTATTTTGAAAATTGGTCTAGAAATTTTAACGTATGGATAGTTAATCAAGGAAAAAGGACTAAATTATAAAAGTTGCAAAATTCACTCGCTATTGGTTTTTATTAATTAAACGGTTTATTTAGTTAATGGGAGAGGACTTATATGGTAATTAAAGCATTAAGATTAAGTGGGGATGATAAGTGGAAGAATTTGATTAAAATTTATGTGTTTTATAATAATATTGTTTTAATTAAATGTTAAAATAGTAAAAATGCATAATAAAAAACAACATCATCTCTTTCATTTTAATGTTTCTTCCACCGACCCTCCATGGCTATGAAACTTGAAGTTCGGCCTTGGTTTTGTTCATGCATGGTAAGCTTTTGTTAATCTGCTTTTCATAAATTTTATGTTTTTGATATCGTTGCAACTAGTGTAACACTCCAAACCCGGCCTAGGCGTTATGACTGGATCTAGCATGTTACATAGAAGGGTTGTTTAAAAGCTAAGCGTTCATTGAAAATATTGCGTCTCTTTTAAAACTTCGAGTTTCGATGTTTGTTTGTAAAAACCCAGTTTACCTAATGTCCTTTTTATAAAGTTGTTAATATTTTGAAAAACTGCTTTTGCTGTAAAAATCAAACTTGAATAGTTGCGAAAACATGGTATTTTGGAAAACGATTATTAATGTTTTAAGAAAACGCCGTGTCTATACATTTAACATTTATTAACGAAAATTTAAAAGAAATATAAACCAATGGCCTTATTACAAAACATTAACCCAAAATAAAATAAATCTCAAAGTAAAGCAAAACATAAATTACTAAGTTCACGATGTATGCCCACCACAAAGTCCTCCGCCGCTCCAAATCCTCAACGCTGGGGATCACCTGCAAGGATAAAGCAGAGGGGTGAGTTACGAGAACTCAGTGTGTAATCCCCTAATTGGTCATTAACTAGGCCCGAGCCCTTACAGAAACAGGCTGGGCCGAAGCCCTATTAAGTAACAAGCTGGGCTAAGCCCTATAAACATGATAATACAAACAATGAAATGCAATGTAACCCAACCCAATCCAACCAAACACACCTCCGTACCAACCAATCATCACCTGTGGGGATCAAGTCAACCCACCCCGCCAATCGCACCAATAATGCAGACGAGCTGCTAATTACAATATTTGTGGTTGAGCCACCAGAGTCATAGTATATAAATATGTGGCATAGCCACTGAAACAGTATGCGGGAAAGCCACCAGGCTACACTGCTCTTCAGTCATTATCCCGCCCCATGCAATATGATATAATGTCATGTCTCAACGTATAATAGTGTAAATAAAACATACATATGAGATTCAATCACAATTACGGGTGTATCAGTCATTTTCGCCCCCTCGGGGGTATTTCGATAGATTTACCCATCAAGGGTATTTCAGTAACTTTACCCATAGAGGGTATTTCGGTAACTTTGCAAACTAGGGGTATTTTGGTAGTTTCACAAATCAGGGGTCTTCAGGTAATTTCACAAATTAGGGGTATTTTGGTAATTTTCCAAACTGAGGGTATTTCGATAATTTTGCAAACCGGGGGTATTTTGGTAATTTCGCAAGCTGGAGGTATTTCGGTAATTTTGCAAATTGGGGTATTTTGATAATTTTACAAACCAAGGATATTTTAGTAATCTTATAAACCAAGGGTATTTCAGTAATTTTGTAAACCAAGGGTATTTCAGTAATTTTGTCAACCCCTCAGAAGGTCTACAGTCGCCTCGAGCGACTCAAGTATTCTAAACAGAGATAATCGTTCGTGTGGCCCATTTAGCCCAAATCTAGCCACAGATATGAGATTCACCTAAAACTATCTACTACACAATCATACAATTTATTCATATGGGCCTACGGGCCCATTGGGCCCACTTGGCCCAAACAGCATCAACCCACAAGAATTCTCATGGTGGCCTCAACTATTGTGTCAAAGCTCCCACACATGCGCTCGCACGCTCGTGTGGCTACCATCGTCATGTGACCGGCATTTTGGCATTTGCCGCTCTACAGCTAGAGTAGGGCAAAATACACACCTTATAGGAATCTAGAGTTGATCCGCACTCCGACCACTTCTATGCCTAACGCCAACGCCAACCAAGGTATGCTTACTCTCCTCATAGATTGCTCTATTTAAAGCCAGCTTCTCACCTTCCCTCTTGCTAGCTTTCCGATGTGGGATCCCTCCTTCAGCAGAGTTTAATTCCAACACAAACTCTGGCCGTCCCAACTTAGCAAAATAAATATCCCTTTTTGCTTGCGTTGGGATTCGAACTCTGGCTCCCCTGTAACTTAATCCACGCCGTTAGCCACTAGGCCACAAGCTCCTCTTGTGTCTAACATCATGCGTAACTAAATATAAGTCCATGGGCCAACATCTAAGTTCACTTAAAAATAAATCAAAATGAAATGCAAGCGCCAAGACTTGAACCTTGGACCTCTTGCTTCCTTGTGGCGTCATTCCCTTGTCTCTTATGTGGCGTCATTTGCCACTAAACCACAACTCCTTTTTGTGTCATTTTTCTCCATATTTTATTCTTAACGCCTACTTACTAACTGCCAGGGTTTTATTCACCTAAAACCAAAATTTTCCTAAAGCCCAAGTTTGATCCCGGGGCTTCATAGAAGCCCCCTAACCTTCAAAAATCACTCACCTAATCGGTCCAACTTGCATTCGTGCTGTTCTCTTGTTCTCAAAAATTTTAAACGCTCCCCTGGTCAAGGCCCAATAGGCCCAATTCTACTAGGCCCAAATTCGGGGCGTTACAACTAGATCCAGCTAACTCGTACCTCCGTTTTCAAAACTGTTAAAGATTTCTAAAGTTGCCATTGATGAATTTATATTGTTTTTGAAGTTTTATGATAAATTTATAATCTTGATAGTTAAATAGGATTATTTTGTAAAGTAATTTTGGTTAATTTTAAAGTTTAAAGACTAAATTGCTAAAATAATAAAGTTAGCATGAATTTATGTGAAAGTTGATAAACATGGGTTGCATGAGAGCCATGGAACATTTGGCTAGCTTAGTTTGATTTTAATTGTGTTAATTGTTTAAGTTTTGGATTTGGGAACTAAATTGAATAAAAGGTAAAATTTTAGGGTAAAAGTATAAATATTGAATAACGAGTTAATTATGTGAATTTTATGTTAAAGAATTTAAATTGGATAATTAAATTAAATTATTATATATAGATCAAGAGTAGTGTTTGTTGTAGAATTGGTTTAGGTAAGTTTCTACTGATGTCTTGGTTGTAATTTGATATTAATGTTAGTAATTGTACCTATATACATATTGAGTTGTCATTATAGTAAATAATTTAATCTATAAGAAGTAAAAATGAATCATCTGAAAAGATTTTGGTGGATTGAGTAAAAGTTTCATATGTGAAATTTCTGTCTAAATATCTATTATGGACCGAGTTCCTGCATGTGTTGCGGACTCGGGTTAACATGAGACACGGATTTAGCCTGGATTAGTTACCTGTTGTCATTTAATACGTTTACCTAGCTCTAGCCAAGCTAGTTTATTTTTGCTGTCATTAGTTTAACTCGGAAGGGTAACCTGGTGCAACTTTTCTGTATCTGATTAGCTCTTATGAGAATTATAAGTTTCTGGACTTACGTATTGAGTACTTTTACAAAGATCCATTGGAATAATAAAATTTATTTAATACGAAATTGTTCCAATGAAGTATAATAAGTTATGAATTCTGAATCTCCGTATGGTTAAACATTACTCACTTTGAATTTCTAAACCATGTTGTAACAAGGTTGAAGTTCAATTGATTATATGTTCTGTAACAACCCAAACCCGGTCTATGCGTTTAGACAAGATTTGGTCTGTCACACCAATCATACATTCGTTTATTCTCAAATGGTTAAAATAGAATAGTGCTACAAAACTTTTTGAAAATAGAGTTTAATAAAATTTAGTTCGAGGATTTGAAATTTGTGAATCAAGAAAATACTTATTTATCGTTGAAATATAAAAGTCAAAATCTTAAGATTATTTCAAAGAATTTTGAAAGAATTTAAGATAATAAAAGTGTCCAAAAATTTTTGTAAAACCAATGTTTATAAGAAAACTTAATAGATTTAAAATAAACCATATTAAAAGTTTGATAATAAAATTTAAAACCATCCACACAATAAAATCCATAAAAACATAATAAGAGGCCTTATTACATTAAACCCATAACAGAAATTTAAGATAATAATTTAAATAAAGTCATAGTTTATAAAAGCCCAAGTTTGTAGTATGGCCTCCACCAAGTCATCTCCGGCCCAAGTCCACGTCAATTTCCATTACCTGAAATGGTTAATAAAATTGGGTGAGTTACAAAGAACTCAGTGTGCAACTCACTTACCACCATTATTGGGCCAGATCGTCAAGATATCATGCTGGGCTTGAGCCCATTTACATAATTCAATAATATAACATAAAATGAAATAACATAATTTAAAAATGCATGTACAAATGAAATTTCCCAACCAAACCTAATTTTCCATCCGCTAACACCCCCGTACCAACCGACACACCTGTGGGGATCAAGTCAACCCACCCCGCCAAACACACCAATCATAGGCTTTAAGCCTTTAAATAATTTTGTAGTGCACTACCGAACTAGATTGTGACATTGTCACCGAACTAGAGGCATTTAGCCAAATTTTGTGGCAGAGCCACCGAACTAGAGGCATTGAGCCGAAATTTTGTGGCAGAGCCACCGAACTAGAGGCATTGAGCCGAATTTTGTGGCAACTGGCCATTCTTCTCTTCATATATCCCACCCCATGCAATCATGCGTGTATAACAAATATAATCATATAACAAATTTTCAATTTATCCATAACATCGGTGGGTTTATCATTAAACATTTTATTTGGCCCATAAAATAATAATTTAATAATTTGCCCATTTAACAGTTTAGTGAACTTTTGGCCCATATATCGAACTAGAGTATTTTGGCCCAATTTATCGAACTAGAGTATTTTGGCCCAATTTATCGAACTAGAGTATTTTGGCCCAATTTATCGAACTAGAGTATTTTGACCCAATTTATCGAACTAGAGTATTTTGGCCCAATTTATCGAACTAGAGTATTTTGACCCAATTTATCGAACTAGAGTATTTTGACCCAATTTATCGATTTAACAGTTTTTCGCATATTTCTCGGTTTTAACCGTTTTCATGCATTTTCACAAAAGTATCAATTACTACATAATTTCCGAATTTACCATTTTCACGATTTTATCGCAATACTTATGATTAGAAATCTAACCCGAAATGAGTGTGAAATTACACACCTGGTTATTGAGAGAACTACACTTTCCCGCTCTTCAACACCTATACGTATCGCGATGATTAGAACACTATAATCTAATAATAAAATCGGTCTAAACATAACGATCTAGAATTTACCCTCGGATTTTTGTAGTACTTCTACTTGCAATTTCTCCCCGATTGATGGTTCGCTAATCGAATAGAATCCACGAACGAATAATGGTTCGGGAGTGCGAACGACTTCGAACAATTGATTTTCCTCGGTTGAACGCCCGCAACCCGGTGGAAAATCCCGGATTCCCAAAATAGTCCTTTGCTTGAACTTAGGGGAAATAACAGAACCTCCCCTCTTCCGAAGACTAAACACCGCCCTTTTCTTCCCTATTTTGAATGTCTTCAAAGACGAAGATCGTTAATCCAATCTAAAATAATTTCGAAATAATTCTAAGGTTTTAAAGATGTGATTTCCTTACCACAAAAATCGATTCCAACGATTTGTGTCACCCACGACTCCTTGATTTCCAAACTTCCGTTATCGCACTAAAGTATAACAAAATAAACGTTAATAGAATGAACGTTTATTTTGATCTAATAAAGCCTTCAAACCATCATCAATATTAGGCCATAACCACTATTAACTAATCGAAACGAAAAGAATCTCTTACCTATTTTCCACATCGAAAAGAAAGGATTTAGAATGGTATTGATTGATGAAGGATTCGGCTATGAAGAATCAAAGAAAAAGAGAAAATGGTTCGGTTAAGGTACACTAATATTCGGCCATTGGAGAAAAAGAAAGAAATTATGAGTGAAAAGAAAGAAAAAGAGAGAAGAATAATGATGATATTGTTTTGATTTTCAAAGAGAATGGAGAAGAAAAGAATGAAAGAGATGAGCTTTAAGATAGGTGTATATTCGGCAATGGTAAAAAGAAAAGAAAAGAAAAGCCTTTTAGGTATTGGCAAAATCGGCACAAAGAGAAAGGCACAAAATTGACACTAAAGTGAAAAGGAAAATAACCAATTGATCAAAAGAATCAAGGCTTACCAAATGCACAAATTCGGCCAAGGGAGAGAGGTTGAGAGAATTTGCAAAACTATGCCAAAAACTAAGAAAATGACCAAAACAAAAGACTAAAATTCCTAGCCAAACTATCACCAAAAATTCGGCTCCCCCTAGCCATATTGCCGTCCATATGCTTGGTCTATTGGCCAAGATATTGTTTCCATAAACAATTCCTTGATTCTTGCCTCATATCTTTACAACTTTCCTTATTTTCTTGATTCCCTTCCTTAAGTTAACTATTTCCTTATTCCCTTGATATACTAACCAAAAATAACATGGTCAACTCTTTCCATAAATAAGCTTGGCCGACACATGCTAGGAAAACCAAAAATAAAAGCCACCTAATTGTTATTTAAGGGATTCGAACCTTCACCCTCATGCACTAGCTCATGCGCCAACACCACTTTACTATTTACTCATCTTATGCTACACATTGACACTTAAATTAATTTATGTGTCAATGCCACTTAATCCATTTCCATAAATAATTAAAACTAAAAATTATTCTATACCCAATTAATTCTATACTCTTCTTCAGGACTATAATAAACACGAAAAAAAATAAATAAGAAAATTCCACCTTCTAGAATAATTACTCAAAGCACACAATGAAAATAAATATACTCGAATTTTCAGGGTGTTACAACTCTACCCCCCTAAAAGAAAATTTCGTCCTCGAAATTTACCTGGCTGAAAAAGGTGAGGGTATTGTTGTCGAATTGCATCCTCAGGCTCCCACGTAGCTTCCTCCACTCCGTGGTTACGCCATAACACTTTGACCAATGGCACAGTCTTCCTTCTTAGCACCTTAACATCTTGGTCTAAGATTTCCACTGGTTCCTCCTCAAAAGACAAGTCCGAATTCAACTCCACTTCTTCTACTGGTACTATGTGCGAAGGATCCGATCTATAGCGCCTCAGCATGGAAACATGAAAAACATTATGAATTTGGCTCAATTCTGGAGGTAATTCAATCTGATAGGCCACTGGACCAACTCGCTTCACCACACGATATGGTCCAATGTATCTGGGACTCAACTTGCCCTTCTTCCCGAATCTGAAAATCTTCTTCCAAGGTGAGACCTTCAAGAAAACTTGATCTCCTACGACATACTCAATATCCTTACGCTTCAGATCCGCATACGACTTCTGTCTATCGAAGCTTCCTTTAACCGTGCTCGAATAACTTTCACTTTTTCTTCCGTTTCAGAAATCATCTCAGGACCTAACATCTGCCGATCGCCCAACTCAGTCCAACAAATAGGAGAACGACATCTACGACCATACAATGCCTCGTAGGGTGCCATCTGAATGCTAGACTGGTAACTGTTGTTATACGCAAATTCTGCCAACGGTAGAAAATCCTCCCAACTACCCTTGAAATCAATCACACATCCCCTTAACATGTCTTCCAGAATCTGAATCACTCTCTCCGACTGACCATCTGACTGAGGATGAAAAGCCGTACTGAAGTTTAGCTTTGTTCCCAGAGCTTCATGCAAAGCTTTCCAAAATCGAGATGTAAACCTAGGATCCCGATCCGATATAATCGACATGGGTACCCCATGCAACCTCACGATTTCAGATACATACAGCTTCGCCAACTTCTGCAACGAGTAATCCGTACGCACTGGTAGGAAACGAGCAGTCTTCGTCAAACGATCAACAATTACCCAAACAGAGTTTTTCTTAGTAGGTGTTAAAGGTAACCCACTAACAAAATCCATTGTTATCCGCTCCCATTTCCAAAGAGGAATCTTTACCAGTTGTAAAAGTCCTGACGGCAATTGATGCTCCGCTTTCACTTGCTGACAAGTTAGACATTTTCCCACAATTTCTGAAATCTCACGTTTCAACCCAGCCACCAATACTGTTCACGAAGATCCCGATACATCTTATTTCCTCCGGGGTGCATAGCATAAGGGCTACTATGCGCCTCCCTCAAAATCATTTGCCTCAGATCTGAGTCCTTAGGCATACAGACCCTTCTACGAAAACACAACACACCTTCCGGGTTTATTCCAAAATCCTCTATTTCACCATTTTTAACTTGCTGAAGTAAAAGTCCCAACTTCTCATCTAATATCTGTTTTTCCTTGATTTGATCCAACCACAGAGGCTTCACCTGAAGATCCGCTACCAAACTACCATCCTCATACAAACTCAAATGGGCAAACATAGCTCTCAAATCAGATACCACCTTATGACTTAATGCGTCCGCCACCACATTAGCCTTCCCAGGATGATACTCAATTGAGAAATCATAGTCCTTTAACAGCTCCACCCATCTTCGTTGTCTCAAGTTTAATTCCTTCTGAGTAAGAAGATACTTAAGACTCTTGTGATCCGTATAGATGATAGACTTTTCACCATATAGGTAATGCCTCCAAATCTTTAAGGCAAACACCACTGCTGCTAACTCTAAATCATGAGTAGGGTAGTTTACTTCGTGCGGTCTCAACTGACGAGAAGCATAAGCTACCACTTTCCCACTTTGCATCAATACGCAACCTAAACCCGTATGTGACGCATCACAATAAACTGTGAACTCCTTTCCAGCTTCAGGTTGAATCAATATAGGCGCTTCCGTTAAAACCTTCTTCAATCTCTCGAAACTTTCTTGCTGTTTGTTGGTCCATACAAACGGCACTCCCTTCCGCAAAAGCTTAGTTAGAGGTGCAGCAATCAACGAGAACCCCTCAACAAAGCGTCTATAGTAACCAGCCAAACCTAAGAAACTCCGAATCTCAGCTACCGACTTTGGTGGTTTCCAATCCAATACAGCTTCAATCTTCCGAGAATCCACCCTTATTCCTTCGGCTGATACCACATGACCCAAGAAAGTCACTTCTCTTAACCAAAATTCACATTTACTGAATTTGGCATACAACTGATTATCTCGAAGCACTTGCAGTACAATTCGCAAATGCGAGTCATGCTCTTCTTCATTCCTTGAATAAACCAGAATGTCATCTATTAATACCACCACAAACCGGTCTAAAAATGGTTGAAAGACCCGGTTCATCATATCCATAAATGCAGCTGGTGCATTGGTCAACCCAAACGGCATCACCAAAAATTCATAGTGTCCGTAACGGGTTCGAAATGCCGTCTTGTGAATATCCGCTTCTTTCACCTTAAGCTGGTGGTAACCCGACCTTAAATCAATTTTGGAGAAAACTGAAGCTCCCTTCAATTGATCAAATAGGTCATCAATCCTCGGCAGAGGGTACCGATTCTTGATCGTCAGCTTATTCAATTACCTGTAATCGATACACATACGCATCGACCCATCCTTCTTCTTAACAAACAAAACCGGTGCTCCCCACGGAGACACACTCGGTCGAATAAAACCCCGATCTAGCAGTTCTTGAATTTGAGCCTTAAGCTCCGACAACTCCTTCGGTGCCATTCTATAAGGAGCAATGGACACTGGGGCAGTTCCGGGCAAAAGCTCAATACCAAATTCCACTTCCCGATCTGGAGGTACACCAGGAAGTTCTTCGGGAAAAAACATCAGGGAACTCCTTCACAGTTCTCACATATTCCACTGACAGCTCTTTGGCATCTAAAGCACTAATAAATGCTAAAAATGCTCCGTACCCTTTTCGCACCAACTTCTCCGCCTTTAACGCAGAAATCACGTTTGCCAAGTAATTTCTCCGCTCGCCTATCATAATTATCTCCTTATCCTCCACAGTTCTTATCGACATTCGCTTTTCAGCACAGTCCAATTGCGTCCGATGTTTAACCAACCAATCCATGCCCAGAATGATATCAAATTCACCAAATGGCAATTCCATCAAATCTGCCAGGAATGTTTCTCCTTGAATTTCTAAGGGCACGTCTCTAAATAGTTTATTAACCAACACCGACTGTCCTAAGGGACTAATTACCTTCATCTCATTATCGGAAATTTCAGAGTCTAAATTCAAGTTTCCAGTTATGGTGCTAGCAACGTACGAATGAGTAGAACCAATGTCTATCAAGGCAATAACGGGTACATCAGAGACGAAGAATGTACCAGTTATCACATCAGGTGCATTGCCATCCTCACGGCGTCTGACTGCATACACCAGTCCTGGCTGTCTTGCATCCGCGTTGCCTCTAGGACCATTGCCTCGACCCGCTGCACCTTGACCACGTCCAGCCCCATTACCACCACGACCCGGTCCACGACCTCTCGGCGGTTGCTGAGCTCCTCTTGCTGGTGGTGCATCAGTAGTACGAACTTCTTGAGTTGTATCCATACGTCGAGGGCAACTCCTATATTGATGATCCGTCGATCCACATTTATAGCAAGCACCCGTCTTCCTCCAACATTCTCCGGAATGCCTCTTCCCACAATCAGCACAATCTCTACTCTGATTAACAGCTACAGGTGTTCTAGCTTGAGCTGGTTCCCCATTCCGAGGCCTCTTCAGAAACCTTTTTGAAGAACCCGAATTCTTCAGATCTCTCTTGCTTCGAACTTGCTCCCGATTTTGACGTTCCGAGTTCTTAACCTCTTCGGCTATCTTGGCCTTCTCCACGAGCGTGGCAAAAGTTCTAACTTGCTGTGGGGCTATCAGAACCCGCAACTCATCTTTCAAGCCATCCTCAAAGCGCACACAACGCTCATGATCCGTTGCCACTATCGTTCGAGCATAACGACTCAAACGTAAGAACTCAGCCTCATATGCTGCTACCGTCTTATTTCCTTGCACCAGGTTCAAGAATTCCTTCCTTCGGGCATCCACATAGCTTGTTCCTACATATTTCCCTTGAAAGGAAGCCTTGAAAAATTCCCAATTAATTAATGCAGCATCAGTGCCTTCTCGGACAGTAAGCCACCATTGGTATGCTTCGTCCCTTAACAAAGATACCGCTCCTCTTAGTTTTTGCTCCATCGTGCATTCAAGATCGTCCATAATTTGCTCCACTGCCTCAAGCCAATATTCAGCGACATTGGGAGCTACACCAGAGACACCTCTGAAAACCTCAGCTCCACTGGATTTCAGTCGCTCCGATATCGACCCACGAGCTGTTGGTCCAGTTCTGGATCCAGCGACCCTTTCAAGGACTCGCAGCATTGCTCGTGTCACAGCATTATCTTCTTCCATATGGTCGTGCGATCCCATCTCACTCTCGAGTGACGCAGGTGCATCCATTTCCGGCATATGACCCGGTACTTCAGTTGTGCCCCTAACACCTCGTCCTCTACCACGGCCACGTCTACCGCGTCCACGACCACGTCCTCTAGTGCTCATAGCGACTAATTCGATTTAATCTGATTAAGAGTTTTATGAATCAGAATAATATTTCAGTTGTTTATTAACGATGTCTTATGATATGAAAGAGATAGAGTTGTTTTCGCAACCATATCCTATTGTCTCAATCTCTACGGTTTTCAACACCTAAAACTAGAAGTTCTAGAGTGTTTCTTAAGATCATATCACAATCATAATAAACAATCAGTATACAGATACTTACTTGACTTGGCGCGGGATGCTCATGGTGCCATACTACCTTTAAATCAAAAAGTCTAGAAATTTAAATTGTTTTTCAAACAAATATTCTTTATTGAACCCAAACCACAGCCGAGTTTTGAAACTGGGCTCTGATACCATTAAATGTAACAACCCAAACCCGGTCTATGCGTTTAGACAAGATTTGGTCTGTCACACCAATCATACATTCGTTTATTCTCAAATGGTTAAAATAGAATAGTGCTACAAAACTTTTTGAAAATAGAGTTTAATAAAATTTAGTTCGAGGATTTGAAATTTGTGAATCAAGAAAATACTTATTTATCGTTGAAATATAAAAGTCAAAATCTTAAGATTATTTCAAAGAATTTTGAAAGAATTTAAGATAATAAAAGTGTCCAAAAATTTTTGTAAAACCAATGTTTTTAAGAAAACTTAATAGATTTAAAATAAACCATATTAAAAGTTTGATAATAAAATTTAAAACCATCCACACAATAAAATCCATAAAAACATAATAAGAGGCCTTATTACATTAAACCCATAACAGAAATTTAAGATAATAATTTAAATAAAGTCATAGTTTATAAAAGCCCAAGTTTGTAGTATGGCCTCCACCAAGTCATCTCCGGCCCAAGTCCACGTCAATTTCCATTACCTGAAATGGTTAATAAAATTGGGTGAGTTACAAAGAACTCAGTGTGCAACTCACTTACCACCATTATTGGGCCAGATCGTCAAGATATCATGCTGGGCTTGAGCCCATTTACAGAATTCAATAATATAACATAAAATGAAATAACATAATTTAAAAATGCATGTACAAATGAAATTTCCCAACCAAACCTAATTTTCCATCCGCTAACACCCCCGTACCAACCGACACACCTGTGGGGATCAAGTCAACCCACCCCGCCAAACACACCAATCATAGGCTTTAAGCCTTTAAATAATTTTGTAGTGCACTACCGAACTAGATTGTGACATTGTCACCGAACTAGAGGCATTTAGCCAAATTTTGTGGCAGAGCCACCGAACTAGAGGCATTGAGCCGAAATTTTGTGGCAGAGCCACCGAACTAGAGGCATTGAGCCGAATTTTGTGGCAACTGGCCATTCTTCTCTTCATATATCCCACCCCATGCAATCATGCGTGTATAACAAATATAATCATATAACAAATTTTCAATTTATCCATAACATCGGTGGGTTTATCATTAAACATTTTATTTGGCCCATAAAATAATAATTAAATATTTGCCCATTTAACAGTTTAGTGAACTTTTGGCCCATATATCGAACTAGAGTATTTTGGCCCAATTTATCGAACTAGAGTATTTTGGCCCAATTTATCGAACTAGAGTATTTTGGCCCAATTTATCGAACTAGAGTATTTTGACCCAATTTATCGAACTAGAGTATTTTGGCCCAATTTATCGAACTAGAGTATTTTGACCCAATTTATCGAACTAGAGTATTTTGACCCAATTTATCGATTTAACAGTTTTTCGCATATTTCTCGGTTTTAACCGTTTTCATGCATTTTCACAAAAGTATCAATTACTACATAATTTCCGAATTTACCATTTTCACGATTTTATCGCAATACTTATGATTAGAAATCTAACCCGAAATGAGTGTGAAATTACACACCTGGTTATTGAGAGAACTACACTTTCCCGCTCTTCAACACCTATACGTATCGCGATGATTAGAACACTATAATCTAATAATAAAATCGGTCTAAACATAACGATCTAGAATTTACCCTCGGATTTTTGTAGTACTTCTACTTGCAATTTCTCCCCGATTGATGGTTCGCTAATCGAATAGAATCCACGAACGAATAATGGTTCGGGAGTGCGAACGACTTCAAACAATTGATTTTCCTCGGTTGAACGCCCGCAACCCGGTGGAAAATCCCGGATTCCCGAAATAGTCCTTTGCTTGAACTTAGGGGAAATAACAGAACCTCCCCTCTTCCGAAGACTAAACACCGCCCTTTTCTTCCCTATTTTGAATGTCTTCAAAGACGAAGATCGTTAATCCAATCTAAAATAATTTCGAAATAATTCTAAGGTTTTAAAGATGTGATTTCCTTACCACAAAAATCGATTCCAACGATTTGTGTCACCCACGACTCCTTGATTTCCAAACTTCCGTTATCGCACTAAAGTATAACAAAATAAACGTTAATAGAATGAACGTTTATTTTGATCTAATAAAGCCTTCAAACCATCATCAATATTCGGCCATAACCACTATTAACTAATCGAAACGAAAAGAATCTCTTACCTATTTTCCACATCGAAAAGAAAGGATTTAGAATGGTATTGATTGATGAAGGATTCGGCTATGAAGAATCAAAGAAAAAGAGAAAATGGTTCGGTTAAGGTACACTAATATTCAGCCATTGGAGAAAAAGAAAGAAATTATGAGTGAAAAGAAAGAAAAAGAGAGAAGAATAATGATGATATTGTTTTGATTTTCAAAGAGAATGGAGAAGAAAAGAATGAAAGAGATGAGCTTTAAGATAGGTGTATATTCGGCAATGGTAAAAAGAAAAGAAAAGAAAAGCCTTTTAGGTATTGGCAAAATCGGCACAAAGAGAAAGGCACAAAATTGACACTAAAGTGAAAAGGAAAGTAACCAATTGATCAAAAGAATCAAGGCTTACCAAATGCACAAATTCGGCCAAGGGAGAGAGGTTGAGAGAATTTGCAAAACTATGCCAAAAACTAAGAAAATGACCAAAACAAAAGACTAAAATTCCTAGCCAAACTATCACCAAAAATTCGGCTCCCCCCTAGCCATATTGCCGTCCATATGCTTGGTCTATTGGCCAAGATATTGTTTCCATAAACAATTCCTTGATTCTTGCCTCATATCTTTACAACTTTCCTTATTTTCTTGATTCCCTTCCTTAAGTTAACTATTTCCTTATTCCCTTGATATACTAACCAAAAATAACATGGTCAACTCTTTCCATAAATAAGCTTGGCCGACACATGCTAGGAAAACCAAAAATAAAAGCCACCTAATTGTTATTTAAGGGATTCGAACCTTCACCCTCATGCACTAGCTCATGCGCCAACACCACTTTGCTATTTACTCATCTTATGCTACACATTGACACTTAAATTAATTTATGTGTCAATGCCACTTAATCCATTTCCATAAATAATTAAAACTAAAAATTATTCTATACCCAATTAATTCTATACTCTTCTTCAGGACTATAATAAACACGAAAAAAAATAAATAAGAAAATTCCACCTTCTAGAATAATTACTCAAAGCACACAATGAAAATAAATATACTCGAATTTTCAGGGTGTTACATGTTCATAGCTAATTAATAAACATAGTAAGTAGTGACAAAATATACGAAACAGTTATATGGAATTAAATATTGAGTGGAGAAATTTATATGAATTATTGAAACGAAATGTGATATACAGAATGATTATGTGTTATATATGTAAATGAAATCGTAAAATGAAATGTTTAGATGAAACGATTATACGAAATGGTTATACGAAAAAGTTGTATGGAATGATTACATGAAATGGTTATGTGAAAATATATGTATGAATTGGTGAACCAAACCAATCTGGAGAACTCCCTATTTTTGGCATATACACTGACTATGGAACCTAGTTCCCATGGAGAACTGATCTACATGGGCGTACCAACCTACATGGTGAACTCCTTATGACCTGAAGACTATGTTTTAGCAAACTTGCTATTTTGGCAAACCTATGTACCTTGTTGTGCTAGCCTACCCTAGTGAACACACTTTTGTTTGGTGAACCCTAGGTTTGGCGAACTCATGGTTCCTAGCGAAATCCTTTTGGTGGCAAACACTACGTTTTGGCATGGTCTTAACACTTGGCAACCTCTAGCTCGCACTATAATTGGTTGGCTTGTAGGTTTTATACAATCCTACGCTATTGCCATTATTTCATGCATTTTAAATTAATATTTTGATTCAATCAAACATGAGGTATAGGAGCGTACCTTAACACCCGACAATCTCCCTTGGTTGTATAAGCTCGTTAGTTCAACAATTTAATAATAATAAACATGAATAAAAATTCAACCAATCAAACCCTTAACAATAAATTATAAATTCAAAAATTAAATATTCTATAATGTCTATTTACAACCCGTAAAAAATTATTTAAAAGTCTAAGTTTAATTCTAATCCCATAAGACACTCCCACATTTCCTTCCACTTTAGGGATTGAAAACTCGTCACATACTTAGAGGGATTTGCATTAAGATAGATCAACGGGTTGCCACACTTCACCACTAGTCCCGCTAGCTACTTATTTTCAAGTTATATGTAAGGAGTGTGTGCTTGTTGAAGCTCAATGAGTGCTCAAGCATATAACACATATAAACACTTCAAACATACTAACAATTAAACATGTTGTAACATTTCACATTATATACAATATTCATGCACATTATGGTGATATATTGGCAATTTGTAATTATAAAACATATTAGTGGACTCTATCACCATACATTGGATAAATGAATCTCCTTATAACGCCTCATTTTTTACTCAAATTGCCTTACATGTAACATCCCCAAACCCGGCCCATTCACTACGACCGAATCTGGTTATGTCACTGCGGAAAGACAGTTGAAAATCTTCGTTAACTTCGAATAAAACAGTAAAATTTACTAACTTTTTGGTAAAACCCATGTACTTTTAAAAACTATACTTTAAACTTTTGGTGTTATAAAAATGTCCACATTAAAACACTTTATTAACTTATATATATATTGAATAAGTAGGTTGCTAATATAAAAATCAATTTCACATAGTAAATCAAACTAATTAAATCATAATTAAATTAAAATAAAATAGTACCAAAAATAATAATAAACTAATTCTAAGGCCCTTATTACAACCCAAATACTTAAACCAAGTACTTAACATAAAATGTTCAAAATAATTAAACTCTTCCTTCTGCATGGGCCACCGTGTGTCTTCTCCGATCCCGGTCCAATTCTACGCATCACCTGAAATGGTTAAGAAAATAGGGTGAGCCCACTGACTCAGTGCATAATCACAACACTTATTCTCACACGTATGGGCTTGGCCCAATACCATACTAATCTCATAGAAAATCATGCAAATATGCATATCAGCCCAACCTACTATCCAACCGTACACCAACCTTAGCAGACTCCCCGCCTAAGGCCGTGGCTAACCCACCACTGATCACATTGTGCTCCATGAACCTTACCTTGGCAAACTCGTTGCTCAAGGCCGTGGCTGAGCCACCGATCAACCAAAGTGATCCCAACAACATGCTCCGTCTACGGTGACGTACATAGCCATCAACCGCCGAGATGGGCACCTAGCCAACACCTCCCTTGAGGTAGCACACAGCTAACCATCAAGCGCTAATGTAGCCCGAGCTAACATTAGACCACGTACATCAATATGTACTCTCCGTCCTTCAGTGACCAAATCCAACCCCCATGCATATGTATTAATAAGTCATGTCAAAATAGCATATAGAGTGAGTATTTATCATTTATCATTACCACATCGTACATATATAAGTATACATCATGATTAACTTACCATCACCAATTACTCATCACTTAAGCCATTATAATCGGCTACCACACATAATACACATGTTTAAACGTTAGCCAGCAAACTGAGAAATAGTGCGATGATTACGCACCTAATTGATACAAACGATCAAATCCCGAAACGCTATTTAATGCTTCCGCAAACGCTGACTATACCACTCCAAAGAAAGTCTCCTGCGTTAGGCTCTTTTCCCCTACAATCGGCCTTAGCATCATATACTTAACAACCTTAGACTTAATCGAATACCAAATAACTTACCAAAATAAACCCTTACCACCACTTATCAAGTCGACTGCTAACAACTGAGGCTTGACTGACTACTTCAAACCCCAAAGTACCTTCAACAACGATTGCAACAGAAACCCGAAGAGATCTATGCTAAATGTTCGGCCAAGGTGCTACCAAATTGAAGAAAGGAAATTCGGCACAAAGGTGGGGTGTAGATTCGGCTAATAAAAGAAACCCAATGGAAAGGGAATAAGAGTTTCGGCCAAAAGGTTTGAAAAGAGGAAAGAAAGGTATGGAGGTGTACTTTCGGTTTAGCACCAAATGGAAAAGAAGAGATGAAAGGTGAGTGGTTCGGCCAAGGATCCAAAAGAAGAGAAAAGAAGATGACAATGGAGGTTTCGGCTCAAGTGAAATGGAAGAAATAAATGAAGAATTTGTGAAGCACTTTCGGTAAGCAAGCAAATGGGAAAAGTGACCAAAGGTGAGCACCTCCCCCCTATTTATAGTACTAAATTCGGCCAACAACTCCACCCCCACCAAATCCCAAAAATCCTCCTACTCTACCTCCCTAACACTCATTCAAAAAGATTTGAATGAGTCAACCCATATCCTAGCCGAATTTTAAAATGGAAGACCAAGTCTTCCTCCATCTTTTAAGCATTCAAAAACCGCCCAACACTCTTTCCCCCCTTGACGCAAAAATAAAGCCAGAGTTGCTGCCTTTGCAGCTCGAACCTGAGACCCCTTCCTCCTGCAAGTGGCGTCACCTTCCAAGCTCTAGAGTGGCGCCTCCTTGCCACTCTGCCAAGCCATTCTTTGTGCCAAAACTTCACCAAAATTTCTCTTAAGGCCCCACTCTATCCAAGCTCCCCTTTTAACCCCTAAAACTAAAAATTTCCTAAGGCATTCCACCACCACCTAGGGTTCTCGGGACCCCTAAAACTCACCCAACCACACACTGAAGTGTGCCAAAACCTGAGCTAAGCGCCAAACACCTAACCCCTAAAACCAGGGTGTTACAATTCTACCCTCCTTAAAATAATTTTGTCCTCGAAATTACTTGTCTAAACTAACAGTCCAATTCTTCCCACTACGCTATGGCTGCGCACTCTGATCTTAAAGAGCTAACACACTTTTAGGCACAGTATCTATCATACTCAAAGTTCCACATACTTTACGAGCAACAAAACAAACAGTCACCAAAGCGAACAAAACAACAAGGAATATTCCAGACATAAGGAGCTTACCAACTGACACATCAGGCACATCATTATCCTCCCTCCGACGGACTGCATAAACCAGACCTGGCTGTCTTGCCTCAATGTCACCATTACCTCGGCCTACTGCTCCACGACCTTGGCCGGAACCATTCCCTGCATGGTTCGGACCACGACCTCTTGTCGCCTGTTGACCACCTCTGCCTGGTTGCACATAACCTTGGCCCTCTGTTCGAGTCCCATTCGGATTCTGGGGACAATCCTTAACCAGATGAGACTTGGACTTGCATCTAAAGCATTCTCGAACCCGATTCCAGCACTCGCCAACATGATACCTTCCGCACTGCGCACACGGACGATCTGGATTTCCGGCGGCTGGCTTAGCAATACGAACAGGAGTCTCGACCCTCGGTCTTTTCTGAAACCTCTCAAACTCTTTTGGCGATCCAACACTTCTCTTATCACGGTTTTTTTCTCTGTTGTGCCTCTCAGCCTTTTTGACCTCCTCAGCTATCCGAGCTTTCTCCACTAAAACGGCGAAGTCTCTTTCTCGTTGCGGAGCAATCAAAACTCGCAGCTCATCCCGTAGCCCATCTTCAAATCTGACGCATCTCTCATAATCTGTTGCCACGATGCCCCGAGCATACCGGCTCAAACGTAGAAACTCAGCTTCGTACTCCGCTATTGACTTGCTACCTTGCACCAAATTAAGGAACGCCTTCCTCTGAGCGTCCACATAGCTTGCTCCGACATACTTCCCTTCGAACTTGATCTTAAAGTAACCCCAGTCCACTCGATCCGCAGGGGTACTTTCCTTCACAGTGAGCCACCACTGGTAGGCTTCATCCCGCAGCAACGAAACAACACCCTTAAGCTTCTCCTCAGCAGCTAAGTCTAGGTCGTCCATAATCCTTTCCACTGCCTCAAGCCAGTACTCTGCCACGTTTGGAGCCACCCCAGACACTCCTCTGAAAACCTCGGCTCCATTCGCCCTAAGCCTTTCAGGTACTGACTTCCGAGTCCCACTGCCCCCATTGGCTCCTGCCACTCGCTCAAGCACCCGCAGCATAGCCTGTGATACTGCGTCATCCCCTCCTGTCTGATCCTGCTGTTCAACCTCAACAGCTGGTGGCGGCACATCACTCTCTGACCCATGGCGTGACCCAACCGGTTCCGATACTGACATCCTGCCTCTGCCACGTCCACGAGTATTGCGACCACGCCCCCTAGAACTCATATCTAGCGCCTCGATTTAGTCTGTTTGAAAAGTTTTATGCATTAGAAATTCTTGTTTCACTGTTTTATCCACGAGCAATTTTATGCAATGAAGTTTTCGAGAGTAGTTCTTTCGAGCAATCAAGTTTCGTTCCCTACCCAGGGGTAATTCCGTCATTTTCCTATAGGGGTATATCGGTAATAACTCAGAATCAATTTTGAAAATAGTTTTCCAACTTAAAGATATTTCAAAATTTACAAAATCTCAGGGGTCATCTTGAAAATTTTGTTTTTCATACAAGATGTGTTGCAAAAAAAAATCAGAAAGCAGGGTTATTTCAGTAATTTTGAGAATCATGGGCATTTTCGTAAATTCTCCAAATCGGAATATCACAACATTTCATAAAATAGGATTTTCTGATATTTGCTATAATAGGAATATTTCAGTAAAAGTCGAGAGAAATCTGAGAATTTAGAAACCAAGGGCATTTTGGTAATTTTATCAACCAGGGGTATTTTTGTAAATTTTCACAAACCAAGGTATCTTAATATTTCGAAACCTCAAGATTTTGGTATTTTGTAAAGTAAAGATCATTTTATCAAAAGTCGAGGGTAGTACGGTAATTTTATAACACATGGGCATTTTTGTAATTTTGCCACTAAGGCATTTTGGGAAATTTTGTAAATCGACAACCGTCTTTCAAAATCAGATTTAGGGTTTCACAAACCAAAGGGGTAAGTTTGAAAAAATTTTAAAACAGAAGGTTTAAAAAAAAAACAGCAAGGCTAATTCCCTTTCGGGTTTTAATAACCGGTTTAGCCTATGAACAAGTCCTCTTGGTTAAGGTGAACCGTAGCTACGCACCAGGTAGGATTCAAGTAAAGAGGAGGTGAGTCGCTAGGACTGCTTAAATACCAAGCTCTTACTGAATACCAATCCTCGACATGCGTACAGTGGTTACCACCTTGCTTCACAGGTTTGTTAATAGTCTTTAAGTTTTATGCATATGTTTGAGTAGACTAATCCTAGGGTCCAATAGTCCTAATATTCTAATCTACGAGCCCAAACTAAGCCCATAATAAATCACACAAACAAAACACTTCAAGAGCTAGAAGTACTTACCTGGTGGACTTCGGGCCGGAGACACAGGTGCCATGCCAGAATAACCTGAAAACCTTTTTTAAAAGCCCACATTCCAAAAACCTATTTTGAAAACTGTTTCAGGCCCAAAACCCTCAAAGCCGAGTTTTGACCCAGGCTCTGATACCAATCTGTAACATCCCCAAACCCGGCCCATTCACTACGACCGAATCTGGTTATGTCACTGCGGAAAGACAGTTGAAAATCTTCGTTAACTTCGAATAAAACAGTAAAATTTACTAACTTTTTGGTAAAACCCATGTACTTTTAAAAACTATACTTTAAACTTTTGGTGTTATAAAAATGTCCACATTAAAACACTTTATTAACTTATATATATATATTGAATAAGTAGGTTGCTAATATAAAAATCAATTTCACATAGTAAATCAAACTAATTAAATCATAATTAAATTAAAATAAAATAGTACCAAAAATAATAATAAACTAATTCTAAGGCCCTTATTACAACCCAAATACTTAAACCAAGTACTTAACATAAAATGTTCAAAATAATTAAACTCTTCCTTCTGCATGGGCCACCGTGTGTCTTCTCCGATCCCGGTCCAATTCTACGCATCACCTGAAATGGTTAAGAAAATAGGGTGAGCCCACTGACTCAGTGCATAATCACAACACTTATTCTCACACGTATGGGCTTGGCCCAATACCATACTAATCTCATAGAAAATCATGCAAATATGCATATCAGCCCAACCTACTATCCAACCGTACACCAACCTTAGCAGACTCCCCGCCTAAGGCCGTGGCTAACCCACCACTGATCACATCGTGCTCCATGAACCTTACCTTGGCAAACTCACTGCTCAAGGCCGTGGCTGAGCCACCGATCAACCAAAGTGATCCCAACAACATGCTCCGTCTACGGTGACGTACATAGCCATCAACCGCCGAGATGGGCACATAGCCAACACCTCCCTTGAGGTAGCACACAGCTAACCATCAAGCGCTAATGTAGCCCGAGCTAACATTAGACCACGTACATCAATATGTACTCTCCGTCCTTCAGTGACCAAATCCAACCCCCATGCATATGTATTAATAAGTCATGTCAAAATAGCATATAGAGTGAGTATTTATCATTTATCATTACCACATCGTACATATATAAGTATACATCATGATTAACTTACCATCACCAGTTACTCATCACTTAAGCCATTATAATCGGCTACCACACATAATACACATGTTTAAACGTTAGCCAGCAAACTGAGAAATAGTGCGATGATTACGCACCTAATTGATACAAACGATCAAATCCCGAAACGCTATTTAATGCTTCCGCAAACGCTGACTATACCACTCCAAAGAAAGTCTCCTGCGTTAGGCTCTTTTCCCCTACAATCGGCCTTAGCATCATATACTTAACAACCTTAGACTTAATCGAATACCAAATAACTTACCAAAATAAACCCTTACCACCACTTACCAAGTCGACTGCTAACAACTGAGGCTTGACTGACTACTTCAAACCCCAAAGTACCTTCAACAACGATTGCAACGGAAACCCGAAGAGATCTATGCTAAATGTTCGGCCAAGGTGCTACCAAATTGAAGAAAGGAAATTCGGCACAAAGGTGGGGTGTAGATTCGGCTAACAAAAGAAACCCAATGGAAAGGGAATAAGAGTTTCGGCCAAAAGGTTTGAAAAGAGGAAAGAAAGGTATGGGGGTGTACTTTCGGTTTAGCACCAAATGGAAGAGAAGAGATGAAAGGTGAGTGGTTCGGCCAAGGATCCAAAAGAAGAGAAAAGAAGATGACAATGGAGGTTTCAGCTCAAGTGAAATGGAAGAAATAAATGAAGAATTTGTGAAGCACTTTCGGTAAGCAAGCAAATGGGAAAAGTGACCAAAGGTGAGCACCTCCCCCCTATTTATAGTACTAAATTCAGCCAACAACTCCACCCCCACCAAATCCCAAAAATCCTCCTACTTTACCTCCCTAACACTCATTCAAAAAGATTTGAATGAGTCAACCCATATCCTAGCCGAATTTTAAAATGGAAGACCAAGTCTTCCTCCATCTTTTAAGCATTCAAAAACCGCCCAACACTCTTTCCCCCCTTGATGCAAAAATAAAGCCAGAGTTGCTGCCTTTGCAGCTCGAACCTGAGACCCCTTCCTCCTGCAGGTGGCGTCACCTTCCAAGCTCTAGAGTGGCGCCTCCTTGTCACTCTGCCAAGCCATTCTTTGTGCCAAAACTTCACCAAAATTTCTCTTAAGGCCCCACTCTATCCAAGCTCCCCTTTTAACCCCTAAAACTAAAAATTTCCTAAGGCATTCCACCACCACCTAGGGTTCTCGGGACCCTTAAAACTCACCCAACCACACACTGAAGTGTGCTAAAACCTGATCTAAGTACCAAACACCTAACCCCTAAAACCAGGGTGTTACATTACACATCTCCGATATAAGTGTAGCACAAATGCTCACACTCTCCAGAACACTTCATGACTCATAGAGCCTTACATTTCTTCAGTGAATAGAGTTATGATCTACATTCCCTTATCTCTCCAATGCATATTTGGGCCACAATACCTATTGCAATAATATGGGTGAGTACTCACAATCCTATGACATGCCAACTATAACTACTGGTTCTGAGAGATCACAATGCCAACATACCATTTTTATCACATTAACCATGCACAGATATAATAGGGCTCGCAATTTTGTTGAGCTCAAATTTCTGCAAGGCTCACACTACACATTGGTTCGCATAACATGGGTTCACTTTATGGCATGCTCACATATTTCAAATAGGTTCACACATGCATCGGTTTGCGTATAGCATATAGGTTCGCACATGCATATAGGATCTTATAAAACATTAGACTCGCATAAAACACTTATAAGTAGGGTTCCCATGTATTTCATAAAGGCTCGCACAATATATGGGATCGCATGTTACTATGGTCGCACTATGTATTTAAGCTTGCATATTAATGGGGTTCACACCATATATATATATACAAGCTCGCATGCAATGTAGGGCTCGCTTATATACATAGGCTCGCATAAATGAATAGGCTCACATAAATGAATATGTTCGCATGCATACGGTGATAGGGTATAACAGGGTTCACACATGTTTTTAGTAGGTTTGCATGTAACTCAAGAGGGCTCAAATAAATACAACGGGGTTTGCACATTAAATAGGAGGGTTCACATGTCTTACTTGACATTCCAAGACGCACAAACTCATGTTCAAATGTGATATACAAAGGCACTCACTTGTGATCCACAGCATCCTGCGAGCCTATGCCACCTGCTTGCCTTTGTCCTTGCTTGTGGATGCTCTTTCGCTAATAGAGGCTTCGTATATCACATAAAACACATAGGTTATTTATCATTCTTAAAATAGAATCACTATATTATCACAGCTTATCCACCCTAACAGCATAGCAGCTCGCCGCTCTCCTAAATCTTGCAATTGCTTCATTTTAGTTCAATTAAATCATTAATTCTTACTTCCTAATCTCTTATCCAAGGTTTAATTACATATCTAGGCCATTAATTTCACTCAATTTCATAAATTAACCTTTTTCCGAAAAATCACATTTGCTTCAATTTCAAAGAAGAAAATCATTTTATTCATGTAATTTCTTTAATAATTTGTTAAATAAGGGCTATAAACCTCTTAATTATGTCAAAACGAGTTAAAAATCATTTTGAAATCATCATTTAGCTCACTATTACGAGATTCACTATTTTTAAACAAATCAAGCGTTAAAATCATAGATCTTATGTTTTATTGCTTAGATTTATAAAAACACGAATTGACATCACACTTTAAATGTTTAAACCATAAGAAATCAGAACGTTTACCTTTAATTCAAATATCTCCACAAAATTTAATAATCTGATAAAAATGAGTTAAGTGTTAATAGAAAAATTGATGAAGACAGAATGGATTTCTCTGCAAATTTGTAACAACCCGATTTAGGGGCTAGTCGGAACAGTGGTCTCGGGACCACTAATTCGAGGTCAGAGAAAATTTTTTTGATGTCATTTTATGAGCTATAGCATGATTATATAGGTGCAAGAAAATTCTAGAGCTTTAATTCTAGCGATTGCATGTTTAATCGCAAAAAAGGACTAAATCGCATAAAGTGCGAAAGTTCTATTTTATGAGCTAAAGGTGTCTAATAGCCATAGAATTTTAATTGGAGGCCTTTAATGTGCAATTAGACCTTTCTAAAGGTCATGGCCGGCCATAGGGGAAAAAGAAGTCAAAATTAGTCAAAGTTGGTGTAGTAGGTGGATTAAATTGATGAAATAGAATAAAATAAAGAAAAGATGATATCCTTCTATTCACTCATCTTCTTCCACCTAAAACTAGCAGCAAATAGGGGTTTGAAAACCCAAAAATTTCAACAAGATCTTCACCTTACAAGTAAGTGATTTTAATGGTTTTTCTTAATAATAATTGTACTTTTGAAACCCTTAAAGCTTAAGCTAGTTAAAGAGGGGACTATCTTGCAAAATGATTAAAAGTTTAGAGTTTTTCCATGTGATCTTTTAAGTTGTTTGCTGCATTTTTATGGAAGAAAATGGGTCTTAGTTGTTCGATAAACAACTTTTGTGAAAGGTGTTATCATGAAAACACTTAAAAGGACCTTTTTGTAAAGGCTGTAAAATGTATGGTAAATGTGTGAAATAATGAGTATTGAGGGCTGCCATAAGAGTAATAAATATTCACCTGGGCTCGTTAAAGAAATGAATTTGATTGGAATTGATTTCCAAGCCTAGGGGTAAAATTGTCATTTTGTGAAAGCTTAAGGGCAAAATAGTAATTTTGCCAAAATTATGAATATCAAAATGTATTTATTAATGTGACGATTAAATAAGCTAAATTGTTATTATAGATCAAGAAGAGCGAAGAATTAACCTCGACCGAGGAAAGGGCAAAGTATCGACCAAATCGGCAATCTAGCTTATTTTTGAAATCGAGGTAAGTTTGCGTGTAATAAGTTCAACGCCATGTTAGTATGATTTTAAATGTTTGATGTTTTTGAGGATGTATGATATATCAACGAATTTGAATAATGGTGTTGTATGAGAAAACGATGAGAATTGTGATGTTGAAGTCCCGGTTGGACTTGAATAAATGAGAGAACAATATCATTGAGACTTGAGATGTGCAAGGTCCTGTATAAGACCATGTCTGGGACATGGCCTCGGCACCAAATTAAAATCCCGTTTAATACCATATCTGGGATATGGCATCGACATTGAATATGAGAATCGTATAAGACCATATTTGGGATATGGCATCGACAATCAATATGAGATCTCGTATGAGACCATATCTGGGATATGGCATCGGCATTGAGAAGTTACCCCACGTAAAACCACATCTGGGATGTGGCATTGGCATCGTAATTATGTGAATGTGAATGATCATGTATCCTCGAATATCTCAAGTGATTTAATGGGGTAAATAGATAAGCTTATGATAAAGATGTGATTAATGCTAAGGCTATGTGATGAAGTGATATAGGTATATGTGAGTAATTCACGAGAATGATTTTCGATATGTGACAGGATGTATAATTGGTAAGAGTAAGTATGAGTAAGTTATGGGAATGAGCTTAAGACTTGCATTTTTATTAAATAAAATGAATGGATGACATTCTAAGCTTTATATTGCTATTTATTTCATGCAAACTTACTAAGCTTTATGCTTACTCCTCTCATTTCCCTTTTTCTTATAGCATTGCCAAGTTAGCTCGAGAATTTGTGGAACGTCAGAGTTCAGAAAATCACACTCTCAACCTCTCTTGGTATAACATAGTTAAATTTATTTTGAATATGGCATGTATAGGACTCGGTCATTTTGTTATGTCATATTTGTTAGCCAAAGTGTTGCCTATTAACGTTGTCCAATTCATTTTGTAAATGGTCATTGGAAATTGGCCAATACTTGAAAAATCTCATATATTCAAAGATGATGAAAATCATGAAGTGAATGCTTGTGTAGATGTTTTGATTTGGAGTTCTTGGAAGCATCTTATGGTCATGTTATATGTTGGATTGAATTAGTATAGGTATGGTTGCTTTGTAGGGTGGCATTGGGCTTAGTAGATAGCCTTATAATTGTCCACACGGGTAGACACACGGGCATGTGTTTAGGCCGTGTGTGACGCACGGTCGGCCCTATGGGCGTGTTGAAAGGCCGTGTGTCCCCTTGCATGCTAAGTTTGCAAGTCAGAATGCTACACGGGCAGAGACACGACCATGTGTCTCAGCCGTATGGGAGGCACGGCCATGGATATGGGCGTGTGCCCAGGCCGTGTGAAGTCTGCACTTGAAATTGAGAATTTAATTCGTCACATGGTTGAAGGACACGGGCGTGTGGAAGGTCGTTTGAAATAAGTCAGTGTCGACCACGGGTAAAGCACACAGGTGTGTCGAGACCGTGTGAGGGACACAGGCCAGAGACTAGGGCGTGTGTCCGGCAGTGTGAAAACCCCTGTAGGTTCAAATGAGAAATAAATCGACACGGGTGTGGAACACGGGCATGTGAAATTCCACACGGGCGTGTCTTTTCCTCCACACAGGCGTGTGGCCCTATTTTAAGTAACAATTTTCTAAGTGCTTAAAAGTTTCCGGTTTGGTTCCAAACCATTCCAAATGTACGTTTAGGACCTCGTAAACCCGTAATAAGAAAGTTATGTACATGAATGAAAAAGTTTTAAGCTGGAACGAAATTTTATAGCCCGATGTTGTATGTTTAAGTCAGTTAAGTTCGATAATGCCTCATATCTGTTTCTGGTGTTGAACACGGGTAAGGGGTGTTACATTTAATTGTATCAGAGCTATGATTTAATCGATTCTTGGACTAACATAGTGTAAGTATGAGTCTAGCTATACATGTCATATGTATGGGAATCTAAATAATGATAGTGTGACGACTCTTGGCGATTTGAATTATGTTTTCATATAGTAAATAGATTCTGATTGAACTGCAGCCGATGATGCTGCAAGTAATGCATCGGCTCCCGCGCAAGGGACCGCGCCAGTAGAGAGTAGACCCGAGACTTTGGGTCAGGGAGAAGAGGCTCGAGAAGCCTTTCTCCATATGATGAGAAACTGGTACACCGAGTATACTCGAGCAAATCCTAATGCTCAACCCCCTCCGCCCCCACCTATTCCTCAGCCCATTACTGTAGCTCCTCAAGTGGTAGAGGTAGTAAGAAGAGAAATGCCTCTGGTCGACAAGATCCAGAAATAAGGAGCTGAGGAATTTCGAGCTAGTAAAGACGATGGCCCGGAGAGGGTAGAATTCTGGCTTGAGAATACCATCTAGGTATTCGATGAGTTGTCATGCACGGCTAAAGAGTGTATAAAGTGTGTGGTACCTCTGAGAGATTTGGCCTATCAGTGTGGAACACCCTTGTGTCAGTGGTACCAAGGGAGAGAATAAATTGGGAATTCTTCCAAAAGGAGTTTCGGAAGAAGTATGTTAGTTAAAGATTCATTGACCAAAAGGGAAAAGAGTCCTTAGAGCTAAAGCAGGGCCGAATGACGGTGACTGAATACGAACGTGAATTTATAAGGCTTAGTAAGTATGCCCAGGAGTGCGTGTCTACCAAGGCTATCATGTGCAAAAGGTTCAAGGATGGGTTAAATGAGGATATCCATTTATATGTTAGAGTCCTCAAACTAAAAGAATTTGTGGTGTTGGTAGATAGAGCCTATAAGGCTGAGGAGTTGGCCAAAAAGAAAAGAAGAGCTGAGATTGAGTCCAGTGACTCGAGAAAGAGGCAACTGAGTAAGTCATACCAATCCTCATCTAAGAAATCAAGGGATTTTACTACTCGATCAGCCACTTCAGCCGAGTTTTTAAACAGAAGTAAGGGCAAACAGTTCTCAGGGTCTAAAGCCTAGACTACATCAGTTGCTGGTGTTGGCAACGCTCGGCTGAGTAGACCGGAATGTCCGTAGTGTGGCAGACATCATCTCAGGGAGTGTCGAGCAAATGACAAACCTTGTTTCAAGTATGGATCTCTAGACCATTTTATCATAGATTGCCCTGAGGTGGGTGAGAAAGAGAAACCTCAGAATGCAAGACTGGGAAGTACTGCTAGAGGAAGACCACAGTGAAACTTGGGAAATGAAATGAGTAGCAAGAATTTATCAAGAGAGCAGACTACAAGAGCTGAGGATAGAGCACCGACGAGAACATATGACATTTGTGCTCGCGAAGAGGCCTCCTCCCCCGACGTGGTCACGGGTAGATTTTCTCTCTATGATACTCATGTTGTAGCTTTAATTGATCTGGGATCTACCCACTCATATATTTGCATGAAATTATTCTCTAGCATGAACTTGCCTGTAGAGTCTATTGAATTTGTGATAAGAGTGTCAAATCCCCTAGGCAAATGTGTATTGGTCAATAGAGTATTGGACAATTCGTGGAACGTCGGAGTTCGAAAAATCACACTATCAACCTCTTTTGGTATAGCATAGTTAAATTTATTTTGAATGTGGCACGTATAGGACTCGATCATTTTGTTATCTCATATTTGTTAGACAAAGTGTTGGCTATTAACGTTGTCCAATTCATTTTGTAAATGGCCATTGGAAATTGGCCAATACTTGAAAAATCTCATATATTCAAAGATGATAAAAATCATGAAGTGAATGCTTGTGTAGACATTTTGATTTGGAGTTCTTGGAAGCATCTTATGGTCATGTTATATGTTGGACTGAATTGGTGTAGGTATGGTTTCTTTGTAGGGTGGTATTGGCCTTAGTAGATAGCCTTATAAATGTCCATACGGGTGTGTGTCTAAGCCGTGTGTGACACATGGTCGGCCCTATGGGTGTGTTGAAAGGTCGTGTGTCCCATTGCATACTAGGTTTGCAAGTCAGAATGCTCCATGGGCAGAGACACGGCCGTGTGTCTCAGCTGTGTGGGAGGCACGGCCATGGACATGGGCGTGTGCCTAGGCCGTGTAAAGTCTGCACCTGAAATTGGGAATTTAATTCGCCACACGGTCGAAGGACACTGGCATGTGGCAGGTCATGTGAAATAAGTCAGTGTCAACCACGAGGAAAGCACACGGGCGTGTTGAGGCCGTGTGAGGGACACGGGCCAGAGACACGGGCATGTGTCCGGCCGTGTGAAAACCCCTGTAAGTTAGAAATGAGAAATAAATCGATACGGGTATGGAACCCAGGCATGTGAAATTCCACACAGGCATGTCCTTTCCTCCACATGGGTATGTGGCCCTGTTTTAAGTAACAATTTTTTAAAGTCTCCCTTGAAAACCAAGAGTGCTCTCTATAGAGTCCTAGAGAGAGCATTAACTACTATGGCTTGGGATGAAAGAGAGTGGTGGCGTGGAGAAGGAGTGTAGTGAGGAGATCTCATTGTTAGTAGAATAGCTTATTCAATTATCAATTAAGAGATCATTAGTGGTGCCTAATGTCAAGCCGACTTTGATATGTTCAGTTTGGACGAAGAAATCTTTTAATCCAGAGAGCTTTAGGGCATAGTTGAGGAGCATATGGAAGACAAAGAAAAAGTTTGAAATCCAGGTGGTAGGGCAGAATCTTTTTTAAATCGTTTTTGAAATCCAGGTGGTAGGCAGAATCTTTTTTCAATCGTTTTTTACTTAGAAGAGATCTAGAGACGATCATGGAAGGACGGCCTTGGTTATTTTGCAAGTATCTTATTTTGTTTGATAGATTAAGAAATCTGTTGGAATGGGATCAAATTTGGCTTACTACATCACCGTATTGGATTAAGATCGGGCCATGTTTAGCAGAGTTTGATAAGAAGGATCTGTTGCACGCTATTGGGGGCAACTTCGGAGGAGTTCTCAGGTCTGAAATTAATGGCGATACTTACAGACTTAGGGTTAATTTGGGTGTTCAGAAACCCCTTAGGAGAGGTATATTTGTTTCAAGTGAGAATAGCGTTAAATCATGGATCCCTTTCAAATTTGTAAAATTACCAGTCTTTTGTTTTGGGTGTGGTAGAATGGATCACGGTCTCAATGACTGCTTGCTGATAAATCCTGCAGAAAAGAATAAAATTAGAGAAGATCCTCCTTATACTATTGCATTAAAAGTTGAATCAAAAGTGGTGGGGAGAGAAAGTATGAAGTTTAATGCCTTTGCTAAAAAGTTGGGCTCGTAGTGCACCTACATAGGAAAATCAAAGGAGCATTATGGGTTGGAAAAGGATGTTAAATCTAAGATCATGCAAGGAAAAATACTAGGAGGAAAAATATTGATGAGTTGGGAGGAAGGACTAAAGAAACAGGAGGATAATTGTAATTTGATGGAGATTGGGATGCCGAATGAAGATAATAATAAAGGGGGGGATTCTTAAAAGTCCCCAAGAAGTCAAGTTGGAAAAGGTTAGTTTTAATGAATCAGACAGATTATCGGAAGCATGTAAATGTTGGGGCTAAAAGGAAATTTGTAGAAGAAGAGGATGGTAAGGACTGCACGGGCATGCCAAATGGAGATAGAGCGAAAAGGTTAAAAAATGATGATGTAGCTGGTAAAGCAGTAGATTGCATGGAGACTATGTTTGATGATGCAGAACATATTATTATTTCAAATAATTCAGGATCGACGGCTGCCAATGGACAAGCCGACCGGACACAATAAAAAACATTTGTTGGTACGGAGCCCACGGGCGGTACGGAGGCTGCGGCATTTAATCAAGCAGCACAATCCCCATATGGTCTTCTTAATGGAGAAGAAGTTAGATCAAAAGCGCATGGAAAGGGCCAGAAAAAGTTGCAGATTTATCAATGGAATTGATATTGAAGTAGAGGGG
This sequence comes from Gossypium australe, assembly GCA_005393395.2. Classification (NCBI taxonomy): domain Eukaryota; kingdom Viridiplantae; phylum Streptophyta; class Magnoliopsida; order Malvales; family Malvaceae; genus Gossypium; species Gossypium australe. The sequence continues at coordinate 33,012,512 of CM016617.1, forward strand.
TCTCGAGGCGGGTTGTGTTTAGCATGGAAAGGAGACATTGAGATAACTATGAAAAGCTTCTCTAAATGGCATATAAATGCAATAGTGAAGGATGATGGCGTCCAGGAAGAATGGAGGTTTACGGGATTCTATGGTTCGCCATATTTAAAAGACAAGAATTTTGCGTAGAACTTGCTCAGAAGACTAGGCCAAGACTGTAATTACCCATGGCTTGTAGCAAGAGATTTTAATGAAATTATGTATTCTTTTGAGAAAAGGGGTGGAGTGCCAAGGGACCAAAAGAGAATAGAGGCATTCAGAGATACATTAGAGGAGTGTCAACTAATGGATATTGGGTATTCGAGAGCTTGGTTCACGTGGGAAAAGGGAAATCTTCTAGAGAAAAACATAAGAGAAAGATTAGATAGAGGGGTTGCAAATGAAAAATGGATAACCTTATTCCCTATGGGTAACATTGAACATCTTCCTTATTCAACATCAGATCATTGTCCTCTCTTTATAAGTACAGATAGCGTATTTAACTTATCAGGAAAATGAAGATTCCATTTCGAAGCCTGGTGGACCATGGAGGAATCCATTGAAGGAATAATTAGAGAATTTTGGGAGTCATCTTCAAAACTGTTAATGGAGAAATTGAAGAATTTGCAGATTAGTCTGAAGGAATGGGCATGCATAAATAAGTGCAAGAATGAGGGTCTAAAAAAGAGGCTAACAAAAGAGCTTGAAATTTTGTTGAGGAAAGAAAGAAATGATGAAACGATGGCAAAGATTATTGACACGAAAGTCCACTTAAACATGGAGATTGATAAAGATGAAATGTATTGGGAGCAAAGAGCTAGAGCAAACTGGCTCCAGCTTGGGGATAAAAATACGGCCTATTTTCACAAATGTGTAATAGTTCGAAGACAAGCTAATTCAATTACCAAGTTGGTTTTGGATGATGGTAAGGAGATCATCGATGGATCAGAAATAAATGAGGCTGCCACGGTATATTTTGAAGAACTTTTTACATCAAAGGGAGTTGCAAATCCATGTAAGGTGTTGGAGGGCATTGAAGAAAGTATTTCTCATGATATTAATGAAGGTTTACTATCTCCTTTTAGGGAAGAAGAAGTTTGGATAGCATTGAGGGGGATGGTACCCATAAAGGCACTAGGATTGGATGGATTTCCAGCATTATTCTTCCAGAGGTACTGGCATATAGTAGCTAAGGAGGTTTTGGAGTATTGTTTAGGAATTTTGAATGATAAAAAAGGGGGTTGAATCAGTTAATATGACAGATATTGTGCTTATTCCTAAAGTTTCAAAACCAACAACTCTAGTAAACTTTAGGCCTATTAGTCTATGCATAGTTATGTATAAACTAGTGGCAAAAACAATAGCTAATAGATTGTAAGGTGTCATGGGTAATTGTATTGATAAGGTCCAGAGCGCATTTGTCCCAGGTCGGCTGATCTCAGACAATGTGCTTTTAGCATATGAAATTTTACATATGTTTCGGCAAAAACGAACAAGGAAAAAAGGGTATATGGCAGTAAAGCTGGATATGAGCAAAGCTTATGATAGGGTGGAATGGGATTTTGTTAAAGAAGTGATGCTTAAGATGGGGTTTGCAAAGAAATGGGTGGGATTGATAATGAAATGCATTACTACAGTCTCTTACGCGGTAAACATTAACGGAAGGAGGGCAGATTCTTTCAACCTACTAGGGGACTCTGGTAGGGTGACCCATTAAGTCCATTTCTATTTCTCGTATGCAGTGAAGGTCTTTCATCTTTGATTAGAACAGCGAAGAAAAAAGGTTTGGTAAAAAAAGCAAAGGCAAGTAGAAGAGGGCCAGAGATATCTCATTTATTATTTGCAGACGATTGCATGATGTTTGGCGAAGCAACAGAAAAGGAAGCTAGGATTCTGAAAGACAGATTGAAGGATTATGAAAGTTGTTCAGGCCAATGTGTTAATTTTAGAAAATCTACCATTTTCTACAGTTCGAAAACAGTTGAAGAGACAAAAGAAGTAGTGTCAACATTGTTAGGAATAAGGAGCTCTTCAAGTCCGGAGAAATATTTGGGTCTTCCAAATGTGGTGGGTAGACGGAAAAAAGAGGCTTTTCAGAATTTATTGGATGGAATTGCTATGCGGATCAAAGGTTGGAGCACCAGGCTACTATCTCAAGGGGGAAAAGAAATTTTTATAAAATCAATTTTGCAGGCAACACCTACTTATGCTATGTCTTGCTTTCTTTTTCCTAAAGCCTTATGCGAGATGATCGAAAGTAAATTTGCTAGATTTTTTTGGCAAAAAGAAGACAGAAAACGAGGAATTCATTGATGTCAGTGGAGGTTATTATGCCAGCCTAAAGAAGAAGGTGGTTTGGGGTTTAAAAGTATGGCTCAGTTCAATATTGCCCTCTTGGCAAAACAAGGGTAAAGATTGTTAAATTTCCTGGATTCACTAGTAGTGCAAGTTTTCAAAGTGAAGTATTTTCCAGAAAGTAATTTTCTTAATTTGTCTCTGGGGAATTCGAGTTCTTATGTGTGGCGCAGTATTTGGGCAACTCAGGATACATTGGAGAAAGGTATAATTTGGAAAGTAGGTACGGGTACGAATATTTCAGTTACTGAAGACGTATGGATTCCAAATTATGTTAATGTTAAATTAATGTCTGGAGTTGATAATTTGCAATATGATAAAGTAGCGGAGTTAATCAACAGTAACGAAAGAGACTGGAATAGAGAATTAATTGTTAATACCTTCCCAAAAGCAGAAGCTAAACTGATTTTTCGAATTCCTCTGGTGTTGGAACCTCATGAGGATTTTCTTGCTTGGAATAGCAAACTGTCAGGAGAGTTCTCAGTTTGGAGCACCTATAAACTATTACAAAGCTTTGATCCTACAGCTTATGCTTTAGAAAACATCTATAGGGATTTTTACAGAAAACTTTGGAACATTGATCTACTTACTAAAATTAAAATTTTTATTTGGAAAACTTCTTGGAACTATGTAACTACTCGAGTGAATATGACTTTTAGAAAATTAGCAACTAGTAGTTTGTGCCCTCGGTGTGGTGAAGGAGAAGAGAAAACGAATCATCTTTTCCGAGAATGCCCTGTTTCAATGGCAGTATGGAGAGTATTGTCAGAGTCAGATTTTGTAATGTTCCCAAATTTAGAGTTTGTTGAGTGGCTTACCATGGTCTTGGCTTTTCTCCCTCTGGAACAATGCAGAATCTTTTGTGTAGCGCTTTCGGCCATTTGGGGGGACAGGAACTCTCGTATTCATGACAAAACGAGCAGATTAGGTCAGGAGATTGTAAGTTTTGTTCATAGCTATCTTAGGGAACTTGATGGAGCCAGAAAAGAAACCCAAAAAGTCTCTAAAGTGAATATGAAATGGAGTCACCCACCTGGACAGGTAGTAAAAATAAACTTCGATGGGGCATTCGATGTGAGAAGCAAACATTCGGCGTCCGAGGTAGTTGCCAGGGATAGTAATGGACACGTTCTCATTTCAAGTACAAAAATCCACAGAGGGGTGGCTTCCGCTTTTGTTGCTGAAGCAATCGCCTGCCGACGAGCAACCCAAATAGCCCTCGACATGAATGGAGAAGATATCATTATAGAAGGTGATTCATTATCAATTATAAAGAAATGCAAGAATACAGTTTTTAAAAAATCACAGGTAGAGACATACATTCACGATATTCATAGGATGAAATCCAGAGCCAGAAGATTAAGGTTTGAGTTTATTCCAAGATCAACAAACAGTCTAGCCCACATATTAGCAACAGAATCATTGAAAAGGAGGAAGAGATGTACCTGACCAATAGTGTTCCAAGTTATGCCGAAAAACAGGCAAGGAATGAAAGTGTGAGAGAGCTAGATTGAGAAGATGAAGAGATGATGACGCAGAGGAGAGTTTTCAAATGGTAAACCTAACAGTCTCAAGTGCATTTAACTCCCCTCAGAAATTGATATCGCCATTAATGGAAGAAATGAAAGATGTGATATGACTTGATAGGCGAGAGGCTATCTGATTGGGTAATATGAGGTGGTTTTCTTTTCTAATTCTACATTCTAGATTTTTCTTTCGTTAGATAGTTTTATTCCAGACCAAAATGCATTGGGCCAATTTCAATTTTCATGTACTCTTTATTATTTATTTTATTAAAAGCCCAGTTTGATTCTTGATTCAAAAAAGTAACAATTTTCTAAATGCTTAAAAGTTTTTGGTTTGGTTCCAAACCATTCCAAATGTACGTTTATGGCCTTGTAGACCCGTAATAAGGAAGTTATGTACATGAATGAAAAAGTTTTAAGTTGGAACGAAATTTTATAGCCCGATGTTGTATGTTTAAGTCAGTTAAGTTCGGTAATGCCTTGTATCCGATTTCGGTGTTGAACACAGGTAAGGGGTGTTACAAAATTGGCAAAGGAAAAGGTCTTTGGATGTTAGGAAAATCAAAAGGATAAAGGCAATTTTGAGAGAACTTTTGATTTTAGATCTAACAAATTTTTGAATTGGTTGAAAGTATAGAGGGAAGAGACAGTGGGTTGTCATATATAGCCAACCAAATTTTAAAATTTGGGCTATTTACCCTTAAGCCCCCTCTTATTTCCTCTCTTGTTCTAATACCTCATATTTCAATTAACTCTTTTATTTCACACATTAGATCTCTAATTTAAAAACTATTCCAATTTAATCCTCACTAATTCATGTTTATTAACTCAATTATTTTTATTATTACTATTATTAATTAATTACCTATTTTATTTTATTAATTCCTAATTTCTATGACACTAATCATGATTTCTCATTCGAGCCTGCAATTAAATTACCCGATTCTACTAACTCGATTTTTAGGGCGTGGCAATATGTATGTCTACATATATGTAGACAATGAAAATGTTAGGAAGCTGTGGTATAAACGAATATGTGTTGGATTAAACACTATATGAACTCTTCATGGGAGTCTTAAACATTAATTTCATAAGGTGATTCGTTAACAAACCATGAAAAATATAAGTTGAGCCTTGTAAGTCAATTGATTTAAATGAATTTGTTAGTAGCACTAAAATATGGTGTAACACCCCAAACCTGGCCCAAAAGTTAGGCCCGAATCTGGCGTGTCACATTGAAGTGTTTTTCGAAAACCATGTTTTCATTGAAAACCCTCCTTAATATTTAAAAACTAAAGTATCAGTTTGTGTTCGTTCAATTTCAAAATGTGGTTCATTAAAAAGTTAATCACTTTTAAAAATGTTATTAACTTCGTTAAAAATCTCTTTTAGTTGCGGAAGCTAATTTAAGGTAAAGAAGTTTAAAATGTAAGTTTTTAAAAACAGTAATTGGGTTGAAAACTCGTCTACGTCTAATGGATATAAAACGTAACAAAATCCCAAATTCAGAATTAAATCCAAAGAGGCCTTATTACAGAAATTAAAACCTAAAACAAAATTTAAAACATATATAAAGTCCAAAGCATAACAGCCGCAGTCTTGTGGTCACCTCTAAGTCCCTTGCAGCACCGATCCTCCTAACGCTGGGGATTACCTGCACAGTTAAAAACGGGGTGAGTTTACGAAAACTCGGTGTGTAATCCCCTTACTAGAGTAACAGTCAGTATACAAAAACAGAAACCGAAACAATCTGGGCCAAAGCCCTTTAACAATAATAGTACAGTCCAGTTAAGAGCATGCGTGGGCCAAAGCCCACTACAATATCATTTAGGTCACAACCCATAACAAAATCAATTGAGCCTAGCCCAAACCAATAACAGAACAACTGGCCTAAGCCCAGTACAGTGACAGATCTCATAAACAGATATACAACAGTATGAGGATGCTTCCCACCCCAATCCAGCCAACACACTACCCGTACCAACCCTACACTTACGTGGGGATAAAATCGACCCACCCAGCCAACACACCAAGCTTAGCACCGGTTGTGGCACTAAGTCAATAGAACGGCTCGGTGCCATGGACAAAACAGCTAAAAGCCATAAACATCACAGCAACGCTGCCAGTTAACAGAACGGCTAAAAGCCATAAACATAATGGTTATAAACCATAATCAGGATGATATAGAGCCATAATCAGGATGGTTCAAAGATATCGGTAACTGTAATAAGTTTGGCACATAGCCATCAGCGACGGTAATATAATCGGTACACAGCCACGGGTAATTATGATCGACACAGAGTCATCAATATATATGTTAGGCACATAGCCACGGGTAAATACGATTGGCACAAAGCCATAATCAAGATGGCACAGGCCCATATTTAGGTTGGCACAGATCCAAAATCAGATTACGCGACTTTAAGCCATCCGTCGGTCCACAGTCGTCTCATGTAACCCGTGCGACCTTAACAGATCAATACTGGGTCCACAGTCATCTCATGCGACCCGTGCGACCCTATCAGAACTTTCTCTATATCAATGTCCCAACCCCATGCAATATGTCGTGTATGTTATGCTCAATCATTACACGTGTATATAAAATGGCCATGCTCAGTAACAGTCATTTAGACATATATTAAAAGCATATCAGTTATACAACCACTGTCAAGTCAGTTAAAACACAGTCATACAGTCCCAGTCAAATCATAGCACAAGTCAGTCCTTTACCTACAAGGGCAAAACAGACATTTTACCCCATAAGGGTATTTCGATAATCCTACCCTACAGGGGTATTTAGGTAATTTTGCAAACCGAGGGTATTTTGATAATTTCACAAATTGGGGGTATTTCAGTAATTTCACAAATTTGGGGTATTTAGGAAATTTCACAATCTGAGGGTATTTCAATAATTTCACAAATTTGGGGTATTTCGGTAATTTCACAATTCGAGGGTATTTCAGTAATTTTATAAATCAGAGGTATTTCGATAATTTTACAATCCGAGGCTTAACGACCCAATAGAAGGTCCATTGTCGCCTCGAGCAACTTAAGTAACCCAAATAGACACAACGGTGTAAATGGGCCTAAGGCCCATTATTTGGCCTAAGTGGGCCCACACGTGTGGCCCAATTAGCCCAGAAACAGCCACAGTTTTGCAAACGTCACAATCCAAACAACACTTACCACATCACATACATTTTATCCGTGTGGGCCCACATAGCCCATTTAGACCCATCGAAGCCCAGAACAGCCCAAGACCACGAAAGCGCTTGTGGTGGCCTCTACAGACTAACGCCCATGTTCGTGGGCTTGGTTCATCACACGGACGATTGCACGTTCGTGTGGCATCATACGCTATATTTTTGGCTTTTCGGTATTTTGTCGATCTACAATCATAGCAGTGTAACAACACATACTTTCGACTTTTCAGCCGGTTATCAAACATAGCATATAGTTACACACACTCTATCGGCTTTCCCGCCGACTATCGAATACATGGTACTGTTACACAACTGATCACGTAGAGTACTAAAAATTCATGATCGCCAAAACCTATATTCAAGCATAACATTCAGTTAATCACTTATCAAATAGTGTTAGAAAAACTCTTAACAACCGCTTAACCGAGAGGTCGACTACCACTGGCCTTGACTAGATCGATCGACTGTGATTAGCCGACTCGAACCAGAGTTTAGTGCAGCACCCTTCCACATCCTGGCGGAAAGTCCCTAATAGCCAACATCGCATGCCTCTTAAACTTGGGAGTAGAGGCTGCATGCTCAATCTTAGCCGGCACATTTGCCATCACTTTATCACTAACACCCTCTTTATAGCACCTAATTCCAAAATGGTACTGACTGCCTACCTTAAATAGCAATTGGTTCCTCTCTTTAACCACTGATCAAAGCCGCCTTCCAAAACTTGACAAAATTTGTATAACATTACCACCTTGTTAACTAAGATCGTGAATGAAAAAGATTGGAACCAAAAGAACAACAACTTACCACTACTTAGGAGTATTTGGCCTCCTAAGGTACACTATAGGCTTGAGTCCCACGAAGAACAGTCACACTCCTATCAGAAACGGTGGATAAAGATAGTGTTAAGGAGGAAGCTTATATCGATAAAGAGAGAAAGAGGGATAAGAGACCAAAAGGTATTCAGTTAAGCAAAACAAATGAGAGAGGGAGAGGGTGGAGAGGCTCAGTTTAGAGATGAAAGAAAAAAATAGCCACAAACATGTAAGAACAACTCCTATATTCAGCCTTTCAATTCTACACTAAAACGGCAAGGAGGTAGAAAGGTTGCACTCATGGTAAAATTCTAGAATATGCACGGTAATACAGAGAAAAGAGGAAAAGAAACTGAAAACAAAGAAAACCTGAAATGGCACAAAAGAATTCGGCACTATGGGGAAAAAAAGGTCCTATGACCGAGTTTGCACAATGGGGAGTTCAAATTTTGGCAAACAACCCTTCCCATTTCAAAATCCCTAATTTTCTCCTTGAATATAGCCACCAACCGAGTTTGAATTACAATCAAACTCCTTCATCCAATCTTCTTCCCTTAAAACACTCCCCTAAATCACTCAACCTTCAAATCAAATTTCCTTGAAACACTCATGACCAAGTCATCCACAGAGTCTCAGTCCAACTCCACCTCCTTCCATGGCCATCAGCAAAAATAATCCCTATTTGCACAAGCGGGGATTCAAACCTCAGACCACTAGCTCACTTATAACGCCACCTCCACTAGACCACATTGCTCCTTGTGATATAAATTCATCCAAAAATATTCTTAAAGCCTACCCACTAACATCAAGGCTCCTTTAAGAGAAAACATAAATTTTTACTAAAGCCCAGGTTTGAACCCAGTAATTCTCCAACACTCGTAAACACTCCTAATCACTTAACCATTAAAGCAACAACCAATTTATGATATTTCTTGCACACATAAACTTTTATGTGCAGTCTCCTAGCGGCTCCCATGCACAAGGCCCAATCCTACTAGGCCCAAATTCAGGGCGTTACATATGGCTTGAATGAATTTGTATGACATGTTTAAAAAGGGCTCAACATTATCAAAGTATAGGATAAGGAGGTTTATCCTTAGTCTGAGCTCGTCAAGCTCACGTGTTGGTGGTTTAAAACGCGTAGATTTAAGATTTTCCAAGGAGGTTGGACTTCGACTTGGGAGCATTACATCACTGATTGAGGTTTTAAAGGTTGTAATTCAGTAATTGAATGTTTTTAGCATTAGAATTATGGTATTTACGCAAATACTTAGTTTGGATTTGAATTTGTAAAAAAAAATATTTGTAATTCAAGCCATTTATGTGTCTGAACCGTTTGGAATAATACAGGATACTCGGGAATCTCGCACCCTAAGTGCCAATATATATAGCCGAAGCTATCTCAATATCATATCTCAATAATGCTCAATCTCGAGCTATCAACGGGTCTGCTCACACAAGCTGACGGCCATGTTGTAACTATACGGTGCTGCTCACACAAGTTGATGAGAATCTGCAACACATGCTGGATAACTCAGTCACCGGTAGGACGTACAGACCAACAACCAAAATAATAATAACCCCTAATGACATGTCATCCGTATCCTAATCTATTCCTAAGGTTCAACTGGGATTTCCAATGCCGAATCTTCGTCGAATAGGTCCGCAATGTCGTATTCACAATTTATGCAATATTAAAGCATTTAAAACACAAATATAACAATACTTTTTACATACGAACTTACCTCGAATGTAAAACGACGGATTAAGTCAATTAATCTGAAACCTTATTCTTTCCCCGACCTAAATCTGTATTTTTCCTTTCTTGATCTAAATATAATCTAAATTAACTTATTTAATAATATCTCTATTCAATTTAATCTAAAAACACACATTAATGCATTTTTACATTTTTGCCCCCAATATTTCACATTTTTAGAATTTAGTCATTATCTCATAAAATCACAAATTCATGCAATTCAACCAAAACCCATGCTAGCCAAATTTCAATTAGGTCCCTAGAAGTCTATATTTTTTATTTATTTCACAATTTAACCACACAATTTACACATTTCACAATTTAATCTCTAATTTGACATTTTACTAAAAATCACTTAACAAATGTTGTTTATCTAACAGCAAGCATGCATTTTCTATCATCAAACATCAAAACACATCAACATTCATCAATGAAAAACCCTAAACCTTTAACAATTTTGCAAATTAGTCCTTAGGCTAGCTAGACTAAGTTGCAACGATATCAAAAACATGGAAATCATTAAAAACGGGACAAAATAACACTTACATGCAAAGAAGTAGCTTGACCGAACTTATTTTTCCCTTTAATGGTGTATTTTGGCCATGGTTGACGAAAACAAGAAAGATGACAACCTTTCCATTTTTTAATTCTTTTACATTTTCGATTATTTATCAAATTACTTTAATAACCTTTTTAATTAACCTTTAAAATTCAATTAACCATGCACATAATTGTCCACCCACTTTAATAATGGTCTAATTAAAACATAAGGACCTCAAATATTTAATTTCATACTCATTTAATAGTTTTAGCTCATAGAACATAAGTTTTACACTTTACGCGATTTAGTCCTTTTTATCAGATTAACCATTCAATCGATAAAATTTCTTATTAAAATTTTCACACAATCATATTACCATGCCGTAGACATTAAAAGAATAAAAAAAATAATAATTTCAACCTCAAATTTGTGGTCCCGAAGCCACTGTTTCAACCTGACTACAGACGGGCTGTTACAATTTGGACATGCGAAAATCTTAGTAGATGTGAATAAGGAATGAGCAAAAATTATACTATTGAATTGAAACACATGAACATAGTTTTTGCATTTTTCATTTTAGATACTTATATCAAGTTTATGTTATTCAGATTATAGAAATACCACTGAGTTTTACTCAGCGTACGATTTTTTTCCATTTGCAGGCTAGGTAATGTTTGAATTATTGCCGACTCAGCATCAAATCACAAATCCTGAGCTCACGTGTGTTAATATTTCATTTTTTAATGGCATGTACCTAGGGAGACTTTTGTTGATATTGTTTATAAGATGTTAACTTAGTTGCTAGTGAAATGATGGTTAAATGTGTATATCGTTGTGGTTGAGGCTATGTTGGTATGTTAGCCTAGTTTATATTTTGGTATATGATAGTTTAAAGTTTAGTAGCTTACCATGATGCTTGGTATGCGCTTAGCTTCATAATTGGTAACTTTAGAAGTTGAAAGTTAGTTCAAATATGGTAAATGTGATATGAATGAAAGTCTTGAATGTTTGATGTGTTGTTGATGTATTTGAACATATAAAATGTGGTACCAATGAGGGTACATTGGTTAGGCATATTAGGTGATGAATTTGGTGTATTTTGAGCATGTTTAATCGTGTTTTGAATTGGTTAAATGATTAGTAATTGAGTTGCTTAGTGCCTAAGTAAGTAGGATGTAACACCCCAAACCCAGCCCATGCGTTTCGACCGGATCTGGCATGTCACGGCTTGTACTTTGAAAACTTTTGCTTTGTATGTTATGGAAATCATAAGTCAATTGAACATTATTTGGATAGATAGGTGGCATTTTAAAAATATGGAATCTGTTGTATTATTATTATTATTAAAAGTATAACAAACCTTATCATAAATTCATAAGTTGCTTAACATTGAAAACGACTTAGTTGAATGAAAACTAGGGGCCTTATTACATAAATATTCTCGAAATAACAATGAAATAAAGTAAACTTAAAGAAATCCCAAAAGAAAATAACTTGTAGAAATAGAACTTGATGGCCCCTCGAGTCCCTCTCGGCTCCCATGTCCACGATCTACTGTTCATCTGGAAGAGTAGAGAAAAGGAAAGCGTGAGTCACAAAGACTCAATGTATAAATCTCAAAACACACATCGACCTGAGCCCACAAACACATTATGGGCCCTGGCCCATACAGGAATGCATCAATCATAATCACATAATAAACAATAAAGAATGAATAACCCAACCCATCCTAGGTTTCCATCCTCTACACACCAACCCGTACCAACCATTACACCGTGGGGATTTCTACAATCAACCCTCCATCCGATCACTATGTACTGCCTATTCCTATTAAGTAGAAATCATTAAACGTGGCATAGCCACCGATCACTATGTGACCTTACATTTAAATTATGTGGGATTTCTACCACTGATCACCAAGTGACCTATCATACACTTCCCCTTCAATTATCATCATTCCCATCCCATGTATACATACATAAAGAAAACATCAAGCAGACTTATATATTCTTCGATACACATAGGGAGTTCTATGTTTACGTACCTGGTATCCTTGCCTAACCCTTTTTAGGGTTCCATTCGACTGTCTATATAGCCTTATTCCGGCATTTTAGCCCATAACATACATAAATAGAAATACATACAGGTTTATTAGTAGTGTGTTAGAGATCTACACACCTGATTACCAATAAAACGAGGCTTTCTATATCGACGCTATTCTTAGTTGACACAACTGCTATCTGCCTAAGGTGTTGTTCAGAAGCCGGTCCACAACCAATTGGCCAATCCCGAATAGCAGATACTGCTCGTTTCTTAAACTTAGGGATTCTTTCTTTTGCCTGATCCATATTTAATTCCATCAAATCCTTATCAGAGCTACAATAACAATATTTAATCGTTAATCCTCCTTATAGAGTTAAAATCATATATATATTGAACGAATTTAATAAAAATCTAGGGATAATCTTCTTACCTTAAAATCCCAAAATTGGAGACTTATGATTTTCGGCTTTTAGATCTAGTCGACTAAGCTTCCTTCAAATCCTGAATTGCCGCCCATCATAAAACAATTAACTGTTAGCTTTCGGCTTTTGCCTTTCTAAAATAGATTATGAGAACTAATCAAAAATCAACTCTTACCTTAGCTTAGGAGATTCGGCTAGCACTAGGGAGAGGATTCGACAATGCCAATGGAAGATTTAAATGCCGAAAGTATAGAACAATTCCTCAAATAGGATGAATAAAAGAAAAAGCGATGGATGCTTCGGCTTTTTAGAGAAATCGGCACAAGAGAAAAGAAAGTAGGGAAAAGTTTCGACTTTTTGAAGTAATTGAAGAAAGAAATTTGGAGAGGGAGAGGCTAGGGAATTTTGGCACTAAGGGAGAGGATTTTAGGGTTTTCAATGTCAGAAACAAGGAGTTAGCCCCCCTATTTATAGATTTTTGACACCTACTGCTAAATACCGAAAACGCCCTTAAAATTTAAGCTAGAAGAGAGGAGAATTTCGGCACCCTCTATGCCATGCAGTAGCCGAATTTTACACTCCTCTAGGTGATGGATTTTCGGCCAACACTTCCTTTGAAGATAAGCTCCTAACTTTTCTCCTTTTTATCTATGATATTATCACTTAAAAATCCACATAATTTTTCCTATTTTATAGCCTTGTAGCCGTCCACCTCTTACTAACCCTAATGCCAAATTTAACTCACTTAAATTAAAAGATCTAAGCCTCATTAAACTTAAATTTTGGGCCCCTAAATCCCTTGTGTGTGGCGTCACTACTAATTCCCTTATAGTGCCACTTATTGTTGGGCCACAAGCCCATGTTTGGCATTTTAACATAATTACCACCTTTTTAATTCCTTAATGCCCAAGCTAGTAATTTAATCAAGGCCTTAGCCTAATCCTAAGCCCAATTTGGACCCCTATTGCTTAAATTAACCTATTTAAGTTATCCCTACACTAAATGCATAGGCCCATAAATTTAGGATGTTACAGTTCTACCCCCTTAAAGAAATTTCGTCCTCGAAATTACCTGATCAAAAAAGATAAGGGTATTGCTGCCTTGTTGCTTCCTCGGGTTCTCACGTAGCCTCCTCGGAACCATGATTCCGCCATAGCACTTTAACCAATGGAACCATTATTCTTCTCAACACCTTGACATCACAATCCAAAATTTCTATTGGTTCCTCTTCGAAGGATAGATCAGGTCTGACCTCGATTTCCTCCGCAGGCACAATATGGGACGGATCCGAACGGTATCGTCTTAACATAGAGACGTGAAATACATCGTGAATTTGACTTAGTTCCGGAGGTAACTCTAGTTGATAGGCTACTGGTCCTACTCACTTCAACACCCGATATGGTCCGATAAATCTAGGACTTAATTTACCCTTTCGACCAAACCTTAATACCTTCTTCCACGGTGACACCTTTAAAAATACTTTATCACCCACTGCGAACTCTATGTCCTTACGCTTTAAATCAGCATAAGACTTCTGTCTGTCTGATGCCTCCTTAAGTCGAACCCGAATCAATTCAACCTTCTCTTCGGTCTCGGTCACCAACTCTGGACCCAAAATCCGGCGTTCTCCTAGTTCTGTCCAGCATGTAGCAATACGACATTTCTGCCCGTACAAAGCTTCATAGGGCGCCATCTGAATACTTGACTGGTAGCTATTGTTGTAAGCAAATTCTGCTAACGGTAAGAACTCTTCCCAACTACCTCTGAAATCAATGACATATCCTCTCAACATGTCCTCCAAGATCTGAATCACCCGCTCAGACTGTCCATCAGTCTGAGGATGAAACGCTGTACTAAAATCCAACTTCGTACCCAACGTTTGATGCAACGCCTTCCAAAATCGTAAGGTAAACCTAGGGTCCCTATCTGATATGATTGAAACCGGTACTCCATGCAACCTTACCACCTCTGCTATGTATAACTTAGCTAACTTCTGCAATGAGTAGTCAACACGTACTGGGTTGAAGAGTGCAGACTTTGTCAAGCGATCAACAACTACCCAAATCGCATCTTTCTTAGTGGGTGTGAGGGGAAGCCCACTAACAAAATCCATGGTGATTCTTTCCCACTTCCATTGTGGAATCTTCACTGGCTATAATAATCCTGATGGTAACTGATGTTCCCCTTGACCTGCTAACAGGTCAAACACTTACCCATCAATTCAATTACCTCTTGCTTCAAACTCGGCCACCAGAACTGATCTCTCAAATCCCAAAACATCTTACTTCCTCCAGGGTGCATAGCGTATGCACTACCATGCGCCTCATTCAGAATCCTCCGCCTTAGCTCCGGATCTTTTGGCATGCAAACCTTCCCTCAGAAGCATAACAATCCTTCCTCATTCATACTGAATTCTGTTGGCCCATCCTTTGGGATTAGCTACAATTTCCCCTTTAGCAACTCATCGGTCTGTTGCCTCTCCTTCACTTGACTAATCCAAGTAGGTTTCACTTGAAGTTCGACTAATAAGCTTCCATTCTCATACAAACTAAGGTGAGCAAACATTGCCCTTAGGTCAGAGACTACTTTACGACTTAGAGCATCCGCTACTACATTAGCCTTACCCGAATGATATTCGATCGAGTAATCGTAATCCTTTAGTAACTCGATCCACCTTCTCTGCCTTAGGTTCAACTCCTTCTGAGTCAAAAGATACTTCAAGCTCTTATGATCTGTGTAAATGACAGATTTCTCCCTGTATAGATAATGCCTCCAAAGTTTTAAGGCAAACACCACTGCCGCCAATTCCAAATCATGGGTGGGGTAATTCAATTCATGCGGTCTTAACTGCCGAGATGCATATGCAACCACCTTTCCATCTTGCATCAACACACACCCTAATCCCGTGTGTGACGCATCACAGTAAATTACGAACTCCTTCCCTGCCTCCGGCTGAATCAACACCGGAGCCTCCGTCAGAAACCTTTTTAACTTTTCAAAACTCTCCTGCTGCTTATCAGACCAAACAAACGGAACTCTTTTCCATAGTAACTTGGCCAACGGTGCCGCGACCGAAGAAAATCCTTCAACAAACCTTCGGTAATACCCTGCTAGACCAAGAAAACTCCTAATCTCAGCCACAGACCTAGGTGGCTTCCAATCCAACACTGCTTCAATCTTTCGAGGGTCAACCCTAATCCCTTCTGCCGACACAACGTGCCCTAGAAACGTTACTTCCATCAGCCAAAATTCACACTTACTGAATTTGGCATACAACTGCTTCTCCCTTAGGATCTGTAAAACTATTCGCAGATGAGCATCATGCTCCTCCTCTGACTTCAAATAAACTAAAATATCATCGATAAACACCACGACACACCGATCTAAGTAAGGTTGGAATACTCGGTTCATCATGTCCATGAACGCTACTGGCGCGTTGGTTAATCCAAACGGCATCACCATAAACTCATAGTGACCGTAGCGAGTCCTAAAAGCTATCTTATGCATATCTGCCTCCTTGACCCTAAGCTGATGGTACCCTGACCTCAGATCTATCTTAGAAAAGATTGAGGCTCCCTTCAACTGATCGAACAAGTCATCGATCCTTGGCAACGGGTACTTGTTCTTGATTGTTAGCTTATTCAACTGGCGATAATCAATGCACATACGCATTGATCCATCCTTCTTCTTAACAAATAACACCGGTGCTCCCCATGGCGACACACTCGGTCGAATAAATCCTCTATCCAACAACTCCTGTATCTGTGCTTTCAGCTCTACAATTCCTTCGGCGCCATCCTATATGGAGCAATAGATACTGGTGCTATTCCCGTGAGAAGATCGATACCAAACTCTACTTCACGATCTGGGGGTAATCCTGGAAGCTCTTCAGGGAAAACATCAGGAAATTCCTTTACCGTCCTGACGTCCCCAACAGTCAGATCCTTGGCTTCTAGAGCCCGAACAAACAATAAAACTGCCTTGCACCCTTTCCTCACCATCCTTTCTGCTCTTAGGGCAGTCACCACATTCAACAAGCAGTTCCCCCTTTCTCCTATCACCAAGACTTCATCACCCTCGGGGGTTTTTAATACCATACGCTTGGCTGCACAATCTAGATTAGCTTGATACTTAACAAGCCAATCCATGCCTAAAATTAAATCAAACTCTCTGAACGGTAATTCCATCAAATCCGTTCGGAAAACTGTCCCCTGAACTTCTAGAGGTACTTCCCGATAAAGTTTATCCACTACTACCTATTGTCCTAACGGGCTAACTACAGTCATTGCCTTAGGGGTAATTTTAGATTCTAGCCTTAAAGTCCCCGATACGCTACTAGCTACGTACGAATGCGTCGACCCAATGTCAATCAATGCAGCGTAAGGCAAACCAAAAATTAAAAACGTACCGGTTATGACATCCGGTGCATCAGCCTCCTCTCGACGTTTGACAGCATAGACCAACCCCGGCCTCAGTGTTTCTTGCTCCTTAGCCTGGTGCTCCACGACCCCGACCAACACCATTACCACCTCGGCCTGCACCACGACCTCTTTGTGGCTGCTGACCTCCTCTACCAGGCTGAGCATTCCCTCGACCCATGGTCCCTTCACCGTCCCGTTGCTGTGGACAATTTTTAACTTGGTGGTCCGTAGATCCACACCTAAAACACTTCCCACTACCTGCCCAACATTCCCCGTCATGAAATTTGCCGCATCGAGCACACCTTGGGGTCTGGTTAGCAGCAGTAGGTTTCTCTTCCCGTTTTGGTCCATCAGACCTGGACCTTTTCTGAGTACGCCCGGTTGACGATCCAAAATTCCTCTTATTTCCACCTTTATCTTTATCCCGATTCAGTTTCTCAGTCCGCTTCACCTCTTCAGCTATCTTAGCCTTTTCCACGAGCACAGTAAATTCCCTCTCCCTTTGTAGGGCTATCAAAACACGCAAGTCATCCTTCAGGCCATCTTCAAACCTAACACAACATTCATGCTCCGTGGCTACCATCCCACGAGCATATCGACTAAGACGTAAGAACTCAGCTTCATACACAGCAACTGACATACTCTCTTGCACCAGATTCAGAAATGCTCTGTGTTGCGCATCCACATAACTTGATCCAATATACTTATTCTGAAACGCCGTTTTAAAGAAATCCCAGGTGATACGGTCAGCCACAGCACCATCCTTTACCGTAAGCCACCATTGATAGGCTTCATCCCTCAAGAGGGATACAACTCCCTTCAACTTTTCCTCCTCCGTGAAATCCAAATCATCCATTATGCATTCTACCGCCTCCAACCAATACTCAGCTGAACTTGGGGCTACATTAGAAATTCCCTTAAACACTTCTGCCCCATTGGCTCTAAGCCGTTCTGGCACAGATTTCCGGGCTCCTGTGCCCATACCAGCCCCAGCAACCCTCTCTAAAACCCTTAGCATTGCCTAAGATACCGCGTCATCTCTGGCAGTCTGATCCTGAAATTCCTCCTCCGCGGCTGGCATCTCATTCTCAGAACCATGACCAGATGCTGGTTTCGACACTGTCATCCTACCCCTACCATGACTACGTGGCGGACGTCCTCAACCCCATGTACTCATTCTACCGATTCGCGTTTATCTGATTAGAAATTTTATGAACAATTAGTTTTCTTCCACTGTTTTAACCACGATCAGTCTTATGAATAATAGCTTTAAGAGTAATTCTTTCGAATTCGCATTCACCATACAGTCTCAAGTTCATATCCTCTAGGGAACACATACATTCAATCATGGACTCACGTTCATTATAGAAAAGTGTTGTTGTTGTTGTTGTTGTTTTTACTACCCAGGGGTATTTTCGTAATTTTATCCTATAGGGGTATTTTCGTAATTTTCCAAAATAAGGTTCCTTGATGATTTTGTCAAATAAGGGTATTTTGGTAATTTTGTAGTCTTGGGGGTATTTTGGTAATTTTGAAAATCGGGGGTATTTTGGTAATTTTGGAATCCGGGGCATCTCGGTAATTTTGAAATTCGAGGGTATTTCAATAATTTTGAAATCCGGGGGTATTTCAGAAATTTTGAAATTCGAGGGCATTTCGGTAATTTTGAAATCTGAGGGTATTTCGGTAATTTTGAAATTCAGGGGTATTTCGGTAATTTTGGAATTCGGGGGTATTTCGGTAATTTTGAAATCCGGGGGTATTTCGGTAATTTTAAAATTCGGGGGCATTTCGGTAATTTTACCAAACAAGGGTAATTTGGTAACTCTACAAACCAGGGTTATTTTGATCATTTTGCAAAACAAGGGTAATTTGGTAATTTTCTTCATAGCGGTGAACATTTTCAAATCAAGTGTATTTTTTTTTTGAAGTGTAAAAACTTAGGGGTTTTTTGTTTGCAAAATAGAGTGGTTGGTCCCTTCCGGGTTTTAATTATGGGTTCAGCCCATGAACAAGTCCTTATAGCTAGAGTGAACAGTCACTACGCACCAGGTAAGATTCCAGCGAAGAGGAGGTGAGTCACTAGGACTGCTTAAATACCAAGCTCTCCCTGAATCCACTCCTAGGCATGCGTATGCCTATTGCCACACCCCGTCATGACTAAAGTGAACAGTCACTATACACCAGGTAAGATTCCAACGAAGAGGAGGTGAGTCACTTGGACTGCTTAAATACCAAGCTCTTCCGGATCTACTCCTAGACATGCATATGCCTGTTGCCACACTTTAGTCTTGCGACTCGTTTACAGGTTTTGTTTAGTGGAATTAAGTCTTATGGAATTGAAGAGTTGTTTGTCTAAGCCTAGAGTCCATCAAGTTTTAGTCTAGATAGTCTACGTCCCATAAAGCCCACTAAGCCCACATTTATAACACAATCAAGAGTTCAGAATACTTACCTGGGTGGATTGGATGCCGGTGGACTCGAAGGCCATGTTTTCAAACCAAAAATTTTCCCTAAATTTTTTTTCTGAAACACTTCTAAACCCATTTCACATCCCGAGTTTTGCACTTGGCTCTGATACCAAATTGAAACACCCCAAACCCAGCCCATGCATTTCGATCGGATCTGGCATGTCACGGCTTGTATTTTGAAAACTTTTGCTTTGTATGTTATGGAAATCATAAGTCAATTGAACATTATTTGGATAGATAGGTGGCATTTTAAAAATATGGAATCTGTTGTATTATTATTATTAAAAGTATAACAAACCTTATCATAAATTCATAAGTTGCTTAACATTGAAAACGACTTAGTTGAATGAAAACTAGGGGCCTTATTACATAAATATTCTCGAAATAACAATGAAATAAAGTGAACTTACAGAAATCCCAAAAGAAAATAACTTGTAGAAATAGAACTTGATGGCCCCTCGAGTCCCTCTCGGCTCCCATGTCCACGATCTACTGTTCATCTGGAAGAGTAGAGAAAAGGAAAGCGTGAGTCACAAAGACTCGGTGTATAAATCTCAAAACACACATCGACCTGAGCCCACAAACACATTATGGGCCCTGGCCCATACAGGAATGCATCAATCATAATCACATAATAAACAATAAAGAATGAATAACCCAACCCATCCTAGGTTTCCATCCTCTACACACCAACCCGTACCAACCATCACACCGTGGGGATTTCTACAATCAACCCTCCATCCGCTACACACCAAAACGACAGCCGTACTGCCTATTCCTATTAAGTAGGAATCATTAAATGTGGCATAGCCACCGATCACTATGTGACCTTACATTTAAATTATGTGGGATTTCTACCACCGATCACCAAGTGACCTATCATACACTTCCCTTTCAATTATCATCATTCCCACCCCATGCATACATACATAAAGAAAACATCAAGCAAACTTATATATTCTTCGATACACATAGGGAGTTCTATGTTTACATACCTGGTATCCTTACCTAACCCTTTTTAGGGTTCCATTCGACTGTCTATATAGCCTTATTCCGGCTTTTTAGCCCATAACATACATAAATAGAAATACATACAGGTTTATTAGTAGTGTGTTAGAGATCTGCACACCTGATTACCAATAAAACAAGGCTTTCTATATCGAGGCTATCCTTAGTCGACACAACTGCTATCTGCCTAAGGTGTTGTTCAGAAGCCGGTCCACAACTAATTGGCCAATCTCGAACAGCAGATACTACTCGTTTCTTAAACTTAGGGATTCTTTCTTTTTCCTGATCCATATTTAATTCCATCAAATCCTTATCAGAGCTACTATAACAATATTTAATCGTTAATCCTCCTTATAGAGTTAAAATCATATATATATTGAACGAATTTAATAAAAATCTAGGGATAATCTTCTTACCTTAAAATCCCGAAATTGGAGACTTATGATTTTCGGCTTTTAGATCTAGTCGACTAAGCTTCCTTCAAATCCCGAATTGCCGCCCATCATAAAACAATTAACTGTTAGCTTTCGGCTTTTGCCTTTCTAAAATAGATTATGAGAACTAATCAAAAATCAACTCTTACCTTAGCTTAGGAGATTCGGCTAGCACTAGGGAGAGGATTCGGCAATGCCAATGGAAGATTTAAATGCCGGAAGTATAGAACAATTCCTCAAATAGGGTGAATAAAAGAAAAAGCGATGGATGCTTCGGCTTTTTAGAGAAATCAGCACAAGGGAAAAGAAAGTGGGGAAAAGTTTCAGCTTTTTGAAGTAATTGAAGAAAGAAATTTGGAGAGGGAGAGGCTAGGGAATTTCGGAACTAAGGGAGAGGATTTTAGGGTTTTCAATGTCAGAAACAAGGAGCTAGCCCCCTATTTATAGATTTTTGACACCTACTGCTAAATACCGAAAACGCCCTTAAGATTTAAGCTAGAAGAGAGGAGAATTTCGGCACCCTCTACGCCATGCAGTAGCCGAATTTTGCACTCCTCTAGGTGGTGGATTTTCGGCCAACACTTCCTTTGAAGATAAGCTCCTAACTTTTCTCCTTTTTATCTATGATATTATCACTTAAAAATCCACATAATTTTTCCTATTTTATAGCCTTGTAGCCGTCCACCTCTTACTAACCCTAATGCCAAATTTAACTCACTTAAATTAAAAGATCTAGGCCTCATTAAACTTAAATTTTGGGCCCCTAAATCCCTTGTGTGTGGCGTCACTACTAATTCCCTTATAGTGCCACTTATTGTTAGGCCACAAGCCCATGTTTGGCATTTTAACATAATTACCACCTTTTTAATTCCTTAATGCCCAAGCTAATAATTTAATCAAGGCCTTAGCCTAATCTTGAGCCCAATTTGGACCCCTATCGCTTAAATTAACCTATTTAAGTTATCCCTACACTAAATGCATAGGCCCATAAATTTAGGATGTTACATAGGAAATGGTAAACTTGAGTTTTAAGGTACTTTTGGGTGCACACGGCGTGACCACACGGGCAACACCCATAGGCATGTGACCTAAGTCAGAGAGCTACACAGCTTGAGACACTGGTATGTGTCTCAGCCGTGTGAAGCACACGGCCTTGCCACACAGGCATGTGAGGCACACGGCTTGGCCACACTAATGTGTGACCCCTGAAATCAATTTTTTAATTATTTCCTAAACTTCCAGAATTGTTTCAAATTAGTCCCTTCTAATTTTTAAACTACTTTTAGGGCCCCGTAGACTCATAATAAGGGATGTAAGAGTAACTTTGATTCTGAATTGGAGTGGATCAGCAAACCTAAAATAAATGCATTCTACTAACATCATTGAAGATAAATTAAAAAGATAATCGTAGACAAAGTGTGGACTAATACTCTGATGCTAATAATTGGAATAGTCTTGTATGTATCTAAATTCTGAAATTCAAGAAGGGATAAATAGTGATAAGAGTGTATGTAATAGCCCATTTTTCAGTGAAGTCGGAACAGTGGTTTCAGGACCACAAATCTGATCAAAAATAAAATTTATTTTTATTTTATTATATTGTTCGTAATATGATAGATATGTCGTGTGAAAAATTCGACATGAAAATTTTATCGATCTAGTGCCTAATTACGAGAAGGACTAAATCACATTAAATGTGAAAGTTGAATTCTAGTAGCTATAAGGATTAAATAGCTATGGAATTCAAAACTAGAGGTCCTTATATGGTAATTAGACCATTAAGAAAAGTATGTAGATTTTTCATGGTGACTCATCCATGGAATTATAGAAAAAGGTTAAGGACTAAATTAGAAATATCAAAAACTTAATTAATTAAATCTTTTTATTTTATTTCACCTTCAACCTAAAAACACAAGAAAACCCTAAGAGAGAGAGAAAAAGCTTTCAAGGCCTAATTGGGTAAGTAACTTTGCCCCGTTTTTAGTAATTTTGATATTTTTGAAATTGGGATAGCTTAATCTCTCTATTTAGGGGATTAATTTGAAAATTTATCAAAGTTTGGAAAATGGACCATGGATGTATATGCTGAAATTAGAAATTTATGGTAGAAAATGAAAGATTATTGATAGATAAACAACTTTTGCAAAGTGATTTTTGATGGAAACTTGATTTCGGGACTAAAATGTAAACTTGTAAAATTGAAGGAAAAATTCTAAAATTTTATGGTTACATGTGCTGTAAATTTTTTAATGGGGCTTTGGTTAGGCTTGGAATAAGGAGTAATTTGCACAAGTTTCATATTTTGGGCATAGGGACGAAATCAGAATTTATGTAAAAGTTAAGGGCAAAATGGTAATTTTGCCTAGGACGTAAATTGAGTCCCTATGAGTATGAAAAATGAGAAATTGATGATTCAATTTATTTATATAGATCTAAAAAACACAAACTCAAGGCTAGATCGAGGAAAAGAAAAGATTTCGGATTAGTAGATTACTAACGCGAACAAGTGTCGAGGTAAGTTCGTGTAACTTAATCGGACATGTATTTATGTTAATTGAATGTTGTGTTTGTATGTAATGTGACTTATGTTAATGTGCTTTACTTGTATACTATGATGGAAAATTGCTACATGCTTGAAATGGTGATAAAAGGTTAGTCCCAATTGAATGTTGAATTCCAATGATTACATGCGCTTTCCCAAAACTAATAAGGTCCTGCGTTTGTTGCGGGCGGGATTTAGCTCGGATGAGTAATCCCATTGACCTTGTTATATAAAGGATTTAGCTCGGACGGGTAATCCTAATATAATACCTATCGAGTATGCATTAAGATTAGGGTTTAGCCTGGACTGGTAATCCTAATCGAGCTCCTCCGAGCTTACGTTTTATAAAGGATTTAGCCTAGACTGGTAATCCTGTTACATGATTTGTGGCTCGAGAGTGTGTTCCTTGGTTAAGTGCCCTAAGGGGTACCCTTGAATAAGAAGTTGATGGATTTCGAAACCGTACACTTCGAGTGTATTACTTGAGCATCCATCGGAATTCAATGATTCAATGGACATGTATCCCTTTACTTGGCATGAAAATCTTGAGATGTAATGATAATGACTTGAAAGAACATTGCATGATGAGCCCATCTATTTTTACTTGACTTGTTTGTAAGTGTTGTGACTAACATGTTTGATTGAAGACATGTGCTTAGGAAATTTTGCTAATAGATGGAAAACATGATGTTGTGTGCTTAAATTTAATAACAGGATTGGTAAGTTTAGTTTTTGTTATACGAACTTACTAAGCATATAATGCTTACTCCGTTTATTTTTCCCCTGTTCTATAGTGCTCGGAAGCTCGTGAGGGCTGGATATCATTGGAGCATCGTCACACTATCAACTAGCATTTTGGGTATATTTAATGAAGTCATTTTGGGTATAATGGCATGTATAGGACAACTTGGCCAATAGTGACTTGAAATATTATTTTGTAACCTAGCCATTGGAATGGCTAATATTGGTCCATTTTGGTATGACGAAGTAGGTCATTATGTTATATATATACATGTGTGATGTTATGAATATGTTATCAAAAGTTGCTATTGCCTAAGCCAATCTGAGGTAAGTTTATAAACACATATGCATGTAGTGATATGCCTTGTTAAATGACGTGGATTGCCCAATTTTAATACTAGAATTAGTTGGTATTGGATGTGTGTTTCAAATGTAGGTCTTGGGTGAAATTTTGTGAGAGAAATGAAGCTAGAAATGGCTTCATTTTGTCCACATGGGCAGACGCATAGGCGTGTGTCTAGACCGTGTGTGACACACAGCCTGGTAACACGGGCATGTAGTTAGGCCGTGTGTCCCCTGCACCTAAATTTTGAGAAATAAAATGCTCAGAATTGAGCACACGGGTAAAGACAAGGGCGTGTGGCACGGTCGTGTGGTGCAAGTCAAAGAGCACCCTAAATCAGACACAGCCTGAGGCACAGGCGTGTCTAAGGGTCACACGAGCGTGTCGATTGGACCACATGGGCGTGTGGGTCCTGCACCTTAGAACTTTTTTTTCGGTAAGCTTGTGAAAAATTCTTAGAGGTTCTGATTAAGTCTCGATTAGATTCTAATACTCGTTCTAGGCCTCGAGGGCCCATTCAAGGGACAATAAGAAAAATTTGGAGTATGAATAGTAGGTTTAATACAAATTGAATGAGAATGTTCTGTAAACCCTGGTAATACTTCGTGACCATGTTCCAGCGACGGATAAGGGTTAGGGGTGTTACAGTATAGGTAGTGGAATTCTAAGTTTGGCAATGTATAAGTAGTGATAATAGTGTAGAAAGTGGAAGACCAAGTTTAGAAATGCATGGCATAATTTATTATTCGAATGTATAAGAATTTTGCATGAATGTATTAGACTATCGTGACCTGCCCCTGCATATTATAATGTTATTAGTTAGTTTATATGTTGATTATGATTGAATTAATTGTTTGATTTGTTAGTAATGCTCGTGACTCTAATCCGACGGCGGAGAGAGATTAGAGGTGTTACATTTAGTGGTACCAGAGCTATATGTTTAGCCAATTCTTAGACTAAATTGACTTGGGTCTAGAGATACATGCCATAGTTGAGTCGAGTTGAGTCAGGATTTGGATGCTGATTATAATTATTTTTTTATAGTTAAAAAATGGAAAATGAATTAGATAATGAAATGGAACAAGAGTTCTACTCTAGTGATGAGCATAGTGATGATTGTGAGGCAACGGAGTCGGTAACTCCAAATGTTAACCCAAAGGTTTCTCAACGACCTAATGTTGAGCGAGATGATAATGGTGGAGCAGGTGATTCACATTTACTTAGAGCTATCGCGGATGCACTTAAGTGGGTTATGGGAACTACGTCTGCTACAACGCCTGTAGTAACCTCCCAAACCCGACTAGACATTATGGTCAAATTGGGAAGGCCACATTGGACACCTTAGTGTCGAAGCTACCCTAACGATAGTTAAAAACCTTCAAGTACTCCTTTTTATAAAATCACAGTTTCTATTGTTAGCTTTAGAAAACGTCCATTTTCTTAGTCCAACCATGATTAGCCGAAATTAGCGAATTAGGTGAGTTTTTGTAAAACCTTACTAACGGCGTTGCCTTTGAAAAATCATTTTGTTATCTTCTTAACAGCGGAAATGTACCATTACTAGTCAAATTATTAATTTAGCCATATATCATGCATATTCCATTTCGACATATTTAAAAAAACCGTGTATCTATACCAAATATGTGTGTCATGCATGCATGAAAAACCCCAAAATCTCGAACAGTCCCAAACCATAGTTTAAAGAAACTTTACAATGAAAAAGCGAATAATAATAACAAAATAACCAAAAATTATAATTAAATTAAAATAATATGATAAAGTAAAGTCCGAAGTCTGCCATACATTCGCATGCCAATTTCAATCCTATGTTCAATCATTACCTGAGAAGTTGAAATAATGGAGTGAACTTAACAAGCTCAGTGTGAGAGACTAAACGAGTATTAAGCATTCATACAATCAATTTCAGAGTGGTACCAATAGCACAATCAAACACTATCAATAATAATTTCAATGCACATGATCGTGAAAAAATGCACATGTGAGATCCTACCCATACCATCCGCTACACACCACGAGTTCCCCAGAACCCATCTGCCAAACTCCAACATATGTGAGCAATGCTCGATGTGGTAAAACCACCAATAATCAATAATGCAGTGAAACTGCCAAATAAATAATGCGATATAATCGCCAATCCCCTCGGTACTCCAAATGTAGTGCACTGACTACAAATATATACAGACTTAATATGCTGCAGATACTCCACGAAACTCATCCGTCAACCACAAAATTCCATCCCAATGCACATGCAATATGTCATAGAAATTCATACATAATCAAATTTCAATACTTTTCACATTTATTTGACTGTTCAACATGTCCTCAATAATCACATACTTTCAGAGAAAGGAAGCAGTTTTCCAATTTCAAATTACCATTAAGATGGTATCTATCAATATTGTTTAATTCACATACTTTACTAATTTCATTATGCACCAATAGCAACCTCACGTATATACATCATAATAAATATTTCATGCATTTAAATCATGCACAAACCTAATATCTCAACAATTCATACCATTCAATCAACCATTCTCATGTCACATAATATAATTATGCATAACAATCTCAATCACATATTCATACAGTCAAACTAGCAATTTTGCCAACACATCAGTCTTTTAAGGCTCGAAACGTACCTGGTTCGGCCCCTCACAAAACTAATATTTTGGATACTATGGGAAACCAATCAGCAAGCTAATTTATCAAATACAACATGACATTTATTATTATCAAACAAATTTTACAAGTTTAGGACCCACACCTTATTTTTCACTTTCTCGCAACACTCTAGTGAATCTTCCAGTTTTCCTTAATAAACCTTTATACGATCCTAAACCAAAATTTAGTATAAATTCAATAAATTTACACTTAACCAACTCCCAATTACTCACTTGTGGGTTCAAACCAAGTTTCGAATTAATAACTATTTTACGAATTCAACTAGTTGGATTCCTTACCTTGTATCGATGCGAACCGTACGTATGATCGTTCTTCGGCTTTATGGTTGATTCGAGGCATTTGGGTTAGAACCTAATTCCATAATATACTGAGAAGTCAGTAGCTAATAATTATTAAATTCCTTCATAAAATATATCCATAACATTTATGCTACAACTATGTCGAAATAATAATTAATTTTACGCTTAACTCCACTTACGCTTCCCGATTTGCAAGTTTCGAATGCCCAAACGATCAAGAACGTTTTTTTCTAATTGACATGGGTTTAAAAACTGATTAGAAGGGTAAAAGAACTCAAATTAAGGTTGTAATTAATTGGGCAAGATTCAAGAAACAAAACAGCCCCCTATTCTACACATATGGGCACGCACCACCACCCATGGTGGCCGAATTTGGGGCTGAATTTTAAAATGGTTTGAGACCTCATTAAAATCTAGAAAAATACCTTAAAAAACATTTAAAATCCCCTAATTCCATATCTAGAAATTTATTTTTTTAATGCACAAGATTAATTAAGAAATTGAACAGAGAAGAGACCTTACACAAGCTAGTCGAGAGAAATGACAATGGTACTTTCTAGGCAATGTTTGGGATAGATCTTGGCGTTCAAATTTTTAGATTTGGGGCTGATTTCATTGAGGAAAAAATTTCAAAAATATATTAAAGGAGTTGGTTCACAATCTTGATGCAAAAAGAAGAAAAAGAAAAAGGTGGTAAAATGGGAGGTGTAGGCAATGGTAACAATGGAGTAAAAAGGGAAAAGAAAAAAAAATAAAGGTAAAGAGAGGGAGAGGAGGTTAGGGACGATTAAGGTAGACGAAAATGGGTTTAAAGGCTGATTATTTTGATAAAAACATGTATTTATGCCTAAGTTTATTAAGCTTGGATGCAAAAAAAAAAAAACAAGGGAATTTGCAAAAAAAAGTAATTTATTTTGTAAGAGTTGAGACTTGAACTTGGGACCTCCAACTAACTTTCAAGCTTTCACATTTAATGACTAACCATTGGGTCAATTCCTTATTTTTGATACATTTCTAAATTTTATGGAGCTAAATTTGGGATGTTACACTTGTACCTAACGTTCGACGGGCTCCGATAAAAGAACTACGGAGATATGGGGCGACTGAGTTTTTGGGGTTGATCCCTTACTGGCGAAAGTTTGGATTGAATCCACTAAATGTGTTTTGGAAAAACTTGAATACAACTCGTGTGAACGCATGATTTTTGTTGTTTCTCTACTACAAGGAGAATCATATACATAGTGGTAGTCAGTAACACACCATGTACCTTTTGAACAGGCCAATTGAGAATTATTTCAAAAGGAATTTCAAAAGAAATATGTTAGAGAATTATATATTGAAGATAGAAGGCAAGAGTTTTTACTGTTAAAGTATATTGGGATGTTAGTGGCCAATTATGAATAGGAGTTCATACGACTTAGTAAGTACGCTACTGAATTTGTACCATATGAAATCGAAAGTTGTAAGCGATTTCTACGTGGGTTATGTGATGAACAGTAGGTAAAACTAGTATAATTACATAATTTTCTGATCTAGTTGAACGAGCAAAGATGGTATAATGAGTTTTGGGACTTGATAAAAAGGCTGAGGTTACTCGCACTTCTGGAAAGTGGTTTGGAGTTGCTAGCTCGCATCCACAACCAGAACGAACCAAGGAATTTCATGGTGGCTGAAAATTGACTTTTAAGTCCGACAGATCTGATAAAAACTGTGATCAAAAACTGACTATGTCCACGGGTAGTGTGCAAGGTCCGACCAGGGATACTGATATTTCGAATTGTGAACATTGAGGGAAAAAGCACCATGGTAAATGTTGTAAGCTAACTTGGGCTTGTTTTTATTATGGATTTATGGAGCATTTTGCTCGAGAGTGTTCAAAGAATGAGAATGGTACACCTGTTTCTTCTTAGAGATCCGTGCTTGCGCCTAGGGGCTATAGAACAAGCCGCGATGGTTCTTTTGCAAGAGGTGGTGCTAGAAAAGGAAACGATACTGTTATTCATCAAGCAAAGGCCAGAGCGCTAGCACGAGTTTATGTTGTACGGAGACGTGAGGACGGTGATGCTACCGAGTTGTGGCAGGTATCCTTTTATTACATTCAGAACCTGTTTATGCTTTGATAAACTCGATATCCTCACACTCATATGTTAATGCTGAATTAGTTAAATTGAGAAGTTTAAAAGCTGAGACGTCTAGAGTATCGGTAGTTGTGTCAAGTCCTTTGGGACAGTCCGCAATAGTGGATCAGGTGTGTAGGCAATGTCCATTAGAGATACAAAATATAACTTTCCTTGTTGATTTGTTGATAATGTCATTTGGTGACTTTGATTTAATTTTGGGAATGAATTGACTTACTGTGCATTGAGTGATTCTTGACTGTTGTAAAAAGAAATTTGTGGTCCAGAGTGAAGACGGTAAAATAATTGAAGTGAATTGTGTAACGAGTGGGTCAACTCGTATCATTTCGAAAATTAAAGCTAATAAACTTCTCAATCAAGGTTGTGAAGCTTTTCTAGCCTATGTTATCAACTTGAATTATGGTGATAGTCAGAGCAGTAAGACTCGTATCGTTTGTGAATTATCCGATATATTTCTCAATGAATTACCGGGATTACCACCTGATTGAGAGGTTGAATTTACAATTGAAGTGTTTCCCGGTACGGCTCCGGTGTTAATGTCCCCTTATCGTATGGCACCCACAGAGCTGAAAGAATTGAAGGTGAAATTATAAGATTTGCTAGATCGCAGCTTTATATGCCTTAGTATATCGCCTTGGGGAGCTCCAGTATTATTTGTTAAAAAGAAAGATGGCTCGATATGACTCTGTATAGACTATCGACAATAGAATAAGTTGAAGATTAAGAATCGGTACCCCCTACCTCGTATTGATGATTTGTTTGATCAACTAAAGGGAGCTTCTGTCTTCTCTAAGATCGATTTGAGATCTGGTTACTATCAGTTGAAAGTGAAAGATAGCGACATACCTAAGACGACATTTCGTACGTGTTATGCCCAGTATGAATTTTTGGTGATGCCTTTTGGGCTGACTAATGCTCCGGTAGCATTCATGGATCTCATGAATCATATTTTCCAATCGTATTTGGATCAATTTATGGTAGTTTTTTATTGATGACATCTTGATCTATTCAAAATCTGAATTCGAGTATGAGCAACACCTCAGAATTGTTTTGCAAGTGTTACGAGAGTGTGAATTCCAGTTATCAAAGGTTGTATTTTCGGGTCATGTTATCTCGGCAGATGGAATTAGAGTTGATTAAAAAAAGATCGAGGCAATTGTTTAGTGGAAAGCACCGAGGAATGTGTTAGAGGTTCGCAATTTTCTTGGACTAGCTGGTTATTATCAAAGATTTATAAATGGATTCTCCAAGATATCTTTACCAATGACAAAGCTGCTGCATAAAAATGTTCAATTCATTTGGAGCAATGTTAAGAGAGTTTTGAGAAATTAAAATAGATGTTGACTGAGGCGTCGATTTTAACTCTACCTGAATTGGGAAAAGATTTTGTGATCTATAGTGATGCCTCATTGAGTGGCCTCAGTTGTGTCCTGATGCAAGATGAAAAAGTGATCACGTATGCATCTCGTCAACTAAAAACGCATGAACGTAACTAATCCGACGCACTATTTAGAGTTATCTGCTATGGTTTTTGCTCTAAAAATCTAGAGACCCTACTTGTACGATGAAAAGTGTCACATTTACACAGATCATAAGAGTCTCAAATACCTCATTTTTAAAAAAAAATTGAATTTAAGACAACGACGTTAGGTCGAGCTTCTAAAAGATTACGATTATGTTATTGATTACCATCCCGATAAAGCTAACGTCATAGCTGACGGGTTGAGCAGGAAGACATCCATTGAGTTGTGAGAAATGTTTGCTCGACTTAGTATTAATGATGATGGGAGCTTGTTGGCCAAGTCAAAGGTTAAGCCGATGTTGTTTGATCTGATTAAAGTAACACAATTAGATGATGTCAAGTTAGCGAAGAAAACAGACATGGTTCAAAATAGCGCACTAGAAAGTTTTAAAATTGATGATTGTCATTGTTTGAGATTTCAAAACCGAATCTGTGTTCCAAATGTTGTAGAATTAAAAGAGTTTATACTTCGCAAAGCTCATGATAGTTCTTTTGCTTTGCATCCTAAAGGAATAAAAATATATCGCGACTTGCGGGAAGTGTATTGGGCCAAGAATAAAAAGGGATGTAATTGAGTTTGTAGCTAAATGCTTAACTTGTCAACGAGTTAAGGTAGAACATCAGGTTCCCACAGGATTACTTTAGCCCATTTCTATTCCTGAGTGGAAATGGGAACGCATCACGATGGATGTTGCAATGGGATTACCTTTATCTCCAAGAAAGAAAAATGTTGTGTGGGTGATTGTTGATCGGCTTACGAAATCAGCTCATTTCATTGCAGTCAGGATTGATTGGTTGTAACACCCCTAACCTGTATCCGTTGTTGGAACAGGGTTACAGAGCATTACCAATGATTACAGAACATTTTCACATTAGTATAGTAAAATACTATTCATTTCCCGAGAACAATCATGACGTCCCTTGATTGGACCCTCGAGGCCCAAAACGAACATTAGAACCCAAACGAGACTAAATCAGGATCACTAAGAATTTTTTTCAAGTACAGGGCTCACATGCCCGTGTGATCTAGGGACACGCCCGTGTGACCCTTATACATGCCCATGCTACAGGCCGTGTTTTACCCCATATAACTCTTTGACTTGTGCACACGGCCATGCTACACGCTCGTGTGCTAGGCCATGTGGTTAATTTAATTTTCATAAAATAGGTGCAGATTTCACACGGGCATGCACACGGCCAAGTCACATGCCCGTGTTCTAGGCAGTGTCTCTCACACGGCTGAGACACATGCCCGTGTGCTCAATTCAGAGCATTCTATTTCTAAATTTCAGGATGCAGGGGACACACGACCACTTCACATGCCCATATGCCAGGTCGTATGTCATACACGGTCTAGACACACGCTTGTGTGTCTACCCGTGTAGACAAAACAAAGCCATTTCCTAGCTTCATTTGTCAGCCAAATTTAACCATTTACTTGCACTAAAACATACCAATTCATACCAACCAATTCAAACAGTATAGCTAAGGTTATTTCATCTCTTAATATAGTATATTTTTACCTACCTTCATAGATATGTTTTTACCATTGTCTAAAATATCTATTATCATAACTTGATTATTCATACTTTATATAATTATAGATTATAATTATACTAAAACATAACCATATCTAGCCATTACAATAGCTAGTCCTTATCAAATATTTACATGCCATTCTTTGATCAATTTAACCTATACATGTCCTTATAACCACATTTATTTTACCTTATATACCAAATTGAATTGATGGATAGTGCGAGTGATCTCCATCGAGCTTCCAATCCAACGAGCTTCTGATTTACTGTAAGACAGGGAAAAATAAAACGGAGTAAGCATATAATGCTTAGTAAGTCCGTATAACTTAGTAATAAACTTACCACCTATTCATTATCAAAATAAATACATAGGGTATAATCAAACCATGTAATCTCACAAGCCCTATCACAGATTCTCATCACCATAGTTAGTCACATATTTCATATAAACTTCAAGAAACACATATATGAACTCATCAATATTTGGATTCTCATGCACATATGTTTTCTATAACATGTATGCAATTTTCTTCATGTATTTTAGATATACTTTATATTAATTCATCTCAAGTTCTAGTATATTTCTTGTCAGAATCTTACTCAATAATCAATTGAAGTATTGATAATCACTTGGGTAGTGCACTTAAAGTGTAGAAATCTATTCTCATAGATGAACATATTCATCAAACCATTTCATGTTCATGTATAAACATTTTATACTTCCACACATCATGTCTCAATCTATAACCATTTATATCAAATCCATATTTGCTCATGTCAGAACTTTTCCTGTTGAATTTATTTGAATTATCGATGGATACTCATGTAGTACACTTAAAGTGTACAAAATCATAATCCGTCAATTCATATCCAATAGTACCTTTTAGGTACACTCTCGAGCCACATATTATACAGCAGAATTACCAGTCCAGGCTAAATTCTGTCTATAACGCATATACTCTAAGGGCTTTGTCAGACTACCAGTCCAGGCTAAATCCTTTATATGACAAATAATTCCCTATAGAGTCCAATCTGGATTACCGGTCTAGGCTAAATCCAGTCAATTAGGATTACCAGTCCAGGCTAAATCCTAATTGAAACATATACTCAAGAGGCTCATTTTGGATTACCGGTCTAGGCTAAATCCTTTCTGGAACACATGAAGGACCGCATTTCATATAGGGAAATCACCACCATCCATCGATAATCATTATTCAACTAGGACTTACCATTTAAGAGATATTATCATTTATCGGGCTTTATTGAACATATTTGATTCCATAATATATATATATGATTTACATATCATCACACATATATATACCATCACCTCCATACAATTCAATTCAAACATAATAACATATATAGTTGAGTTACACGAACTTACCTTGATAATTGTTCGTGTACATAAAATCTTTTAATCCAACATTTTCTCATTTCCTTGTTCTAACTCCATATTCGGTCTACCCAGATCTATATGAGTAAATTTAACATCAATTTAATGTAATTCATACTCAATTTAGTCCAATTTACAACTTAGGAAAAATTACCATTTTGCCCCTAAACTTTTGATAAATGACGATTTCGTCCCTAGGCTCAAAAAATGAAATTCATGCAATTTACTCCTTGTTTCGAGCCTAACCGAATTTTTCATATAATACTTACAGCCCATATTTTTCATAAAAATCAAAATTTTTCCATGGATTTCACATTTTTACAATTTAGTCCCTAAATCAAGTTTTCATCAAAATTCACATTGTAAAAGTTGTTTATCTATCAACAATCATTTTCTACCATAAATTTCAAATTTCAAGCATAATCATCCATGGTAAAAATTTCATACTTTGATATCTTTTCAATTTAACCCCCAAAATAAATAAATTAAGCTATCTCAATCTCAAAATTTTGAAAATTACTAAAAACGAGGCTTGAATACTTACCTAATTTGGCCAAGAAAGTTTTCTTTTTCTTCCTCTTCATAACTAGGGTTTCCATGCTTTTTATTTTGGGGAAGATGATATGATATTATTTTATTCCTTTAATTTAACTTATCATCCATTAACTTTTCAAGTTTTCAATTTCAAGTTAAAGGGATTTATGAATATATGTGTATCGAGAAAAATGCGATTATTATCAAATTCAATATATGCTTATATGTGATGATATATATTCATGAAATTAAAACATTGGTTGTATTGAAAAGTGAAATGAATCGCTATTAACTGCATCAGGCTGAGTCAGATATAGATGGCATGCCATAGGATAGGAAGAATTCAGGGATTATTTCGACCTCGAGTCATGAGGCACTAGATGCCAATTTGCTTCGGTTTAACTGGTGAGACATGTGTGTTAATTTATATAGCGCTGGGCGCAGTTATTACTTCATATTTATCCAATGAGGCACTGGGTGCCAAATTGGTTTGTTGGTTGGATCCATGTATCCGTCCGAGTTCGTGTTGTGTTAGTAGGGGAAAGTAAAATAATAATTTATGTGATCGATATCGAAATGGCAAAGATGAGAAATGAATATGAGATGAGAAAATATTGAAATGGAAAATATGAGAAATGATTATGAGATGAGAAATGAGATATGAAATGATGAATTGAGATGTGAAACTTGAATGAATTCAAGTATTGATCAAAGATATGAATTATGCCATTGCATGAGATGATGTATTCAAATGTTAAATGAAATGCCATTGGTATATACTTATATATTTGAACATGTGAAAATCTTAGTAGATGTGAATAAGGAATGAGCAAAAATTATACTATTGAATTGAAACATATGAACATAGTTTACTTGTTGCATTTTGCATTTTAAATACTTATATCAAGTTTATGTTATTCGGATTATAGAAATACCATTGAGTTTGACTCAGCAAGCTAGGTATTGTTTGAATTATTGCCGACTTAGCATCAAATCACAAATCCCGAGCTCAAGTGTGGTAATATTTCATTTTGTAATGGCATGTACCTAGGGAAACTTTTGTTGATATTGTTTATAAGATGTTGTTAACTTAGTTGCTAGTGAAATGATGGTTAAATGTGTATATCGTTGTGGTTGAGGCTATGTTGGTATGTTAACCTAGTTTATATTTTGGTATGTGATAGTTTAAAGTTTGGTAGCTTACCATAATGCTTGGCATGTGCTCAGCTTCATATTTAGTAACTTTAAAAGTTGAAAGTTAGTTGAAATGTGGTAAATGTGATATGAATGAAAGTCTTGAATGTTTGATATGTTGTTGATGTATTTGAATATATAAAATGTGGTACCAATGATGGTACATTGATTAGGCATATTATGTGATGAATTTGGTGTACTTTGGGCATGTTTAGTCGTGTTTTGAATAATTTAAATGATTGGTAATTGAGTTGCTTAGTGCCCAAGTAACTAGGAAATGGTAAACTTGAGTTTTAAGGTACTTTTGTGTGCACACGTCCTAGCCACATGGGCATGTGTCACACAGGGGCAACATACATGGGCATGTGACCAAGTCAGAGAGTTACACGGCCTAAGACACGGACGTGTGTCTCAGTCGTTTGAAGCACATGGCCTGGCCACACGGGAGTGTGAAGCACACGGCTTGGCCACACTAGTGTGACCCCTAAAATCAAAATTTTTGTAATTATTTCCTAAACTTCCAGAGTTGTTTCAAATTATTCCTTGCTTATTTTTAAACTACTTTTAGGGTCCCATAGACTTGTAATAGGGGCTATAAGAGTAACTTTTACTTTGAATTGGGTGGATTAGCAAACCTAAATTAAGTGCATTCCACTAACATCATTGAAGATAAATTAAATAGATAATTGTAGACGAAGTATGGACCAATTCTCTGATGCTAATAATTGGAATAGTCTTGTATGTATCTGAATTCTAACATTCAAGAAGGGATAAATAGTGATAAGAGTGTAGATAGTGGGAGACTAAGTTTAGCAATGTATAAATAGTGACCCTAATCCAACGACGGAGAGAGGTTAGGGGTGTTACAGGTACAAAAAGTGAGATATGGACTAAATCGTAAGAAAATAATAAATTGACTGATAAATTGTGTAATATCCCGGATTATGGCTTATGCATTATTACTAAATTGTATGAAATAGCATGCCTATGTGTGTTGGGAATATGTATTATGAATTTTGTGAACCTTAGTGTGTAGGGGAATAGCTTAAAAATTATTTGATTTTAAGTTTAAAAGAGGAAGCTAGGCAGAGTAGGCCTTAAGAGAAATGGTAGGGGAATTATGACACAAAAATGGGCTTGGTACAGTGGCTTGGAGCCGCCACTTAGGGCCTTGGTAGGTGACGCCATGGGCTATGAGGAAGGGCTCAGGTTCGAGCCACAAGGGAAGCAAAATAAAAGTTTTATTTTGCAGCAGAGATGAGCAGCAATGGATGGCACCTAGGCTATTTTTTAGGAGCTTAAATCCTTTTATTTTTAAGAGATAAATGGTGATAATTAATTAAGGTAAGGATTAATGGAAAAGAAGATGTGATAATTAAGAGATAAAGTTATCAGAATAGGGAGAGTTGGCCGAATATCCAACACTGAGTGTGAGGAGGTGTATAGCCGAAATTCTAAAGCCTAGTGTTCATCTTCTTCATTTGAATTCTTTTTCTTTTCTCAAGTTGCTTTCCTAGCCGAAAATCTTCTTCCCCAATTCTCTCAAATCTTTCTTTCTTTCCCCCTCAAGCCGAATCATACCTGAGCCTCCATATCATTCTATTTCATCTCTTCCTCATTACCACTACTGTTAAGCAAAAGCCAAATCTCTAGTGTTCTTCAAAGCCGAATTCCTCTGTGGTGTTAGGCAAGGTGCTGTCGATTTCTGTAGAAAAGGTAAAGACCAAATGTTATTCGATTTCCATTTCTTTTTCTTTTAGACTTGTCGAAATCTAGGAACTAATCCATTATTGTTCTTGGCCGAAACTTTGAAAGATCTTTCGGGATTTGTCTGCTATTGTCAACTACAAGGGAGAAGGGATATTTCAGGACTTATAAAGATTTAAGGTAAGTCATGTATTTGGCCAAAGGCCATTTATCATGTTTAAGTGATTGACAATCGGATCTAATGTGAGCCTACAGGTATTCCGACAGATACCATAATCAAGGATTGATTCCGGGATTTAAGATTCACAAGGTAAGTGAATCTGATATTCGACCATGGGCCACTTTCATGGGTTTAAGGTTAAAGCCGAATCTAACATGTGGTATATGGTGTTAGCCGATTGCAAGGAAGAAGTATCACAAAGTTTCGGGATTTGTTTAGGAATCAAATCGACAGCAAGGTAAGATTTTGATTGTGTTAATCCTTCGGGATTTGGTTTTATAGCCGAATGGCTTTTTACTAACATGATTAGGGTTGGCCGAATATAGGAATTAAAGATCTAGAGCTTAGATCGGGATTTTCGGGATTCCAGTGAAAGCGTTAAGTAAACCAGGTGTGTACCCCACACTAAATCTTAATGGATTTACGGCTTTAATTTATTATATGTGTTAATAAGAATGTGGAAAATATGGCTAAAGTACCATGCAATGGTACAAAGTACTCAGGTACGTTTACCTACTCCCACTATGAGTAGAATATGATCTGTTACGGCACCTATGTGAAACTATAAGAATGTGGATATAGAATAAGGCATGTTATTGC
This sequence comes from Gossypium australe, assembly GCA_005393395.2. Taxonomy (NCBI): domain Eukaryota; kingdom Viridiplantae; phylum Streptophyta; class Magnoliopsida; order Malvales; family Malvaceae; genus Gossypium; species Gossypium australe. The sequence goes on from CM016617.1 coordinate 33,051,005, forward strand.
ATGATTATATGACATGGGGCATATGGGTGATATGTTAAGGGGAAGTGATCTGGTGGTCTTTACCACGATATCTGAATGTGGTGACTTATGTCACAAGTAATCTGAATGTGGTGACTTATGTCACGAATAATTATCTGGTGGCTATGCCACAACATATAAGGGCGATGAGCACGTCGACTGCAGTGACTGCCTTCGATGGTGTGTAGCGGATGGAGGGTCGACTTAGTAGTCCCCATGGTGTGATGGTTAATACGGGTGATGTGTAGCGGATGGTATCTAGGCTTGGGTTCGGGATTGCATCATTAAATTTATTTGCTATGTGTTTATGTATTATATGTTATGCCTGAATCGTTGGGACTTAGTGTTGGTTGTACACATTGAGTCTGTTTGACTCACCCCTTGTGGGATATTTTTCAGGTGACGCTCAGTAATGGACCGGGTCGGCAGGAGCTTAGTGGTGGCCATGCTCAGCACGAGATTAATTTATTTGGACTTTTTATTTTAAGTACATTAAATTTATTTTGGGTTTTGTTTTTGATGTAATAAGGCCACTAGTAGAAACTGTTTATGCATGCATGTTATTTATTTCAGTATGATACAATTTTTATCAATCCAAAGTTTAAGTAATGTTTTCAAAAAAAATAAATAAATTCTAAATGGTTTGATAACTTATCACAAATTCGGCAATACTTCTAATTTATGATTTTCAAGTATGAAATTAAAGCTTTAACAAGACTTAGACTTTTCAACTCGAACCCAACACAAGACAAATTTTATTCAAAAACATCCAAGTTTTCCAAAGTAACAACCAAGTTTTGAATCGCTTTACTCGAGGAACATACCAGATCTGGTTGAGGCTTATGGGCCGGGTTTGGGGTGTTTCAAATTGAGTTATTTAATGAATTGGTAGTTGATTATGACTGACCAAATTGTATTAGTATGTTTGTAAATGATTATCGAGAAAGAGGACTAAACTGAATAAAATTGAAAATAATATACTTGGTGAAATAGAGAAATTGGCTTGAAATTGAGATAAATTATACTATATGTATGACATGATAACTTGATTAATGAATTGGTGATATTGAAATCAATAAAATGAGAGTTGAACCTATAATGAAATTGGATTATTGATTAACCTATTAACTATTCGGGCAGAGTTAGATATAGTTATTATGCCATAGGATAGATTAAGTATGGGTTATTTTGACTACGTGTCGATGAGTGTTGGGCACAACTTTTATTTTGGTTATACAGATGAGTGCGAGGGGCAAACTATTTACTTCATATTGTTTGATGAGGCACAGGGTGCCAAATTGGTGTGTTGGTTGGATCCATGTATCCGTTTGAGTCCAAGTCTGGTTAATAAGGATATAAAATGTGATATTTGATAAATGATATATAAATTGGATTGATAATGTGACTTGGTAATACAAAGCTGATTTACGATATATGAATATCAATGGCATGCAAAAGATCATGTGAATCGAATATACAAGCTCGGAGGATCAATATGGAAATGTGGCAAATCCATAAATTCAATTCGGAATTCAAACAATGAAACAAAATAATGAATGTCGTTATATTGAAATTAGATGTATTATTGATAAATAGGTGAAATGGTAAAAATTTTTATATTAAATTTGATTAAATGTTGTTTGATTACATGAATGACAATAAAATCTTAATTATTAGATTGGAATATTGCATGTTTGAATCACTATATGATACGATATATGTTCAACTCACCTTGTTGAATTGTGGTTTCCATGTTTAGGCAAATGATAGCACTAGAAAGAACATAGGATTTCCTCCTTAATTATTGGTTAAATTGTTCCCATTTGGTTATCCTTAGCATATATTTTAGCATTTTCAGTTTAGTAAATTGCATTTTACAACTCAGTGAATCCTAGCCTAATTTATCCTTAATTTTGCTATCTTTTTGCATTAATGTCGCTGTATGAGTTAATTCTAGATTGCATCCAGAATTATCGCTGCACCTGATAGCTGTCTGGATAAGAACTAGACATGCGTGAGCTGTCTAGTCTAGTATAACCAACCTGTACGTACAAGGACAGAATAATTTTGAGGAAAGCACACCTGTACTGTTGGAGGAGGACATAAAAGGTTGACGTGAGAAGAAAAAAAGGATGAGAGCTTTTTCTTGACCATCATCTTCTTCATCCTACCTTGAAGCTTATAGCTATGGTAGCTTAAGCCTCTCATGGGTGAGCCAACGTGAAAATTGGTACAGATTAGCTTCTGATGAGGAGACCTAAGTGCGAGACAAAAGGGAATAGAGAGATTCAGTCGAGTTGTCTAGGAATAGTATTCTCCACTTGATTCTTTCTTATTTCTTTCTAAATGCTAGTGGTTACTCTTTGTTTTCTGTTTGTATGGAAGTACACATGATTTCTTGGTTAAATGTTATCTTATTCAATCTTTCTTTTATTGTTTAATCTTGGGGTTTGAATATTTCTTAACACGGAAGTGTTATTGCAGACACTAACATTGGAAAGTGTAGTGACAATTCGAGCCAACAAGCATTACAACGGAAGTTAAATGAGGATTAGAGGAATTTAGTCCACTTGTTCTTAATAGTGCTATATTGCCATCATCAGAAGGTGAGGTTAATGTCCATGTTCAAGTCTCAGATTAAATAGAGGAGTGATGCTTGGTAAGATATACATTGAAATTTATTGCCTCAACAATCTCCTATCCTTTTATACCTTGTGAGCAATTAGTATTCTGCTGAAGATTCATGTTGGGGATCCTAGTTCCTCATTATCATATTTTATATTATTATTGATAAGCCATAAAAGTAACATGTTTTTATTCTCATTCTTGATGCATTTTTCGATGATTTATTATGTGAATTAGTGAATTTGATGCTCCTAATCCTTTAAATTCATGTTTCTATGCTTAGATGAGTATAGGAGAGCGAAATGAGCGAAAAACGAGTCAAAATTGGGAAAAAATAGTTGTTTTCAGAATCCACACGGCTTGGGCATTTCCACACGGCCTGGCCACACACCCATGTGAGCCACACGGGCTGATCACACGCCCATGTGCCAGCCCGTGTCGATTTCAGACCCTGCTTCCCTCTTACGCGGAAAAACACAATTTTTAGAGTTTTTGAGGATTCTAAAGTTTATAAATACATATTAGAAGAGGAATAAAGGAGCACGTAGAGTGGAACGAAGAATTTACTCGAAGAACGCCAACGGATTCAACTCAGAAGCAGGATCTCCTTCAAGATTGAAGATCTCCATTCCATTTCTCTAGAAGTTTTTGGGTTTCTTTATGTTTTGTTGTTTTCCTAATTTTGAGATGTTTTCCTTCCAAATTATAAACTAAATTCCCTAGATACCTAGGGAAGATGAAACCTATGATGGATCTTATTATTTGTTTTCTGAATTACATGATAAATACTTGTTTCTTGTTCTTAATTATGTTTACTTATTTCTTGCTTTAATATTTTCAGGATATTAATTCAAGTGTGATGTGCTTATTTCAGTGGAGCAAAAGTCCCTGTTTAAGAGTATATCTAGCATAATTGGGTGGAGTTGCATACAATCCTAGAAATAGGACGACATAAATCTACTAGATTAGAGTCAAATCTAATAGGGGAATCCATAGATCGAGCTAATGCGACAATAGGGGTTTTAATTAGAAAGAGATTTCAATTAATCAAGTCAGTTGTTTTTATTCTTGAAAGAGATATTAACATAATTTAGGGTTTTCTACGGATCAAGACAAGTGAATTAATCATCTAATTCAGATTTAGAATAATAAGTGAAGTCTAGGTGGATTCTTTCCTGGGTATTGTCTTTCTCTTTGGTTATATTCAAGTATTTTCTCATTTTATTCTCTTTCGTGTTCTTAATAATTAGTTTTAGATTAAAAATAACCCTTTCAATTTGTAGGCTAGATAATAAAAAGATAGTACTTACTAGTACTTTAAGTCCTCGTGGAAACGATATTCTCGACTCACAATTTATCTTCAAGTTATTTCTTCGACAGCTATCCTCACAATTTATCTCGTTTCTATCTAGTTATTGCACTGACATTAATAGACAAAAGACAACCATCCCTGTGGGGTCGATATCCGACAAACTCACATCTGTCTACTTTACTTGCATCGATAGTGTACACTTGCACATTATTGCTATGACGTTAAACAACTGATCAACAAACTTGTCAAGCTGGTAACTTATCATATTAAATTATTATTGATATAATTTATGGTTTAACGCCTATGAACTTACTAAGCATTTGATATGCTTACCTTATTGTTTCCCTTTTCTTTGTAGATTGCTAACTTGTGGAACGTGTCAAGTGGATCGTCGAGAAGCTCACACTATCTCATTGTTAATTTGGTAATCTTTTAAATGTTCTAAAGTCTAGTTATGTGGCATGTATATAGGTGTTATATTTATATGAGTTTACTTTGGATGAATAGTTGTTTTGGACTTGGTTAATGTTTGAATCATGAAGTGTTAATGCTCAAATGTGAGAATCTAACTTGTGTGACTTTGTGTTTGACATTTAAAATTATAAGATGAGTATGAAATGAGGTAGTAAATGTGATGGTAAGAAATGGTAAAATTCATTGATGATTATATTGAATTGATTAAGCAAATTTATTATGTTTTGTTGCTCAAATGAATACATGTTGGATAGATTGAATTAAAATGATGTGGGTTCTTTGGTATGTATTATGGCATGTTTTATGAAGGTGGAATGTTGTGCTAAGTGCACCAAATGTGAAAATTGATTTGGTTGGTTGACGTATGTACCAAAAGGCTTATTTTGTGCCAAAAACAGAGTTCACGTCACGACGTCAAGCGATGGTTGTCGCGATGAGATCTGGGTTTTGGGCCAAGGCGTAATGAGGAACCCCTCACATTGCGACATCATTTTGAAGATTTGCAAAATTAGTCTTAATGTGATTTTGAGTGAATTCTAGAGCATACGTAGGCTCGTATAGACCCGAGAAAGGTTGTATATGATGACTTATGATCTGTATTGGTTGTGTTTGTATGATTTATGTTTACATTACATGTTATTCGACCGAAGTTGCTCCGACAACGATTGTAGCATTCTGTAGATCGGACCCAACAATCGGGTGGAGTGAGGGGTGTTACATAAGCGTACGAGAGAAGAAGGATCTTATTCTTAATCCTCTTGTTCTAAAGTTAGTTTTACCTTCCTATCTTTATTCCTTTTACTTTTCCATTAGCGACATTCTCCCTTGTATGAGTGAACTGGACCTACCTCCTCCATCTTCTCCTTCTTGTGTTACCAGTATCAATAATAATACACTATGTGATTAGCATGATACTTAAATGCATGGTACTCAAATTATATGATAATATTTATGTGGTAATTGAATGTTTTGTTTAGCAACAGTAGATACCTGTAACAGCCCGATTTTGGGGCTAGTCAGAATAATGGTTTTGGGACCACTAATTTGAGGTTGAAGAAAATTATTTTAATATTATTTTATGTGTTATAGCAAGTTTTTAAGGATGCATGAAAGTTTTGGTGCCTTAATTTTAGCGATTGTATGCTTAATTGCTAAAAAGGACTAAATCACATAAAGTGCGAAAGTTCTATTTTACAAGCTAGGGGTGTCTAATAGCTATGAAATATTAAATTAGAGGTCCTTAAAATTCAATTAGACCCTCTAAAGATGATGGCCGACCAAGGGAACCAAGAGAGACAAGAGCATTAAATGAGTCAAAAATTTGGTGGTGTTAGGTGACTAAATGAATAAAATAAGATAAGTAAAGAGAAAGCTATCATCTTTTTAATTTCTCTTCTTCTTCTACCAAAATTTCAGCACGAAACAGGGGTTTTGAAGCTCAAACTTTCAGCCAACATATCCTCTAACAAATCAAGAAGAGCGCGGAAACAACCTTGACCGAGGAAAAGGTAAGGTTACGAACTAAAACGTTGATTAATACATTTTGCACCGAGGTAAGTTTATGTGTAAACGATACATCCTTAATACATATGTTATTACTCATTGGTGCATTGTATGAAATAGATCAATTATGTTTGAGATTGATTGAAATTGATAGATAGTGAATAATTCTCGTATGAACCTCGGAATAGATATGTAAGTGCGAAAAAATATCCGTAAATATTCTTATTGGTGGGCTATGTGCGATACCACCATAATTATTCTTTTTAGTGGGTTGTGTGTGATACCCCCTTATTGTTTATTCACGATGGGTTGTATGCGATACCATCGTTTGTATTATCATTTGGTGGGCTATGTGCGTAACCACCGTAAATATTCTTGTTGGTGGGCTATGTGCGATACCACCCTATTATTGATTAATGGTGGGCTGTATGCGAAACCACTAGGTACTTAGTATTATTCCGAATGGTTCATTGAGAAATTGTCTATGTAAATGTTTCATGTGGCTTTGTGGTGATGAGTACAGGATATGTGAGCAATATAAATGTTATACGGTTGGAAGATGGTAAGAGATGAGATGAGTAAACATGGTTATGAAAATGTGAAATATTCTTGTTTAGTATGAAATGTTATTGACTGATTAGCACATGCTATGATACTTATTGTTTACATGTAAACTTACTAAGCTTAAAGCTTACTCCCTTTCTTTTCCCTTGTTTTATAGTGTCAAAGAGCCGGCTCGGGATACAAAGATAATTTGAAGATCATCCATACTATCAGCTCATCTCTGTATATTAGACTTAGCATTTTGAGTATGGCATGTATAGGGGCTAGACATAGTGAAATGTTTTGTTGTTTTGGCCAAGTGTGTTGGCTCTTTTAAAGATGAACATTTTTGTAAATGGCCATATTTAATGGCTCATTATCATTATATATATGAAAAGATGAGGTTATTTATAAATGTGTATGATACATGATTGAGTTGCTTGGTAAATGGTTGAATGTGATTGATGTTGTATGAGTTAGGGTGATAAAAAGAGCTTGGCAAATAGCCTTGTTCTTGCCCACACGGGTAGGCACACGGGCGTGTGTCTAGGCCGTGTGTGACGCACGGTCAGTCCCATGGGTGTGTGACCAGGTTGTGTGTCCCCCGCATGTTAGTGTTGCAAGTCAGTGTCGACCACGGGCGTGTGCCTAGGTCGTGTGCCCCTTATTTGGTTGCTGACGTCACAAATAGAATACCTAGGTTTCACACACGGGTGATGACATGTGCGTGTCTAGGCCGTGTGGAGGACACGGGCCAAGGACACGGGCGTGTGTCCGGCCATGTGAAAACCCCTGTAGGTTTGAAAAGAAAATAAATTCCACACGAGCTAGGGACATGGGTGTGTGTGACCACACGGGCGTGTCCCATTTCACACGGGCGTGTGGTCCTGTAAAGGCAAAATTTTTCTAAGTATATAAAAGATCCCGGTTTGATTTCGAGGCCCTTCGTTTGCATGTGTAAGGCCTCGTAGGCCCATAATAAGAATGTTATGAAGGTGAATGAAATATTTTATATTGGAATGAAATTTGATAGCCCAAAATTGTATGTTAAAGTGCATTAAGTCCGGTAATGTCTCGTACTCGGTTTCTGCGTTGAATACGGGTAAGGGGTGTTACAATACCTATCTTATCTATTGCTATATTTTGCATATAGAAATAGAACGGGCAAAAGAAAAAAAAAATTCTATTAGTTCATTGCGTTGAGGTATAACCAAGCTCAAATCATAAGAAGCTCGAGTTTTGACATAAAATGTGAAGCTTCATATTTTATTAAATCTTAAAAATTATCTTTAAATTTCGAGTTATGCGATAACTGCATGCGTTTAAATTTTGATTCATACATTTTGAATATGTTTTATATCTTACTTAAGGTAACATTCAATATTTCTGTTGACTGCTAGAGAGATGAAAAGTTTTTATTGATAAGATACTAATACTTTACGAATAAATTAAATTTTTTTAAAGTTTAAAAATCATTTTAAAATCAAGATTATAATTTGTGAACATATGCTGCAATTACTTTAGTTTTAGTGACAAAGTAAAGCTATGGGCTGGTCACCTTTTAGATCACAAATTCCATGGGCCATAAGGAACCCCAATTGTTTCTTAGTCGAATGAGTGGGCTGATTTAGCCTGGGATTGGCTAAAACAAAGCCGGCCAGCCCCAACCATAACCATGGAGGAAAGGCTTACGATTTTCATTGCATAACAGTCTGAAACTCAAAGTCTCACGCACCCAGAAAGAAAGGAACTTTGATTCATACGGTAATCGAGGATTCAAGAACCAATATAGTTAATAACAAGCATTTGGAAGTTTTAGATTGTCTTGAGTTAAAAGTTCGAGTCTTGGAATTTTGCTTATCGTCGATCAAATGGAGGCTGAAAGGTAAAAATACCATTCATCATTAGTTTCCTGCAATTTGTTGTAATAAAAAGAAATTTTGGATTTTTTTTAATTTTTAAATATAGTGCTAATGTATTGTGTTAGGTTGAATTCTCCAAGTACATCCGTAATCACTTTTGAAGTATTGGGTCATCAACTACACTTCTCTCAGGTAATATTTCTTATTTTCTCTTGTGCAGTACTTTTTTTCTTTTTTGAGGTTTTTAGTTGTAGTTATCTTATTGTCTCCTTAAATTTTCCTACAATTGTGGCAGGATCCTAATTCCAAACATTTAGGAACAACAGTTTGGGACACATCAATGGTGTTTGCCAAATTTCTGGTATTCATTTTAATCTTTATTGTGGCTCTTTAACTATTTTAGTGATATTCAAGTTTTTGATGCTGAGGCCTTTTTTTTAGATGAGTTTAAGTTGATGTTGATTGTTAAATACCCATATTTCCGATGGTACAGCACTTAGCTTTCACATTTCATGTTGGCGATATAGCTCTAGTACCAATTGTGAAAAATTGTGCCCAGTTTATAAGGTTTTGCTTGTTTTGACCCGAAAGTCTCACGTTTTTACACCACAAAAGGTATTTTTAAAATTTTTCCAACTATTCTTCTGTATTGAAATTCATGGTGCAAAATTCTTTCATTGTTTAGGAAAAGAATTGCAGAAAGGGAAGGTTTAGCTCGTCTAAACTTAAAGGAAAGCGCATTATTGAACTTGGAGCAGGTTGTGGAGTAGCGGGGTTTGGTGAGTTTTTAATTCTATACATTTAACACTTGTGGTCAGGTTATATTTAGAGGGGAGGTCTTTTATGATTCTGCATTATTTGTTTGGACTGTGCTTAATCTGACTCCACTCTGATTTCCAGGAATGGCATTGCTGGGATGTGATGTAGTTTCTACAGACCAAATCGAGGTTGGGTCATTGTTGAGGAGAAATGTAGAATGCAATACTTCAAGGATATTGCAGATGAATTCTTGTTCAGGTGCCCTTTTTTCAGCTCTTCTAATTTAGTTTACACGATTCATTTTTCGTATATATTTTTTCTTTTGCCCACCAATGTGCCATAACGAACCTTGACTGAACAATTTGGCTTAAGTAATAGCGGAATTATTTGACAATTACCTGGCAATGCTATTGTAGAAATTAATGACATGTTGTACTCTTTATCTCACATTGGTAGCATGATTATTTTAGATTCATTTGGATCAATTAAGGTCGCGGAGTTGGACTGGGGAAATGAAGATCATATAAAAGCTGTTGGTCCACCATTTGACTACGTTATTGGTACAGATGTTGTAAGTTCTCCAGATGCATATATTCTTGTAGTAACGTAAAGCTTTTTGTGGAATAGTTGCAAATGTGGTGTACTGATTTTGCCTTTTAAAGTTTACGCGGAGCATCTCGTGGGACCTTTATTGCAGCCAATAATCGCATTATCGGGCCCCAAAACCACAATTATGGTATGATACCTTTTCGGATTTTCTGTTTGAAATTGATTTATTCAGCGATGGAACTCATTGTTGCTTTTAAACTTTCTGTTTAGTTGGGTCATGATATCCGTTCTACTAGTGTCCACGAGCAGATGCTTCTGACCTGGAAAAATTTCTTTGAAGTGAAGATTGTCTCAAAAGCCAAGGTACACAATTTATCCACTTTTTGAATTTGAAATGAAACGCACAAGATTTATTTTCTGTCGTTCTTGATGTCAACTCAGAGACCACCGCTGTGAACAGCCGGCACGGTCATTTTTGGTTAATAAATGTGTATTGATATTCTGATGACCAATTCAAGGACACCCCCTCCCCCCTTATCTTCTAGCGAAACATGTCAAAACTCTTCTATTTTTGATTCTATCGACAGGTTTGAGCCTCAGATAAGATATTCTTCTAACTTTGTTTGTTTCGGAACTCTTACTCATTTCATGCAGATGGACAGTAAGTACCAACATCCGGGTATTCAACTCTTCATTATGGGACTAAAGCCCTCACCTGTTATGGCAGACAGTGCTGTTACGCAGAGAAGCAGGAGAAAACGGATTGGGGAAATGACCACCAAGTTAACAAGACTAAAAGTAGCTCTTCGGTTGATTATATCTCCCGGTGACGAGACTCCCTGATGGGAAGCTTAGTGCATGGTACACAAGAAGATATGGCTCGATGGCTGCTCGACTTCTACGAGACATAAAGATAACTTAAAATTTTCCGGTATTGTTGTGTTAAATTTTTCTCCACTGTTATATTCCTCGTGCTGCAAGTTTATTTCTTGAAATGGTGATATAACGGGTCATGTTAGTTTTCTGTTACAACGTTGACATTTTAGTTTCCAAAATGTAACAAATTGATAACATTAATAATCATATCTTAACATATTGAAGTTTAGTGTCTAAAAAGTAATTCAAATTATATATAAGTGATTAAATATGTAATTCATCCAATTTTAAATTGGGACGGAAGAGTTTAACATAAAATATTTTGTAAAATTTTAAAAGTGCCAGAAAAAATATTTTGAAATTAATTTTGAAGTTGAATGTTGTATCATATTCGAAGCAAATTGAGTTCAAATATATATAATAAAGAGGTTAATATGTTATTTAATAGGATGTTAAATTTGGTACAAGATTTTTATTCTAATTTGATATTTGAGTTTAATTTTAATGTTTAATTTAATACTTTAAATTTTTTCTATATATTTACCAAATATTTATTCAATTGTATAATCGCACGTATGTTATTTTCAATTTTCCTATTCTCTAGATGGGAAGTGAAAAACATCAAAGTACAAAAAGAGAAGAAACCGAAAATTTTTGGTAAAATTTGGGTAATTGAATTAAAAAAAAAGCATTAACAAATCTGGAGAATAATGTGGCATTTAATTGGTTTAAATAAGCTTATATTCTCCTAATAATTACATAATAAATGATTACAACTTATATTTACATATATAAATACCATTGGTTTTTCCTTTGAACACTAGAAAAAAGAAATTAAAAAAGCACATACAAAACAGAGATGGGAAGAAAAAAAACTAAAAATCCAAAGATTGGAAGACCTGAAAGCAAGACAAGCAAAATATTCAAAGCGTAAAACAGGAATTCTAAAGAAAGCTAAAGAACTTAATATATTGTGTGAAGTTGATGTTTCCCTTCTACTTTCTTCCCCATTTGGTAGACCAGCCCTTTTTGTTGGTTAAAATTCCAAGTAAATTACTTCATTCTATTTTTTTCCATTATTTGTATTGATATTATTTGTTTCTTTTACAATTAAAATTTCAGTTTCATCTTCCTTATTTTAGCTTTATTTTTTATTTTCTTTTCTAAATTTTTTTAAAATGGTCAAATCAGTGGGTTAACACGCCCATGTTCCTAGTCCATGTGGAATTTATTTTCACTTCGAACCTACAGGGGTTTTCACACGGTGGGGCACATGCCCGTGTCCTCCACACGACCTAGACACGCCCGTGTCCTCACCCGTGTGTGAAAACCTGAGTATTCTATTTATGACGTCAGTAACCTTATAAGGGGCACACGGCCTAGGCACACGCCCATGTGTCTAGTCCATGGTCGACACTGACTTGCAACATTAACATGCAGGGGACACACGGCCTAGTCACACACCCATGGGACTAGTCGTGTGTCACACACGGCCTAAACACACGCCCATGTGTCTACCCGTGTGGACCAATTCAAGGCTATTTTCCAAGCCATTTAATCACCCTAACTTGCACACATTCACACATCATCACATATCATTCTCAAACCATCAGTTATAATACTTAAACTTTCACATTTTAACCATGAAGACCAAACTATCTTCCTATATACGAGGGAGCTTTCTCGCTAGCATAAATACAAACGACATAAGCCATCATACGTGGCTATACACAATTGATCCATCAATCGTTATAGGCCAACACTTTTGGCTACATTAACGATGACCTAGTTAAACAAAAGATAAGATCCCTATACATGCCATATCTCAAGAAAACTTGAAAACTTATACCCAAGTGACTGCTCGATAGTATGAAAGCATCTCCAGTGATCTCCAACCCGAGCTAGTTAAGTTAACCTATAAGAGATAGGAAAGGAAGAGGAGTAAGAAATAACGCTTAGTGAATTCATATGCAAATATAAATCAACTATTGACATTCATTTATTTTACCTCACCACAAAGGTATTATAATGAGTTTTAAATTTAAGCTCATGGTTACTCATTCAATCATTCGTAATGCTTACTCATTCCAAACCTTCACATATCACAAATATATAACATAAAATGTTATTCACCTTTACTAGCATTTAAATCCTGCATTTATCACCACAAAGCCACATGCAAAATTTTACTTAGTCAAGTTTCTCGAAATCACCTAGGAATAATAATAAATAAGGTGGTATTGCACACAACCCACTATTAATACTATAACACGATGGTATCGCACACAACCCATCGATAACAACAATAAGGTGGTATCGCACATAGCCCACCATTGATAATAAATTTGATGGTATCACATACAACCTATCGTAAATAAATATTAAGGTGGTATCGCACACAGCCCACCATTTAATTACACATTCACAAATATTTATCCACATTCTTTATCCTATTTTGAATGCTCATCTACAATAATCATTCACATTCACAAAATGCGTTAATAACATATGCAATCAAGAGGCTTCGCTTACACATGAATTACCATGGGTTCGTCACATACCGAATTCACTTCAAATGAGTTCTGGGCACATACCTGTACTACTCATGACATGTCCACATACTTTCTCATTTTCAACATAATCGTTGAATCATTCAAAATGCTAAAGGATACTCTCGAGTCTCATACATTTAGTATTATATCAACATCATATTCCCGATAGGGTCTTACATGAAATATCATATTGATGCCATGTCCTTGACATGGTTTTATACGAAATCTCACACCGAGGCCATATTCCAAATATGGTCTTACATGTGACCTTAATTATCGTAGTATTATGATATTTACCTTCCATTCTATGTTTAAGTTCAATTGGAGATTTTCATTTCTTGACATCTCGTCAAAACGTATTTAATATATATTGGTAAAGACAATATACAATTCATTCAACATTGAAATATTAAATACCTCACATGAGATTGCATTATTTGCACATGAACTTACCTCGATACCAAAAAGGGTAAAAACGAACCTATTTGTCCACGTTTCTCTTTTCTCCCATTCTAGGTCCGAATCTTGTTTGCTTTGATCTATAACAATAAAATTTACCCATTTAATCACCACACTAATCAATACATTCAAAAATTTCTACTTTGGCAAAATTATGATTTTGCCCCTAGGCACGTATATCGATTTTCACCCAATTTCTTTGTTTTTCAACGTAGCCGATTCATATTCCCTTCTATAGCAACTTAAGATTTCAACTATTGCACACATTTACCACTTATTTCACAACTTTTACAAAAAGGTCCTTTTAGGTGTTTTCATGGTAACACCTTTCACAAAAGTTGTTCATCTAACAACTAAGACTCATTTTCTTCCATAAAAATGCAACAAACAACATGAAATCTCTCATGGAAAGTCCCTAGAATCAACCATTTTGCAAAATAGTCTCCTCATTAGCTAGCTCAAGCTTTGAGGGTTCCAAAGTACAAAAATCATCAAAAATAATTATCAAGATGACTTACTTGTAGAGGTGAGGAGTTGCTAAAATTTTTCAAGCTTCCATGGCTGTTTTCTTTGAGAAATTTCGGTGGAGGGAAGGGAAAGAAAAGATGATATCTTTTCTTTTCTTTATTTTATTTTATTCTAGACAATTTACCACCAAAACCTCACCTAATTTCTTTTAAATATTATTTCTTTGTCCCGTATGATCAGCTATTAAACTTAGAAAGGTCTAATTGCACATTAAGGACCTCCAATTAATATTCCTTAGCTATTAGACATCTCTAGCCAATAAAATAGAATTTTCACACTTTATGCGATTTAGTCCTTTTTCGCGATGAAGCATGAAATCGCTAAAATTAAAGTACCAAAATTTTCATGCAACCTTATAAACATGCCATAACCCATGAAATAAAATTAAAATAATTTTCTCTGACCCCGGATTAGTGGTCCCGAGACCACTGCTCCGACTAGCCCCTAAATTAGGCTGTTACAATTCTCCCCCTTAGGGATTTTCGTCCCTGAAAATCTTACCAAGAGAAATTGCTTTCAACATTCATGAAATGTTTCCACCAACTTTTCAAAATCACAAATTGATTTATCCTCGTATCTCTTGCTAATGACTTTTAAACTTTAGTACACACTATTGAAGCACATCTTTAAAATCTAAATTACTCTCTCTTTGGGGCACATATACTCAATAATCTATCAATTGTGAACTCTGCACATGCTAAAATGATCATCCAGATCTTCACCAAATAATTTACTACAATCTGAATGACATCCTCCTTTTTGGGAAGTCATGCCAACCCAAATTCAAAGTCTATAGTATTATCAACTCATTTTCTCCCTGAAATCTCCACTAACTATAATAGTCCTAAATACTCTTGAAATTCAGCTAATACCTGTCGACAAATCGACATCTGGTTATAAACTCAAAAATATCGTGATATACATATACACTCACTAGAACACCTACTCATATGACTGCTCCTTCAATTATTCTTGGATGAACAGACGTGCTACCACCAAGTCTCATACTAAATCTTCTACGTAAGTTTTCGACTTATTTAAATTACCATTCACCATCACTCTTATGAACTTCTCTGTTTCACAAGGAAAACTCGCTTTAGCATTTAACATTGCTAAAATTAGGATATTATCAACTAAGGTCAATCGAGTAACCAACTCGCATCGATTAAACAAGGATTTTTCCATCCAGACATCTGTACTACATCTGCTTCTCAAAAGACAACTCAATAACTACACACATTCTTTTTCTACAATAGCTCAAACCATCATCACTATCTTACATTCAAAATTTTCTGCAACATTAGATACTTTAGCTCATCAGGATTCAGAAAGCACACGATACTTTCCATAGATCATACTATATCATCGAATTCACAACACAGACATAAAAGTGATCATCTCTGAATCACCAGTCTAGCAGTTCTTTTTTATGTAACCTTAACCATCTAAAGATACAAACTATCTCTTAACACTATGGTATTAAGACATTTTCCAATTTATTCAATAACACATCACTGAACATCATAAATTCCCTTTTTCGATTCAAACTGAACTCAGAACTAGAACTTTCAGTTAATAATACCTTCAATAGCTTTCGACTTTACTATCCTGCAACAGACCATTCAAACTTTCATAAAGGTGATACTTTTCAATCCGAACAACTTCAACTTGTAATTTACATCATTCGGTTAGAATATTTCAATAGACATATCTCTGTATTATGCTTCCAAAAATCTAATTTCCTCATTCAGACTATCCGGCTTCATACTCGTGAATACACATAATTTATTCTCTTTATTGAGGCATGCTTAAATATACACATAACTCGAATCATATATCAACAATCAATCTACTCTTTTCTTCATACTGAGAATACAGTTCAAACACACAATCCTTTGAATTCCTCTTGTTATGCTAATCATAAACCTTTGCTATCGTCTTAGCTCAGAATAACAAGGATATCTCGATTGAATGCATTGACTTTAATTCGGCTTACTTAAAAAGTCAACCACACAACTTGAAACTTGTGATTTCACTACTTATACTTTTGTCAATATTAACTTCTTATACGAAAATTAGAGGTATCCAAATACCAGATTTATCACTTTTCTATGATCGAACTAAAAGCGTAATCATTGTAGATATAACTATCACAAATGAAAAATACACTTTAAAGATAAATCATGATCAGTAGAAACATAAGAATAGTCTCACATAAAATTTTTATCATCGACTTCACTCCAAAATATCAAAATAGAATTACGAAGAGATAAAGAAATGCCGATTGCGAACCAATCAAATCGACAACAATTTCGTCTAATTTTACAATCAGCTAACATTCTCACAGGATCATAATTTCATAAAAATGAACAACCACATAATCCCTGAAGGGAAGTAGATATCTATACAGAATACTCAAAGAGATCGTTATAATCTATTCAACCATTGATTGTCATAGTCAAACATTTTTACAGCTCAAATATTGTTTCTCTAACCATTTCTGTCATCATAAACCCTTTATTATTCCTTTCACTAATGAACATCAATTCGGGAAGATCTCGGTAAGTACATACCTTAGGCTTCATGCTCATCCGGGGCGAATAGTCGAGACTAGCTTTTTCTTTACTCGTAACATTGCATAATCGGTGTAATCTTTACAACATTTTAATGTTCTTCTCAAAACTGTTTTCACTTTCCAACTACTTTCATCTGTATACACATTACTGATTGTTTCACCACCGAACTCTTTAGTTTCACACTTATGAACTTATTCAACTCGACTCTCATAAAAATCTCGTTATAAATCAACACTGGTAAGGGGGTGAGGTCGTAAAGCCCCTAACTTGCCTCTCATGACTACACACATATGACTTAACATTCATCATTAACGAAATATCATCGTAATTACACAACTCGCCCCAAGCGATTTTTTCACACTTACTCATGTTACAAACGTTTCTATCACCCATGATTTCAAACAGTGGTTTTACTTACTCAATCTCCATATTAATATCTATTCAAGTACTCAACATTTAACCCCAATTTCTCTTACCATCGTTTATCAAATTAGAGAACGTCTTACGGGTTTGAGTACGTCGTTTACTTGATTGCCACAGTCCAACTATGGTTTTACTCATATCACAATATCATAGCCTAGTTATAATCTTACATGTCATGATGCCATAGTCTTGCTATGGTTTTCCACGAAATCCCATATCAATACCAATGCCATATCCTAGATACAGTCTTACATGGAAACACATGTCGATGCTAGTGCCATATCCTAGATATGGTCTTACACGATATCGTACGTCGATGTCATGCTCTAGACATGGTCTTACACGATTTCATACCGAAGCCAGGTCCCAGACGTAGTCTCACACGGAATCACTATTCGATGCCGATGCTATATCCCAGATATGGTATTATACGGAATCTCACAATAAGTATCGATGCCATATCCCGGATATGGTCTTATACGATTCTCATATTCAATACCGAAGCCATATCCCAGATATGGTCTTATACGGGATCATGTATCGATGCCAATGCCATGTCCCATACATGGTCTTATATGGGATCGCATGTACTACCATGGTCTAACCATGGTCTTATCCATCATTTCTTCCTTGAGCGGTCGTACTCATCTCCTGCGTTCTACTTCATTTAACTTCCCAGTTTAACTCCTACACTATTCTAATATTTGTGGATTCATAACAGAGTCATAAAACAAAACATTATACAACCTCTAATTTAACAGTCACACATGAGATTCAACTATGTGGACATACGGATTATACATTATTCAAACAAATGTACATACACACATATCCCGTCACTGGGTAAGTTTACTCATCATATTCACTTAATCAAACATGTTGAGCATATTACACCGTATGCATGTCGAACCAACATGGATAGACTTATCACCATATAACTTTCATTTCGTTCCATATTTTTCACATTCCTCAACTTATGATTATCTCTTTTCGTACCTTGTTACACATATGTTATAAACTTCCATTCATACCTTTCTGAATTTCATCACATCATAAGCACATTTCAATTATCTAATTATCATTTTCAGCATTATCGAAAATAGCTCGGTTGGGAATCATCTCTGTCTTAACAAAGTAATTTCACTAGAGCCGGGAGATATCACACTATTATGAGTACTAATATGGCATGTATAGCTAAACTCTCGTACGCTAGGTTAGTCCGAGAACCGACTAAACCATAGCTTTGATACCACTAAATGTAACACCCTTTACACGTATTCAACGCCGGAATAGAGTATGAGGCATTATCGGACTTAACTTGCATGAACATACAACTTTGGGTTTAAAATTTCATTTCCAATGTGCATAACATCCTTATCATGGGCCTACGACGCCTTAAACATACATTCGGAAGGTCTCGGAATTTAACCGGCAACTTTCACGCACTTAGAAAAATTTTGCCTAAACAAGGGCCACATGCTCGTGTGGGCAGGCCGTGTGGTCACACACGCCCATGTTCCTAGTCCATGTGGAATTTATTTTCACTTCGAACCTACAGGGGTTTTCACACGGTCGGGAACACGCCCGTGTCCTCCACACGGCCTAGACACGCCGGTGTCCTCACCTGTGTGTGAAAACCTGTGTATTCTGTTTATGACGTCAGCAACCTTATAAGGGGCACACGGCCTAGGCACACGCCCGTGTGTCTAGTCCGTGGTCAACACTGACTTGCAACATTAACATGTAGGGGACACACAGCCTAGTCACACACCCATGGGACTAACCGTGTGTCACACACAGCCTAAACACACGCCCGTATGTCTACCCGTGTGGACCAATTCAAGGTTATATTCCAAGCCATTTAGCCACCCTAACTTGCACACATTCACACATCATCACATATCATTCTCAAACCTTCAGTTATAATACTTAAATTTTCACATTTTAACCATGAAGACCAAACTATCTTTCCATATACGAGGGAGCGTTCTCGCTAGCATAAATAAAAACGACATAAGCCATCATACGTGGCTATACACAATTGATCCATCAGTCAATATAGGCCAACACATTTGGCTACATTAACGATGACTTAGTTAAACAAAAGATAAGATCCCTATACACGCCATATCTCAAGAAAACTTGAAAACTTATACCCAAGTGACTGCTTGATAGTGTGAAAGCATCTCCAGCGATCTCCAACCCGAGCTAGTTAAGTTAACCTATAAGAGATAGGAAAGGAAGAGGAGTAAGCAATAACGCTTAGTATTGCATATAAATCAACTATTGACATTCATTTATTTTACCCCACCACAAAGGTATTATAATGAGATTTACATCTAAGCTCATGGTTACTTATTCAATCATTCATAATGCTTACTCATTCCAAACCTTCACATATCACAAATACATAACGTAAAACATTGTTCACCTTTACTAGCATTTAAACCCTGCATTTATCACCACAAAGCCACATGTAAAATTTCACTTAGTCAAGTTTCTCGAAATCACCTCGGAATAATAATAAATAAGGTGGTATCGCACACAGCCCACCATTAATACTAAACACGATGGTATCACACACAGCCCATCGATAACAATAATAAGGTGGTATCTCACATAGCCCACCATAGATAATAAATACGATGGTATCACGCACAACCCATCGTAAATAAATATTAAGGTGGTATCGCACACAACCCACCATTTAATTACACATTCACATATATTTATCCACATTCTTTTTCCTATTTCGAATGCTCATCTACAATAATCATTCGCATTCACAAAATGCATTAATAAGTATAACATATGCAATCAAGAGGCTTTGTTTACACATGAACTTACCATGGGTTCATCACATACCGAATTCACTTTAAATGAGTTCTGGGCACATACCTGTACCACTCATGACATGTCCACATACTTTCTCATTTTCAACATAACTGTTGAATCATTTAAAATGCTAAAGGATACTCTTGAGTCTCATACATTTAGTATTATATCAACATCATATTCCCGATAGGGTCTTACATGAACTATCATATCGATGCCATGTTCCTGACATGGTCTTATACGAAATCTCACACCGAGGCCATATTCCAAATATGCTCTTACACGTGACCTTAATTATCGTAGTATTATGATATTTACCTTCCATTCTATGCTTAAGTTCAATTGGAGATTTTCATTTCTTGACATCTCGTCAAAATGTATTTAATATGTAACATCCCGAAATTGGGCCTAGTAGGATTGGGCTTGGGCTTAGGAGTGTTTAAAATCTTCAGGATTAAGAGAATGGTGTTTTTGCAAATTGGATTTATTAGTTAAGTGGATTTGGAAGGTTACGTGGTTTTTATGAATTCTCGGGTTTAATTGGGTTTTAGGAAAAATTAGAGTATTATTTTTATTATTTGTGTTGGCTCGGGTATGAATTTTGTGTGTTTAGCCTAGTTTTGTGAAGGCTTGATTTTATTTAGGAAGCTAGAATAATTCTTAGTATTGTATATTTAATGAAGTGGATTAGGTGAACTTGACACTTAAGTTAATTTAAGTGTTAAACTTAGCACATGAGGAGCTAGTGGCAAGATGGTTAGGATGCATGGAAGGTTGCTTGAGGGAAGTGGTTCGAGTTGCATGGATTACATTGGGAAGACTTTATTTTTATGTATCCTTAGCATTAAGTGTCGGTCAAGCTCTAATTATGGTAGGTTGGACTTTCAATTTTTATGGCAAGTTGAATATTAGTTTAGGAAAGCATGTATTTGGGGATAAGAATCTTAAGATTTATGGTAGGATGGTGGGACAAAAGGCTTGGATGATGGGGAGTGTTTTGGAAACTAATCTTAGGCCATTAGTCCATGAATGTGGACGGCATGTGTGGCTAGGGGGGTGGCCGAATGTTGATAGGAAGTTTGGGGGGGAATTGGTTGGCCATTTTAGCATTTTTGTGCACCTTTTTGCTTTTTCTTTTCCTCTCCAAAGCTATCCTCCTTAGCCGAATGTACCTTGATCTTTAGGTGCAATTTTGTTATGTTTTAGCTATTATTTTGTTGGAACCAAATCCTATTTTTCTTTCTTTCATTTATCCTCTTGAAACCGAAACTACATTTGAACTTTGTGCACTTTCTTCTTGGGTAAACTAGGTGTTGGCCGAACTTCTTTCTCCCATTTCTCTCTTTTCTTTCTTTCGATATTGTTCAAAACCACACTTCTTTTACTTTCTTCTTGACCGAATCTCTTTCTTCCCCATTCCTCTTGATTTTTCTTTCATTGGTTGCTAAAGCCGAATCATCCTTCTTCCCTTTTCATTTTTCCTTGCCAAACTAGTTCTTCATCTCTTTTGAGCCAAATATCTATTGTTTTCTTCATTCAAAAAAACCATAGCCGAAACTTCTCATATCTTTTATATTTTGCCTTGGCTGAATATCATCAAGGGTAGGATTTCATTTGGTTTTCTTCAATCGATTTTGGAAGATAGGTAAGTGTTCATGGCCGAATTTCCTATATTTCTTTTCCCTTTTCTATGCCGTTTTCTTGTGGGCAAAGGCCGAATTTTTGGGCATTGTTTGCAAGGTTCTAACTATTTTAGGAACCGATTATTCTTTTAGGCTCTTGGGACTTTGGAAGCAATTGATCTAAGCCTTATATTCCTAGCAAACAAAGTTGGTAAGTCAAGTGGTAAGGACTCATGTCGATTCATTATTCTTTTGTGGTTGAAAAACCAAAGGCTTTTGGGATTAAGGTGTGATGTTGGCCGAATGGTATTGCTTATAGTTGTGGTTTGGCCGAATGTAGGACAAGGTGATCTAGTACGGTAGATCGGGTCTTCGGATTTTAGTACTTGCGTTAGCGACAGGTGTGTACCTTACACACTTTATAATTCGGGTTATGTATATTATTTATGAATAACTAATCATATTATTAAAGTGGAAAGTTATAAGATCTTGATATGATACCATGATGGGTATAAGCAAGGATTCGGGTAAGTCCGTTTCGATACGACTCTTGCAAAACGATGTATGATGATACGATTTATGATATATTTGTTATGAGATTCCTAATAAAGCATGTTGACATGATTTGTATATCTATTGCATTGGTATGGGTGATATGAGAGGAGGGGGAAGGATTTGATATCCGTGTCTTTGGGACACCAGAGGTTTGGCACCTCCAGTGGTTTGGTACCACAATATATTTTGTGTCTTTGGGACACCAGAGGTTTGGCACCTCATAGCGACTCGTCCCAGTGGTTTCGCACCACCGTGGGTTGGCCCCACTTTGATGTATTGGGATTGTCGCCAGTGATTTGGTATCACACGTGGGTTGGCCCCACACTTGGTTCGTTGATATTTTGTGTCTTTGGGACACCAGAGGTTTGGCACCTCATAGAGACTCGTCCCTGTGGTCTAGCACCATCGTGGGTTGGCCCCACTTTTGAGATATGGGATCGTCGCCAGTGATTTGGTATCACACGTGGGTTGGCCCCACAACTTGATTATTCGTGACTTCGGGTCACCAGTGATTTGGTATCACATTATTGGATATCGTGACTTTGGGTCACCAGTGGTTTGGCACCACCAGTGGTTTGGTACCACACGGGGTAGAAAAGGAGTTATGGATGGCTAGGTTGGGTGCATTTTATATATATAAATATATACATTGCTTGGTTATAAAATTGTGTAAGAATGTTGCATCAAACGGGGGAAGGATTTATGCACTGAGTCTTGGTGACTCACCTTCTCCCTTATCTTTTCAGGTGACTCGTAGATCGCGGATGAGGAGCCGGATGAGCTCGAGGAGGCCATGCAATTAAAAACTTGGTTTTACATAAACTTCCATTTGGGTACTTTATTTTATTTCAATTTGGTTTTCACCTTTATATGGATTTGTAATAAGGCCTCTTTAATTATGTTTTGGATTATTTATATGCTTTGGATATGTTTCAAATATGGCTTATAAATTATTTGGTTAATTTAATAATTGAGCTCAAAGTTTTCTAAAATTATAAACATGCAAGGGTTTTAAAATCTTACCATCGGGTAATTTAAATCGTTTAATAGTAAAATATAAATTAAGTGTTTTCCACAATTTAAATGATTTCCAAATATTAAGTGTCTACATTCAAATGCAAATGGTTTTCAAAGTAATAAATTCGAATTTTCTTAAAATGATTTTCTAACCTATGATTTATCAACTAAGCTTTAAAGTTTTATTTATGTAATTTCAAATTAAATTATCAGTTTAAACTTATTATACACCTGATTTCTACAAATATAAATTTTTCAAAGAGTTTTTCATTAATATTTAAATGTTTATTCGATTCTCTACAAAACGTTTTCCTCTGTGACATACCAGATTCGGTCGTGGCGTATTGACCGGGTTTGGGGTGTTACAAATTGGTATCAGAGCTAAGTTCAAAGGCTCGGCTGTGGGCTCAAGGCCCAAAATGTTTTAAAATATAGTCTTAAAATGTTTTTGTTTGAAATTATATGGTTTGAAAGGCATGGCACCGAGACTCCGGCACCAATCCGCCCGGGTAAGTACTTCAAACTGTTGCTTTTGATGATATGATGATGATGGCATGACTGTATAGTAGTAGGAACTACTCTAGAGACCCAAAACTATAGGTTGGATGTACTCGCGAAACAACTTCTTATTAAAACTATTCATAAATCTGTGTTTTAAAGATAGTGGAATAATGACTAATGCATAAAACTTTTAAATTAGATAAGTCGAGACGTTAGACATGAGCACTCGAGATCGTGGTCGTCATGGACGTGGCAAAGGCCGAGGTGTTAGGGCTAGATCTTCGGCACCGAGGCATATTTTCGAAAAGAGGCGTTAGCATCGCTAGTGGTTGAGACGGGGTCTCATGATCGAGTTGGGATTGATGAGCTGACTCAGATAGTTAAGGAAGTATTGGAGGAGGTTAGGAGTATGCTTGAGATGCGGGACTAAGGAGCATAAGGCTCGGGATTGTTTCCTCACTCTCAAGTCATGTATGTTTTGGTTGGAAGTGATGATTGAATGTAGGAAAATTTTTGGTATAAGTGGTAGATAACGGTTTGCTATTGTGGATTAGATGTTTGGTTGTGTGAAAAAGGATTCAAGATTATGTTAAAAAGTACATTGTGGTTTTTAAGGGCAGAGTGCGCAGCGAAAGCATAGTGGTGTGATTTGAGCAGTGTGTTGGAAATTTCGAGGACGAAATTTTTTTTAGGAGGGTAGAATTGTAACATTCCGAAATTGGGCCTAGTAGGATTGGGCTTGGGCTTAGGAGTGTTTAAAATCTTCAGGATTAAGAGAATGGTGTTTTTGCAAATTGGATTTATTAGTTAAGTGGATTTGGAAGGTTACGAGGTTTTTATGAATTCTCGGGTTTAATTGGGTTTTAGGAAAAATTAGAGTATTATTTTTATTATTTGTGTTGGCTCGGGTATGAATTTTGTGTGTTTAGCCTAGTTTTGTGAAGGCTTGATTTTATTTAGGAAGCTAGAATAATTCTTAGTATTGTATATTTAATGAAGTGTTAAACTTAGCACATGAGGAGCTAGTGGCAAGATGGTTAGGACGCATGGAAGGTTGCTTGAGGGAAGTGGTTCGAGTTGCATGGATTACATTGGGAAGACTTTATTTTTATGTATCCTTAGCATTAAGTGTCGGTCAAGCTCTAATTATGGTAGGTTGGACTTTCAATTTTTATGGCAAGTTGAATATTAGTTTAGGAAAGCATGTATTTGGGGATAAGAATCTTAAGATTTATGGTAGGATGGGGGGACAAAAGGCTTGGATGATGGGGAGTGTTTTGGAAACTAATCTTAGGCCATTAGTCCATGAATGTGGACGGCATGTGTGGCTAGGGGGTGGCCGAATGTTGATAGGAAGTTTGGGGGGGAATTGGTTGGCCATTTTAGCATTTTTGTGCACCTTTTTGCTTTTTCTTTTCCTCTCCAAAGCTATCCTCCTTAGTCGAATATACCTTGATCTTTAGGTGCAATTTTGTTATGTTTTAGCTATTATTTTGTTGGAACCAAATCCTATTTTTCTTTCTTTCATTTATCCTCTTGAAACCGAAACTACATTTGAACTTTGTGCACTTTCTTCTTGGGTAAACTAGGTGTTGGCCGAACTTCTTTCTCCCATTTCTCTCTTTTCTTTCTTTCGATATTGTTCAAAACCACATTTCTTTTACTTTCTTCTTGACCGAATCTCTTTCTTCCCCATTCCTCTTCATTTTTCTTTCATTGGTTGCTAAAGCCGAATCATCCTTCTTCCCTTTTCATTTTTCCTTGCCAAACTAGTTCTTCATCTCTTTTGAGCCAAATATCTATTGTTTTCTTCATTCAAAAAAACCATAGCCGAAACATCTCATATCTTTTTTATTTTGTCTTGGCCGAATATCATCAAGGGTAGGATTTCATTTGGTTTTCTTCAATCGATTTTGGAAGATAGGTAAGTGTTCATGGTCGAATTTCCTATATTTTTTTCCCCTTTTCTATGCCGTTTTCTTGTGGGCAAAGGCCGAATTTTTGGGCATTGTTTGCAAGGTTCTAACTATTTTAGGAACCGGTTATTCTTTTAGGCTCTTGGGACTTTGGAAGCAATTGATCTAAGCCTTATATTCCTAGCAAACAAAGTTGGTAAGTCAAGTGGTAAGGACTCATGTCGATTCATTATTCTTTTGTGGTTGAAAAACCAAAGGCTTTTGGGATTAAGGTGTGATGTTGGCCGAATGGTATTGCTTATAGTTGTGGTTTGGCCGAATGTAGGACAAGGTGATCTAGTACGGTAGATCGGGTCTTCGGATTTTAGTACCCCTAAAATTATGATTTTGCCCCTAGGCTCGTATATCGATTTTCATTCAATTTCTTTGTTTTTCAAGCCTATCCGATTCATATTCCATTCTATAGCAACTCAAGATTTCAACAATTACACACATTTACCACTTATTTCACAACTTTTACAAAAAGGTCATTTTAGGTGTTTTCATGGTAACACCTTTCACAAAGTTGTTCATCTAACAACTAAGACTCATTTTCTTTCATAAAAATGCAGCAAAAAACATGAAATCTCTCATGGCAAGTACTTAGACTCTTAACCATTTTGCAAAATAGTCCCCTCATTAGCTAGCTCAAGCTTTGGGGGTTCCAAAGTACAAAAATCATCAAAAATAATTATCAAGATGACTTACTTGTAGAGGTGAGGAGTTGCTAAAATTTTTCAAGCTTCCATGGCCGTTTCCTTGAGAAATTTCGGTGGAGAGAAGGGAAAGAAAAGATGATATCTTTTCTTCTCTTTATTTTATTTTATTCTAGACAATTTACCACCAAAACCTCACCTAATTCATTTAAATATTATTTCTTTGTCCCGTATGATCAGCTATTAACCTTTGAAATGTCTAATTGCACATTAGGGACCTCCAATTAATATTCCTTAGCTATTAGACATCTGTAGCCAATAAAATAGAACTTTTGCACTATATGCGATTTAGCCCTTTTTCGCGATTAAGCATGAAATCGCTAAAATTAAAGTACCAAAATTTTCATGCACCCTTATAATCATGCCATAACCCATGAAATAAAATTAAAATAATTTTCTCCGACCCCAGATTAGTGGCCTCGAGACCACTACTCCGACTAGCCCCTAAATCAGGATGTTACAGTATGCAAATGTCACGTGTCAAGATTTACGCTTAGATTTATACATAAAATGATTTTGATTGTGTGCAAAAATATCACGTGTTGAAAATTATTGTGATTGTGTATATAAATATCAAGTGTCTAGGTTTATTTTGATTCTCTATGTAAATGTCGAGTGTCGAGATTGATGCACAATTTAATACATAAATTGATTTTGATTATGTATATAAATGTCATTTGTTGAGATTTATTTTGATTGTATATGTAAATGTCACGTGTTGATATTTATGTGCATATCATTGTATGAATCGATTTTAATTATGTACACAAATGTTACGTGTCAAGATTTAAACACTTATCAACACATGAATCGTGATGTAATAGATGATTAATTATTCCAATAATAAAATATGTGATATTGTAATGATAGAGACTAGAGAAATGCAAATAATGTCGAAGAGCTAGACCAAATAAAGATGATGGAGGATCATCTCATTGCATCTCTTAACGAACATAGAAGCAGGAAAGTACAGTCTGTAATAGCCCAAATTTCAGCGATGTAGGAAATAGTGATTTGAGACCACCAAATCCAGAAATTGAAATTGTAAATTATATTATTTAATATTTACGAGCCAAATGTAGCTTTTAAAAGATTTTTGAAATAGTAAATTGTGTTTTATAAAGATTTATTTAGTTAAGAAATTGAAAAAAAGAGGTATTAAGATCTCGGTGTTATAAACCGAGCCATAAATATTTTTATGAATTTTTACAGAGTGTCAATAAGGTAGTATTAAAATTTTGTCAGAAAATTTTAGCGTTTCGGTAGTCAATTAGATAAAAAGGACTAAATTGAAAAGGTGCAAAACTTGCTAAAGTCATTAAATAGCTTAACCATTAAATAAGGAAGGACTAAAAGGTAAAATGAACCATTTTAAAATGTCTGAGGCGGCATAGCGTGAAAAAAATCAAAGATTTTCATATGAAAAGGACAAAATTGGAATTTTAACAAAAGTTACATGGCCAAAGTTGATTTTAATGATTTCTAGGCCATTTCTTCTTCAACTTTCTGTCACAAACAACCATGGAAGAGGGTTTTGAGCTGATCTTTCATATTTTAGCTTCAAGTAAGTTCAATTCTTTCTTTTTCCGTGAAATTTTTATAGTTTTGGACTTACAATTAGGTCCAACTTAGTATTCTATTAGTGTTTGATTTTGTTGAAAATTTTGGAAGTTACCATTGATAAGTTCATATGATTTTTGTTATTTGATGATGAAATTGAGATGTTAATGGATGTTTAAAGGTGTTTTATTAAAGAATTTTGGATGAAAACATGTTTTAGGGGTTAAATTGAAAAGTGTTGAATTTAGGGAAAATTTTGAAATTTCATGGAATTCATGGGCTATGCTTGGTATGTATGAGAATAATTAGGCTTGGAATAAGTATTAAATTGCAAGAATTTCATTTTCCGAGCCTAGGGATGAAATTGTCATGTATTAAAAGTTTAGGGAAAAATGGTAATCAACAGTCACACCCCCAGACCCGGCCCAGACTTTATGGCCGAATCCAGAAATGTCACATCAAAGGCACAATTTCAGACAATTTTTCTAAGTTAAAATATAAGGCCTAAAAGCCCAAAATCCTTGAATCTTGTTAAGTAATGATAAAAGCCCATTTAATTATTTTAAGTATTTCGAAAACCATGTTTAAACATAAGAAATTACTCAGATTTAATAATTAAGTAAACAGTTGAAACAACAAAACTCAAAAATCCAAAGTCAAAACGGAGTACGAGGCCTTGTTACAACCAATGAAAACAAAGCAATTAAAATCATGTCTTTTGAATCAAATAAATAAAACTTCTAAAATCTTGTAGTGTGGCCATCTCCGAGTCCTCTCCCATGTCGAGCCGTTTACTGAGGATCACCTGAAACATTTAATAAAAAGGGTGTGAGTTTCGAAACCCAGTATGTACGACCCTTGGCAATCAAATCAACATGCAAATATTACATTGGGCCTAAGCCCTATAAAAACGGTGGTCTTGGGCCTTAGCCCACAATGACCTCGTCCACATCAGAGTCACATGAATGCAATGCACCCATCCCAAATCCAACCTTGCACACCATTTCCTTTCCAACCCTACACAGCTGTGGGGATATAAATATCAACCCACCCATCCCTACACACCAAAGGTAGAACCAGCAGCGACACTACTCAAACGTTGCAGCAAAGCTGGTATAGTGGGCTTAAAGCCATCGATGGATCCACAGTCGTCAAGCGACTATGCGATCCTCAAATCTTCCTCCGTATCATCATAACCCACCCAAGTGCAACATAAATTCCATGAATGCAACATACACATTTCCACACATTCAGCACTTAGGGGTATTTTAGTCATTTCACTACCCAAGGGTATTTCCATAAATCTACTCTACAAGGGTATTTAGGTAATTTTGCAAAACAGGGATACTTTTGAAATTTTGTAAATCAGGGATATTTTGGCAATTTCACAAATCAAGGGTATTCTGGTAATTTTACAAATTAGGGGTATTTTAGTAATTTTACAAATCTAAGGATATTTTGGTAATTTTCAAATTAGGGGTATTTTAGTAAATTTACAAATCTAAGGATATTTTGGTAATTTTCAAATCAGGGGTATTTTAGTAATTTTTACAAATCAAGGGTATTCTAGTAATTTTACAAATTAGGGGTATTTTAGTAAATTTACAAATCTAAGGATATTTTGGTAATTTTCAAATCAGTGGCATTTTAGTAATTTTTACAAATCAAGGGTATTCTGGTAATTTTACAAATCAGGGGTATTTTAGTAATTTTAAAAATCTAAGGATATTTTGGTAATTTTCAAATCAGGGGTATTTTAGTAATTTTACAAATTTAAAGGTATTTTGGTAATTTTTAAATTAGGGGTATTTTAGTAATTTTACAAATCTAAGGATATTTTGGTAATTTTCAAATCAGAGGTATTTGGTCCCTCTCGGGTTTTAGTTATGAACTTTGGCCCATTAACAAGTCCTTGCAGCTATAGTGAACAGACACTATGCACCAGGTAGGATTTCAGAGAAGAGGAGATGGGTCGCTAGGACCGCTTAAGTACCAAGCTCTCCCTAGATCTAATCCTAGACATGCATATGTTTGTTGCCACACTCTAACCCATCGACTTGTCCACGAACATGCTTAACTATTAGATTAAGTCTTATGTGGTTTAATAGTTGTTTAGAACTAGGCCTAAAGTCCATTAAACCCTAGCATACTTGTCTACGTCCCCATGAAACCTATCAAGCCCAAATCACATCCTTACGGCCCATTAGGCCAAAATCCCATCCTATGGCCTATTAGGCCCAAAAAAATTCCATATCATGTAACATGCATGACTAACTCAATTCGTATAACCAACCAAACAATTTCATCAAACTTAGCCTCAGGGCCCACCGGGCCCATTTAGCCACTTTCGGCTTTCCGGCATTGCCGATATCGTGTGTGTGTAGTATTTGTACACACCTGGCTATTGTGATGTGCTATACTATCCTTAGCCTCGAACCTACAACCAACCAACCTTCAATCAATCTCTAAATTAAAACATTTACCAAAAGCCGAAACCTTATTGTAACCTTACCGTGTGCCACCGAATTCTAATAGCCCTTCCTTAGCTACTAATCAGGAGTATCCCCTAGATCTGCACTCACACATCACCATCAAAATCCGAGTGACTCATAATCCACACAAGCCACCCATATAGATCATACACACATTTGGCCATTCACTTAAACCACAATCGAGTCGAGTACACTTACCCTTGCTAACGATCCTACCACGCTTGCGATCTTTGAACCTCACCCTTGTTATCACAGAGTTAACGACAGGATAGTTAGATTGCCTTTTGGCTTTTAGCAAAACGTACAAAAGAGGTTAACTGACTGAGAGTAGGTAATAATCGATTTGTGATGGAGGAACAACCACCAAGATTCGGCACTAATAGGAATTTCAGCAAGGAAAAAGATGGTGGTAATTCGGCAATAGATGAGTTTGGCTATGAGAGAATTCGGCAAAGAGAATTCGGCTATAGGAGATTTCAGAAATAGGGAGAATTCGGCTATAGGAAAATCGATTAAGGGGAAAAAAAACTAATGAAAGCTCAAGGAACCTTTCAAAGCATTCGGCCCTCTCCTTTTATAGCCACAAGCAGTATACTCCTTTCCCCACAGTCCCATCCGGCACAAATTCTTCCCCCTCCTCATCTCCTAACTTTCCTCCCTGATAACACCTTAGCCTTATCCGAATTTCCTTCCATTATCAGTTCCCCTTACCACTCAAACACTCCAACGCAAGAGTTCATATTCAACACAACTCTGGCCGTCCACCTATGCAAAATAAAACACTCTAAAAATACCACTCCTAATGCTCGAACCTTGGACCTCCTCAGCTGACAACACGCCACCTTATAGCTCCCCAAGTGACGCCACTTGCCATTGGACCACAAGCTCATTTGTGTCCTATTTCTTCTTCATTTAGTTAAAGGGCCTACTAACTGAAGTCATAGTTCCATTGGGCTAAAACAAAAATTTCTCCTATACCCTTACCTGATCTCAAAACATCTCCAACACCCCTAAACACTCCAAATTCAATAACCCTTAAAGCCCACATGCCAATTGTCATTTTCTTACTCACTTAAAAATTTCCTGAGACCCAAAGCCCAAAGCCCAATAGGCCCAATTCTACTAGGCCCAATTCGGGGCGTTACATCAACATTTTGCACTAAAATTGTTTTGGACAGTAGCAGTAGTCCAACTTTGAAAAATCACCAAAAATTTTGGGAATCAAGTTATAGGATTAATAAAATATGAAATTAAAGCTTATTGAGTCTAGTTTCTCATAGAAGAAATGGTGTAAGCAATGGAATTGTAAATCATGAATTGTATACCACGCTTTTGTGGGACAAGGTCAAAATAATTTCGGGTTCCCCTGTTCTGACTTTGGAAAATCATAAAAAAATTGGAGAAAAATAATTAGGGGCTTAAATTTATATGTTTAAATTCTTAATGAGTATATTTTCAATAGTTACAAACGTGAATATATCAAAATTCTGTGTTAAGAGATAATTAATTTTTAGTAAGCAAATGTCAAAGCTGTCAAACAGCAGAACAGGGATAAATTTGAAGATTTAACTGTACTAATTGGCTAAACTATAAATTTTTAAATTTTTATGGTAGAAGGATATATGAATCTAGTTTCAAAAACATCAAGCGGATCTTAATTTGGAGTTCTATAGCTCAAGATAAAAATAATTTACTGACTATGACACGGATGGACAACTT
Source organism: Gossypium australe (assembly GCA_005393395.2). Taxonomy (NCBI): domain Eukaryota; kingdom Viridiplantae; phylum Streptophyta; class Magnoliopsida; order Malvales; family Malvaceae; genus Gossypium; species Gossypium australe. Next base: position 33,083,036 of record CM016617.1, read on the forward strand.
TGAATATACATATAAATAAATAGTGAAATTATAAATAATGTTACTTATAAGAGTGATATATACATTAAGGATGTGGAATGGAGAGGAGGAGGAGGAGGAAAATATATGAATGACTTGTGTATAAATTGATCACATGCCCGATTATAATTGATAAACGTTGAATTAGAAATGATATAATGTTTTATTTCAAATATTTATTATGAAATTAAGATTATCGTTATGGTATAAAAATCGAATTGTAAGTTTGTGTAACTTGAATTGTATTCTTAAATGTTTGAAATGTATGTTTATGTGATGAAAATGTGATTTGAATGCTCAATGTATAATTGTTAATGAAATGTTGATAATATTCAATAAAAAGGGGAATAAATCCCAGTTGAATGGAATGGAATTTGATGGATCATTGAAATGGATTTGATGGTAAAAAGGATTTAGCCTGGACGGGTAATCCAAAGTAAATGCGAGTTTGGATTTAGCCTAGACTGCTAATCCAGACAAAGCTCTATAGAGTATTTTTCATTGCAGGGGATCTAGCCTGGACTGGTAATCCCGCTGTAAAAAATGAGGTTCGCGAAAGTGTGCTCTCTTACAGGGGATTTAGCCTGGACTGGTAATCCTACTGTAAGAAATGAGGTTCGCGGGAGTGTGCTCTCTGAAAAGGACTTATGTATATATGTGTACGAATTGACGGTTAATGAGATTGTACACCATGAGTGTACTACAGGAAATCCATTGAAATTCTGAAGGATTCAACGGGATAAATATGGAAAATAATAAATACATGGAATTATGAAATTGGTGAGCGTATTCACAAGAATTTGTCATTTGAAATTGTGATTGACAGGAAGAAATAACGAATTGCATACCTATGTATGGTTACAAGTATTTATCTGAAATACAAAAAAATGATGGTTATTGATATATGGAGACATGAGACTATGATATATGAACATGGAATATGTTTGATAAATATGTTCATTCATAATTATGGAATTATGTACCTCATGTGTACTATTTGCGTAAAGATGATATTTCAAATACTTTGATGAGTAAAGCTCAAATATAAAATAGTATGAAATAAGACAAGTTGTTATGAAAATGTATTTAAAATACAGAGATATGGTTGCTATATTTTATATGATTACATAATGTGAAATTGTCTATATATATGAGAAATTTAATGAGAATTGAGCCCATACATGTTTCTTGGTATTTATATGTAACACCCCAAACCCGGCCCATTCGCTATGACCGAATTTGAAATGCCACTGCAGAAAATGTTTGAAAAACTTTTGACTTAGAGTTAAAAACATAAAATTTTGTTGTCTTTACTAAAACATTGTGTAATTAAAATTTCAAGTAAAATTAAGTTGTTTAAAATAAAACATTTTCAAATAATAATATAATCGACAATCCAACTTAAAACATAATAAAAAGTCCTTAAATACTTAAAGTGGCCCTTATTACAATAAATAACCTTTCATAAATAAAATGTGTAAAACAAATAAAATATCTTCTGCATGGGCCACCTCGTATCCACTCCAACCCAGTCCAAGCTTTATGCATCACCTGTAAGGTTTGAGAAAAATTGGGTGAGTCACACAGACTCAGTGCATAGTTATTTCACATGTCTCCACGTATGGGCTTGGCCCATATCCACACATCAATCGCATATCAGATGATAAGGCATTATATCCACATAATTCCACATGTTGGGCTTGGCCCATATCCACATTGATCCACATAATTAGTCATGCAAAATGCATAAATATGCAACATGAAGCCCAACCCAACCTAGAGTCCATCTGTTACTCCTACCTTAGCAGACTCCCTGCCCAAGGCCGTGGCTAATCCCCCGATCACATAGTGATCCACATATTTTACCTTGGCAGACTTGCTGCCCAAGGCCGTGGCTAAGCCACCGATCACATAGTGATACACATATCTTACCTTGGCAGACTTGCTGCCCAAGGCCGTGGCTAAGCCACCAATCACATAGTGATCCACATATCTGTATCCACGAGGTGACTCGAGGTCATCCTCAAACTACGGTGATGCACACAGCTATCATCCGCCGAGATGGGCACCTAGCCAACACCTCCCTTGATGGAGCACATAGCCACCATCAAGCGCCAATGTAGCACGAGGCTAACATCAGACCACGTACATAATGTACACCATTTCCATCGATAATCACATCCCAAGTCCCATGCATATATATGTATCATGGCAACATCTCACTTGAAACAAAAATACATCACATGCCATTACAATTCATGTATTCATCAATGATCATATATTATCGTAAATCACTGACCTGAGTATTCAATCACCCACCACGGGTATTCACAATCTTAGCCCTTAATTCGGCTACCATTAACATCATACCACATATACATAAATATAACACATACACACAATCAAGAGACAGTGCGATAACTACACACCTTGTAAACACGATGAACGATAGAATACTCAAGATTTCCGGCTTTTGCTTACAACACCGATAGCACCTACATATCACTATATGAGAAATCGCTTATCACTAAAAAGATATGGCCTTTAGCCGAATATCATTATCTCCTTTCCTTGGATTATTCAAATCCCGAATGATTCCCCCCTAAACATCGGCTACAAAGAAACCCCGGAACTTCCTTCAAGATTCGGCCAAAGATAATAAAAGGAATTAGATTCCTAGATTCGACTAATACAAAAGAAAAGAAAGAAAATGATTGATAGATAATCCTTACCCGTTAACACGAAGATTGTTTCACCCTTACTTGGACTATAAAGGGATTCGACCTTACAATTAAAAAGAAAAGAAATGGTGATTTCGGCTTTAACAAAAGAGAAGAGAAAAGATGGTGGAAAATAGAGGATGGTTTAGGCTAAGAGAAAGAAGGAGAAAAGAGAAAGAGAAAGAAAAAGAAAAAGAAAATATGAGATATGCCCTTGGTGCTAGGATGATTTCGGCACTAGAGAGGAAGAAAAGAAATGAGAAATGTCTTCTAAACTTTTTGGTGTTTTCGGCAATAGAGGAAAATAAATTTGAGAGAATTGGCACCTAAACCAAAATGACCAAAAAAATGATAGCCACTCAAGACAAAACTTACACCTATTGTAAATGACCAATTCGGCTAAGAAGAAAAATTTGGAGAAAAGGGAAAAGATGCACAAATTGTTAAAATTTTGGCCAACTAACACCCCCTAATCCCATACTACATTCGGCCAACTCACATGCGAACATAATCCCCCTTTTTCCTCCTCATTTCTTCCCTATCATCCCCTTAATCACTATCACAATTAAACCAACCCCCTTAGCCCCTTATGGCGTCTAGGTTCATGGTCAAATGACCATGGAAAAATTTCCAAAACATCACCCACTCATCAAGCCTTTTGTCCCCTAAACCTTCCATAACATCTAGATTCCCTACCTTAACTACTAACTTGCCTTTTCCCTTTATCTACTATCCATAAATGATAAAGTCCAACCTTATCTTAATTATAGTTGACCAACACTTAATGTAAGGTGCATAAAAATAAAGTCTTCAAAATGCTCATCATGCTACTCGAACCACTTCCCTCAAGCAACTCTTCAAACACCATAACCATCTTGCCACTAACTCCTCATGTGCTAAAATTAACACTTAAATTAACTTAAGTGTCAAGTTCACCTAATCCATTTCACTAAATATACAATACTAAGAATTATTCTAGCTTCATAACTAAATCCAAACCTTCACAAAACTATACTAAGCCCACAATAAAAATTATACCCGAGCTAACACAAGTAACAAAATGATATTCAAAAATTTTTCCTAAAACCCAAGGCCCAATCCTACTAGGCCCAATTTCGGGATGTTACAGTTCTACCCTCCTTAAAGAAATTTCGTCCTCGAAATTTCCAACTAACTAACAGTCATGCATCCTCATTCACCACATTACGCTACTGCTGCGCACTCTGATCTTAATAAATCTAACATACTTTCTATGAACAGTCTCCAAGTTCACACTCAAGGTTCTAGATGCTTCACTAGCGATGGTTCCGACACAGCCATTTAGCCTCTACCGCGTCCACGACGACCACGTCCCTTAGAACTCATATCTAGCGTTGCGATTTAATCTGACTTAAGAAATTTTATGCATTAGTACTTTTGTTCCACTTGTTTATGCGCGAACAATTTTATGAAAAGAATTTTCAGGAGTAGTTCTTTCGATCAATCCAAGTTTCAGTTCAAGTTCACTATTCTAATTCAGAGAATCACATTCAATCATCAACAACATTCAACACACTTCTATGGACATTTCTGACCATTCCCGACCCAGGGGTAATTTCGTCATTTTTCTTACAAGGGTATTTTCATAATAAATCGAAGTCAATTTGAAAATCTTTACAAATCAAAGGCATTCCAAAATATACAAATCTCGAGATTATTTTAAAATTTTTTTTAAAACAAGGGTTTTGAAGAAATTTTGAAAATCGGGGTTGTTTCGGTAATTTTGAAAGTTAAGGGCATTTTAGTAAATTTTCCCAAATCAAGGTATCTTACTATTTTGTAAAATAGAAGTTTTTGGTATTTTTGTAAAGTAAGAATGTTTTTCATAAAAGTCGAGGGTAACATGGTAATTTTATAAACCAGGGGCATTTTCGTAATTTTACCGCTCAGGGGTATTTTAGTAATTTTGCAAATCAGGTGTATTTCGGAAAATTCTCAAGTCTAGAAGGATTTTATAAATTAGAGGGGTAATTTGGTAAATTTAAAACTAAGATCTTTATAAAACAGTATGGCTAGTCCCTTTCGGGTTTTAGTTATCGGGTTTAGCCCGTGAATAAGTCCTCTTGGTTAGGGTGAACCGTAGCTACGCACCAGGTAGGATTCGAGTAAAGAGGAGGTGAGTCACTAGGACTGCTTAAATACCAAGCTCTTACCGAATCCACTCCTAGACATGCGCACAATGGTTGCCACACCGTAACTCGGCGACTTACTTCACAGGTTTGTTTACTTAGGCACTTAAGTCTTATGCAATTCTATGTTGGAGTAGACTAGTCCTAGGGTTCAATAGCTCCTAGTTCACTAATCTATGAGCCCAAATATGCCCACATACCAATCATATAATAATTCACTCAACATTTAAAGGTACTTACCTGGTGGACTTCGGGTCGGAGATACAGGTGCCATGCCAGAATAAACCTGAAAAATTTGTGAAAGCCTATATTTTTAAAAAGCCCATCTTAAGAAAATGTTTTTGGGCCCAAAACCCTCAAAGCCGAGTTTTGAACCGGGCTCTGATACCAATTTGTAACACCCCAAACCCGGCCCATTCGCTATGACCGAATTTGAAATGCCACTGCAGAAAACGTTTGAAAAACTTTTGACTTAGAGTTAAAAACATAAAATTTTGTTGTCTTTACTAAAACATTGTGTAATTAAAATTTCAAGTAAAATTAAGTTGTTTAAAATAAAACATTTTCAAATAATAATATAATCGACAATCCAACTTAAAACATAATAAAAAGTCCTTAAATACTTAAAGTGGCCCTTATTACAATAAATAACCTTTCATAAATAAAATGTGTAAAACAAATAAAATATCTTCTGCATGGGCCACCTCGTATCCACTCCAACCCAGTCCAAGCTTTATGCATCACCTGTAAGGTTTGAGAAAAATTGGGTGAGTCACACAGACTCAGTGCATAGTTATTTCACATGTCTCCACGTATGGGCTTGGCCCATATCCACACATCAATCACATATCAGATGATAAGGCATTATATCGACATAATTCCACATGTTGGGCTTGGCCCATATCCACATTGATCCACATAATTAGTCATGCAAAATGCATAAATATGCAACATGAAGCCCACCCAACCTAGAGTCCATCCGTTACTCCTACCTTAGCAGACTCCCTGCCCAAGGCCGTGGCTAATCCACCGATCACATAGTGATCCACATATTTTACCTTGGCAGACTTGCTGCCCAAGGCCGTGGCTAAGCCACCGATCACATAGTGATACACATATCTTACCTTGGCAGACTTGCTGCCCAAGGCCGTGGCTAAGCCACCGATCACATAGTGATCCACATATCTGTATCCACGAGGTGACTCGAGGTCATCCTCAAACTACGGTGATGCACACAGCTATCATTCGCCGAGATGGGCACCTAGCCAACACCTCCCTTGATGGAGCACATAGCCACCATCAAGCGCCAATGTAGCACGAGGCTAACATCAGACCACGTACATAATGTACACCCTTTCCTTCGATAATCACATCCCAAGTCCCATGCATATATATGTATCATGGCAACATCTCACTGGAAACAAAAATACATCACATGCCATTACAATTCCTGTATTCATAAATGATCATATATTATCGTAAATCACTGACCTGAGTATTCAATCACCCACCACGGGTATTCACAATCTTAGCCCTTAATTCGGCTACCATTAACATCATACCACATATACATAAATATAACACATACACACAATCAAGAGACAGTGCGATAACTACGCACCTTGTAAACACGATGAACGATAGAATACTCAAGATTTCCGGCTTTTGCTTACAACACCGACAGCACCTACATATCACTATATGAGAAATCGCTTATCACTAAAAAGATATGGCCTTTAGCCGAATATCATTATCTCCTTACCTTGGATTATTCAAATCCCGAATGATTCCCCCCTAAACGTCGGCTACAAAGAAACCCCGGAACTTCCTTCAAGATTCGGCCAAAGATAATAAAAGGAATTAGATTCCTAGATTCGACTAATACAAAAGAAAAGGAAGAAAATGATTGATAGATAATCCTTACCTGTTAACACGAAGATTGTTTCACCCTTACTTGGACTATAAAGGGATTCGACCTTACAATTAAAAAGAAAAGAAATGGTGATTTCGGCTTTAACAAAAGAGAAGAGAAAAGATGGTGGAAAATAGAGGATGGTTTCGGCTAAGAGAAAGAAGGAGAAAAGAGAAAGAGAAAGAAAAAGAAAAAGAAAATATGAGATATGCCCTTGGTGCTAGGATGATTTCGGCACTAGAGAGGAAGAAAAGAAATGAGAAATGTCTTCTAAACTTTTTGGTGTTTTCGGTAATAGAGGAAAATAAATTTGAGAGAATTGGCGCCTAAACCAAAATGACCAAAAAAATGATAGCCACTCAAGACAAAACTTACACCTATTGTAAATGACCAATTCGGCTAAGAAGAAAAATTTGGAGAAAAGGGAAAAGATGCACAAATTGTTAAAATTTTGGCCAACTAACACCCCCTAATCCCATACTACATTCGGCCAACTCACATGCGAACATAATCCCCCTTTTTCCTCCTCATTTCTTCCCTATCATCCCCTTAATCACTATCACAATTAAAGCAACCCCCTTAGCCCCTTATGGCGTCTAGGTTCATGGTCAAATGACCATGGAAAAATTTCCAAAACATCACCCACTCATCAAGCCTTTTGTCCCCTAAACCTTCCATAACATCTAGACAGCAATACCCGTAACTCTTCTGATCAGGTAATTTCGAGGTCGAAATTATTTTAAGGGGGGTAGAACTGTAATATCCCGGGTTAGGGGCTAATTGGTTATGACCTTGGTTGCTTGTGTCTGGTGTGCTATGTTGTTGTTTGTGTGGTTTCGGGGCTTAGTTGTAGGCTAGGAGTATGCCTGAGTAGGTGGAAAAAAATTTAGTTTTAGTCTTATGTGAGAGGAGCTGAAGGAGCTGGGGTTTAAAGGCTTTAATTGGTGAATTTTAGCACAAAAGATGAGCTGGTGGAGTGGCAGGTGGGACGCCACTAAGAGCTTGAGTGTGTGGCGTCATTTGCAGGAGGGAGAGGTCCTGAGTTCAAGCTGCAAAAATCCCACAATTTTGCTTCCATTTTGACGCCAAGGTGGTTGAGAGTGGACCAAGTCAAAAGTTCAAATGGTGGGTGGAGAGTGAATTTAGGAGGGAGACTAGTTCAACTAGTTTGAAATGAGTGGCTTGGAGGAATTGGTGGTAGTGGCCGAATGTTGGGGAGTTGGGGGAGAAGGTGGCCGGTTTTGGGAAGTGGGGAGGGGTAGTGCCGAAAGTTATTTTTGAATTTTGGCACATTTTCGGTCAAGCCATTGTTAAGCCAACATTGCCGAAACTTCAAGAGCATTTTCTCATTTCTTCAAACCGAATGACCAAACCCCTATAGCCTTGCCGAAATTTGCATTCTTTTCCTTAATTTTATGAGTGGCCGAATGTTCTCCCCCATTTCTTTTTCTTTTGTTCAATTGTGTTAAAACCGAAATAGCCATCTTCTTCCTCACTCATGTTTGCTTTATTTCTTTCATAAGTGCCGAAACTATTTCTTCTTCTTCTCTTACTCTTTATTTCTTTCTTGAAACCTTAATAGCCGAAATTTACTTTGCCTTCTAAATCGAATTCTCCATTGTCTTCTCCATTTCTTCTATTGTCGAAACTCTATTCTCATTTCCCATCTTCTTCTCTCCCTTTCTTTCCATTGAAAGCCGAACCTAGGTGGGTTAAACACCTAAAGCCGAATCTCCCCTCTCCTCTTAGGGTGCACTTTGACCGAATATTGGTTGGTGGGGTAAGTGATTGGCCGAATGGCCATTTTTCCTCTCTCTCATTCTTGTTTGATTTATTGGATTGGATAAGAGCCGATTTTGGCCTTTGCTGATAAGAAATAATCTTCGGTATTGAAACCGATTTCGTTTCAGGGCCTTTGGATTTTGGGGTGGTCAAGTGAAGCGGTCTTCGTTGGTTGTTTGTTGGTAAGTAGTGGTAAGAGGTTGGTTCTTTAAGTCTAATATTTTGGTTGATGTAGTCATGACCCCAATGGATTAACTATTCTTCTTAATAGGGTGTGCCGATTGTTAAAAGAGGAACCATTGTTGGTTCGGGACTTGGTAGGAAACCAAATCAAGGGCAGGTAAGGGAGCAAAGTTAAACCCTTTGGTTTTAATGGTTGTGGCCGAATGGTATAAGTGGCTAACCTTTGCTTGGCCGATTATAGGATTAGGTTGTCGAGGTGATCGAGGGACTTACACCGGTTCTTAGGATTAAAACCTTCGTTATTCCAGGTGTGTAAGCTAACACACTGATTCTTAGTAATATGTTAATAACCTGTGTTGTAATAAGTGAAACAGTGATGATTGTTATGATACCCGATAGGGTATGTTCACGGATTCGGGTAAGTCCGTAGCTTTACAAGTTCTATTGTTGATACATTTAATATTATGATCTATGCTATGTATACTATGAGATGCAATGTTGGGCATGTTGGCATGATTCACATGATTTGCATATGGTACATGAGTCAGTATGACATGTATGGGTAATATGAGAGGAGGGGGAGTATGATATCCGTGTCTTTGGGACACCAGAGGTTTGGCACCTCCAGTGGTTTGGTACCACAGATGATATTGTGACTTTGGGTCACCAGAGGTTTGGCACCTCAGCGTCTCGTCCCAGTGGCTTAGCACCACGGTGGGTTGGCCCCACAGTTGATAATTACGGGATTGACGCTAGTGATTTGGTATCACACGATGGGTTGGCCCCATCATCGGATTTGTGACTACGGTCACCAGTGATTTGGTATCACACTTGTGTCTTTGGGACACTAGAGGTTTGGCACCTCATTGCGACTTGTCCCTGTGGTTTGACACCACCGTGGGTTGGCCCCACTTATGAGATACGGGATTGTCGCTAGTGATTTGGTATCACACGATGGGTTGGCCCCATCATTGGATTATTCGTGACTTTGGGTCACCAGTGGTTTGGCACCACATTATGGATATCGTGACCTTGGGTCACCAGTGGTTTGGCACCACTAGTGGTTTGGTACCACACGGGGTAGAGAAGGTGTAATGGATGGTTAGGAACGGGTGCATTAACTGTATTGCTCTGTTTTGATGTGTGTTAGCATGTTATATTATCGGGAGGGGGATTTATGCACTGAGTCTTGTGACTCACCCACTCCTTGACATTTCAGGTGACCCTTAGACGCGGACATGGAGCCGGGATGGACTCGAGGTGCTCATGCCATGCTTAAATAAGGATTTGCTCAGACTTTTATAAAATTGGTATTTTAGCTTGTTTATGACTATTTGGTTTTACTTTGGATTGTAAACGGCCTTTAAAATTGTGTTTTTCTATGTTTATGCTTAAAGTAGATTTTTAATATGCCTTGATAAATCCGCCCAGGTAAGTACCCCTTATTAATGCTTGTGATTTGGATATAATGTGATTAGATGATTAGCAATAGTGGATTACTTTAGAGACTGAGACTGATAGGACTCTGTGAACTTGCGTAAACAAAGCTTTTTAAATATTCATAAGACTTTGCTTTAAAACAGTGGAATAATTGCTGATACATAAAACTCTTAAATCAGATAAGTCGAATTCTAGTCATGAGCACTCGAGGTGGACGTGGTCGTAATACTCGTGGTCGAAGTCGGGGTAGGATGACAGTATCTGAACCAGTAGAGTCTGGTCAGGGTCCAAGAATGAGATACCGGTACCGCCACCAGCTGGAGGTGGTGAGTTCCAAGATCAGACTGGGGATGATGCAGTGTCATAGGCGATGCTGCGAGTGTTAGAAAGAGTAGCTGGAGTAGGTGGAGGCGCAGGAGTTAGGAAATCTGTTCCTGAGCGACTCCGAGCAAATGGGGCCAAATTCTTTCGAGGTGTTTCTGGTGTTGCTCCCAGCACGGCTGAGTATTGGCTGGAGGCGACCGAGCGGATTATGGATGATCTGGACCTGACTGCTGAGGAGAAGCTAAAGGGCATAGTATCGCTTCTGCGGGATGAGTCATACTAGTGGTGGCTCACAGTTCGGGACAGTGTTGCAACAGAGGATCTTACGTGGGATTATTTTAGGGCTGCTTATCAGAAAAAGTACATTGGAACTAGTTACATTGATGCGCAGCGAAAAGCATTTCTGAGGCTTGTCCAAGGGAGTAAGTCTGTGTCAGAGTACGAGGCTGAGTTCTTGAAGCTAAGTCGGTATGCTAGGGGCATTGTGGCTACAGAGCACGAGAGGTGTGTTCGTTTTGAGGATGGTCTGAGAGACGAACTGAGGTTACTGATTGCTCCACAGCAGGAGCGTGAGTTTGCTGTGCTAGTTGAGAAGGCTAAGGTAGCCGAGGGTGTCAAGGAGTCAGTAAGGCAGGGCATGGACAGGAACAGGCATAAGATGAGCTTTGGGTCTTCTGGGCCGTCGGGTAACCCTCAGAAAAGGGCTAGACAGAGTGGGCCGAATCAGTCTGGTAGGTTTGTTGCTGCTAGTCAGGGACCGCCGCGGTGTAACCACTGTGGGAAATATCATTGGGGAGGCTGCTGGACCTGTGGAAAAGGGTGTTTTGAGTGTGGTTCTCTGGATCATCGAGTGAGGGACTGTCCGCGTAAGTTGGCTAGGATTCAGTCTGAGAGTCAGGGCCGTACTCAGTTCAGGAATAATGGATCGCCACCGCAGAGAGGTCGTGGTAATGGCAGAGGAGGTAATGGTTCTGGTCAGGGCCGTGGAGCACCGGGCAGAGGTGCAGGTAGTTCCGAAGCCAGACAACCTGGGTTAGTGTATGCAGCGAGACGCCGAGAGGAGGGCGACGCACCGGACGTCATAACCGGTACGTTCTTGATCTTTGGTTCTCTATTTACTGCTTTGATTGTTGTGGGTTCGACGCATTCTTACGTTGCTAGTAGTATAGTAGAGACCATGGATTTAGACTCTGAGATATCTTCTAGGCAGATGACTGTGATTAGCCCTCTAGGTCACTCTGTAGTAGTAGATAAGCTGTTTAGAGATGTACCCCTAGAACTCCAAGGGGTAGTGTTTGCTGCTGATCTGATGGAACTGCCGTTTGGGGAGTTAGATCTGATTCTTGGGATGGACTGGTTGGTCAAGTACCAGGCGAGGTTGGATTGCGCGGCTAAGCGTATGGTTCTTAAGACGGTTGAGGGTAATGAAGTGGCTATGATAGGTAATAGGAGAAATTACTTATCTAATGTGGTATCTGCTCTGAAGGCTGAGAAGATGGTCAGAAAGGGCTGTGAAGCGTTTCTGGTTCATGTTTATGCCTTGGAGGCTAAAGAGTCTGCTGTGGAGAAGATCCGAACAGTTAAGGAATTTGCTGATGTGTTTCCTGAGGAGCTTCCGGGTTTGCCGCCAGATCGGGAGGTAGAGTTCGGGATAGATCTGTTACCCAGGACTGCGCCAGTGTCTATAGCTCCGTATAGGATGGCGCCAAAGGAGTTAGTGGAGCTTAAGGCTCAGATTCAAGAGTTGTTGGATCGCGGTTTTATCAGGCCAAATGTTTCGCCTTGGGGAGCGCCGGTACTCTTTGTCAAGAAGAAAGATGGTACGATGCGGATGTGCATAGATTACCGCCAGTTGAATAAGCTGACGATTAAAAACAAGTATCCGTTGCCACGGATAGATGACTTATTTGATCAGCTGAAGGGTGCAGCGGTATTCTCGAAGATTGATCTGAGGTCTGGGTATCATCAGTTAAAGGTAAAGGAAGCAGATATCCATAAGACAGCGTTTCGGACTCGGTATGGGCACTACGAATTTCTGGTAATACCGTTCGGGTTGACTAACGCGCCTGCAGCATTCATGGATATGATGAATAGGGTGTTCCAGCAGTATTTGGATCAGTTCGTTGTGGTTTGCATAGACGACATCTTGGTGTACTCAAGGACAGAAGAAGAGCATGATGCGCATTTGCGAGTGGTGCTACAGGTTTTGAGGGAGAAGCAGCTGTATGCTAAGTTTAGTAAGTGCGAGTTTTGGCTTAGAGAAGTGACTTTCTTGGGTCATGTAGTGTTAGCTGAGGGGATTAGAGTGGATCCTCGGAAGATTGAGGCAGTTTTGGATTGGAAGCCGCCGAAGTCAATGGCTGAGATTCGGAGTTTTCTGGGTTTGGCAGGATACTATGGGTTTTCGTTGATCGCAGCACCGATGACCAAGCTATTAAGGAAAGGGATTTTGTTTGTTTGGATTGAGAAACAACAGGAAAGTTTCGATAAGCTTAAGAAGATTCTGACTGAAGCTCCGGTTTTAATTCAACCTGAGGGTGGTAAGGAATTCACAGTATATTGCGATGCATCACATACGGGATTGGGTTGTGTGCTGATGCAGGAAGGTAAGGTTGTGGCTTACGCATCTCGGCAGCTGAGGCCACATGAAGTCAACTATCCGACGCACGATTTAGAGCTAGCGACTGTAGTCTTCGCGTTGAAGATCTGAAGGCACTACTTGTACGGAGAGAGATCGATAGTCTACACGGATCATAAGAGTCTAAAGTACCTTTTGACTTAGAAGGATTTGAATTTGGGGCAGCGCAGATGGATTGAGTTGCTCAAAGATTACGACTATTCGATTGAGTATCATCCGTGCAAGGCTAACGTGGTGGCAGACGCGTTGAGCCGTAAGGTTGTTGCGGACTTAAGAGCGATGTTTGCCCATTTGAGTTTGTATGATGACGGAAGTATTCTGGCAGAGTTGCAGGTTAAGCCTACTTGGGTTGAGCAGATCAAGGAGAAACAGTTAGAGGATGAGGTTCTGAGCGCGCGGAGGTTGCAGGTCCAGGATGGTGGATTGGAGGGTTACAGTTTGTCTAGTGACGAGGTGCTGTGTTTTCAAGGTAAAGCTTGTATGCCCAAGGATGTGGAGCTGAGGCAGAAGATTCTTCAGGACGCACATAGCAGTCCATATGCTATGCATCCTGGAGGTAGTAAGATGTATAGGGATCTTAGAGAGCAGTTTTGGTGGCCTGGTCTGAAAAGGGAAGTGACAGAGTTTATAGGGAAGTGTCTGACTTGTCAGCAGGTCAAGGCTGAGCATCAGTTGCCGTCAGGGTTGCTGCAGCCAGTGAAAATTCCTCAGTGGAAGTGGGAAAGGATAACCATGGATTTCGTCAGTGGACTACCGCTTACGCCAAGCAAGAAGGATTCAGTTTGGGTAATTGTGGATCGACTGACTAAATCAGCTCACTTTATCCCAGTGAGGGTTGACTACTCACTCCAGAAGTTAGCAAAGCTGTACGTGTCAGAGATAGTGAGGTTGCATGGTGTGCCAGTATCGATCATCTCGGATAGGGATCCCCGATTTACGTCAAGGTTCTGGAAAGCGTTGCATCAGGCTCTGGGTACACGTTTGGATTTCAGCACGGCTTTTCACCCACAGTCTGACGGACAATCGGAAAGGGTTATACAGATCTTAGATGATATGCTGAGAGGTTGTGTTCTGGATTTCAGAGGTAGTTGGGAGGAGTTTCTACCATTAGCTGAGTTTGCCTACAACAACAGTTACCAAGCAAGCATCAAGATGGCACCATATGAGGCGTTGTATGGTAGGAAGTGTCGCTCACCTACCTGTTGGACGGAGTTAGGTGAACGTCAGTTGTTGGGACCAGAGTTGGTTGCTGAGATCGAAGACAAGGTTAAGTTGATTCAGGCTCGATTGAAGGAAGCTTCAGACCGGCAGAAGTCTTATGCCGATCTTAAGCGGAGAGACATAGAGTTTGCTGTGGGGGATCAAGTTTTTCTGAAGGTCTCACCATGGAAGAAAGTGTTGAGCTTCGGGAGGAAAGGTAAGCTAAGTCCGAGATTTATTGGGCCGTACAAGGTTTTGAGACGAGTGGGACCAGTGGCATATCAGCTTGAGTTGCCAGCAGAGCTAAGTCAGATTCACGATGTATTTCACGTGTCGATGCTTCAATGTTATCGTTCCGATCCGTCGCACGTGGTAACAGTGGAAGAGATCGAGGTGAATCTAGATTTGACCACGGAGGAAGAACCTGTGCAGATTCTAGATCGGGATGTGAAGGTTCTGCGTAGGAAGTCTGTGCCTTTGGTTAAAGTTCTTTGGCGGAATCATGGCGTAGAAGAAGCTACGTGGGAACCCGAGGATGTGATGAGACAGCAATACCCGCAACTCTTCTGATCAGGTAATTTCGAGGTCGAAATTATTTTAAGGGGGTAGAACTGTAATATCCCGGGTTAGGGGCTAATTGGTTATGACCTTGGTTGCTTGTGTCTGGTGTGCTATGTTGTTGTTTGTGTGGTTTCGGGGCTTAGTTGTAGGCTAGGAGTATGCCTGAGTAGGTGGAAAAAAATTTAGTTTTAGTCTTATGTGAGAGGAGCTGAAGGAGCTGGGGTTTAAAGGCTTTAATTGGTGAATTTTAGCACAAAAGATGAGCTGGTGGAGTGGCAGGTGGGACGCCACTAAGAGCTTGAGTGTGTGGCGTCATTTGCAGGAGGGAGAGGTCCTGAGTTCAAGCTGCAAAAATCCCACAATTTTGCTTCCATTTTGACGCCAAGGTGGTTAAGAGTGGACCAAGTCAAAAGTTCAAATGGTGGGTGGAGAGTGAATTTAGGAGGGAGACTAGTTCAACTAGTTTGAAATGAGTGGCTTGGAGGAATTGGTGGTAGTGGCCGAATGTTGGGGAGTTGGGGGAGAGGGTGGCCGGTTTTGGGAAGTGGGGAGGGGTAGTGCCGAAAGTTATTTTTGAATTTTGGCACATTTTCGATCAAGCCATTGTTAAGCCAACATTGCCGAAACTTCAAGAGCATTTTCTCATTTCTTCAAACCGAATGACCAAACCCCTATAGCCTTGCCTAAATTTGCATTCTTTTCCTTAATTTTATGAGTGGCCGAATGTTCTCCCCCATTTCTTTTTCTTTTGTTCAATTGTGTTAAAACCGAAATAGCCATCTTCTTCCTCACTCATGTTTGCTTTATTTCTTTCATAAGTGCCGAAACTATTTCTTCTTCTTCTCTTACTCTTTATTTCTTTCTTGAAACCTTAATAGCCGAAATTTACTTTGCCTTCTAAATCGAATTCTCCATTGTCTTCTCCATTTCTTCTATTGCCGAAACTCTATTCTCATTTCCCATCTTCTTCTCTCCCTTTCTTTCCATTGAAAGCCGAACCTAGGTGGGTTAAACACCTAAAGCCGAATCTCCCCTCTCCTCTTAGGGTGCACTTTGACCGAATATTGGTTGGTGGGGTAAGTGATTGGCCGAATGGCCATTTTTCCTCTCTCTCATTCTTGTTTGATTTATTGGATTGGATAAGAGCCGATTTTGGCCTTTGCTGATAAGAAATAATCTTCGGTATTGAAACCGATTTCGTTTCAGGGCCTTTGGATTTTGGGGTGGTCAAGTGAAGCGGTCTTCGTTGGTTGTTTGTTGGTAAGTAGTGGTAAGAGGTTGGTTCTTTAAGTCTAATATTTTGGTTGATGTAGTCATGACCCCAATGGATTAACTATTCTTCTTAATAGGGTGTGCCGATTGTTAAAAGAGGAACCATTGTTGGTTCGGGACTTGGTAGGAAACCAAATCAAGGGCAGGTAAGGGAGCAAAGTTAAACCCTTTGGTTTTAATGGTTGTGGCCGAATGGTATAAGTGGCTAACCTTTGCTTGGCCGATTATAGGATTAGGTTGTCGAGGTGATCGAGGGACTTACACCGGTTCTTAGGATTAAAACCTTCGTTATTCCAGGTGTGTAAGCTAACACACTGATTCTTAGTAATATGTTAATAACCTGTGTTGTAATAAGTGAAACAGTGATGATTGTTATGATACCCGATAGGGTATGTTCACGGATTCGGGTAAGTCCGTAGCTTTACAAGTTCTATTGTTGATACATTTAATATTATGATCTATGCTATGTATACTATGAGATGCAATGTTGGGCATGTTGGCATGATTCACATGATTTGCATATGGTACATGAGTCAGTATGACATGTATGGGTAATATGAGAGGAGGGGGAGTATGATATCCGTGTCTTTGGGACACCAGAGGTTTGGCACCTCCAGTGGTTTGGTACCACAGATGATATTGTGACTTTGGGTCACCAGAGGTTTGGCACCTCAGTGTCTCGTCCCAGTGGCTTAGCACCACGGTGGGTTGGCCCCACGGTTGATAATTACGGGATTGACGCCAGTGATTTGGTATCACACGATGGGTTGGCCCCATCATCGGATTTGTGACTACGGTCACCAGTGATTTGGTATCACACTTGTGTCTTTGGGACACTAGAGGTTTGGCACCTCATTGCGACTTGTCCCTGTGGTTTGACACCACCGTGGGTTGGCCCCACTTATGAGATACGGGATTGTCGCTAGTGATTTGGTATCACACGATGGGTTAGCCCCATCATTGGATTATGCGTGACTTTGGGTCACCAGTGGTTTGGCACCACATTATGGATATCGTGACCTTGGGTCACCAGTGGTTTCGCACCACTAGTGGTTTGGTACCACACGGGGTAGAGAAGGTGTAATGGATGGTTAGGAACGGGTGCATTAACTGTATTGCTCTGTTTTGATGTGTGTTAGCATGTTATATTATCAGGAGGGGGATTTATGCACTGAGTCTTGTGACTCACCCACTCCTTGACATTTCAGGTGACCCTTAGACGCGGACATGGAGCCGGGATGGACTCGAGGTGCTCATGCCATGCTTAAATAAGGATTTGCTCAGACTTTTATAAAACTAGTATTTTAGCTTGTTTATGACTATTTGGTTTTACTTTGGATTGTAAACGGCCTTTAAAATTGTGTTTTTCTATGTTTATGCTTAAAGTAGATTTTTAATATGCCTTAATAAATTAATTGAGTTAAAATTTGCTAAAACCTGGAAAGACAACGATTTCAAAACTACAAATCGATATGTTTTAAACTATACCATCGGGTATCACACTATGAATTTGGATAAAGAGAACTCAGATGTTTTTCTAAATTAAATTCAACTTTCTACTAAGTCAAAATGTTTTAGTAACAATAAGAAGCAACTCGAGTTTCTAAATGAGATAATCTTGTTTTAATTTCGCAATCGATTAAGTGTTCGAAATTTCTGAGTTTTTAAACAAAACATCAGTTTTCAAACAATCATGCCCAAGATTTCTGCAAGTACAAAATTTATAAAAGTGTTTAATCAAGCTTTTAAACAGAAACCTACCTTCTAAAATTTCAATTTTTCCTCGTAACATACCAGATTCGGTCGTGGAGTGTTGACCGGGTTTGGGGTGTTACAGGAAAAGATGCACAAATTGTTAAAATTTTGGCCAACTAACACCCCCTAATCCCATACTACATTCGGCCAACTCACATGCGAACATAATCCCCCTTTTTCCTCCTCATTTCTTCCCTATCATCCCCTTAATCACTATCACAATTAAAGCAACCCCCTTAGCCCCTTATGGCGTCTAGGTTCATGGTCAAATGACCATGGAAAAATTTCCAAAACATCACCCACTCATCAAGCCTTTTGTCCCCTAAACCTTCCATAACATCTAGATTCCCTACCTTAACTACTAACTTGCCTTTTCCCTTTATCTACTATCCATAAATGATAAAGTCCAACCTTATCTTAATTATAGTTGACCAACACTTAATGTAAGGTGCATAAAAATAAAGTCTTCAAAATGCTCATCATGCTACTCGAACCACTTCCCTCAAGCAACTCTTCAAACACCATAACCATCTTGCCACTAACTCCTCATGTGCTAAAATTAACACTTGAATTAACTTAAGTGTCAAGTTCACCTAATCCATTTCACTAAATATACAATACTAAGAATTATTCTAGCTTCATAATTAAATCCAAACCTTCACAAAACTATACTAAGCCCACAATAAAAATTATACCCGAGCTAACACAAGTAACAAAATGATATTCAAAAATTTTTCCTAAAACCCAAGGCCCAATCCTACTAGGCCCAATTTCGGGATGTTACATTATATGAAGTGTACGACTAACAAGGGTGATGAGGCTATGTGTTAGGGCTCGTGACCAAGGTGATTGAATATGCCTTGTATGTTTATATTAAATTTAAATGAGTGAGTTTTCGGAAGCTCGTTGGTTTGGAAGCTCGACGGAGAGAACTCACACTATCCATCGACCTAGTTTGGTATGTATGCTAAATGAATTATGGTTATAATGACATGTATAGGTTAATTAGTTAATGTTGGCTTATAAATGATCTAACTGTAACTAGCCGTTGGTATGGCATGTATTTAGTAAGTTTTGAGTTACATATAATTATGATTTTATCATGTTTGATATGGGTTTAAAATGAAAAAATGATGAGATGGTATAAGTATAAGGATGAAGATGATTGTAATATCCCGGATTTATGGTTTATGCATTTGTGCTTAAATATATGTGAAAGCATGCCTTTGTGTGTTATGAATGTGTTGTATGAATTTTGTGAACTTTAGAAAATAGGAGAATGCTTTAGAAATTATCAGATTTTAAGTTTAAAAGAGGAAGCTAGGCAGAGGAGGCCTTAAGAGAAATTGTAGGTGAAATATAACACGGAAATGGGCTTGGTAAAGTGGTTTGGAGGCGCCACTTAGGGCCTCAGTATGTGACGCCATATGCAGTGGGCAAGGGCCTAAGTTCGAGTTACAAGGGAAGCAATATTTTGGGACTTTAATTTTCGGCATTAGGGGTGTAGTAGTGGACGGCAATGGGACACCAAGGGGGGAGCTTTGGATATGATTAATTTCCTTTTAAAATTCGGCTAAAGGGTGGTGATAATTATGGATTTATTTTAAATATTTTGAATAGGTGGAAAAGAGAGAAAATAGGAGAAAAGGAAGGGATGAGATAGGGGGAAGGAGTTGGCCGGCCAAGGGAGTCCTTGGTGGCAAATTCGGCCAAGTATAGTAGGGAGCATAGCCGAATTTCATTAAGGATTTTTGACCTCCCTTTCCATTTACTCTTTTCTCTCCAAAGTTCTCTCTTCTTTTTCTTTTATTGGTTTTAGCCGAAATCTCCATCTTCCTAAAGACCACCATTGCCGAATCTTCCTAGTCCCATACTCTTCCATTGAGGCCGAATCCCCATCATCAATCTTTCTCTTCTTGTTCTCTCAATCTTCTAAAAGCCGAAAGTAGGTTCTTTTAGACCATAGCCGATTGGTTCATTAAAACCCCAAAAGCCGAAACTTGTGTAATCATCATCTAGCCATAGCCGAATATTGCTGTGGGTTCAAGCAAGGGAGCAATCGATTTCTGTATTAAGGGTAAGATCTGTGGTTGATCGATTTTCATTCCTTTTCTTTTAACCGAAATTAAGGTACTAATCATATTAGTAATCTTTGGCCAAAACTTGAAGGGTCTTTCAGGATTTCTGCTATT
Organism: Gossypium australe; assembly: GCA_005393395.2. Lineage (NCBI taxonomy): Eukaryota > Viridiplantae > Streptophyta > Magnoliopsida > Malvales > Malvaceae > Gossypium > Gossypium australe. The sequence continues at coordinate 33,103,201 of CM016617.1, forward strand.
GTCGACTACAAGGAGGAGATCATCCGGGATTTCTAGATCTAAGGTAAGAAAAGTATGGTTTAGGCCGAAGGCCACTTGTTAAGTCCATTAAGCGATTGGAAATCGGATCTAACATATGTGTATAGGGATTTCGACATCTCCATAGTCAAGTGGTGTTTTCGGGATTTTAGACTCGCAAAGGTAAGTGAATATACTAATCGGCCAAGGCCATATTTGGTGGTTCAAATCTATTTCTTAATTATTCAAAAGCCGGAAACTAACTAGTTAGGTGATCTAGTGTTGACCGATTTCAAGGAGAAGCACAATGAAGTTTCGGGATTTGATTAGTAGTCAGATCGGCAGCAAGGTAAAGGTTTTGGATACAGTGATCCTTCGGGATTTGATTGTATAGCCGAATAGGCTTTGGCTAAAATATTAAGTGTTGGCCAAATGTAGGAATTAAAGATCTAAAGGGTTAGATCGGGATTTTCGGGAAGTCAGAGAACTCGATAAGTATATCAGGTGTGTACCCCACACTATCTCTTAATAGATTCATGGCACCAATTATATATATATGTTTATAATAATGTGAATGTGGCCAAAGGTACCATGCAATGGTACAAAATACTCAGGTACGTAACTTTAACTTTAAAGTAATATAAGATATGAATATTTGGAATATGTCATGTATGTGAATATCGATAAGAATGTGAAATATGGCATAAGGCATAGTAATAGTATGATTTGTATGGCATGGGGCATATGGGTGATTATGAAAGGGGAAGTGATCTGGTGGTTTTTATACCACAATATCTGAATGTGGTGACTTATGTCACGAAATCTGAATGTGGTGACTTATGTCACAAAATATATTATCTGGTGGCTATGCCACAAAATTATAAGGGCGATGAGCATGTCGTCTGCAGCGTTTGCCTTCGATGATGTGTAGCGGATGGAGGGTTGACTTAGTAGTCCCCACGGTGTGATGGTTGGTACGGGTGATGTGTAGCAGATGGTATCTAGGTTTGGGTTCGGGAATGCATCATTATTTGTAAATTGTGATATGTATATGTATGATTTGATATGCCTGAATCATTAGGACTTAGTGTTGGATGTACATATTGAGTCTGTTTGACTCACCCCGTTGTGGGATATTTTTCAGGTGACGCCCAGTAATGGACCGGGTCGGCAGGAGCTCAATGGTAGCCATGCTCAGCTCAGAATTTATTTCGTTTTGGACTTTTTATATTTTAAGTACTTAGAAATTATTCGGGTTTTGCTTTTGATGTAATAAGGCCATAGCTATAAACTGATTACGCATGCATTTTTATTTATTTCATTATGAATCAATTTTTATCAACCTAAAGATTAAGTAATTGTATTTAAAGATAAACTCTACACCCAATTCGACATGTCTTCTAATATAAAAACAAAGTTTAATAAATCCCTGATTTCAAAAAGAACAAGATTTTCAACTGAACCCAACACAAATCGAACTTTCTCCAAAATCACCCAAAGTTTTCCAAAGTATCAAACGGGTTTTTAAATGTTTTACTCAAGGAACATACCGGATCCGGTCAAGGCTCGTGGGCCGGGTTTGGGGTGTTTCAATTTGGTATCAGAGCCCAGTTTTTAAACTCTCGGCCTTGGGTTTAAGGGCCAAAATGTTTTCAAAATTTAGCCCAAAAGAATTTTGTGAAAATTTTTGTGAAATAAGCAGGTTTTTCTGGCATGGCACCTAAGTCTCCGACCCGAAGTCCACCAGGTAAGTACCCCTATCTATTGTGTGAATTATTGTATGTAGAAGGGTAGAAATGGAACGTAGATTAGTATGATAAGTACTTGAACTATAGGACTAGTTTACCCCAACAATTACATAAAACTTTAATGCCTAATTAAACAAACCTGTGACTAAGTCGCCGAGCTAGGGTGTGGCAACCATTGTGCGCATGTCTAGGATTGGTTTCAGTGGGAGCTTGGTATTTAAACAGTCATAGTGACTCACCTCCTCTCCACTCGAATCCTACCTGGTGCGTAGTGACGGTTCACCCTAACCAAGAGGACTTATTCACGGGCTAAACCCAATAATTAAAACCCGAAAGGGACTAGCCGTATTTTTATAAAAACCTTAGTTTTAAAATCCTCAAATTACCCTTTGATTTGTAAAAACTATTTTATAAATTCTTTTCTGAAATATTCTCGATTTACAAAATTACCTAAATACCACTGGTTGAAAAATTACTAAAATGCCCTTGATTTCTAAAATTACCATACTACCCTCGATTTTCATAAAATTTTCTTATTTTGCAAAAGTATCCAAAAACCCTAGTTTGCGAAAATTCAAGATACCCTGATTGGGAAAATTTACTAAATTACCGCTGGTTTACCAAAATTACCAAAATAACCCCGATTTCCAAAATTTCTGCAATACCTTGATTTGGAAAATCTTTCTTTCAAAAATATCCATGAGTTTGGAAAATTTCGAAATGACTTTTGTGATTTTTGAATTGACCCTGATTTAATTACCAAAATACCCTTGTAGAACAAATGACGAAAATACCCCTGGGATAGGGATAGACAAAAATGTTCGAAGAGTGAATGTGTATGGGAGATACTACGGAATGGATGTGTTTTCTTTGAATTAGGATAGAAGACTTGAAACTCTGAATGATCGAAAGAACTACTACTAAACTTCCTTCCATAAAACTTCTTCGCGGATAATCAGTGGAATAAAGGCTAATTCATAAAACTTTCTTAAATCAGATTAAAGCGCGATCGTAGAAATGAGCTCTAGGGGACGTGGTCGTAGTGTACGAGGACGCGGTAGAGGCAGAATGACCGTGTCGGAACCCGTTAGATCGGGTCAAGGGTCTAAAAATGAGGTACCACCGCCACCACCACCAGCAGCTGTTGGTGTTGAGCAACAAGATCAAACGGGGGATGATGCTGTATCGCAGGCTATGCTGCGAGTTCTTGAGATGGTGGCTGGAGCAGGTGGAAATATGGGAGCTCGAAAATCTGTACCCGAGCGACTCCGAGCCAATGGAGCTGAGGTCTTCCGTGGCGTATCTGGTGTGGCACCCAGTACAGCTGAGTATTGGTTGGAGGCGACGGAACGAATTATGGATGAGTTGGATCTGACCCCTGAGGAGAAACTGAAAGGAATGGTGGCGTTGCTACGCGATGAAGCGTATCAATGGTGGCTCACAGTTTGGGATGGTGCCACAGCTGAGGATCTTACTTGGGAATTTGTTAAGGCGGTGTATCAGAAGAAGTATGTCGGCACGCGTTACACTGATGCGCAGAGGAAGGCATTTTTGGGGCTGATTCAAGGGAACAAGTCCGTAGCGGAGTACGAAGCTGAATTCCTGAGGTTGAGCCGGTATGCTCGAGGAGTAGTGGCTACGGAGCATGAGCGATGTGTCCGGTTTGAAGACGGACTAAGGGATGACCTGAGGTTGTTAATCGCTGCACATCAGGAGCGAGAGTTTTCTGCATTAGTAGAGAAAGCTAAGGTAGCTGAAGGGATTAAGGACTCTGTAAGGCAAAACACGGATCGGAATAGGCAGAAGAGAGGTTTTTGGCCGTCAGGATCATCTGAAAATGCTCAAAAGAGGCCTAGAGTTGATGGGCTGCGAGGTCAGCAGGCTGTGACAGGAGGGCAGTATCGTACTTGTGCTCAATGTGGAAAGATGCACTTAAGGGAGTGTTGGAAGAAGACAGGAGGATGCTTTATATGTGGGTCCAAGGATCACATGATTAAAGACTGTCCGATAAAGATAGACGGGAGTCGACCCACAGGTCAGGGTTCTAATCAGGCTGGTAGAGGTGGACAGCAGACTCAGCGAGGACGTAGTCCGAATGGTAGAGGAAACGGTGCTGGAAGAGGACGTGGAACACCTGGCAGAGGTGTCGATATTACAGAGGCAAGACAACTAGGTCTAGTGTATGCGGTTCGCCGGAGGGAGGATGGAGGCGCGCCGGACGTCATAACCGGTACGTTCCTTATAACGAACAAGCCTTATTTTGCTTTGATTGATGTGGGCTCGACCCATTCTTATGTTGCATGTAGAATAGTGGAAACTCTAGGCATAGCCTCTTAACTTTCTGATAGGGAGATGACTGTAGTAAGCCCACTAGGTCAAACTGTAGTAGTGAATAAGATGTTTCGGAAAGTACCTTTAGAGATTCAAGGAGCAGTATTCCCTGCCGACTTAATGGAACTACCTTTTGGAGAATTCGACCTCATACTTGGCATGGATTGGCTGGTAGAACATCGAGCTATTTTGGATTGTGCAGCTAAGCGAATGGAGTTAAGGACTCCAGAGGATGAGGAAGTAGTTATGATAGGAGAAAGATGAAACTACTTGTCTAACGTAGTTTCAGCATTAAAGGCAGATAAGATGGTTCGGAAAGGATGCAGGGCATTCTTGGCTTTCGTTAGTGCGTTGGATGCAAAGGAAGAAGGTGTTAGTGGAGTTCGAACTGTAAGGGATTTTGTGGATGTCTTTCCGGAGGAATTACCTGGAATACCCCCGGATAGGGAGGTGGAGTTTGGAATTGATTTGCTACCTGGTACAACTCCTGTGTCAATCGCTCCGTACAGAATGGCACCAAAGGAGTTGGTTGAGCTCAAGGCTCAAATCCAAGAGTTGCTTGATCGTGGGTTTATCCGACCTAGTGTGTCTCCATGGGGAGCACCGGTCTTGTTTGTGAAGAAGAAGGACGGAACTATGCGTATATGCATAGATTATCGTCAGCTGAATAAGCTGACTATCAAGAACAAGTATCCCTTGCCAAGGATAGACGACTTGTTCGATCAGCTCAAGGGGGTAGCAGTATTCTCGAAGATAGATCTAAGGTCTAGATATCATCAGCTTAAGGTGAAGGAGGTGGATATCCATAAGACGGCTTTTCGGACAAGGTATGGGCATTTTGAGTTCGTGGTAATGCCATTTGGATTGACGAACGCCCCAGCTGCGTTCATGGACATTATGAACCGGGTTTTTCAACCTTACTTGGATAGGTTCGTCGTGGTGTTTATCGACGACATCTTAGTGTATTCCAAGTCTGAGGAGGAACATGATGAGCATCTTCGGATAGTGTTGCAGGTGTTAAGAGAGAAGAAGCTCTATGCCAAATTCAGCAAGTGTGAATTTTGGCTTAAGGAAGTTGCGTTTTTAGGACATGTGGTGTCTGCAGAAGGAATAAGGGTGGATCCTAGGAAGATTGAGGCGGTGCTAGATTGGAAACCACCTAAGTCGATGGCTGAGGTTCGTAGTTTCTTGGGATTGGCAGGCTACTACAGAAGGTTCGTAGAAGGGTTCTCATCAATAGCCGCACCTTTGACGAAGTTGTTGAGAAAGGAAGTACCTTTCGTATGGACGGATAAGCAACAGGAGAGTTTTGAGAAGCTTAAAAGGGTTTTGACTGAAGCTCCGGTCTTGGTTCAGCCGGAGGCAGGAAAGGATTTTGTGGTGTATTGTGACGCTTCCCATACAGGATTGGGATGCGTATTGATGCAAGATGGGAAAGTAGTAGCTTATGCGTCTCGACAATTAAGGCCACACGAGGTTAACTACTCGACTCACGATTTGGAATTGGCGGCAGTGGTTTTTGCTCTTAAGGTGTGGAGGCATTGTCTTTATGGAGAAAAGTCAGTGATCTACACAGACCACAAGAGTCTTAAGTATCTATTGACTCAGAAGGAGTTGAACCTGAGACAGCGAAGGTGGGTGGAGTTACTGAAGGACTATGATTATTCGATAAAGTATCACCCAGGCAAGGCAAATGTAGTGGCGGATGCCCTAAGTCGGAAGGTAGTGTCGGATCTGAGGGCGATGTTTGCACATCTGAGCTTGTATGATGATGGAAGTCTGCTGGCAGAGCTGAAAGTAAAACCGACATGGTTGAATGAAGTGAAGGAAAGTCAGTTAATGGATGATGAGTTAAGTGCTAAGCTACAGCAAGTACAGAATGGAGAGTTGGAAGGTTATGGTATTAATGACGAGGGAGTATTGTGTTTCAAGGGTAAGGTCTGTATGCCGAAGAATGAGGAGTTAAGGTAGAGAATTCTTAAGGAATCGCATAGTAGCCCTTATGCTATGCATCCTGGAGGAAGTAAGTTGTACAGAGATCTAAGGGAACAGTTTTGGTGGCCTGGTCTTAAGAGGGAAGTTACCGAATTTGTCGGCAAGTGCTTAACGTGTCAGCAAGTTAAGGCTGAACACCAAGTTTCGTCAGGATTACTTCAACCGATAATGATTCCGCAGTGGAAGTGGGAGCGAATTACCATGGACTTCGTTAGTGGGCTTCCCCTTACGCCTACTAAGAATGACTCGGTATGGGTAATAGTAGATCGATTGACAAAGTCCGCGCATTTCATTCCAATGCGGATTGACTATTCCTTGCAGAAGTTGGCAAGGTTGTATGTGGCGGAAATTGTGAGGTTACACGGAGTCCCGGTATCGATTATCTCGGATAGGGACCCAAGGTTTACGTCTCGATTCTAGAAAGCACTACATCAAGCTTTAGGCACCAGATTGGATTTCACTACTGCTTTTCATCCACAATCGGACGGTCAGTCTGAACGAGTAATTCAAGTGTTAGAGGATATGTTGAGAGGTTGTGTGATAGACTTCAGAGGAAGTTGGGAAGAATATTTGCCTTTAGCGGAATTTGCGTACAACAACAGCTATCAGGCTAGCATTCGGATGGCACCATATGAAGCATTGTATGGACGGAAGTGTCGCACTCCTACATGTTGGACGGAATTAGGGGAACGTCGAGTTTTGGGTCCAGAGATTGTGGTAGAATTCGAAGAGAAGGTTGAGGTAATTCGGGCACGGTTAAAGGAAGCATCTGACAGACAGAAGTCGTACGCAGATCTCAAACGGAAAGAAATAGAATTTGCTATGGGAGATCAAGTGTTTCTTCAAGTGTCACCTTGGAAGAAGGTAATGAGATTTGGTCGTAAAGGGAAGTTAAGTCCAAGGTTTATAGGACCTTATCGGGTATTGAAGCGAGTTGGACCAGTGGCATACCAGTTAGAGTTGCCTCCGAAATTGAAGCAGATGCACGACGTATTCAATGTGTCGATGCTACGTCGTTATCGATCGGATCCATCTCATGTAGTTCCGGTTGAAGAGGTGGAGCTAAGGCCAGATTTATCCTACGAGGAGGAGTCGATTCAGATCTTGGAACGAGATGTGAAAGTGTTACGGAGGAAATCAGTTCCTCTAGTCAAAGTGTTATGGCGTAATCATGGATCGGAAGAAGCTTCGTGGGAGCCGGAAGAAGTAATGCGACAGCAACACCCTCACTTATTTCAGCCAGGTAATTTCGAGGACGAAATTATTTTAAGGGGGGTAGAACTGTAATATCTCGGATTTATGGTTTATGCATTTGTGCTTAAATATATGTGAAAGCATGCCTTTGTGTGTTATGAATGTGTTGTATGAATTTTGTGAACTTTAGAAAATAGGAGAATGCTTTAGAAATTATCAGATTTTAAGTTTAAAAGAGGAAGCTAGGCAGAGGAGGCCTTAAGAGAAATTGTAGGTGAAATATTAACACGGAAATGGGCTTGGTAAAGTGGTTTGGAGGCGCCACTTAGGGCCTCAGTATGTGACGCCATATGCAGTGGGCAAGGGCCTAAGTTCGAGTCACAAGGGAAGCAATATTTTGGGACTTTAATTTTCGGCATTAGGGGTGTAGTAGTGGACGGAAATGGGACACCAAGGGGGAGCTTTGGATATGATTAATTTCCTTTTAAAATTCGGCTAAAGGGTGGTGATAATTATGGATTTATTTTAAATATTTTGAATAGGTGGAAAAGAGAGAAAATAGGAGAAAAGGAAGGGATGAGATAGGGGGAAGGAGTTGGCCGGCCAAGGGAGTCCTTGGTGGCAAATTCGGCCAAGTATAGTAGGGAGCATAGCCGAATTTCATTAAGGATTTTTGACCTCCCTTTCCATTTACTCTTTTCTCTCCAAAGTTTTCTCTTCTTTTTCTTTTATTGGTTTTAGCCGAAATCTCCATCTTCCTAAAGACCACCATTGCCGAATCTTCCTAGTCCCATACTCTTCCATTGAGGCCGAATCCCCATTATCAATCTTCCTCTTCTTGTTCTCTCAATCTTCCAAAAGCCGAAAGTAGGTTCTTTTAGACCATAGCCGATTGGTTCATTAAAACCCCAAAAGCCGAAACTTGTGTGATCATCATCTAGCCATAGCCGAATATTGCTGTGGATTCAAGCAAGGGAGCAATCGATTTCTGTATTAAGGGTAAGATCTATGGTTGATCGAGTTTCATTCCTTTTTTTTAACCGAAATCAAGGTACTAATCCTATTAGTAATCTTTGGCCGAAACTTGAAGGGTCTTTCGGGATTTCTGCTATTGTCGACTACAAGGAGGAGATCATCCGGGATTTCTAGATCTAAGGTAAGAAAAGTATGGTTTAGGCCGAAGGCCACTTGTTAAGTCCATTAAGCGATTGGAAATCAGATCTAACATATGTGTATAGGGATTTCGACATCTCCATAGTCAAAGGGTGTTTTCGGGATTTTAGACTCGCAAAGGTAAGTGAATATACTAATCGGCCAAGGCCATATTTGGTGGTTCAAATCTATTTCTTAATTATTCAAAAGCCGGAAACTAACCAGTTAGGTGATCTAGTGTTGACCGATTTCAAGGAGAAGTACAACGAAGTTTCGGGATTTGATTAGTAGTCAGATCGGCAGCAAGGTAAGGGTTTTGGTTACAGTGATCCTTCGGTATTTGATTGTATAGCCGAATAGGCTTTGGCTAAAATATTAAGTGTTGGCCAAATGTAGGAATTAAAGATCTAAAGGGTTAGATCGGGATTTTCGGGAAGTCAGAGAACTCGATAAGTATATCAGGTGTGTACCCCACACTATCTCTTAATAGATTCATGGCACCAATTATATATATATGTTTATAATAATGTGAATGTGGCCAAAGGTACCATGCAATGGTACAAAATACTCAGGTACGTAACTTTAACTTTAAAGTAATATAAGATATGAATATTTGGAATATGTCACGTATGTGAATATCGATAAGAATGTGAAATATGGCATAAGGCATAGTAATAGTATGATTTGTATGGCATGGGGCATATGGGTGATTATGAAAGGGGAAGTGATCTGGTGGTTTTTATACCACAATATCTGAATGTGGTGACTTATGTCACGAAATCTGAATGTGGTGACTTATGTCACAAAATATATTATCTGGTGGCTATGCCACAAAATTATAAGGGCGATGAGCATGTCGTCTGCGGCGACTGCCTTCGATGATGTGTAGCGGATGGAGGGTTGACTTAGTAGTCCCCACGGTGTGATGGTTGGTACGGGTGATGTGTAGCGGATGGTATCTAGGTTTGGGTTCGGGAATGCATCATTATTTGTAAATTGTGATATGTATATGTATGATTTGATATGCCTGAATCATTAGGACTTAGTGTTGATGTACACATTGAGTCTGTTTGACTCACCCCGTTGTGGGATATTTTTCAGGTGACGCCCAGTAATGGACCGGTTCGGCAGGAGCTCAGTGGTGGCCATGCTCAGCTCAGAATTTATTTCGTTTTGGACTTTTTATATTTTAAGTACTTTGAAATTATTCGGGTTTTGCTTTTGATGCAATAAGGCCATAGCTATAAACTGATTACGCATGCATTTTTATTTATTTCATTATGAATCAATTTTTATCAACCTAAAGATTAAGTAATTGTATTTAAAGATAAACTCTACACCCAATTCGGCATGTCTTCTAATATAAAAACAAAGTTTAATAAATCCCTGATTTCAAAAAGAACAAGATTTTCAACTGAACCCAACACAAATCGAACTTTCTCCAAAATCACCCAAAGTTTTCCAAAGTATCAAACGGGTTTTTAAATGTTTTACTCAAGGAACATACTGGATCCGGTCAAGGCTCGTGGGCCGGGTTTGGGGTGTTTCAATGATGGTTAAGAATGCTAATAAAATTTATGAATATGTCTATATATATATATATATATATATGAATAGTTGATTGATAAATTTAGATATTTAACCATATAAATTGAATCTTGAATATATTTAAATGTTGATGTAAGTAAAAGACCAATTGAATCGAACACAAGGGCTCCCACACGGGTGTGTGCCCTGCCCTTATGAGGTACACGTCCTGGATACGCGGGCTTGTGATACAGGCGTGTGAATCCTACACCTAATTCGAAAATAAAAATTAACCACACGGTCTAGCAACACAGTCGTGTGCCTTGGTTGTGTGAGATCAATTTGTTCATGAGTTGCTAGTCAGAGAGTTACACGGCCTAGGGACACGGGCATGTGAAGCCACACAGCTTGGAGCGAGGTAAGTCACATGGGTGTGTTGGTCACACAGCTTGAACCACACAGGTGTGTCCCTATAGCACATGGGCATGTGACCTCTGTAATAGAGAAAAAAAAATTTGGCAATATGCAAAAAATACCTTATGATCTCGAGTTAGTCTCGAATAGTTTCTAATGTATGCCGAAGCCCAATAGAGTGACATTATAATTACGCTCGAATTATGAATAGTAAATTGACTTGGTTTAATGAAAAATGGTTCTTTAAACTCAGGTAATGCCTCGTACCTTATTCCGACGGCTGATATGGGCAGGGGGTGTTACATTTAGTGGAATCAGAGCTACGGTTTAGTCGATTCTTGGACCTAACGTAACACATGGGAAGTCTAGAAATACATGCCATTATAAAACCTGTGATAGTGTGATATCTCCCGACCTTGATGAGAATTGTTTACTAATAGATATAGAAATGCTTCCAACCGAGCTAAAGGGGATTGCTTATGATGAGTAAAGATTTGTAAAGGTACAAAATGTGTGATTGTAATGAATATATTGACGATAAAAGTCATGTTAGGTGTGTATATATGAAAGCAAAATTTTGAGGCTTTATGACCTCTGCCCCCTCGTAAGTATAGTTTTATACGGTGAAATTTACCAGATTTATATTAATTAAGTTTACAAGTGTGAAATTGAAGAGTTCAGTGGCTAAATGATTACTAATGCAGTTAGAGCTAAAAATGGGTTAGTTAGTAAAGATGATTATAACTGAGATATCAGATAATTTTTCTGAAGATTATTCAGAATACGCAATGTTATTGTTAAGAAAGAAGTTATTCATGAGTAATTGATTTATTTAGGTATGGTATTTACAAAATGAATTTACTGGAAAATTTCTTCTGAATTAGTTCCTTTAGTGAACTGAATAATGTGATATTATTGATGACTTTAGTAGTCAGTGGAGTAGTAATAAAATCGTAAAAATATCTTAAAGTAGTTGTTATACTTGGACATGATACAACAATTTCTTCTGAGTATTCTACATGTTCTGCTATTTTTAGAAACATATGTGAATGTTCATTTTCAGATGTGATTCTTATTTACATAGAAAGATTGTCTGATTATGATATTAGAAGGAATTATTGAAAGTCTTGATAAACTATGAACGGTACTGTTCTATCTTTCTCTGGTATTCTAATGAATTATGCTTGAGAGAACACTTGATGGAAACATTCATATGATACTGCTTTCTACTTCTATGGGTCGAAGCTCCGAATTGCAAATATGATTTATTCGTGGAAGATATTCATTGGCCGAAGGTAATTATATTTACTTTTATAAATCCTGACTCGATTAGGGGAGTTCAGTAATATGAATCTCGGATCATACAAATTATATTACTGCATTGATGTTACTGGAACTATTTTCAGTTTTTGTTACTAATTGGAGAATACCATTAATATTGAGGTATTATTCTATTTATAAGGTTGAAATGCTGACTCTATTAAGATACTATGGTTTCAATCTGTATGATGGTAATAATTTCAGAAAATTTAAGGTTTCAGTGTTGATAATTGATAGCTATATTGATGATACAATTATTACAAAAAAAATGTAAGATTTGAATAACCTGATAAATGTTAACAAAGTTTTGACTTGATGAAAGTTCTGTTGACCGAAGCATCAATTCTGATTCAGCCTAAATTGGGTAAGAAAGTTGTGATTTACAGTGATATATCATTGAGTGGGTAAACTGTGTTTTGATGTAGTAAGACAAAGTATAGTCTACACTTTTAAACAGTTAAAAAAATCGCATGAAAGAATTACCAGATATATGATTTAGAAGTGACATTTAATGTTTCAGCTTTAAGAACTGGTGATACTATTAGTTAGTGAAAAATATTTGAACCTCTCCATCGAAGGAATTTTCGAGGATTAAAATTCTTAAGGGGGGAGAGTTGTAATAGCCCAAATTTCAGCGATGTAGAAAATAGTGGTTTGAGACCACCAAATTCAAAAAATAAACTCGTAAATTATATTATTTAATATTTACGAGCCAAATGTAGCTTTTAAAATATTTTGAAATAGTAATTTGTGTTTTATAAAGATTTATTTGGTTAAGAAATTGAGAAAAAGAGGTATTGTAACACCCAGTTTATACCCTAGTCGGAATAGTGGTTTCGGGACCATAAATCCGAGTCAAAAAATATTTTAATATTATTTTCTGTGTTTATAGTATGTGAATTGATATGTGTGAAAATTTCGTATGAAAATTTTATCGTTTGTGTGCCGAATTGATAAAAGGATTTAATCGCAGAAAATGTAAAAGTTGTGTTCGACTTGATGAAGTGTCGAATTGACATGGCTTCTTAAATTAAAGGTCCTTATGTTGTTATTAGACAATGATTAAGGTTAATGGACAATACTGACCATCCAATAAGTGATTTTTAATTGTTATAAAGCAAGGGTAATTTGGTTAACGAGTTATTATATGATGATTAATAAAACATAAAAATCAAATTAGTGCTTCATTCATCTTTGTTTTGCCGAAATTGAAGAAAGAAAAGCTAGGGTTCTTGTGTTTTAACATTCGGCTACTTCCAAGCTTGATTAAAGGTTCGTTTTTGTTTGGTTTTTGATAATTTTTATGTTTTTGTGATCGTTGTTAAGTGTTCTAGCTAGCCCATGCTTAAATTCATGAAATTGATTATGATTTTGAGTTATTCCATTGTTGACAATGTGAGCTTTGTAAGGTTTGATGATAGAAAATAAGTGTTGGATGATAGATAAATGTATTTTGTATTGGGATTTTTGATAAATTTGATTATTATGGGCTAAATTGTGAAAATGAGAACTTCAAGGGTTAAAATGTGAAATAAATGAAATATGTGGGCTTATATGAGCTAAGGGAATATTCGGCTAAGCCTTTGTATAAGGAAATTATGTGTATTTTGTGATTTTGTGAAATGAGGACTAAAGTGTTAAAATGAAAAAATATGAGGGATAATTTGTAAACTGCCCTAAATATGTGTAAATGGATTGAATTGAATGATTTGGTGAATAAAAGAGTTAAATTTGACTGTGTATAGATCAAGAACCAAAGAAAACGGAATTAGATCGGGGGAAATCGAAAGTAGTTGAATAGCCGTTCGTTTCTATTCTTTCCCATACAAGGTAAGTCTATATACAAATAAATGTGTTTGAATTGAATTATTATTGCTTATATGCTAATGAAATGTGATGAATGGCTATTGGAGTTGAATCTGTGAAATCCAAGAAAAATTTTGATAATGTGATGACGTCTAAAAAGCCCCGTACGAACCATAGGAATAGTTAGGATACATATGTCATGACATAGGATTCGATATGAGTTATCGTGTAAGACCACGTCTGGGACGTTGGCATCAATTTGAGATATACGTGTAGACCATGTCTGGGACATCGGCATTGTATATGATTTCGTGTAAGACCCTGTCTGGGACAGAGGCATTGATATTTAATTACATGTAAGACCACGTCTGGGACGTTGGCATTGTACGAGCTTTACAAGCTATCCGAGTATCCTTATTGATTCTGAATGGTTCAACGGGCATTCCGAGATATGATTGAATATGTGAATTTGTATCCGTTTCAGGTACGCATGAAATGTATATGAAATTTGGTAATGGAAGATAAGTATGAATATGATCATTTGATATTTGAACTACATGAATATGTGATGTGTTTATAAGTAAGTGATTATGAACAATTGGACTATATAAGAAAATATGCCATATGTTCAAATGAATTGGGAATAGGTGAAATGAGTTTATAACTATGAGGTTTGTGATAGTATTTGGCTATGGATTATATGTATTTTATAATGCATATTTGCCTTAAATGATAAGTTTATTTGTATAAGGCTTACTAAGCTTTTGAAAAGCTTACTTCGTGTGTTTTTCAATTGTTTTTTAGATTATCGAAGATACTAAAAGCTCGGGGATCGTCGAGGATAATCACCACACTATCAAATTATATTTTGGTATCTTTTGTAATTGTGAATATTGAAGTATGGCATGTATAGACTAGAGAAATTTGATTATGTTTTGAAATGTGTAAATATAGCCATGTGATATGGCTTGATAATGAATGTGATTATGGAGTGAATTTAATGGATGCTATGTGATGCAAAAATTGGTATGTTTTGATGTGCTCATGAATGGCCAAAAGAAATGGTCAATTTTGGTAAGTTTCATGGTTGATTTGGGAAATTGATATGATGAGAAATGCTATGAATTGAAATGGATTAATATGATGTATGAATCACATGTTTTTTAAGTGAAGTTTGTACTTTGAATTGGTATGTTTGAGTTGGATTTGTATATGGAAATGAATGATGTTGTTACCGGTCGAATTGTGCATGATTTGGTATGTTTTTAGTTGCCTTTGGGGCATGTATTGATGCTTGTTTGATGCTTGTAGGTATGACCCAATTTTGGGTGGCAAATTGGCCTTGCAAATGGCCTAAATTTGCCCATAGGGTTGAGCACACGGGCGTGTATCTCGATGGTGTCTCTCAAGGTTGCAATTCGAAGCAAGTCAGGATGCCACACGGGCAAGAAGCACGGGCTTGTGCCAGACCATGTGACCCAAGTTAGTGTTGCACATGGGCTGAGACACGTTCCAAGGCACGACTGTGTGAGGCACACAGGCATGTGCCCTGTTTTGAAAGAAAAATTTTCTAAGTTTCTCAAAGTTTCTGTATGAGATCGGTTTAGTCCCAAAGCTTCTCTAAAGCATGTTTAAGGTCTCGTAGATCTTCTAAAGGGACTATATGAGTATGAATTATTATGAAATGATGTTGTATGATTGATGTTTTGAAATGAGCGTAAAATGTTCCGATATGTCCGGTAATGCCTCTTAACCCTAGTCCGGCAACGGATACAGGTTAGGGGTGTTACAATTTATGGGTATCAGAGCTGCAGTTTAGTCGGTTCTAGGACTAATGTAGCGTGTGAGTCTTGCTATACATGCCATATATATGAATTGTGATACCCGGTAATGCCTCTTAACCCTAGTCCGGCGACGGATACGGGTTAGGGGTGTTACAATTTGTGGGTATCAGAGCTACAGTTTATTCGATTCTAGGACTAATGTAGCGTGTGAGAGTCTTGCTATACATGCCATATATACGAACTGTGATAATGTGATGAATCCTGACAGATAAAATGTGTTTTCCGTATAGTAAATGGATCCCGAACGAGCCGTAGCTAACGATGTTGAAAGTAATGCACCTGCTCTCGCTCAAGGGACAACGTTGTCTGATTCTGAACTGGTTACTAGCGGTTAGGAAGGAGATGCTAAACAAGCCTTCTTCTAAATGATGAATGAGTGGTTCACTCAGTATGTTAGAGCAAATCCGACTGTTCCTCAACCTCCGTCCCCGCAAGTTCCCGTAGCTCTCTAAGTTATAGATTCAATTAGTCTGAATAAACCTCCGGTTGATAAGATTTGAAAATATGGGGCTGAAGAATTCCGTGCTACTATTGATGATGATGCTGAGAGAGCCGAGTTCTGGCTTGAGAATACGATTCGGGTGTTTGATGAGTTGTTATATATCCCTGATGAATGTGTTAAATGTGCTTTTTCTTTGTTGAGAGATACAGCTTACCAATGGTGGAAAACTCTAACTTTTGTTGTTCCGAGAGAACAAATTACCTGGGATTTCTTCTAGACTAAATTTTGAAAGAAATACATCAGTGAGAGATTTATAGATCAGAAACGCAAAGAGTTTCTTGAATTGAAACAAGGTCGTATGTCTGTTATAGAATATGAGCGAAAATTTATGAGAATGAGCTAGTATGAACTAGAATGTGTCTCGACTGAGGCAATAATGTGTAAAAGGTTCGAAGACAACTTGAATAAAGATATCTTTTTGTTAGTCAGAATTCTGGAAATGAAAGAATTCGTTGTGCTTGTTGACTGAGCATGTAAAGCTGAAGAACTCGGGAAAGAGAAAAGAAAAGTTGATTTGGAAGCTAAAAAGGTGCAAAAATGGACAATGAGTAAGTCATATCATTCGGCATCAAAGAAATTCTGAGATGATTATAGCCGTTCAAAGGCTAGTGTGGGATATCCGAGTAGAGATCATGCAAGATCACATTTGAGCTTTAGAGCTCCAGCTACTTCGATAGCTAGTGTTGGAAATGTCAGATCTGATCGACCTGAGTGCAGGCATTGTGGTAAAAGACATCTGGGCAATTGAAGATTGAATGACCGAGCTTGATTTAAATGTGGATCATTAGATCACTTTATTTGAGACTTTCCCGAGTCCGTTGAGCAAGAGATTGCAAAGAATCTAAGGCCTAGTGGCAATATGGTTAGAGGTAGACCTCCCAGAAATACGGGAATTGTTAGTGGAAGTCAAAGAACGACTAAAGATACAGCTAGGAGATCTGAGGCGAGAGCACCTGTCAGAGCTTATGGTATTCGTGCTCGCGAAGAAGCTTCGTCTGCAGACATCATTACCGGTACTTTTATTCTTTATGATACTTCAGTGATCGCATTGTTAGATCCTGGATCTACTCATTCATATATATGCATGAACTTAGTATCCAGTAAGGCTTTGCCTATAGAGTCTATTGAATTTGTAATTAGAGTATCAAACCCCTTAGGCAAGTGTGTTCTGGTTGACAAAGTGTGCAAGAATTGTCCGTTGATGTTTCGAGATATCTGTTTGGCAACTGATCTAATGTTATTACCCTTTGATGAGTTTGATATAATTCTGGGTATGGATTGGCTAACATTGCATGATGCTGTTGTGAATTGCAAACGGAAGACTATTGATATGAGATGTCAGAATAATGAAATAATACGAATTGAGTCTAGTGATTTAAATGGGTTACCGGTCGTAATATCTTCGATAAAAGCTCTGAATTATGTGAAAAAGGAATGTGAAGCTTATCTTGCGTATGTGATTGATACGAAAGTGACAGAAAAGAAAGTTGAATTTGTGCCAGTTGTTTGTGAGTTTCCTGACTAATTTCCTGAAGAATTACCGGGATTACCTCTGATACGAGAAGTTGAGTTTGGCATTGAGTTAGTGCCGGGGATGACCCCTATCTTAACATCTCCGTATAGAATGGCTCCGACAGAATTAAAAGAATTAAAGTCTCAGTTGCAAGAATTGACAGACAGAGGTTTCACACAACTGATCTTTTCTTCTTGGGGCGCTCCCGTGCTGTTTGTGAAAAAGAAAGATGGCACGATGAGAATGTGCATTGATTGCTGTCAGTTAAACAAAGTGACTAATAAGAACAAGTATCCTTTGCCCAGAATTGATGATTTGTTCGGTCAGTTAAAAGGAGCTTATGTGTTTTCAAAGATAGATTTGAGATCGGGATATTATCAGTTACGAGTAAAAGATTCAAACATTCCGAAATCCGCTTTCAGAATGAGGCACGGGCATTATGAATTTTTAGTTATGCCTTTCAGACTAACAAATGCTCCTGCTATCTTTATGGACTTGATGAACAGAATTTTCAGACCGTATTTAGATCGATTTGTTTTGTATTCATTGACAGCATTTTGATTTATTCGCTTGATGAAATTGAGCATGCCGAACATTTGAGAATTGTGCTACAAACTCTACGTGATAAGCAATTGTATGCAAAGTTTAGTAAATGTGAGTTCTGGTTACGCAAAGTTGGCTTTTTGAGGCATATTGTAAGCATCCGATATACGAGTTGGTCTGAGTAAGATTTCAGCTATTTTAGAGTGGAAGCCTCTGAAAAATGTGTTTGAAGTTCATAGTTTTCTGGGACTTGCTGGTTATTACTGATAAACTGTAAAAGTAACATATTTTAGGCCCACATTTAGCATGCTTTTGGATGATTTATCCCTTGATTTATGTAAAAAGATGCTCTTAATCCTTTCTTTTCATGTTTTATACTCAGGAAAGCACCCAAAGATGAAAAGAACGAGAAACGGCCTTAAAATGGACCAAATTGGGCCAAATTAGAAATCGACACGGCCTGGGCCGAAGACCACACGACCGTGCCTTATTAAAAGTCCGAAGACAGCCTGGCCACGACTCACACGGGCATGTGCCATGGCCGTGTCCCTGTCGTGGAGAAGAGCAATTTCACTCGGAAAAGGATACTTAGGGGCAAAGAAACCTATTTCAAAAGCCTATATAAGCACCCTATGTATAATCTAGAAGGGGGCAGTTAGCTAGGCCAAGGAGCCGAGCCAGAGAGGTCAGATTTGTGGAGAATCACTCGAAGATATCCAGTTGATCCATCTCAAGAAGCCGGAATTATACTCAAGACGGAGGATCTCTCCTTCAATTCCTTCAGGGGGTTTTAGAGATTTCTTATGTTTTGTTTTATCTTTTCTTTTGAGATGTTTTCTTTTATTATTATGAACTAAACACTCAGATACCTGAGGGGATGAAACCTAAGATGAATCTTGTTATTGTTTTTTGAACTATATGATAAATATTTGACTTGTTCTTAATTATGTGTTCTTAATTCTTGTGTTGATATTTCTGGGATATTAATTCAAGTATGATGTGCTTAGGTGGAGGAGCAAAAGTCCCTGCCTAAGAGTAAATCTAGCATAATTAAGCGGAGTTGATCGCGCGCCTAGAGATAGGGTGACGAGATTTTGCCTGATTAGGGTGAAACCTAATATGGGAGTCCATAGATCGAGTTAATGCAATTCTACGGGTTTTAATCAGAAAGAGATTTCAATTAATCAACCTAGGGTTAGACGTTATTCGCTTTGAGAGAGGGTTTAATATACATTAGGGAATCTTACGGATCAAGTCAAATGAATAAATCGTCTGCTTCAGAGTTAGATAACAAGTGAAGTCTAGGTGGAATCTTTCTCTTTATCTTTGAATCTTTAGTTTAGTATTTAATTAATTTAGATTAGATAAATAAATCCCTTTATTCTTAGACTAGATAATAAAAAGAGAGTAAGTATTAGTACTTTTGGTTCCTTTGAGTTCTACATTCCGGTCTAGCCTAAACTATACTACTGTTCGATAGGTGCGCTTGCCTCAAAAATCGTTGTCATAGTTAGTTTCTAGGTTCGATCATTCTTTTTATAAATTTTAAGACTCTGACAAGCGATCAATTACCGATGGTTCGAAAAAGGCTTTTCGCTAATTGCAACTCCATTGACAAGATTGCTTCAGAAAGATGTGAAATTCGAATGGTCTAAAAAGTGTCAGAAGAGCTTTGATCAGTTGAAAGCCCTTTTGACTGAAGCTCCAATTTTGGTATAGCCAGAATCGGGTAAAGAGTTCGTGATTTTTAGTGATGCTTCATTAAACGGTCTGGGTTGCGAATTGATACAGGAAGGCAAAGTTATAGCTTATGCCTCGAGACAATTGAAACCGCATGAAAAGAATTACTCGACGCACTACCTTGAGTTAGGTGCGATCGTGTTTGCTCTAAAAATTTGGCGCCACTATCTTTTCAGTGAGAAATGTCATGTATTTTCAGACCATAAAAGTCTGAAATATTTGATGACTCAGAAATACTTGAATCTACGACAGAAAAGATGGTTAGAGCTGTTAAAAGACTACAAGTTTGTGATTGGTTATCATCAGGGAAAAGCAAATGTTGTTGCTGATGCTTTAAGTCGGAAATCGTTGTTTGCCTTACTTGTGATGAATCCTCATTTAGTTCTGTCTGATGATGGTTCAGTTTTAGCCGAATTGAAAGCATGACCGTTGTTTTTGTAGCAGATCTGCGATACTCAGAAAGTTGATAATGAAATGTTAAAGAAACAAGCTCAGTGTGATTTGAACTATGATTCTGAATTTCGTGTTGACATTGATGATTGTCTGAGATTCCGAGATCAGATTTGTGTTCCGAGAAATCCGGAGTTGATTAAGATAATTTTGAAATAAGCTCATAACAGTTGTTTATCTGTTCATCCGGGAAGTACAAAAATGTATAATGATTTGAAGCAACTATACTGTTGGCCTGGAATGAAAAGAGATATCTCTAATTTTGTTTCAAAATGTTTGATCTGTCAGCAAGTTAAGGCTGAACATCAGGTGCCTTCCGGTTTACTATAACCAATTATGATTCCCGAGTGGAAATGGGATAGAGTGATGATGGATTTTGTTTCGGGTTTACCCCTATCTCCAAGAAAGAAAGATGCGATTTGGGTTGTGATTGATAGACTGACGAAATCAACCCATTTTATTCTGGTGAGAACAGATTACTCGCTTGATAAGTTGGCTGAGCTTTATATTTTTGATATTGTTAGATTGCACGGGGTGCCACTATCTATTGTGTCAGGCAGAGATCCGAGGTTCACCTCGCAGTTTTGGAAGAAACTGCAAGAGGCTTTAGGTATGAAAT
Source organism: Gossypium australe (assembly GCA_005393395.2). Taxonomy (NCBI): domain Eukaryota; kingdom Viridiplantae; phylum Streptophyta; class Magnoliopsida; order Malvales; family Malvaceae; genus Gossypium; species Gossypium australe. The sequence goes on from CM016617.1 coordinate 33,123,896, forward strand.
TACATTTCAGTATTGCTTTTCATTCATAAACGAAAGGTCAATCCGAGCAGATCATTCAGATACTTGAGGATATGTTGAGATGTTGTATTCTTGAGTTTAAAGGTACGTGGGAGAAGTACCTACCTTTGATTTGTAATGACTCGAATTTGGGCCTAGTAAAATTGGGCCTTAGGCTTGGGAGCTTTTACAATTTTTGAGAACATGAGAACGACATTAATGCAAGTTGGACCATTATGTGAGTGATTTTGGAAGGTTAAGGGGCTTCTATGAAGTCCCGGGATCAAACTTGGGCTTTAGGAAAAATTTTGGTTTTAGGTGAATAAAACCCTGGGAGTTAGTAAGTAGGCTTTAAGAATAAAATGTGGAGAAAAATGACACAAAAGGAGTTGTGGTCTAGTGGCAAATGGCGCCACATCGGAGACAAGGAAGTGACGCCATAGAGGAAGTAAGGGGTCCAAGGTTCAAGTCTTGGCGCTTGCATTTCATTTTGGATTTATTTTTTTAAGTGAACTTAGACTTTGGCCATAGACTTATATTTAGTTGCGCATGTTTTAAGACAACAAGGAGCTAGTTGGTAAAGTGTCTAGCAGCGTGGATTATGCTACAAGGGAGCCTGGGTTTGAATCTCATGACAAGCAAGGGAGTATTTATTTTACGGATTGGACGGCTAGAGTTTGTGTTGGATTTAAACTCCACTGAATGAGGGATCCCACATCGGAAAGCTAGCAAGAGGGAAGGTGAGAAGTTGGCTTTAAATAGAGCAATCTATGAGGAGTGTAAGCATACCTGGATGGGCATCTGAGCATAGGAGTGCTCGGAGCGCGGATTAGCAGCTTCAGATTCCTATCAGGTGTGTATTTCGCCCTACTCTAGCTGTAGAGCGGCAAATGCCGAAATGCCAGTCACACGAGCGTGCGAGCGCACGTGTGGGAGCTTCGACGCGATAGTTGAGGCCATCATGAGTGTTCTTGTGGGTTTAGGCTACCTTGGGCCAAGTGGGCCCATATGAATAAATTGTATGATTGTGTAGAAGATATTGGACTGGTCTATATGAATCTCATATCTGTGGCTAGATTTGGGCTAAATGGGCCACACGAGTGTGTGGGCCCATTTGGGTCGAGGATGGGCCCTAGGCCCATCGCATTGTTATCTTTGTTTAGAATACCTTGGTTTATGAAATTACTGAAATACCCTTACTTTACAAAATTACTGAAATACCCTTAGTTTAAAAAATTACTGAAGTACCTTTGGTTTACAAAATTACTAAAATACCCTCAGTTTGCAAAATTACCGAAGTACTGCTGGTTTGCAAAATTAGTGAAATACCCCTAATTTGCGAAATTATCGAAATACCCTCGATTTACAAAATTACCAAAATACCCTCAGTTTGGAAAATTATCGAAATACCCCTATTTGCAGAATTACTAAAATACCCCCGATTTGTAAAATTACTAAAATACCCCCGATTTGTGAAATTACCAAAATACCCTCGATCTACAAAATTACCGGAATACCCCCAATTTACAAAATTATCGAAATACCTTCGATTTGTGAAATTATCGAAATACCCCTGATTTACGAAATTATCAAATTACCCTCGATTTGCAAAATTATCGAAATACCCATGATCTGCAAAATTACCAAAATACCCCCGATTTATGAAATTACTGAAATACCACTGATTTGCAAAATTACCAAAATACCCTCGATTTGCAAAATTACCGAAATTCCTCGATTTGCAAAATTATCGAAATACCCCCGATTTGTGAAATTATTAAAATACTCTCGATTTGTGAATTATCAAAATACCCTCAATTTGTAAAATTACCGAAATACCCTTGGTTTGTAAAATTACTGTTTACCCCTAAACGACAAAATGACTGTTGTACCCTCGTGGTAGTACTAGTGTTGTATGTGTTAATGGTATTGATTATGTTTGAGATGCACTGCATACATGGATTAGTTATGAGTAGAATTATCGAAAATCCCCTGAGGGGTAGGATTACCAACATACCCTTATAGGGTAAAATGACTGATTTGCCCTTGTGGGTAAATAATTGACTTGTGCTATGATTTGACCGATTTGACTGTGATTGTATGACTGTGTTTAACCGACTTGACTATGGGCGTGTGTCTGATAAGTTGTTAATGTGTGTTGAAATGATTGTTACTGAGCATGGCCATTTTGCATACACGTGTAATGATTGAGCATGACATGCACGACATATTGCATTGGGCTGGGTTTAATGATTGGAGGAAGTGTATTCTGGTGGCTCTGCCACATTCTGTTCTGGTGGCTCTATTAGATTCTGTTCTGGTGGCTACGCCACGTATATTCTGTTATTCAGGTGGCTCTGCTAGAAATTCTGTGATGAGCAGTTTGTCTGCCATACTGGTGTGTAGCGGATGGGTGGGTCGATTTAGAAATCCCCACGGGTGTGTTGGGCTGGTACGGGTGGTGTGTGGTGGATGGATTATTAGGTTGGGCTGCATTACATTGTTTGCACTATCACGTTTATAGGGCTTCGGCCCAGTCTATTTCTGTATAGGCTTCGGCCCAGTCTGCTTCTGTATGGGCTTCGGCCTAGTCTACTTCTGTATGGGCTTCGGCCCAGTCTGCTTCTATATGGGCTTCGGCCCAGTCTACTTCTGTATGGGCTTCGACCCAGTCTGCTACTGTATGGGCTCAGGCCCAGTTGATGACCATCTAGGGGATTACACACTGAGTTCTCGTAACTCACCCCTCTGCTTTAATTGTGCAGGTGATCCCCAGCGATAGAGGATTTGGAGCTGCGGAGGACTCGGAGGTGACCATACTTAGGATTTGCTTCATACATTTGGTTTTAACTTATCTTTATTTTATTTTCCTTTAGTTTGGGTTCAATATTTTGTAATAAGGCCTTTGGATTTCATTTTCTTTTAAACTTTCATTTCAACTATACTGAAACTATATTTGATTAAACTCTGGGTTTTCTTAAAATGTCGACAACTGTTTTTAAAATATCATGTTTTTGCAAATTACTGAATCTCATTTCTACAAAGAAAACTAAGTTTTTGCAAATACTAGTAATAACGTTTTTACAGGAAACCCATAAAAGCAAATCCGAATTTCACAAACAATAAAGCTCGGAGTTACAAAAAGAATACGAAGTTTTAACGAACGCTCAGTTTTTAAACAACCCGTTTATGTGACATGCCAGATCCGGTCATAACGTCTAGGCCGGGTTTGGGTGTTAAATGATTGAATTCGCGCATAATAACATTTTTCAGACGAGTTTGAAAATGGCACCTTACGAAGCTTTATACGGTAGAAAATGCTGAACACCGTTATACTGGTCTGAACTTAGTGAGAATAAAATCCACAGGATTGATTTGATTAAAGAGACTGAAAAGAAAGTAAAAGTGATACGAAATAGTCTGAAAGCAGTGTCTAATCGACAGAAATCATACGCAGATTTGAAACGAAAAGATATTGAATTTGAGATCGGTGATAAAGTATTTTTGAAAGTGACTCCGTGGGAGAAAATACTCCGATTCGACAGAAAAGGCAAATTGAGCCCGAGATTTATCGGGTCGTATGAGATTATCGAGCGTATTGGGCCGGTTGCTTATAGACTGTTGCTATCATCTGAGTTAGAAAATATCCATAATGTGTTTCATGTATCGATGCTTCGACGATACAAATCTGATCCCTTGCATGTGATTTCTCCGTCTGAGATAAAGATTCAGTCATATATGACTTATGAAGAAAAATTGATCCGTATCTTAACTCGCGAGGTTAAAGAATTGAGAAATAAGAAAATTCCATTAGTAAAAGCATTATAGCATTGACACGGGGTCGAAAAAGCTACGTGGGAACCCGAAGATGCTATGAGAGAGCAATATCCTAATCTATTCAATGGTAAGATTTTCGGGGACGAAAATCTCTAAGGGGGGAGAGTGTTAACAGCCCAGTTTATACTCTAGTCAGAATAGTGGTTTCGGGACCGTAAATTTGAGTCAAAAACATATTTTAATATTATTTTTCGTGTTTATAGTATGTGAATTGATATGTGTGAAAATTTCGTATGAAAATTTTATCGTTTGTGTGCCGATTTGATAAAAGGATTTAATCGCAGAAATGTAAAAGTTGTGTTCTTTTTGATGAAGTGCCGAATTGACATGGCTTTTTAAATGAAAGGTCCTTATGTTGTTATTAGACCATGATTAAGGTTAACGGACATTAATGACCACCCAATAAGTGATTTTTAATTGTTATAAAGCAATGGTAAATTGGTTAACTATTTATTATATGATAATTAATAAAACATAAAAATCAAATTAGTTCTTCATTCATCTTTGTTTTGCCGAAATTGAAGAAAGAAAAGCTAGGGTTCTTGTGTTTTAACATTCGACTACTTCCAAGCTTGATTAAAGGTTCGTTTTTGTTCTGTTTTTGATAATTTTTATGTTTTTGTGATCGTTGTTAAGTGTTCTAGCTAGCCCATGCTTAAATTCATGAAATTGATTATGATTTTGAGTTATGCCATTGTTGATAATGTGAGCTTTGTGAGGTTTGATGATAGAAAATAAGTGTTGGATGATAGATAAATGAATTTTGTATTGGGATTTTTGATGAATTTGATTATTATGGGCTAAATTGTGAAAATGAGAATTTCAAGGGTTAAAATGTGAAATAAATGAAATATGTGGGCTTATATGAGCTAAGGGAATATTCGGCTAAGCCTTTGTATAAGGAAATTATGTGTATTTTGTGATTTTGTTAAATGAGGACTAAATTGTTAAAATGTAAAAATATGAGGGCTAATTTGTAAAATACCCTAAATATGTGTAAATGGATTGAATTGAATGATTTGGTGAATAAAAGAGTTAAATTTGAATGTCTATAGATCAAGAACCAAAGAAAACAGAATTAGATCGGGGGAAATCGAAAGTAGTTGAATAGCCATTTGTTTCTGTTCTTTCCCGTACGAGGTAAGTCTATATACAAATAAATGTGTTTGAATTGGATTATTATTGCTTATATGTTAATGAAATGTGATGAATGGTTATTGGAGCTGAATATGTGAAATTTGAGAAAATTTTGATAATGTGATGACGTCCGAAGAGCCCCGTATGAACCATAGGAATAGTCAGGATACATATGTATGACATAGGATTCTGGTATGAGTTATCGTGTAAGACCACGTCTGGGACATTGGCATCGATTTGAGATTTACGTGTAAGACCATGTCTGGGACATCGACATCATATATGATTTCGTGTAAGACCTTGTTTGGGACAGAGGCATTGATATTTAATTACATGTAAGACCACGTCTAGGACGTTGGCATTATACAAGCTTTACAAGCTATCCAAGTATCCTTATTGATTCTGAACAGTTCAATGGGTATTCTGAGATATGATTGAATATGTGAATATGTATCTGTTTCAGGTACGCGTGAAATGTATATGAAATTTGGCAATGGAAGATAAGTATGAATATGATCATTTGATATGTGAACTACATGAATATGTGATGTGTTTATAAGTAAGTGATTATGAACAATTGGATTATATGAGAAAATATGCCATATGTGTAAATGAATTGGGAATAGGTGAAATGAATTTATAACTATGAGGTTTATGATAGTATTTGGCTATGGATTATATGTATTTTATGATGCATATTTGTCTTAAATGATAAGTTTATTTGTATAAGGCTTACTAAGCTTTTGAAAGCTTACTTCGTGTGTTTTTCAATTGTTTTATAGATTATTGAAGCTACTGGAAGCTCGAGGATCGTCGAGGATTATCACCACACTATCAAATTATATTTTGGTATCTTTTGTAATTGTGAATATTGAAGTATGGCATGTATAGACTAGAGAACTTTGATTATGTTTTGAAATATGTAAATATATCCATGTGACATGGCTTGATAATGAATGTGATTATGGAGTGAATTTAGTGCATGCTATGTGATGCAAAAATTGGTAAGTTTTGATGTGCTCATGAATGGCCAAAAGAAATGTTCAATTTTGGTAAGTTTCATGGTTGATTTGGGAAATTGATATGATGAGAAATGCTATGAATTGAAACGGATTAATATGATGTATGAATCACATGTTTCTGATGTGAAGTTGGTACTTTGAATTGGTATGTTTGAGTTGGATTTGTATATGGAAATGAATGATGTTGTTACGGGTCAAATTGTGCATGATTTGGTATGTTTTTTGCTGCCTTTGGGACATGAATTGATGCTTGCTTGATGCTTGTAGGTATGACCCAATTTTGGGTGGCAAATTGGCCTTGCAAATGGTCTATATTTCCCCACACGGTTGAGCACATGGGCGTGTGTCTCGATTGTGTCTCTCAAGGTTGCAATTCGAAGCAAGTCAGGATGCCACACGGGCAAGAAGCACTGGCGTGTGTTAGACCGTGTAACCCAAGTCAGTGTTGCACACGGGCTGAGAGGATCCAAGGCACAACCGTGTGAGGCACACAGACTAGCCACACAGGCGTGTGCCTTATTTTGAAAGAAAAATTTTCTAAGTTCTGCAAAGTTTCCGTATGAGATCGGTTTAATCCTGAACCTTCTCTAAAGCATGTTTAAGGTCTCGTAGATCTTCTAAAGGGACTATATGAGTATGAATTATTATGAAATGATGTTGTATGATTGATGTTGTGAAATGAGCATAAAATGTTCTGATATGTTCGGTAATGCCTCTTAACCCTAGTTCGGCGACGGATACGGGTTAGGGGTGTTACAGGTATTGATATCTCGGTGTTATAAATCGAGCCAAAAATATTTTTATGAATATTTACGGAGTGTCAATAAGGTAGTATTAAAATTTCGTCAGAAAATTTTAACGTTTTGGTAGTCAATTAGATAAAAATGACTAAATTGAAAAGGTGCAAAACTTGCTAAAGTGATTAAATAGCTTAACCATTAAATAAAGAAGGACTAAAAGGGAAAATTTACCATTTTAAAATGGCTAAGGCGGTGTGAAAAAAATCAAAGATTTTTATGTGAAAAGACAAAATTGGAATTTTAACAAAAGTTACATGGCCAAAGTTGATTTTAATGATTTCTAGGCCATTTCTTCTTCATCTTTCTATCAAAAACAGTCATGGAAGAGGGTTTTGTGCTGGTCTTTCATATTTTAGCTTCAAGTAAGTTCAATTCTTTCTTTTTCCTTGAAATTTTTAGATTTTTGAACTTTTACATTTAGGTCCAACTTAGTATTCTATTAGTGTTTGATTTTGTTGAAAATTTTGGAAGTTACCATTGATAAGTTCATATGATTTTTGTTATTTGATGATGAAATTGAGATTTTAATGGATGTTTAAAGGTGTTTTATTAAAGAATTTTGGATGAAAACATGTTTTAGGGGTTAACTTGAAAAGTGTTGAATTTATGGAAAATTCTGAAACTTCATGGAATTCATGGGCTGTGATTGGTATGTATGAGAATAATTAGGCTTGGAATAAGGATTAAATTGCAAGAATTTCATTTTCCGAGCCTAGGGATGAAATTTTCATGTATTAAAAGTTTAGGGGAAAAATGGTAATCAACATTTTGCACTAAAACAGTTTTGGACAGCAGCAGTAGTCTAACTTTGAAAACTCACCAAAAATTGTGGGAATCAAATTAGAGGATTAATAAAATATGAAATTAAAGCTTATTGAGTCTAGTTTCTCATAGAAGAAACGATGTAAGCAATGGAATTGTAAATCATGAGATATAATAAATTTTGTGGGACAATGTCAGAATAATTTCGGGTTCCCTTGTTCTGACTTTGGAAAATCATCAAAAATTCGAGAAAAATAATGTTACTTATAAGGGTGATATATACAAAGGATGTGGAATGGAGAGCAGGAGGAGAAAAATATATGAATGACTTATGTATAAATTGATCACATGCCCGATTATAATCGATAAATGTTGAATTAGAAATGATATAATGTTTTATTTCAAATATTTACTATGAAATTAAGATTATCGTTATGGTATAAAAATCGAATTGTAAGTTTGTGTAAATTGAATTGTATTCTTAAATGTTTGAAATGTATGTTTATGTGATGAAAATGTGATTTGAATGCTCAATGTATGATTATTGATGAAATGTTGATAATATTCAATAAAAAGGGAAATAAATCTCGATTGAATGGAATGAAATTCTATGGATCACTAAAATGGATTTGACGGTAAAAAGGATCTAGCCTGGATGGGTGAACTTGATATAAGCCCTCCCGAAGAACATGTGTGAAAAGGATCTAGCCCGGATGGATGATCTTGATATAAGCCCTCCCGAAGAATATGTGTGAAATGGATTTAGCCCGGACAGGTAATCCAAAGTAAATGTGAGTCTGGATTTATCCTAGACTGGTAATCCAGACAAAGCTCTATAGAGTATTTTTCATTGCAGGAGATTTAGCCTGGACTGGTAATCCTACTGTAAGAAATGAGGTTCGCGGGAGTGTGCTCTTTGAAAAGGACTTATGTATATATGTGTACGAATTGGCGGTTAATGAGATTGTACACCATGAGTGTACTACAGGAAATCCATTGAATTCTGAGGGATTCAACGAGATAAATATGGAAAACGATAAATACATGGAATTATGAAATTGGTGAGCATATTCACAAGAATTTGTCATTTGAAATTGTGATTGACAGGAAGAAATAGCGAATTGCATACCTCTGTATGGTTACAAGTATTTATCTGAAATATAAGAAAAATGATGGTTATTGATATGTGGAGACATGAGACTATGATATATGAACGTGGAATATGTTTGATAAATATGTTCGTTCATAATTATGGATTTATGTACCTTATGTGTACTATTTGCATAAAGAGGATATTTCAAATACTTTGATGAGTAAAGCTCAAATATAAAATAGTATGAAATCAAGACAAGTTGTTATGAAAATGTATTTAAAATACAGAGATATGGTTGCTATATGTTATATGATTACATAATGTGAAATTGACTATATATATGAGAAATTTAATGAGAATTGAACCCATACATGTTTCTTGATATTTATATGAAGTGTACGACTAACAAGGGTGATGAGGATATGTGTTAGGGCTCGTGACCAAGGTGATTTAATATGCCTTGTATGTTTATATTAAATTTAAATGAGTGAGTTTTCAGAAGCTCGTTGGTTAGGAAGCTTGACGGAGATCACTCACACTATCCATCGACCTATTTTGGTATGTATGGTAAATGAATTATGGTTTTAATGGCATGTATAGATTAATTAGTTAATGTTGGCTTATAAATGATCTAACTGTAACTAGCCATTGGTCTGGCTTGTATTTAGTAAGTTTTGAGTTACATATAATTATGATTTTATCATGTTTGATATAGGTTTAAAATGAACAAATTATGAGATGGTATAAGTATAAGGATGAAGATGATGGTTAAGAATGCTATAAAAATTTATGAATATGTCTATATATATATATATATATATATGAATAGTTGATTGATAAGATATTTAACCATATAAATTGAATCTTGAACATATTTAAATGTTGATGTAAGTAAAGACCAATTGGGTGAGAAATGAGGCTTGGATATAGCCTTGTTTTTGCCCACACGGGTAGACACACTAGCGTGTGTCTAGGCCTTGTGTGACACACAGTGTAGTACATGGGCGCGTGTCAAGGCCGTGTATTCCCTGTATCCAGAAATTGCTAAACATAATGCTTAGAATCGAGCACACAGGCTCCCACACGGGCGTGTGCCTTGCCCGTGTAAGGTACATGGCTTGGATACACGAGCTTGTGATACGGCCGTGTGAATCTACACCTAATTCAAAAATAAAAATTAACCACACGGCCTAGCAACACGGGCGTGTGCCTTAGCTGTGTGAGATCAATTTGTTCATGAGTTGCAAGTCAGAGAGTTACACGGCCTAGGACATAGGCGTATGAAGCCACACGGCTTGGAGTGAGTAAGTCACATAGGTGTGTTGGTCACATGGCCTGAACCACACGGGCGTGTCCCTATAGCACATGGGTGTGTGACCCCTGTAATAGAGAAAACAATTTTGGGATTATACGAAAAATTCCCTATGATCCCGGTTTAGTCCCGAATAGTTTCTAATGTATGTCGAAGCCCAATAGAGGGACATTATAATTATGTTCGGAATATGAATCATGACTTGACTCAGTTTAATGAAAAATGATTCTGTAAACTTCGGTAATGTCTCGTACCTTATTCCGGTTATGGATACGGGTAGGGGGTGTTACACAGTCTTTCTTTTTAATATGTATTATAAGTTAATGAAGTGTAAAATTTTTGTTCTAAAAATAAAGCTTCAATGCATGAACTTGTTAAGCATGAAACTCAACAAATTTTTTGTTTTGTTTTTCACAGAATCAATTAGCAATGGAGTAGCAAATCAGAGGGAGAGAATTAGAGGTTGGGTTTTCAATAAGCATGAAATTATTTATGCATTTTCAACTATAAGTAAAATACCTAATACATGGGGTTTTTTTGTTGTTGTGCAGGGGAATGAGAACCTGGAAATTTAAACTATGACCTCCTTCCAAAACTTGTGATTTTTGTTAATGCAATGTTTTAAAATTATGATAAATGAACTCATAAGAGTATAGTTTTCTTTATCAAATATGTACCATCTAAATCTGTTCTTGAATAATATGTCCTTGAAGCGGCATTTAAATTTCCTGGCTCACTTTTAATTCAATAAGATAACATCTTTTGATTAATAGATGACGAAAGCTGGTAAAAAAAATTGACCTTCTCTAGTGAAGCTTCAATTCGAAAGTTGTTTAAATTTGATATTTGACTGATGTGGTAAACTTCAAATGTTTGAAAATATGTTCGGAGAGTTGCTTTATTGAAATTAATCCAAAGGTCATCCAGACTTAATTTGGGGTTAATATTATTTGCTTTAGGATCGCAAAGATCTTATCTAAAAAATAGGTTCAGAGTGGTACTTACTTGAAAATTTGATTGGGATTTGGATTTAAAGATCTTTGACACTTGATCTTGAATCAATGATACACACTTTAAGGGTCGTCAAGACTGTTGGAATCTAGTGCCTTTAGTGTATATTACCCTCAAATCGGTTTAATAAAACCAATGTACTCGTAATTTTTCGAATAAATTGGGTTTATAAAATCAACAATATATTTTGTATATTGTCCTCAACGGTTTTTGCACGCAGAGAAAGATGAAAGAAAATATTGGCTAACTGATTATCTATCGTTTAAAGTAATATTAAGCAGCATTACGCGATTAGATTGTAATGCGTAAAGACAACGTATATTAGTAGATAATCTTAACACATTCTTAGTCTAATTGAGATTGAAAAGACTAATATGTCACCTATCAAATCAGAATGGGGAGATACATTGTCTTGGGTATCGAAGTAGATTACTTCCAGAAGATAAAAACATACATGTGGCTTATTGAACTAACAAGACTCCCTGATGGGTATCTTAGTAAAAGGGACACACGAAGATACGGCTCGATGGCTGCCCGACATCATTGAGACATAAAGATAACTTAAAATTTTTCGATATTATTGAGTTAAATTTTTCTCGACTATTATATTCCTCATGCTGGATAGTTTAACATGATTTTGCATACAAGTTTGTTTCTTGAAATGGTGACATAACGTGTCATGTCAATTTACTGTTACAAAGTTGACGTCTTAGTTTCCAAAGCGTAACAAATTGATAACATTAGTAATCATATCATAACTTATTGAAGTTTAATGACTAAAAAGTATTTCAAATCATACATAAGTCATTAAATCTGTAATTTATCCAATTTTTTTAAAAATGATATAACAAAAGTGAATTGTGACATTTTTATTGGGATGGAAGAGTTTAACATAAAATATTTTGTAAAATTTTAAGAGTGCCGAAAAAATTATTTTGAAATCAATTTTGAAGTTGAATGTTGTATCATATTCGAAACAGATCGAGTTCAAATATATATAATACATAGGTTAATATGTTATTTCATAGGATGTTAAATTTGGTACAAGTTTTTTATTCTAATTTGATATTTGAGTTTGATTTTAATATTTAATTTAATACTTGAATTTTTTTTCTATTAAGTAGCTATATATTTATCAAATATTTATTCAATCATATAATCTAGTCTAATATCATGTAACATCCTGAAAAGGGCCTATGCATTTTCGGTTTAATTGTACGAACTGACATGTCTTAAGTATTATGAATAAATTTTGAATATTTTTGGAAACCTGGAAATGTATGGAAAAGATGTAGAAATGAACATTTTGGAAACCTGAAAATGTATGGAAATGTTAAGTTCAAAAATGGAAAGTGAACATTTTTGGAAACTAGGAAATGATTTGGAAATGATTCAAAAGAGGAAAGTAAACATTTCTGGAAACTTGGAAATGTAAGAAATGTCAAGTTTAAAGAGCCAAACGAAAATTTTTGGAAACTTAGAAATGACTTAGAAATGTCGAGTTTTAAAGTTTAAAAGAGGAAATTAAGGCAAGGAGGCCTTAAGAGAAAAAGTATGTGATATTTGACACACAAGCAGGCTTGGAAAAGTGGCCTGAAGATGCCACTTAGGGCCTCTGGAAATGGCGCCACATGCAAGGGTGTTGGGCCTGCGTTTGAGTCACATGGGAAGCAAATAAAAGAAGTTTTATTTTTGCTTCTAGAAGCCCAGAGGTGGACGGCACAAGGCTTGCAAAAGAGGAGTTTCATTCTCTTTTAAATTCGGCTAATTAGGGGATAAATAATGGATTTTATTTAGATTATTTTTAAGAGATAATTGTGGATTAATTCCTTCTATTTTTAATGGATAAAAGAAGAGATAATAGAAGGATTATTATTATTAATTCAAAGGATAAAGTTATCAAATAAAGAAGAGTAGTGGCCAAGTAAGGGACTCTAGCTAGTAAATTTGGCTATAAAAGGAATAGAGAGGCCATTCAGCATTATTTACTCTTCCTTGATAACCTCTGTCGAATTTTCTATGCAACCCCTATTCTTTTCTTCTTCATTCTTCTCCTCTCAATATTCCAAAAGCCGAAAGCTTGCTAAGATCAAGGCCATAGCCGAATAGTTTGAGACTTCAAGCAAAGGAACTGTCGATATCTAAAGTAAGGGTAAGATCTCATTCAATTTTCATCCTTTTTCTTTTAAGATTTACCGAAATCTAGGACTAATCCCATTAGAAACTTGTTTGCTGAAATTTGGAAGGATCTTCCGGGATTTACTAAGTGTCGACTACAAGGAAGGAGAAGTTCTTTTCCCGAAGGTACACCATAAGCTACGTGTTCCCTAGTTATTCGGTGAATTTCGGGATTTAAAATCCACAAGGTAAGTGTCTATAGCATTCGGCCAAGGCTTATTTTAGTGTTTGGATCTATCTTTTATTATCTTAAAAGCCGAAAACTAATATGTTAAAGGGATCTAGAGTTGGCCGAATACAAGGAAGAAGGATACAAAGTTTCGGGACTTGGTTCTTAAGTCAATCGGCAACAAGGTAAGTTATAGGTGTACAAATCCTACTAGGATTTGGTTTTATAGCCAAATAGGTTTTTACTAAATAGTAAGTGATTAATCAAATGTAGGAATTGAGATCTAAGGCGGTAGATCAGATCTCGAGATTTCAGTGAAGTTGTTAAGCGAATCAGGTGTGTACCCCACACTATCTTTTAATACGTTTTATGGCAATATTTAATATAAGTATGTATAAGAATGTGAATATGGCTAAGGTACCCTTATGTGGTACAAAGTACTCAGGTACGTTTCCTACTCCTACTAGAATTACGAAATATGTTATATCTAACATGTGAAAAGTAACGTGAATGTGAATTTAAGTATGATATGCATGATATGAATAATATGGGCATTCGGGTTATATGAGAAAGGGGAAGTGAATGTGATGACTTCGGTCTCACTATCTGAATGTGGTGACTTCGGTCACATTATCTGAATGTGGTAACTTCGGTTACATTATCTGAATGTGGTGTCTCATGACACAATTATCTGGTGGCTATGCCACGAATTTATATGGGCGATGAGCACGTCGACTGCAGCGACTGCCTTCGATGGTGTGTAGCGGAAGGAGGGTTGACTTAGTAGTCCCCACGGTGTGCAGGTTGGTACGGGGATGTGTAGCGGATGGCATCTAGGTTTGGGTTCGGGATTGCATCATTATCTTGAATTATTATTATGTGAACATGATATGTATGGTATGCCTAAACCTATTAAATTTTAGTGTTGATTACACATTGAGTCTGTTTGACTCACCCCGTTTGGGAATATTTTTCAGGTGATGAGCAATAATGGACCGGGTCGGCAGGAGCTAAAGGTGGCCATGCACAGCAAGCAAATTATTTAATCTGGACATTTTATTTTATTTAAGTACTCTGCAATTTTTATTTTGGGTTTTATTTTATGAAATAAGGCCATAGTGAACTATTTTATTTCTGTCTTATTGTTTAATTATGTTTACAAATTTTTATTAAGTTAAAGATTAAGTAATTTAATTTTTTTTAATATACTCTATATATTTTATCACTTAAAATTAAAAAAGGTTTTCAATATAAAATCGAATTCTTTTTCAACTCAAGCCCAACCCAAAACAATTTTTTTTAAAATCGCACAAGTTTTTCCTAAGAAGCAAAAGAATTTGGAATGGTTTACACCGAGGAACATACCAGATCCGGTCAAGGCTCGTGGGCCGGGTTTAGGGTGTTTCATATCAAATTAAATATTAAGGTATGTAAACCAAAAATTAATATGGAATGGAAATGGGAGTTGGAGGGAGAGAAAAATCACCCAATTTGGTCCCATCATTCCAGGTACGTTATTTTCAATTTTTTTATTTTCCAAATCAAATGTGAAAAACATCAAAGTACAAAAAGAGAAGAAACCGAAAATTTTTGGCAAAATTTGGGTTATTGAATTCAACAAAAAAAGCATTAACAAATTTGGAAAATAATGTGGCATTTAATTGGTTTAGATAAGCTTAGATTCTCCTAATAATTACATAATAAATGAGTGCAACTCATATTTACTTATATAAATACCATTGCTTTTTACTTTGAAAACCATAAAAAAGAATTTAAAAAAGCACATAGAAAACAAAGATGGGAAGAAAAAAATTAAAAATCCAAAGATTGGAAGACTTGAAAGCAAGACAAGCAAAATATTCAAAGCGTAAAACAGGAATTCTGAAGAAAGCTAAAGAACTTAATATATTGTGTGAAGTTGATGTTGCCCTTCTATTTTCTTCCCCATCTGGTAGACCAACCCTTTTTGTTGGTCAAAATTCCAAGTAAATTACTTCATTTTATGTTTATCTTGTTATCTGTATTGATATTATTACTTTCTTTTACAATTAAAATTTCAGTTTCATCTTCCTTATTTTTGCTTTATTTTTATTTCCACTTCTAATTTTTTTTTAAAAAAATGGTCAAACCAGTGGGTTAAGTAGTATTCTTAAGAGACTGTCAAATTTGTCTTTCGAGGAGCGCGAGGAAAGGTAAATAATGTTTATAAAATATTGTATTTTCCCTTTTTGTTTTTTTAATAAAAACCAATAGCTAATTTTTTTTTTCACCAGGAGGGCCTATACAGTAGAGGTATGTTTCCACATTGATTTAGCGATTTTTTTTGAGATTAAAAATGAAAAATTTATATTTTTAACAATTAAAATTAATTTTTAAAAATGAAGATGTTGAAGAAAATTTATGAAAATTCGGAGTCAGAGTTTGATCCATTAAGCTTGTCCCATGACACAAATGCTAATACCCTTAAGGTAAATGGGTTCCCGAAAGTTGAAAAACTAATAAATCTTTTTTCTCTTTTTTATTTGTTTTGAAATCTAGATTTTTTATTTTATTTTATTTTATTTGGCTCTAGTTATACGAAGATGAGCTGCAAGAGCTAAAGGATAAACTTGTGGAAAAGAGCAAGATACTAAGGTTTGAAATATCTAGTACTTAAAGATTTTGATTTGTGTATGTGAATATCACGTCTTGAGATGTATTTTGGCTCCGCACTTAAATGTTTTATGTTGAGATCTATGCATGGATCAACATATTAATTAGTTTTGATTGTGTACACAAATGTCACGCGTCAAGATTTACACTTAAATTGATGCATAAAATGATTTTGGTTGTGTGCGAAATTATCACGTGTTGAAAATTATTGTGATTGTGTATGTAAATATCAAGTGTCTAGGTTTCTTTTGATTCTCTATGTAAATGTCAAGTGTTGAGATTGATGCACAATTTAATACATAAATCGATTTTGATTCCGTATATAACTGTCATTTGTCGGGATTTAGTTTGATTGTATATGTAAATGTCACGTTCTGATATTTATGTGAAAGTCATTGTATGAATCGATTTTAATTATATACACAAATGTGACGTGTCAAGATTTAAGCACATATCAACTAATGAATCGCGATGTAATAGATGATGAAATATTCTAATAATAAAATTTCTGATATTGTAATGATAGAGACTGGAGAAACCCAAATAATGTTGAGGACCTAAACCAAATAAAGATGATGGAGGATTATCTAATTGCATCTCTTAATGGACTCAGAAGCAGGAAGGTACAATCTTTATTTTTAATATGTATTATATGTTAATGAAGTGTAAAATTTTGGTTCTAAAAATAAAGCTTGAATGCATGAACTTGTTAAGCATGAAATTGAACAAATTTTTTGTTTTATTTTTCACAGAATCAATTAGCAATGGAATAGAAAATCAGAGAGAGAGAATTATAGGTTGGGTTTTCAACAAGCATGAAATTATTTATGCATTTTCAACTATAAGTAAAATACCTAATACATGGGGTTTTTTGTTGTTGCTTTTTGTTGTTGGGCAGGGGACTGAGAACCTGGAAACTTAAACTATGACTTCCTTCCAAAACTTGTGATTTTTGTTAATGCAATGTTTTAAAATTATGATAAATGAACTCATAAGAGTATAGTTTTCTTTATCAAATATATACCATCTAAATCTGTTCTTGAATAATATGTCCTTGAAGTGGCTTTTAAATTTCCTGGCTCATCTTTAATTCAATAAGCTAACATATTTGATTAATAGATGACGAAAACTGGTAAAAAAAATTGACCCTCTCTAGTGAAGCTTCAATTCGAAAGTTGTTTAAATTTGATATTTGAATGATGTGGTAAACTTCAAATGTTTTAAAATATGTTCGGAGAGGTGCTTTATTGAAATTAATCCAAAGGTAATCCAGATTTAATTTTGGGTTAACATTATTTGCTTTAGGATCGCCAAGATCTGATCTTAAAAGCGGGTTCAGAGTGGCACTTGAAAATTTGATTTGGATTTGGATTTAAAGATCTTTGACACTTGATCTTGAATCAATGATACACATTTTAAGGGTCGTTAAGACTGTTGGAATCTAGTGCCTTTAGTGTATATTACCCTCAAATTGGTTTACTAAAACCAATGTACTCGTAACATTTTGAATAAATTGGGTTTATAAAATCAACAATATATTTTGTATATTGCCCTCAACGGTTTTCGCACGCAAAGCAAAATGAAAGCAAATATTGGCTCACTAATTATTTATCGTTTAAAGTAATATTAAGTAGCATTACGCGATTGGATTGTAATGCGTAAAGACAACTTATATTAGTAGATAATTTTAACACATTCTTAGTCTAATTGAGATTGAAAAAATAGATTGAAAGACTAATATGTCACCTGTCAAACCTAAATGGAGAGATATCTTGTATTGGGTATCAGAGCAAATTACTTCCCAAAGATAAAAACATACATGTGGCTTACTGAACTGGCAAGACTCCCTGATGGAAACCTTAGTGAAAGGGACGCAAGAAGATATGGCTCGATGGCTGCCCGACATCTACGAGACGTAAAGATAACTTAAAATTTTCCGATATTATTGTGTGAAAATTTTCTCGACTGTTATATTCCCCATGCCGAATAGTTTAACATGATTTTGCATATAAGTTTGTTTCTTGAAATGGTGACACAACATGTCACTTCAATTTATTGTTACAAAGTTGACATCTTAGTTTCCAAAATGTAACAAATTGATAACATTAGTAATCATATTATAACTTATTGAAGTTCAGTGACTAAAAAGTATTTCAAATCATACATAAGTCATTAAACCTATAATTTATCCAATTTTTTAAAAAATGATATAACAAAAGTGAATTGTGACATTTTTGTTGGGATGGAAGAGTTTAACATAAAATATTTTGTAAAATTTTAAGAGTGCCGGAAAAATTATTTTGAAATCAATTTTAAAGTTGAATGTTGTATCATATTCGAAGCAGATTGAGTTCAAATATATATAACAATTATGTTAATATGTTATTTCATAGGATGTTAGATTTGGTACAAGTTTTTTATTCTAATTTCATATTTTAGTTTGATTTTAATATCTAATTTAATACTTGTTTGTTTTTCTATTAAGTAGCTATATATTTATCAAATATTTATTCAATCATATAATCTGGTCTAATATCAAATTAAATATTAAAGTATATAAACGTAAAATAAATATGGGATGGAAATGGGAGTTGGAGGGAGAAAAAAATAACCTAATGTGGTCCCATCATCGCAACATACGTTATTTTCAATTTTCTTATTCTCTAAGTGGAAAGTGAAAAACATTAAAGTACAAAAAGAGAAGAAATCGAAAATTTTTGGCAAAATTTGGGTTGTTGAATTCAACAAAAAAGCATTAACAAATCTGGAAAATACTGTTGCAAAATAAGCTTAGATTCTCCTAATAAATACATAATAAATGATTACAACTCATATTTACATATATAAATACCATTGGTTTTTCCTTTGAAAACTAGAAAAAAGAATTTAAAAAACCACATAGAAAACAGAGATGGGGAGAAAAAAAACTAAAAATCGAAGGATTAGAACACCTGAATGCAAGACCAGCAAAATATTCAAAGCGTAAAACAAGAATTCTGAAGAAAGCTAAAGAACTTAATATATTGTGTGAAGTTGTTGTTGCCCTTCTATTTTCTTCCCCATCTGGTAGACCAACTCTTTTTGTTGGTCGAAATTCCAAGTAAATTACTTCATTCTATTTTTTTCCCATTATCTATATTATTATTTTATTTTACAATTAAAATTTCAATTTCATCTTCCTTATTTTATCTTTATTTTTTATTTTACAATTAAAATTTCAATTTCATCTTCCTTATTTTATCTTTATTTTTTATTTCCTCTACTAATTTTTTTTTTTTAAAATGGTCAAACGAGTGGGTTAAGTAGCATTCTTAAGAGACTGTCGAATTTGACATTTGAGGAGCGCCAGGAAAGGTAAATAATGTTTATAAAATATTGTATTTTCCCTTTTTGCTTTTTTTTTTAAAAAAAATCACTAGCTATTTTTTTCACCATGAGGGCCTATACAATTAAGGTTTGTTCCAATACTGGTTTAGCAATTTTTTAAAATTAAAAATAAAAAATTATTTTTTAACAATTAAAATTAATTTTTAAAAATGAATATGTTGAAGAAAATTTATGAAAATTCAAAGTTAGAGTTTGATCCATTAAGCTTCTCCCATGACACAAATGTTGATACCCTCAAAGTAAATGGGTTCCATAAAGTTGAAAAAATAATAATTTTTTCTCTTTTTTATTGGTTTTTAAATCCAAATTATTTTATTTTATTTTATTTTGCTTTAGTTATACCAAGATGAGGTGCAAGAGCTAAATGATAAACTTGTGGAAAAGAGCAAGATATTAAGGTTTGAAATATTCTAGTATTTAAAGATTTTAATTTGTGTATGTGAATGTCACGTCTTGAGATTTATTTTAGCTCTGCATGTAAATGTTATATGTCGAGATCTATGCATGGATCAACATATTAATTAATTTTGATTGTGCATGCAAATGTCACGTGTCAAGATTTACGCTTAGATTGATGTAGAAAATGATTTTGATTGTGTGCGAAAATACCACGTGTTGAAAATTATTGTGATTGTGTATATAAATATCGCATGTCTAGGTTTGTTTTGATTCTCTATGTAAATGTCAAGTGTCGAGATTGATGCACAATTTAATACATAAATCGATTTTCATTCTGTATATAAATGTCATTTTTCGGGATTTATTTTGATTGCATATGTAAACGTCACGTGTTGATATTTATGTGCATATCATTGTATGAATCAATTTTATTTATGTACACAAATGTACGTGTTAAGATTTAAGCCCATATCAACACATGAATCACGATGTAATAGATGATGAAATATTCTGATAACAAAATTTGTGATATTGCAATGATAGAGACTGGAGAAACGCAAATAATGTCAAAGAACTAAACCAAATAAAGTTGATGGAGGATCATCTCATTACATCTCTTAATGGACTCAGAAGTAGGAAGGTACAGTCTTTCTTTTTAATATGTATTATATGTTAATGAAGTGTAATATTTTGGTTCTAAAAACAAAGCTTCAATGCATGAACTTGTTAAGCATGAAATTGAACAATTTTTTTGTTTGTTTTTCAAAGAATCAATTAGCAATGGAGCAGCAAATCAGGGAGAGAGAATTAGAGGTTGGGTTTTCAATAAGCATGAAATTATTTATGCATTTTCAACTATAAGTAAAATACCTAATACATGGGGTTTTTTTTGTTGTTGTGCAGGGTAATGAGAACCTGGAATCTTAAACTATGACTTCCTTCTAAAACCTGTGATTTTTGTTAATGCAATGTTTTAAAATTACGATAAATGAACTCATAAGAGTATAGATTTCTTTATCAAATATGTACCATCTAAATCTGTTCTTGAATAGTATGTCCTTGAAGCGGCATTTAAATTTCCTGGCTCATCTTTAATTCAATAAGCTAACATTTTTTGATTAATAGATGACGAAAGCTGGTAAAAAAAAATCGACCCTCTCTAGTGAAGCTTCAATTTGAAAGTTGTTTAAATTTGATATTTGAATGATGTGGTAAACTTCAAATGTTTGAAAATATGTTCGGAGAGTTGCTTTATTGAAATTAATCCAAAGGTCATCCAGACTTAATTTTGGGTTAATATTATTTGCTCTAGGATCGCCAAGATCTGATCTTAAAAATGGGTTCAGAGTGGTACTTACTTGAAAATTTGATTTGGATTTAAAGTTGTAACAGCCCGATTTTGGGCTTAGTCGGAACAGTGGTTTTGAGACCACAAATTCGATGTTGAGAAATTTATTTTATTTATATTTTTATGGTATACAATTTCACGGATTGATTTCTAGAAAATCTCATTCGAAAATTTTGACGTTTGGGCATTCAATTTAGTCAAAAGGACTAAATTGTAAAAAATGCAAAAGTTTAGTTCTACATGTTAGAGGTGTCCAATTGTTATGAAATTTTAAATTAGAGGTCCTTAAATGATAATTAGACCATTGGTTAAGTTGGTGGACAAAAATGGACATGGATGGGTATGTTTCAAAAGATTTTTTAAAGGGGCATTTTGGTAATTTAGTGAATTAAATGAATTAAAAACAAAATTTAAATGCCAAATTTTTCCATCTTCAAGCTTAGGCCAAATTTAACATGTGGGAAGCCATGAATAGGGTTTTCAAGCTTTCCAAGCTTCATGGTAAGTCCATTCTAGCCTCGTTTTTCATGTTCTTTACGTTTTTAGAGTCTCGGTAACTTGATTTAGTTTATTCTAGCAATAATTTAACCTAGGGTTCATATTTGGAAAAATACCCATAGGTGAAATGTGTTTATTGTGATGTTTTATGGCAGAATATGAAGCTTAGAATTATGTTAAACAACTTTTACTAAACGATTTTAAGTGAAAACGAGTAAAACGACAAAATCGGCAAAAATACCTAATGTACATAAGTGAATGTTAGACCAAGAATTTTGTAATATCCCGAAATTGGGCCTAGTAGGATTGGGCCGATTTGGCCTTGGGCTTTAGGAAAAAAAATTGAGTATTATTTTATTATTTGTGTTAGCTCGGGTATGAATTATGTATGTTCAGCATAGTCTTGTGAAGGCTTGATTTTATTAATGAGGCTAGAATAATTCTTAGTATTGAATATTTAGTGAAGTGGATTAGGTGAACTTGACACTTAAGTTAATTTAAGTGTTAATTTCTAGCACAAGAGGAGTTAGTGGTAAGGTGGTTAAGATGCATGAAGGGTCGCTTGAGGGAAGAGGTTCGAATAGCATGGAGAGCATTTTGAAGACTTTATTTTATGCACCTTACATTAAGTGTTGGTCAAACTATACATATGGTAAATTAGACTTTAAGTTTTATGGTAAGTTGAATAATAGTTTAGGAAAGCTTGTATTTTGGGATAAGAATCTTAAGAATTAAGGAAGGATGGGGGGACAAAAGGCTTGAATGATGGAGAGTTGTTTTGAAAATATTTTTATGGTCATTTTGACCATGAATGTGGACGCATAGATGGCTAGGGGGGTTGGCCGAATTTTTTGGAAGGATTTAGGAGGAATTAAAGAGGAAATATGGGATTTGGGTGAAGGAATTGGTGTTGGCCAAATTTGGGGCTTGGTAGGATGGCATTTTCGGTTTGGTAATAGTAGGTTAGGTGTGCCAAAGTGATTCTTTTCTCATCTTTTTCATTTGTGCCGAAAGTTAGTGTTTTCTTTTCTCTCTAAGTGCCGTTCTTGTGCATAAGCCATTTAGTTTCGGTTTCCCTTCTCTTTGTTTTGTGTTCGAAACTTCAAAGACCATTAAGGTCACTAGCGTTTTCTTCTTCTCTCTATTTGCTAGTTTGGCCGAATCTATCTCCTTTTCCAAACTCTTTCTTTTCCTTTTGATAGTCGAGTTTGTCATCACCTTTGGTAAGGCTTGGCCGAACCCTATAGCCTCTTTCTCTCTTATCTTTGCTTGAAACTTTAAGAAACACCATAGCCAAATCTTCTAAACATTCTACTCCCTCCACTTTGGCGTAATCCCTTTTCATCAGTAAAGTGCCGAAACACCATCTCAACCTCGTTTCTATACCTATCTTTGTGTTAGCTGAATATCCCATTACCATTGGGAAGGTTTAGCTGAAACCTTTTTCTCTTATTTGGTCTCTTCAAGCATCGAGGTGGTAAGTAATTTCTATCCTAGCAATAGGTGTAGGTTCTCTTTCTTTTAAGTGTGCCGAATCAAGGATTAAGCCTTGGTTTAGGGATGGCCGATTATGCTTGTGCCATGATATGTGTTTCTTGTGAAGGTAGCCAACATTAGGAGCATTAAGGAAAAGCCTTCAGGATTTGAAGGGATCAAGGAATTTCGACAGAGTTCATAATCAAGTGGCGTTTTCGGGATTTAATCGACTGTACCAAATAGGCGCGTAGTTATCGCACTGTCTCTTGATTGTGTGTATGTGTTATATTTATGTATATGTGATATGATGTTAATGGTAGCCGAATTAAGGGCTAAGATTGTGAATACCCGTGGTGGGTGATCGAATACTCAGGTCAGTGATTTACGATATTAAATGATCATTGATGAATATATGAAATGTGATGGCATGTGATGCATAATTGTTCAAGTGATATGTTGCCATGATACACATATATGCATGAGACTTGGGATGTGACTATTGAAGGAAAGGGTGTACATTATGTACGTGGTCTGATGTTAGCCTTGTGCTACATTGGCGCTTGATGGTGGCTATGTGCTCCATCAAGGGAGGTGCTGGCTAGGTGCCCATCTCGGCGGATGATAGTTGTGTGCATCACCGTAGATTGAGGATGACCTCCAGTCACTTCGTGGATACAGATATGTGGATCACTATGTGATCGGTGGCTTAGCCACGGCCTTGGGCAGCAAGTCTGCCAAGGTAAGATATGTGGATCACTATGTGATCGGTGGATTAGCCGCGGCCTTGGGCAAGGAGTCTACTAAGGTAGGAGTAACGGATGGACTCTAGGTTGGGTTGGGCTTCATGTTGCATATTTATGCATTTTGCATGATTAATTATGTGGATCAATGTGGATATGGGCCAAGCCCAACATGTGGAATTATGTGGATATAATGCCTTATCATCTTATATGTGATTGATGTGTGGATATGGGCCAAGCCCATACGTGGAGACATGTGAAATAACTATGCACTGAGTCTGTGTGACTCACCCAATTTTTCTCAAACCTTACAGGTGATGCATAAAGCTTGGACCGAGTTGGAGTGGATACGAGGTGGCCCATGCAGAAGATATTTTATTTGTTTTACACATTTTATTTATGAAAGGTTATTTATTGTAATAAGGGCCACTTTAAGTATTTAAGGACTTTTTATTATGTTTTAAGTTGGATTGTCGATTATATTATTATTTGAAAATGTTTTATTTTAAACAACTTAATTTTATTTGGAACTTTAAATACACAATGTTTTAGTAAAGACAACAAACTTTTATGTTTTTAACTCTAAGTCAAAAGTTTTTCAAACGTTTTCCGCAGTGGCATTCTGAATTCGGCCGTGGCTCGTGGGTCGGGTTTGGGGTGTTACAAATTTGATGTTGCTATAGAAGGGAAAAATGATCAGCATGTTATAAAACATAAGAAAGAGGGATGAAGTTTAATTTTCGAGCATAGGGGCAAAATCATAATTATGCAAAAGTTTAGGGGCAAAATTGTAATTTTGCCAAAGTTTGAGTTAGGGGCTGTTTTGAGTAGTACATTATTTAAATATGTAAAATGTGATGTCTTATACCCCAAAAAATGAGATTTGGACCTAGAACAGGAGGAAAATCGAAAATCAAGAAAGTTGGTAAAATGACCGTTTTGGTATCGAGGTAAGTTCATATGTTTAATAATCATTTAATTGTGCATATTTGAATGATAAATTGATATTTTGTCCATAAATACTTTAGTATTGAGTTTCAAATATAATGATTAATGTTCAATAATAATTCGATATTGGAAAGAGAACTTGTATAATTTATATGTAAGACCATATTTTGTATTACGGCTTTGTATGATAACAAGAAAGTATTGACTGGCATAGTTTGATGAGAATAAGTTAAGTTGATGATATGATGAGATTGAGAATGTAAGTATGTAAGTTGAGTAGAATTTTATTATTATGCAATTATTGTTATTAGTAATGTTATTATTGAGTTATGCGACTAACCTTGAGAATTTGAGCAAGTATGTTTCAGCTATGACTTTACAAGGCATTGATATCTCAAAGTCCATGGCTATACCATGGCAATTAAGGAAGAATTGACGGAAAATTCCATGTTCATAACATGGCATTTAAGAAGGAATTGACGGTTAAGGATACTATGTAAGACCATGTCAAGACATGGCATTGGTAAGGCAAGGATCCCCGTGTAAGATCATGTCAAGACATGACATCGGCATTGATTAAGAACTCCATGTAAGACCACATCAAGATGTGGCATTGGCACTAAGACAAGGATACCATGTAAGACCATGTTTGGAACATGGCATTTGGTAAGACAAGGATACCATGTAAGACCATGTTTGGAACATGGCATTTGTTAAGATAAGGATATCATGTAAGACCATGCCAAGGCATGGCATTGATAAGTTCTATAAGGCAAGGAAATCATGTAAGACTATGTCAAGACATGGCATTGATGAGTTACTATAAGGCAAAGGTCCCATGTAATACCATGCCAAGGCATGGCATTGGTGAGTTCATAAGGCAAGGATACCACGTAAGACCATGTCAAGACATGGCAATGGTAAGTTCAAAAAGGAAAAGGTTCCCGAGTAATCCAAAGAGTAAGTCAAAGAAATGACAAGGTGAGAACATGAAGAAAGAGTACATGTATGCATTTAAGGCTTATTTAGTATTGAGATTGTAAGTAATTTAGATTATCAAGTATTAAGTGAGTGATGAGTTTTCAGTTGTGCTTGTGACACTTTATGACATGATTGGCAATATGCCTATATTAAGAAAGAGTACTCATGTGTTAAGTGAGATGTTGCAGGTATGTAAGCAAGCTATTAAGTAAGGTGCCTTTTGTATTCTGAGCCTTTGGTAAGGTTACCGTGAGTTCAACGGGAAATTTACTAAGTGAAAATACATGTGATCGTGTAACGACTAAGTGTAATTGAATATGATTATGTGATGAATAAGTATAGGTATAAGTGTGAAAATTTATGAACAATGTACTCGATATTTGATCGAACCTTCGGTAAGATGAGATCTAATAAGTGAAATTATGAAAGAGTAAATTTAGCAATAAAACAGTTTTGGACAGCAGCAGTTGTGTGATTTTGAAAAATCACCAAAAAATGGTGGAAATCTAATTATAGGTTGAATAAGATATGAAATTAAAGCTGAATGCGTTTATTTTCACATAAAAGAAACGGTGTAAACAAAAGAATTTCATATTATGTGATATTTGAATTTTTGTGAGACAGGGTCAGAATGATGTTGGAATCCCCTGTTCCAAATTTAGAAAATCATTAAAACTTTTACAAAAATAATTATGGGATATAATTTATATACCTGAAATATTGAATGAGTCTAGTTTCAAATGAACTAAACAAGAATGTCATATGAATTTTGTATGAGGAGAAAATTGATTTGTAATGAAGAGAGGTCAGAATAGTCAAACAGTGAAATAGGGGAAGTTTTAATGAATAAACTGTACTAATTGGCAAGACCAAAAATTCTAGAAATTTTATGGTATGAAGATATGTGAGTTTAGTTTCAGGGAAAATTAGCAATTTGTAATTAGGAGCTCTGTAGTTAAAGAAATAAATAATTTAGTGACAACGATTCAAGTAGACAGATTAATGTGAACATGAGTAATAAGGTATAAGCATGTGATTTAATGATTGTATCAATTTGAGAACTTGTTGTGAGGATTTGTCTCGTTGAGGCTTTGGTAAGGCTACAAATGAGTAAGTTGAGAAAGTAAGAACTTAGCATTATTTATGCAAGTTATGATAGCTTAGTAGTAAGCTAAATTCATTGCTAGTGCTTATTATTTTTACATGTGAACTTACTAAACTTTATAAGCTTACCCCCTTTTCTTTCCCATGTTTCAGAGTCCTATTAAACAAGCTCGGGCTGAAGGTCGTCGGAGATCGCTTCACACTATCAAGCTATCTATGAGTATCTTTATTTATAAATGATTTAAGTTATGGCATGTATAGGGGCTTGACTAAGTCACTTTGTATATGTGTTAATTAATTTGATCAAATGTATTGCTTCATAACGATAATAAGGATTATTCTGTATTTAGCCACGAGATGTGGTTCATATTGGTCATGGAGTTATAATGCTTGTGTATGCATGTGTTTGTTAAAGTTTAAATTATAAGTGAAATTTTGTGGCTCGGGATTTGGTAGAATGTATTGTTAAGTCTGGTAATGCCTCGTACTCGGTTCCGGCGTAGTATACGGGTAAGGGGTGTTACAAAGGATCCTTGACACTTGATCTTGAATCAATGATACACACTTTAAGGGTCATTAAGACTGTTGGAATCTAGTGCCTTTAGTATATATTACCCACAATTTGGTTTAATAAAACCAATGTACTCGTAATTTTTCGAATAAATTGGGTTTATAAAATCAAAAATATATTTTGTATATTGTCCTCAACGGTTTTTGAATGCAAAGCAAAATGAAAGGAAATATTTCCTCACTGATTATCTATCGTTTAAAGTAATATTAAGTAGCATTATACGATTGGATTGTAATGCGTAAAGACAACTTATATTAGTAGATAATATTAACACATTCTTAGTCTAATCGAGATTGAAAAAATTGATTGAAAGACTAATATGTTACCTGTCAAATCAGAACGGGGAGATATCTTCTAACACCCTTAACCCGTAACCGTCGCCAGAATAGGGTTAAGAGGCATTACCGATCATTTCAAAACATTTAAATTCATTTCACATCTAAACATAGCAATTCACATTCATATTAATTTGGTCAACGAGACCTTAAACATGTATTAGAAAGGGGCCGGGACTAAACCGAACACATACAAAATTTTTCTAAAACTTAACATTTTTTCAAAGCTACAGAGGCCACACACCTGTGTGGGTAGGCCTTGTGCCTCACACGGCCTCGGACACGCCCGTGTGTCCAAGCCGTGGCAAAACAGGGCATATATACTGACTTGTCCACACAGCCTGAGACATGCCCGTGTGCTTCACCCGTGGTCGACATTGACTTGCACCACACGGCCAGTCACACGGCCGTGTGTCTAGCCCGTGTGCGAGCCTGACTTGTTTGAATTTGCAAACTTGAATGACACGGTCGAGCCACACGCCCGTGTGCTCAACCATGTAGGCAATTATAGGCCATTTGCAAGGCCAATTTGCCTCCCACACTTTGGGTCACACCTACAAACATTAATCAATACAAATTCATACCCCAAATGGCATTCAAACATACCAAATCATACTCAATTTGAATTTCTTAATATCACCATTCATCATCCCATACAAATCCATCTAAGCATATCAATCCAAAATATAAATTACATATCAAAAACATGTAATTCATGCACCATTTAATCTCAACCATATCATAGCATGAACATACTATCTCCATATAACCAAAACATATTATAAGGACATTCACTTAGAACACCCAAACACATCTTGACCAACCTTTACTCAAACCCAAAGCATATACCAAATTCATTAACTTATCTAGCCATATCACATGGCAAGATCCAAACATCTCAAAATATACCATATCGACTAGCCTATACATGCCATATACCAAATATATACAACTTCCATAAGTACAAAATTAGATAACCGATAGTGTGATTGAGTCGCTGACGATCCCAGATCCAAGCTAGCTTTAAATACACTGTAAAATAAAGAAAACTTCACACAGTAAGCTTTAAAGCTTAGTAAGTTCGTTATATAATACATATAACTCAATAATACAATATCAATGTACAAAATAAACCATCACTTAGATTCAAAACTATACACAATATTATCCTTAGCCATATGCTCACATAACCATCCATTTATCCATAAATGATATCATCAACCACATAGGTTACGAACATACCTTTGCCAACACTTAGTTAACAAACATTCTTGTTATTCAATGCTCAATACCACACTTCGATCACTCTTCATTATTCATTCAATTTAATCGCACACTTAGTGCCAAATTTCTTAGCCGAAGCTTAAATATTATCGCACACTTAGTGCCTTTACATTAAACCGAATTTAACTCGGTATCGCACACACAGTGCCAATCAATATAGCCGATGCTTTCTTTATTTCGCACACTTAGTGCCATTTACCACTATCTCAATTCCATTCATGCACACTTAGTGCCACAACACTCAATTCCACATATAGCATTATCAATTCATCAACTACATGTATTCATTCATTACATAACACATGAATATGAATTAAATGATTCGTATTATACACGAACTTACCTTAGATGTCGAAATAACAAAACAAGTCGATTAATCGAGCACTTTATCTTTGCCTCGATCACGGTCCAAATCTCTCTTTTCTTGATCTATACATATTCAAATTTAGCTCGTTCAATCACCAAATCATTCAATTTAGTCTAGACAGACTCATTTAGGGCATTTTACAAAATAGCCCTCATATTTTCACATTTCAACACTTAAGTCCCTATTTCATAAAAATAATCAAATACACATAATTTCACTATACTCATGCTTAGCCGAGTTTTCCTCATGTCCATACAAACCCACTTATTTCATTTATTTCACATTTTAGTCCTTAAATTTACACTTTTATCAATTTAGCCCAAATTACGTAACTTCACCAAAAATTCAAAGGCAAAATATGTTAATCTATCACATATCTTTCATATTTCGTCATCAATTATCACAAAGCTCAAACATTCATCAATGGCATATCTCAAAATTATCATCAAATTCTAAAATTAAAACATGGGCTTGATAATACTCTAAGCAACTATCACAAAAACGTAGAAATCATCAAAAACTAAGCTCAAAACATACCTTAATTGAGCTATGTAAGTGCCAAAACCCTTTAACTCTTTTTCTTTCTTTTTCCTCAACAATTTTGGCAAGATGAGCATGAAAATGCCACTAATTTTAAGCTTTACTTTATTTAATATTAACTCATTACATAGTTTACCATTTTACCCTTGTTTATTAAATCATTTAATCAACAATTTTATGTCTATTTGTGTCCATTCAATCTATTAATTATCTAATATCAACATAAGAACCTTTCATTTAATAAGCCATGATAAATAAGCACTTTAACAATCAGCACACAACTTTTGCATTTTATGCGATTAAGTCCTTTTTGCAAATTAAGCACACAAATGATAAAATTTCCACACAGAATTTTCGTACATACTTAATCACATATTGTAAACACTACAAATAAGATTAAAATATTTTTATGACCTTGAATTTGTAGCCTCGAAACTACTATTTCGATTAGGGTCTAAACCGAGTTGTTACATACCTTGTCTTGGGTATCGGAGCAGGTTACTTCTAGAAGATAAAAACATACATGTGGCTTACTGAACTGACAAGACTCCCTGATGGGAACCTTAGTGAAAGGGAAGCAAGAAGATACGGCTCGATGGTTGCCCGACATGTACGAGACATAAAGATAACTTAAAAAATTTCTGATATTATTGTGTTAAATTTTTCTCGACTGTTATATACCTCATGTCAGATAGTTGAACATGATTTTGCATACAAGTTTGTTTCTTGACATGGTGACATAACGTGTCTCGTCAATTTACTGTTACAAAGGTGACGTCTTAGTTTCCAAAACGTAACAAATTGATAACATTAGTAATCATATCATAACTTACTAAAGTTCAGTGATGAAAAAGTGTTTCAAATCATATATAAGTCATTAAATCTGTAATTTATCCAATTTTTTATTGGGATGGAAGAGTTTAACATAAAATATTTTATAAAATTTTAAGAGTGCTGGAAAAATTATTTTTAAATCATTTTTGAAGTTGAATGTTGTATCATATTCAAAGCAGATCAAGTTCAAATATATATAATAAATAAGTTAATATGTTATTTCATAGGATGTTAAATTTGGTACAAGTTTTTTATTCTAATTTGATATTTGAGTTTGATTTTAATGTTTGATTTAATACTTGAATTTTTTGTTCTATTAAGTAGTTATATATTTATCAAATATTTATTCAATCATATAATCTGGTCTAATATCAAATTAAATATTAACGTTTATAAACCTAAAATAATTATGGGATGAAAATGGGAGTTGGAGGGAGAAAAAAATCACCCAATTTGGTCCCATCATCGCACGTATGTTATTTTCAATTTTCTTATTCTCCAAATTGAAAGTAAAAAACATTAAAGTACAAAAAGAGAAGAAACCAAAATTTTTTGGCAAAATTTGGGTTTTTTTTTTTGTTTGGTGAAATGAAATATTAAAATACATCAACTACATAAAACAACCATTCATTTTATCAACTTGAAGTAAATCTAAAATATCCTTAGGAGGCTTATAAATGACTTGTAAGCTTAATTTCAAGCTCAAACTGAGTTTAGCAAGACGATCCGCTACCAAATTCTGATTTCTTAGGATATGCTGAGTCCTCCACTCCCCTTCTGACTGCATGATGCTTTGAGTTCTTCAAAGCACAATAATCCCTGAGTCTTTCAAATCCACATTAGTCAAATTCTGAGAGACTTCAAGATTATCCGTCATGATAATGATCTGTCTATAACCCTTATTAAGTAGAATAAGGATCCCATCTAGAATACCCCAAACTTCAACCTCAAACGAAGAGCATACACCTAAGAAACGATTGAACCCCACTATCTAATTACCATCTTGATCACGAGCTACACCTCCTGTTGCAGCATAACCAGAATCTCTAGCCACAACCCCATCAGTGGATAGATACACCCAAGTGTCATCTGAGTTGATCGTGGAATTAGAGCGCTGATTATTATTGTGATCACCAAGATGAGAATCATAATGACGGGCCCAGCAACTAGAGACTTTCACCACTTCAGATGCTGTCCATGTGCTGGAAGATAAATAAATTTCTATTCTTCCATAAACGACAAGTGATTAATCCAAACAGGCAGGACCAAGTAAGACCACTATCCTACAATCTTTCATGAAAACAAAGGTTAAGAGTAAGCCAATCCTGAAAAGAGACAGAAAAAAACCTTTGTTTTAGCTGATCAGGAACCACAAGCATCCACACATCTTTTGCGGAAGGACAGTTTCGAAGAACATGCGCCAAGTCCTTAAAGTCATGTCCACATAGTGTACAAGAGTAGTTATGACTAATTCCCTGTCTAGCCCATTCTGAATTAATAAGAAGTCTTTGCTTGAAAGCTAGCCAAAGAAAGACTCTTACTCTCTAGGGGCCCGGATATTTCCAGATAATCTTCCAATGTTCCACCTGAGAGTTCCAAGAGTCCTCTTTCAAGGACCAGCAAGTACTACGAACTGAGAAGGCTCCTGATGCTGACCAGGCCTATATCACTCTATCTGAACTAGAGTCTTGGTGTGGAGGAGGAATGCTAATAATTCTATTGATTACATCTTTAGTCACCCAAACACAAAACAACTCCAAGTTCCAACTACCATCTAAGTTGACCATCTCGCTAACACAACAATCCAAATCAAGGTTAGCAGAAGAAGGAATTTTTGAAATTAAAGGGTCCATACCTGGAATCCAAGGATCTTTCAAACATCAAGCACTGGTGCCATCTCCAGTAGACCAAGCTAAGTTTTCACGAAGAAGTGGCCATATCTTGGAAAGTGCCCTTCATAAATGAGAACATTGATTCCTACTAATAGAATCTGAGAACTGATCTTTCCAACCATATTTGGCACAAAGAACGCAAACCCAAAGCGCATTGCTTTTAGAGACTAGGCTAAAGACAATATTTATAAGGAAAGATGAATTTTGGTCTTCCAAATTTCTGAAACCAAGACCTCCCCGAGCCATCGGTTGACAAATAGAATTCCATTCTACTAGAGACATTCTAGGATGCCTATCAGTACAGCCCCAAATAAATTGTCTAACCAATCTTTTGATATCAACACTAACACCTTTTGGAATCATCAATGATTGCATGAAGTAATTAGGTATGGAAAGGAGTAATGATTGAGCCAAGGTGATTCTTCCTGTAAAAGATAACTTTCTGGCATCCCAACTCCGCAATTTCTTTCTCACATTATCCACAATAAAACTCAGAGTACACTTGGTAACCCTATTGTGCAGAAGAGGAACACCTAAGTAAGTGCCAAGATTCTGAACTTCCTGAAATTTGAAAAGCTGACTGATTTGATTACAGTCACCAGCTTCAGTATTCTTGGAAAAGAAGATGTTGCTTTTTCTTACATTGATTTTGTGACCCGAGATCTCACAAAATTGAGTTAGAATACTATCTAGTAATCGTGCTTGGTCAAGCTGAGCTTTGTAGAAGATCACAAAGTCATCAACAAAGAACAAATGAGAAATAGAAAGACCGGTAGAAGAAAGACAAATTGGAGCCCAGTTACCAGTTTCTATTTCTGTCCGAATAAAATGACCCAACCATTCCATGCAAAGCACAAAAAAGATAAGGCGATAGAGGACATCCCTAACGAATTCCTTTATTAGGTTTGAACTTCTGGGTAGGCACTCCATTCCATCGAATTTGCATAGAAGCGGAAGAAATAGCTGACATAATCAAATTTTGTAAGAAGACAGGGATCCCAGCCGCAATCAAAGAAGTACTTATAAATTCTCAACTAACTCTGTCATAGGCTTTATCCACATCCAACTTAATAGCCATCCACTTCCTCCCTTTCCGATTGCATCTTATAGAATGGATGACTTCTTGTGCTAAAAATAATGTTATCAGAAATGTTTCACCCAAATATGAAGCTAGCTTGTTCTTGAGAGATTAGCTTAGGAAAAATCACCTTGAATCGGTTTGCAATAACCTTCATCACCAACTTGTAAAGAATAGAACATAAACTAATGGCCCTAAAATGACTAAAGTCCTCAGGATTCTCTTTTTTTGGTATGAGCACAATCAACGTATTATTCAATTCCGGCTCAATCGGTTTACCAGCAAAGACATCTTTAACCTACTGACACATATCATTTCCAAGGATATCCCACTGAATTTGGAAGAAATGAGCATGGAAACCATCACTTCCAGGGGCTTTCAATGGAACCATGTCAAACAACGCCCTTTTAATCTCCTCATTAGTGATAGCAGCCTCCAAAAAGGTAATCTCAGAAGAATGAAAACTAGGGAAACAAACATTTGGAATATCCCTCAAGATAGAAGGAGTCTCTCCATAAAGTCTTTCAAAAAATTCCACCGCCTTAGATTGCAGGATGTCATGATCTGAACACCATTCCCCATTATCAATTCATAAGGTTGTGGTACGGTTGAATTTCCTTCTCCTCAATGTACAACTATGAAAAAAAATTTGTATTTCGGTCCCCCAATTGAAGCCAATCGCATCGAGCCTTTTCTCTCCAAAGTAAATCTTCGTGATCAAGAACATTTTCCAACTCATCCAGAATTTCCAATTCTTTTTTAGCTAAATGAATAAAGTAATTGTGCAGTGATGGTTTAAACTTTAAGATATTAGAGAATCAAGCATGATAAGTCTATTTTCAGAATTAAAATTTTTTTAGGTTGTTTCCCTAAACTTAAATGTTACTTCGAAGTTTGAAATTTACAAGGTTGACATCGAAAACCATAATTTTTGTGAGATTTTGAGCCTTTTAGAGCATATATCTTTCTTGCTCACTTTATTGATTATGAGTGTGTCAACATTGATTTGTTATTCTAGAACTTGCTTCAATTATACATGTCGAGACCTCATTTTTTATTTGATATACTGAGATGATAAAGGCACCTAGGTTTTAACTCACTCACTCCACAAAAAGCCTACCCTCATAATTAACCCCTAGTAACCCTTTTTTTAGCCTAACAAACCATTTTTTTGACTCACCTATTAATATTAACCCAAAACCAAATTTTTACTCCCTCTAATCTTTTGACGTCCCTTTTTGACGAGATTTGATTTGAGCAGTTGCCTAACTTTGAATCTATTTTCGTTGTTAAAGTTCTTTCTTATGTATGTTCTTATTTAAAAAAAAGTTGAAAGTTTATTATTAGTTTCATGTTTTATGAGCTTAAACAGTTAAATTCACATTTTTAGAAAAAGCTCTTGTGATTAATGTAATTATTCATCATTAGTTCATTGTTTCTAGTTAGGAAATTTGTCAATTCAATCTCGATTCTAACCTTCTAATTCAGCCTATATGCACACCTTTAACCCAAGCCCCATTACAACCCTTAAAGACCTTTTGATTTGTGTATCATCTCATTTCATAGTGGTGGAGATTTGATTTTCATGCAAGCCTATGGGATTAACTCTTCATGTTTGACTTTTTAAGTGCTTAGTTTGAACCTTAAACACCTTGAATGATTTGAGTGAATCTTTAGTGAGGATGTCAATTCTAGTCGGTTTTGAATCAGAAGTAATTATTTAGGTACGGGGAAACACCTATATTTTCGTGCCATAAAAGTTTATAACTTAGATTGTTTGAATCTTTAGGACTGTTTTAGTTAAATTATCAATGTATGAATTATCTATGAATTATGATGAAACATTATTGATGATGATTATGAATTGAGGAAGTTAATTTTAATTGTGAGTTGAGGATTTTTCTTGAGGACAAGTAAAGGCTTAAGTGTGGGGATATTCGATAAACCATAATTTACACATATTTTAACCCCATACTTGGCTTAATTTTGGATGATTTTCCATTGAATTTGATGAATTCGATGCTCCTAATCTCTTAATTTCATGTTTTAAACTCAGGAGAGCTTAGGAAGTCGAAAAGAAAGAGAAACAGGCCAAAAAGGGACAAAATGGGCCTACACGGCCTGGACCACAGCATATGGGCGGACCAAACCGTCGTGTGTAGCAAGCCGGATCGAACACGGCCTAGGCTATCGACCATGGGCATGTCCCTGTCGAAACTAGGATGAATTTCATTTGGAATAGGATACTTGTGGGCCAAGAAAGGCATCTTAAAGCCTATATAAACACCCTAGGAGGCAACCTAAAAGTGGGGTTGGACAGAGGTCGACAGAGTTCGACAGGACGTCGAATAGACACCGAGTAGAAGGAGAAAATACTCCAAGACAGCCGTAGGGAACAACTTAGGAGAAGGATCTCCATCAAGATTGAGGATCTCCCATCAAATTCCTTAGGAGTTTTTGGGTTTTCTTATGTTTTGTTGTTTTTTCCTCTTTTATGATGTTTCCCTCTTTTAGTATGAACTAAATCCCTCAAATACCTGAGGGGATGAAACCTAAGACAGATCTTATTACTATTTGATTTATGAGATAAATACTTGTGCTTATTCTTAATTGCGAGTTCTTATTCTTGTTTTGATAATTCAGGTTATTGATTCAAGTAAAATATGCTTATTCAGTGGAGCAAAAGTCCCTGTGTAAGAGTAGATCAACACAATTAACCAGAGTTGATTGCAACCCTAGAAATAGGGCGACGAAAATCTGCCGAATTAGGGTCAAAGCTAATAAGGGAATCCATAGATCGAGTTAATGCGACAATAGGGGTTTTAATTAGAAATAGAAACCTAGAGTCAGTTGTTAGTAGCCTTGAAAGAGGTATTAATATAATTTAGACATTTCTATGGATTAAGCCAAGTGAATAAATCGCATGAATCAAAAGTAATAAGTGAAGTCTAGGTGGATTCTTCCTTAGGTATTACCTATCTCATATAAGTTGTCCAAAAGTATTTTCCCAATTTACTCTCTGTCGCGTTCATAGTCATTAGTTAAATTAGTTAGATAATTTTAGATTAAAAGCAAATTCCCTTAATTATTAGGCTAGATAATAAAAAGACAGTTAATACTAGTACTCTTGGTCCTTGAGGATATGACATTCTGGACTCACCACAGCTATACTACTGTTCGATAGGTGCGCTTGCCTTTGTCGAAATAATAGTTAGTTTCGAGCTCCATCAATAATATTATCAACATGTAAGAAAATAAACTGCGGATGGTTTTGAATAATCTAGATTTGGATAAAATCCTTCCATGCAACCCAGATACCTCCTGAAAAACCAACGGCTTCAACTCGATGTGAGTAGTTAAAACCCAATTTTTCAATAATAAAATTAGCCTTTTTACCACTCACTCTCGGTTCCACCAAGCAAACAATATCAGGCCTGTGCTCCACATTGTAATCCCGAAAAGCTCGTAAAAAATTCCTGCTAGCGCACCTTTGACATTTCCATGTAAAATTTTTTATATTTAAAGTCATAATAAAAATAAATTAATTTAAAATAAAGAAAGGTAAAGTAAACCAAACCCTCAATTTTAAAATAAAAAGATATCAAAAAATAAAAAAAAACAAATAAAAACTATAATAAAATATCCTTACTGCCCAGGGACATTTACTCTTTCTTTCTGCACACTAGATTCAATACTTATATGAGCACCAAAATTAGAATTTGAGAAAGTCGAAATGCTCTCGGCAAGATGCTCCATCGATTCCTTCAGAGGCACTTGCTGGATTCCCGAGGTTTTGAAGCAAGTATTGTTACCATGAAACAATTTGGCATGTTTATTAACAATTCCTCTACCTCTATTTCTAAGACTCCTTACCCAAACCAGAGGAAATCGCCGAAGAAAAACCTAGATTATTTGAAGAAGGAGCACTATTTTTTCCTTGGTATAAACGCTTTCATGAAAGACTACTGCAAAGTGTTTGTCAGAATCAAGACTTCCAACATCCAGTGGCACTACACTTCTGTCTTGCCTTGCACCCTTCAAATCTGCCTGAATTGTTGAGCCCTCACCTTCGAATTGGAGACCCATACTAGCGCCAGTGTCTATTTGCAATCTTACCACCGCAGAAGACCGACTGTACCTTCCAACATCATCAGGAAATTGTTAGTCTACTAAGTCCTGACCAGAATGATCCAGTAAACCCTGGGCCTGACCAACTGGGTTGTCTCCAAGGCCCAAGCCATTGACCGACTCCTTATTGGTCTGTAAGTTTTCATTCAAGCTGTTAATGGGCAAGCTGGGCTCCGAATTTAGCCCAACTTTCTCTCTAATAATTGGGCCAACAGCCTCATTCAGGCTTACCTCCTTTAAATTACCTTTATTATTGTTTTTTTTCCTGTCTATTCGACCATTGTATTGGGAAGCAAAATCTTTCCCAAGAAAATTGCCATGCATAATTTCTTTCATTTTAAAATGCCTAAAATCAGGCAAATCTCCCTCATAATCCTCTTTATGCAAATCCCTATTATTAAGGACTCTAATCCGAGACCCTTCCTGTAACACCACTAACAAAAATCCATCGCCAGAATAGGGTTACAGAGCATTACCGGACTTATTACATAAATGAACATACATTTCTCATACAATTATCAATTTCAAATAAAAGTCATTCATAATCAATCACATTGTCCCTAATACGAGCCTAT
The DNA here is from genome assembly GCA_005393395.2 of Gossypium australe. Lineage (NCBI taxonomy): Eukaryota > Viridiplantae > Streptophyta > Magnoliopsida > Malvales > Malvaceae > Gossypium > Gossypium australe. The sequence continues at coordinate 33,162,351 of CM016617.1, forward strand.
GAGGCCCAAACATGCATTCGGAGTGGTTCAGGACTAAATCGATAACTCAGGAAGTTTTTGGAACACTCAGAAAATTTTACAAAATACAGGGGACACACGTCCGTGTGGCCTGACCGTGTGTCTCACACAGCCAAAGACACGCCCGTGTCACAGGCCTTGTGGACATTCGAAATGGGATCACATGGCTGTGCCTCAGCCCGTGTCTGACCCCGTGTAACTTTTTGACTTGGGTCACACGGCAATCACACACGCCCGTCTGACTAGCCCGTGTGCCCTTCGAATGACCACACACACCCGTGTGCCAGGCCGTGTGCTAGGCCGTGCCAAACCTGTAGGGTATATTGACTTATGCTGCACGACCAAGTCACACGCCCTTGTGCCGGGCCTTGTGGAGCATACTGACTTGGTTTCTAATTAAACACTAGGGGACACACGGCCGTGTCACTTGACCGTGTGTCACACACGGCTGAGACACATGCCCGTGCCTCTGCCCGTGTGGACAAAAATAGGCTATTTACCAAGCCAATTTTGTCACCCAAACTTTTAATCAGCTACACAAACCAAATGGCATATAACATGGCATAAATAGGCATTCCAACCAATCTCAATCAAGTTTAATTCATGCTAAATCCATACCATTAATTATAAGATACATAAGTATCATAAATAGCCATTCAATTTTATACCAAAATTGTAACAACCTAAACTCGGCCTAGACGTTACGACCGGATCTGACGTGTCACATCAAAGTGTCATTTGAAAACTGGGCTTTTTGATTATAGCTCATTACTGAATGTTAAATCCTTCTGGAAAACGTGGGGGTTGTAAAATCAAACACTTGTTATTCACTTAATGGTCATATCAATTACTAATCAGGATTAAAACATATCAAGCGTGTGGCCACCTTCGAGTCCCTCGCAGCTCCAAATCATCTAAGGCTGGGGATTACCTGCACAGTTAAAGAAAAGGGTGAGTTATGAGAACTAAGTGTGTAATCCCCAATCATGCAATAAAAGTCTGGGCCTGAGCCCTATTTAGTATCAGTTCAGTCTGGGCTTTAGCCCTATACAATAGTAGTGTGGGCCTAAGCCCAAATGATCACAGAATAGAACAGTAATGCAACCCAGCCCAATCCAGCCAACACACCACCCGAACCAACCAACACACCATGTGGGGACCAAGTCGACCCATCCAGCCAACACACCAATATCGCAGCATAGCTGCTAGAAGTAATGTAGAAAAGCTACTAAAGACAGTAAACGTGGGCCAAGCCACTAAAATTAGAATACGTTGTGAAGCCACTAGATCAGTAAAACGTGGCAGAGCCACTAGTACAGTACTTCCTCCAAATATAAATCCCAACCCCAATGCAGAATGTCGTGTCATAAATAATTCGTGTATGCAATATGTCACAATCATAATCAATCATATAAATATCACACACACATCACTTAAACTACCACTAGGGGTATAACAGTAATTTCACCCCTCGGGGGTATTTCAGTAATTTTACCCTTCGAGGGTATTTCGATAATTTCACCCATTGAGGGTATTTCAGTAATTTCACCCATTGAGGGTATTTCAGTAACCTTACCCATCAGGGGTAATTCGATAATTTTACCCACAGAGGGTATTTCGGTAATTTTACCCACCGAGGGTATTTCGGTAATCTTACCTATCGAGGATATTTTGGTAATTTTACCCTTTAACAGCCTCTCCGAAGGCCTACAGTTGCCTTTAACGACACAGACACCCTTTTTGGTCAAAACAGTGCAATTGGGCCCAAAGCCTAATTTTTGGCCCAAGTAGGCCCACACGCTCGTGTGGCCCATTCAGCCCGATTTCGGTCGCGGCTATGTGAACTTCGCAGCCCAATCCATTATCTAACACTATCGTGAATTTTACCCACGTGGGGCCCATGGGCCCAATGGCCCCATCTCGGCCCAACGAGCCCATTACGACCTAAGCCCACGAGATTGTTCGTAGCAGCCTCAACGGTCTATCGCCTACGATTGTGGCTCGGTTTATCTCTATGAGCGCTCGCATGCTTGAGAGCCCTCAGAAGCTGAAGTTTCGGCTTATCAATTTTTTGGCTTTAGCCGATTCACAATTCATCAGGGGTGTGAATACACACCTTCATTCGTCATATTGACAGAACCAAAATTGGGTGTACGATTACACACCTGTTATGGGTTGTAGTCTGAAGCGCTTCCAAGACACCTATGATAACAACCGTCTCGTTAATTAGTCACAACCCTTGTTGATCCATAGTATTGAAATACTTTAATCAACTAACTTCACTTACCACGAAACAACAATCTCTTGCAGTGTAATGGTAATCGGCCTACTCTTTGGCTAAGGAAAACGAGTCCCTAACAATATTCAATGAGAAAGAGAGTGTTAGCAATACATATCTCCACGACAACTAGGGAAAAAGCCTTTCGGCCCCAGAGAAACAAAATCGAATAAGGAGAAAAAGCCAACCCAGATATAGTCACCACATACCAACCAATTGAAGAGATTCGGAAACGATTAGAACGAAAAGGAAAAGATACCTAGGCACTAATAGATTTGGCCTACACAAGAAGAACCAAAGTTTAATGTTCGGTAGCTTTGCAAAAAGAAGAGAAGAATAATAAGAGGAAAAAGAAAAGGTTGTGTTCGACCAGAGAAGAACCGAAGGAGAAAAGGGATTTGGTAGAAAGTAGGCAGCAACAGAGAAATAACGATGAAAAGAAGAAAACGAAGTAAAAGAGGAGAGGCCTACCAATTCGACAATTAGAAAAATGTGAAGAAGAAAGAAGGAATGAGAAGGAAAGGAGAAGAAGTGAATTCGACAGAGGTGAAATGAAAAGAAAAAGACCTGAAACGTCAAAAATAATGTACCAAAATGCAAAACAACCCTCGAAAAATGCCAGAGAAAATTCGGCACTACAACACTCTCATAAGCTGAAAATGCACCCCATTGGCAGCCCTTGGCCGAAATTCCCCCTACTCAAGCTCTCCAAATTCAGCCAAACTCCCCCACACATTCAAACTCCTTCAACTTTCCACCAAATCTTCCTTGAATTGCTCTCAGCCTCCCATTCGAAATTATTGACCAATTCTTCAACCTCCTTTGTAGAGTTTGATCCAAACTCTACCTCTTCCACCCCCAAGACATAAAATAAAAGCCCCCATTTGCTAGTCATGGGATTCGAACCCCACTCCCCTTTCCATTTCAGTGGCGCCACAGCCACTAAGTCACATGCTCTTTTTGTGACACAAAAACACACACATTTATACATAAGTCTTACTGCTAACAGCCCATTCCTCTTAAGAGCAAAAACTAAAAAGTTTCCAAGGCCAAGACTCGAACCCAAGCCTCCTAAGAACCCCCAAATACACTCAAATACCTAGCCATTCAAGCACATCATGGAATTTAAGCCAATTCAACAAAATTACAAACCCCACTTTTTTTGGGGCATTACAAAAATTCACATTCTCAAATAATCAATATGGTCACTATCAATTATGCATCACTTTACCTGAAACTACAAGCATACCAATCTCAAATTCATCCATTTGATACTCCAAATACCAATTCACAACAAGCATATAAATGGAAATTATACACAACATATCAAAAGGCCTTTTTGCACATATATATACATCACCAAGCATACCAAAATAAGTAAATCAAATGGCTATAAACATAACAAACCATTCATCACTTACAAGCCAACTCAAATGGCTAAATCCATTACTAACATATACAAAAATGACCATAACCCCTATACATGCCATATAACCAAATAAATAAGTTCAAAAGTACCAAAGTGATAGCTTGATAGTGTGATGAGATCTCTGACGACTCCCAATCCGAGCAAGCTTTGATATTTACTATAAAACATGGAAAAGTAAACAGAGTAAGCTATGAAGCTTAGTAAGCTCATATAGTTAATAAGTAAAACTTACCATTCATTTATCATTCAAGTGATATAAACATAATGTAGTATAAGACCATTTAATCACAAAGTTAACGTGTATTCATTCACATAATGATCATGAACTCACAACTTTCATAGATTCAATGCTCATATAGTTTCCGTAGATACCTGTACCAATACCTATCTATTTCTCACTGTTTCATATCTTCGATATACTCGTTGAACCATTTGGAATACTATCGGATACTCGGGAATCTCGCACCCTAAGTGCCAAATACATAACCGAAGCTATCTCAATCTCATATCTCATATAATGCTCACTCTCGAGCCATCAACGGGTCTGCTCACACAAGCTGATGATCATGATGTAGCTACACGGTGCTGCTCACACAAGCTAACGAGAATCCACAATACATGCCAAATAACTCAGCCACCGGTAGGACGTACGGAACAGCACCCAAATCTCATAACCCCTAATGACATGTCATTTGTATCCTAATCAATTCCTAAGGTTGAACCGGGATTTCACATTGCCGAATTCTTCGTCGAAAATTTTCGTAAGGTCGTATTCACAATTAAATTCAATAATAAAGCATTTAAAACATAATTATAATAATGCTTATTGACATATGAGCTTACTTTGATTGCAAAAATGATGAAATAAATCGACTAGTCCAATATTTTGTTTTTCCCCTGATCTAGATCCGAACTTCGATTTTCTTGATCTATATAATATCAAATTTAACTCATTCAATTATCAATCTATTCAATTTAGCCCAAAATGTATATTATGGAAACTTTACACTTTTGCCCCTAATATTTCAACATTTTTACAATTTAGTCCTTAGCTCATAAAAATATAAATTCATGCAATTAAATCCCTACCCATGCTAGCCGAATTTCTCTTATTACCATACCAGCCCATATTTTTCATTTATTTCACATTTCTACCAAAATATTTTCACATTTCTCAATTTAATCCTTAATTGACAATTTTACCCCAAATCACTTTACAAATGTTGTTTATCTAACAACAAGCATACTGTAATATCTCGGGTTAGGGGCTATTTTATTGTGTCATGTTTTGCATGTGTTGGTGTGCTATGTTGCTATTTCTATGTTTTAGGGGCTTAGTTGTAGGCTAGGAGTATGCCTGAGGGAATGGGGAAAATTTAGTTTTTGAGCTTTAGGTGTAGGGAGCTGATGGAGCTGAGGGATATGTATTTTATTTGGGGTTTTGTTGCACAAATGAGGAGCTGGCAAAGTGGCAAGGCATCCGCTACTTGGGAGCTAGGTGTGGCGTCAACTGCATGAGGTGGAGGTCTTGTGTTCAAGCCGCAAAGACCTCACATTTTGGCTTCATTTTGGACGACATAGGAGGGAAGAGTTGGATGTAGTTCAAATTCCACTTTGGACCAAGTCAAAAGTTCAAATGTTGGGTGGAGAGTAATTGTAGGAGTAAGACTTGGTAAACACATTTGAAATGTGTGGTTGGGAGCTATTGGGGGGATTATGGCCGAATTTGAGGGAGTTTGGAGTGGGGGAGTGGACGGCTTGGTGTGGGGAGTTGGTAGCCGAAATGCATTTTTGCATTTTTGGCATTCTTTTTGGTTGTTTTCGGTCACACTTGGTAAAAAGAGAAAGTTCCCTTCTAGTCTTTTGTGAGCCGAATTTCTTCAACAAAGCTTCTTCACACTTTCTTCTTGAACCGAAAAGCACAAGCAGCTTTGCTGAATTTTCTCTGTGTTGCTTTTCTCAAACATCTTGGTAGCCGAATACCTATCCCTCCCTTTCTTCAGGTGTGTAAACCGAAACTAGTATTCCCTCTTCTCATACCTCATTTTTCTTCTCTTTTGAAACACTAAAGCCGAAATTTACCTTGCCTAAACCGAAATCTCCATTCATCCCTTCCATTTCTTTTATTCTCAAAACTGAAAATAGAGGTGTTAAACACCTAGTGCCGATATCTTCTTTCTATTGCTTTCAACTTAGCCGAATATTTCCCTTCTCCTAGTAGTCTCCCTTGGCCGAATATTTTGTTCTTCTTTTGGTGCAAGCCTTGGCCGAATCCCTTGTGGTTCTCTCCTAGTGTTGGGTGGCCGAATATTGTTGGTGTTGAGGCTTTTGGTTAGTGGAGGTGATCAAGAGGAGTCTGCCTTCCTTGTTAACCGATTAGTAAGTAGAGGGTAAGTGATTGGTATATTATTGTTAGTTCAATCTTTTGATTTCGATTAAGTCAAAGGTGATTGGAGATTAACTATTTGTTTCATTAGGGTGCCGATTGTTAAAGGATAATCACTGCTTGATTCGAGATTTGGTAGGAAACCAAATCAAGTACAAAGGTAAGGGTTGATAATGACTCCTGTTGGCTTAAAAGTCCTTGGCTGAATGGTCTTAAGTATCTAACCCCTATGTTTGGCCGATTCTAGGAGCAAGGAGTTTAAAGATTGTAGATCGTTTCTTTGGGATTAGGGCCCTCGTTATTCCAGGTGTGTAACTAACACAGCCATACTTAGTAATATTATTAATAACTCTGATTTCTTTGTAAAACCAAAACAGTATGATGGATTAATTGGTACCCAAGTGGGGTATATGTACGGATCCGGGTAAGTCTGTAGCATTACGAGTTCTACTGATATATACTCAATATTATGATCTATGTTATGTATGCTATGAGATATAATGCTTGGCATGTTGGCATGATATGCATGACTTGTATGAGATGCATGATCACATGAGTATGGCATGATGATGGGTGATATGAGTGGAGGGAGGATGATGATATCCGTGTCTTTGGGACACTGTGTCTTTGGGACACCAGAGGTTTGGCACCTCCAGTGGTTTGGTACCACAGTGATATATTGTGACTTTGGGTCACCAGAGGTTTGGCACCTCAGCGTCTCGTCCCAGTGGCTTAGTACCACGGTGGGTTGGCCCCACGGTTGATTATACGGGATTGACGCCAGTGATTGGGTATCACACGATGGGTTGGCCCCATCATCGGATTTGTGACTGCGGTCACCAGTGATTTGGTATCACACTGTGTCTTTGGGACACCAGAGGTTTGGCACCTCATTGCGACTCGTCCCTGTGGTTGACACCACCGTGGGTTGGCCCCACTTGAGAGATACGGGATTGTCGCTAGTGATTGGGTATCACACGATGGGTTGGCCCCATCATTGGATTATTCGTGACTTTGGGTCACCAGTGGTTTGGCACCACACTTATGGATATCGTGACTTTGGGTCACCAGTGGTTTGGCACCACCAGTGGTTTGGTACCACACAGGGTAGAAAAAGCGATATGGATGGTTAGGATCGGGTTGCACTAATCATGTTGCTATGTATGATGTGTGTTAGCATGTTGTTTTATCGGGAGCGGGATTTATGCACTGAGTCATTCGACTCACCCTCTCCTTTGACATTTCAGGTGACACTTAGACGCGGACATGGAGCCGGGATGGACTCGGGGTGCTCATGCCATGCTTAATAAAGTTTTACTCAGACTTTATAATTTGGGTACTTTAGCTTGCTTTTTATTATTTGGGTTTTGTTTTGGATTGTAAAAGGCCTTTAAATTATGTTTTCTATGTTTACGTTTAAAGTTGATTTTTAATATGCCTTAACAAAATAATTGGGTTGGAATTTTACTAAAACTTGGAAAGACAAGGTTTTAAAAAAACTATAACGCAAAGTGTTTTAAACTATACCATCGGGTATCTCACCATGACTTTGTATTAGAAACTCAAACGATTTTCAAATCAAAACTCGATTTTCTACCAAGTTAAAATGTCTTAAGTAACACTAAGAAACTATTTGAATAATGAAATGGAATAAACTCGTTTTAACTACATCTTTTGGTTAAGTTTTCAAAATTTTTGGGTTTTCTAAATACCCCACCTGAGTTCAAACAAGCCTACTCAAATTTTCTTCAAATACACTATATAGTGAAGTGTTTACATCCCGCTTTTAAATGAAAAACCTAAACCTCTCAAGTACGTTTTCCCCGTAACATACCAGATTCGGTCGTGGTGTATTGACCGGGTTTGGGGTGTTACACATACATTTTCTATCATCAAACATCAAAATACATATACATTCATCAATGGAAAAACCTTAAACCTTTATTAGTTTTGCAAATTAGTCCTTGGGCTAGCTATATTAAGTTACAACAACTCCTAAAACATAGAAATAATTGAAAACAGGACAAAAATCACTTACATGCAAGCTATTATAGTTGCCGAACCAAGGAACCCTAAAAATGGTTTCTTCTTCCTTCAATTTCAATGGAAAAAAAGCTTGAAGAAGATGAGTGTTTATTTTTCTTTTATTTGTTTTAAGTTTATTATATTAATTACTATATTAACATTTAATATTAGCTAAATAAAACACCAATTTCATGCCCGTCTTCGTCCACTCACATTATGGATGGTTTAATTACAACATAAGGACTTCTACTTTAAGTTTCCATAGCTATTAGACACCTTTAGCTAATAGAACACAAGTTTTACACTTTACGTGATTTAGTCCTTTTTATCAAATTGAGCATTCAAACGATAAAATTTCTTAACGAAATTTTCACACAATCACACTATCATGTTGTAGACAATAAAATAATAATAAAATAATTATTTTGACCTCGGATTTGTGGTCTCAAAACCAGTATTCTGATTTGACTAAAAACGGGCTATTACACTTTCTTTTCACCATTTTGATTATCTAAGGAAATTTGCACATTTTCTCTAATTTTCCGCCTTGATTTCCTTTCAACGATCATCTATGGCTTGAAATTTCCATCCTTCTTCTTCGAACCATCCACATCTGTGTTTTGAATCTCCGATGACATTTCAAACGAGGCGTTCTCTTTTTCATTAGAGGTTCTAGAATTTCTAAAAGAACAAGAGTTTTCCACATGCCCATACCTCCCACAGTGGAAACAAATTGTAGATAAAGATTCATATTATACATTCTTTTTATGACCATTAATCAAAATATGGGACACCAAAGGCTTTTCCAAGTCAACCTAAACAACCATTCTAGCAAATCGCCCCTAGCCCTGCTATCCGTGTTCATATCCAATTTAACCACTTTTCCAACCATTTCCCCTATCTCAATAATAATTTTATGATTGTATAAGTAGCCAGGTAAACCAGGAAATTTGATCCACGCCATCACAACATTTGGGTAAGCCTGTGTGGGATCAAAGGCTAACGTCCAAGGTTGAACAGTTAAATATTGACCAAAAATGATCAAAAGACCATCAGAAAGCGCCTTTTCACAATCCAGCTTATTCTGAAATTTTACTAGGAAATATCCATTTTCAATATCCATCATATATAAAGGCACTGAGGGTCTCCACATGTTGTATAGTTTATTCTACAAAACTAAAAATCCAATATTACGACCAAGAACTTTTAAAATCACGGTGATCTCCATACCTTAAATGAGGATTTTTTGAATCCTATCCGAGAAAGAAATAGAAGGCATGCCATTCACAACTGATTTCTACATATCCCCATCCAAGATATCAAGATCTTCTTTTCCTTTCGATCCATTGAAGGTATCCTTTGACGATTGGCCGACGAGCTTATACCTCCACTAGATAGGCTTTTCCGAAAACAGATCAATCATCATGTCATTATTTGTATCATCATATTTCCCTCTAAATCGAACCTTCTTAGGAATCAGCTCTTCCATAATGGATTTTTTAGAGGCAGTGTTTTCACAGAGAGAACTCAAGTTTTTTTGTCGGTGTACTTGAGTCATTTGTGTCAAGCAAATTTTGGTTATTGAATTCAACAAAAAGGCATTAACAAATCTGGAAAATAATGTGGGATTTAATTGGTTTAAATAAGCTTATATTCCCCTAATAAATACATAATAAATTATTACAACTCATATTTACATATCTAAACACCATTGGGGTTTCCTTTGAACACCAGAAAAAAGTATTTAAAAAAGCACATAGAAATCACAGATGGGAAGAAAAATACTAAAAATCCAAAGATCGGAAGACCTGAAAGCAAGAAAAGCAAAATATTCAAAGCATAAAACAGGAATTCTGAAGTTGATGTTGCCCTTCTAGTTTCTTCCCCATCTAGTAGACCAACCCTTTTTGTTGGTCAAAATTCCAAGTAAATTACTTCATTCTATTTTTTTCCTGTTATCTGTATTGATATTATTATTTTCATTTACAATTAAAATTTCAATTTCATCTTCCTTATTTTAGCATTATTTTTATTTCATTTTCTAATATTTTTTAAAATGGTCAAACCAGTGAGTTAAGTAGTATTCTTAAGAGATTGTCGAATTTTTCATTCGATGAGCGCGAGGAAAGGTAAATAATGTTTATAAAATATTGTATTTTCCCTTTTTGTTTTCAAAAAATGAATAGCTAATTTTTTTTTTCACTAGAAGGGCCTATACAATAGATGTATGTTCCAAAACTGATTTAGCGATTTTTTTTTAAATTAAAAATTAAAAATTTATTTTTAACAATTAAAATTAATTTTTAAAAATGAAGATGTTGAAGAAAATTTAAGAAAAATTGGAGTAAGAGTTTGATCCATTAAGCTAATACCCTCAAGGTAAATGGGTTCCCTAAAGTTGAAAAAATAATAATTCTTTTTTTCTCTTTTTTATTGGTTTTTAAATCCAAATTTTTTATTTTATTTTATTTTGCTTTAGTTATACGAAGATGAGCTACAAGAGCTAAAGGATAAACTTGTGGAAAAGAGCAAGATACTAAGGTTTGAAATATTCTAGTATTTAATGATTTTGATTTGTGTATGTGAATGTCACGTCTTGAGATTTATTTTGGCTCTGCACGTAAATGTTATATGTTGAGATCTATGCATGGATCAACATATTAATTAATTTTGATTGTTTATGCAAATGTCACATGTCAAGATTTATGCTTAGATTGATACACAAAATGATTTTGGTTGTGTGCGAAAATATCATGTGTTGAAAATTATTATGATTGTGTATATAAATATCACGTGTCTAGGTTTATTTTGATTCTCTATGTAAATGTCAAGTGTCGAGATTTATGCACAATTTAATACATAAATCGATTTTGATTATGTACATAAATGTCATTTGTCGAGATTTATTTTGATTGTATATGTAAATGTCACGTGTTGATATTTATGTGTAGATCATTGTATGAATCGATTTTAATTATGTACACAAATGTTATGTGTCAAGATTTTAGCACATATCAATAGATGAATCGCGATGTAATAGATGATGGAATATTCTAATAATAAAATTTGTGATATTGTAATGATAGAGACTGGAGAAACCCAAATAATGCCGAGGGCCTAAACCAAATAAAGATGATGGAAGATCATCTCATTGCATCTTTTAATGGTCTCAGAAGCAGGAAGGTACAATCTTTAATCTTGTAAATTATTTCGGTGAATCGACCCATTAAAACACTTTGATAGTTCGGCCCACTAAGGCATTTTAGCAAATCGGCCCATAGGGGCATTTTGGTAAATCGGCCCATAGGGGCATTTTCGTAATTTTACAAATTAATAAAGATTTTGGCAGATTTTTAGAAATAGAGTTGTTTAAGCAAATTACTCCATTCATGCCATGTTACAGTTATTAGAATTTTAAGCAACAACGACCTATTTTCCAACATGATAGTGAATCACGAATTTACGGGATTTCAGTGGGAGATTACACACCTGATTACGGTAAGGACTAAACCTTCTTGATAGTTGGCACCCTTAGTATCGTGAACGACCACGATTTGTCTATTCTCACCGGATGATGGTCCACAACCCGGTGGGAAATCCCGAACTGTCGATACCGCCCTACGTTTGAACTTCGGAGTAGGAATCGCAAATCCACTCCCTTTTCGTCCTCCTATCACTTTTCCTTTAAAATCGCTACCACTTGCCACTACTTCCAAAGGGTCAACAAGTAGAGAAGAATGAGTGATTAGTCCCTTGACAAGGATAGATCCAACTTCCACCGATTGGGCTTAAGACTAGAAATGAATCGGCAAGGATGTGATATTCGGCCAGCCACTAGAACACTACGAAAAAGAGATGATCACGATAAGAGGGAGTAGTAGAGAGTGATGTTTTCGGTTTTGAGAACCATCACACGTAATCGGCCATGAAGAAAAGAAAAAGAAAAGAGGAGAATGAAACCACTTACCGATTCGGTCAAAGAAGAGAGTGTCCAACACACAAAAGAAAATGAAAAAGAGATTAAGTGATAAAAGGTTCGGCTATTGGAGAGAGATGGACAAAGAAGATTCGGCCACAAGGTAATATCGATTTAAGAAAAGAGAGGAAGGTTGAAGAAATAATCAAAAAGAAAAGATAAGATGGGAAAAGAGGTGTTAGAGGGTTTCGGCTAACACCAAGGGAAAAATGAACAAAATGGATTGAGTAATACGGCAAAACAAAGAGAAAGTAGGTGAACAAATTACTTGAGTGTTTCGAAAAACAAAGAGAAAGGATCGGAAAAGAGAGTAGCAAAATGTTACAAAGAAAATAAACCTTTCAAGCACAAAACTTGCAAAATGACCAAAAGGATTTCAGCTCCTCTTTTCTCCCAACAAAACTGTGTACCACCTTTACCAAAAAGATGAGAGTTGAGCAAAAGTTCTTTCCCAAGCACCTTCCAATAATTCGGCCAACATATCCCCCTCCCTTTTCTCTTTCCTTTACTCCTTTCCTTATTCTCTCATTGATCTCCTCCTTACTCTTCTCCTTGTGTTCTTTCTATCATTAAAAAGTCTTCCTTTCCTTCTTTAAAGCCTTGGCCGACACTTCCCATAAAACACTTGATTAGTACAAAAAATTAAATCCACAAGTTGCAATAGATGGGGTTCAAACTCCACCCCTTAAGCTCCTTCATGTAACGCCACACCACTCTGCTACTAGCTTCACTTGTGCTAGCAAAATACATACTTATTTCCTTAAGCCTTGACGCCACTTACCTTCTCTCCCCTTAAGTGCTTAAACACAAAAACTCTACTAAGGCCCAACTCAACCCCAAGCCTTCTTAGGACCCCTAAACATACACAATTAACATTCTTAACTAGCCTATCGTATGGTACAATGTAAAACATAAAATCCCGAATTTCAAGATGTTACAATTCTACCCTCTTTAAAGAAATTTCAGCCTCGAAATTTACCTGATTAAAAGAGATGAGGATATTGTTACCGGATCGTGTCCTCTGGCTCCCATGTAGCTTCCTCTGACCCGTGATTACGCCATAATACTTTGACTAACGGAACCGACTTCCTTCTCAGCACCTTAATATCCCGATCTAAAATCTGCACTGGCTCTTCTTCAAAAGACAAGTTAGGTCTTATCTCAACTTTCTCCACTGGTACAACATGAGACGGATCCGAACGATAATGCCTTAACATCGAAACATGAAATACGTTATGTATCTGACTTAACTCTGGAGGTAACTCAAGCTGATAAGCCACTAGCCCAACACGTTTCAATACACGGTAAGGTCTGATAAATCTAGGGCTCAACTTGCCCTTCCGTCCAAATCTAAAGATCTTTTTCCAAGGTGAGACCTTCAAAAAGACCTGATTTCCCATCGTAAACTCTATATCCTTACACTTCAGATCCGCGTACGATTTCTGTCTGTCTGAAGCTTCTTTTAACCGAGCCCGAATTACCTTAACTTTTTCCTCCGTCTCTGAGGTCAACTCAGGACCCAATAATTGTCGCTCCCCCAGCTCAGTCCAGCAAGTAGGAGTACGACACCTACGACCATACAACGCCTCGTAGAGTGCCATCTGGATGCTGGATTGATAGCTGTTGTTGTATGCAAACTCTGCCAATGGTAGGAAATCTTCCCAACTACCCCTGAAGTCGATCACACAGCCCCTTAACATGTCTCCTAGAATCTGGATTACTCTCTCCGACTGACCATCAGTCTGCGGATGAAACGCCGTGCTAAAATTTAGTCTTGTACCCAAAGCTTCATGTAAAGCCTTCTAGAACCGTGATGTAAACCTAGGATCCCTGTCTGATATAATAGACACTGGTACCCCATGCAACCTCACGACTTCTGCTACATACAACTTGGCCAACTTCTGCAACGAATAATCCGTACGAACAGGTAGGAAATGAGCAGTCTTCGTTAACCGATCCACTATAACCCATACTGAATCTTTCTTAGTAGGAGTTAAGGGTAACCCACTAACAAAGTCCATCGTTATCCTTTCCCATTTCCATAGTGGGATTTTCACCAGTTGAAGCAACCCTGAAGGCAATTGATGTTCCGCCTTCACCTGCTGACATGTCAAGCACTTGCTCACTAAATCAGTAACCTCTCGTTTCAACCCTGGCCACCAATACTGCTCACGGAGGTCTCGGTACATTTTGTTTCCCCCGGGGTGCATAGCATATGGGCTACTATGCGCCTCACGCAGAATCATTTGTCTCAATTCCGAATCCCTGGGCATACAAACTCTTCCACGGAAACACAATACTCCATCACTATTTAATCGAAAGTCCCCTATCTCACCACTTTCCACTTGCTGAAGTCGAGAACCCAACCTTTCATCTAACAATTGTTTTTCCTTAATCTGACTTACCCATGCAGGCTTCACTTGAAGTTCAGCTAACAAGCTACCATCCTCATAAAGGTTGAGATGAGCGAACATCGCTCTCAAATCCGATATCACCTTACGACTCAACGCATTTGCCACTACGTTAGCTTTACCTAGGTGATACTCGATTGAGAAGTCATAATCTTTCAACAATTCTATCCACCTCCGCTGTCTTAAGTTCAACTCCTTTTGGGTAAGGAGGTACTTCAGACTCTTATGGTCCGTGTAGATAATCGATTTCTCCCCGTACAGATAGTGTTTCCATATATTTAGAGCAAACACCACTGCAGCTAACTCCAAATCATGTGTGGGATAGTTTATCTCATGCGGCCTTAATTGACGAGATGCATAAGCCACCACTTTTCCTCTTTGCATCAACACACATCCCAAGCCCGTGTGTGACACATCACAATAAACGATAAACTCTTTACCAGCCTCAGGCTGAATCAATAGTGGTCCCTCTCTCAGAATCTTCTTCAATTCTCAAAGCTCTCTTGCTGCTTATCTGACCACACAAACGGTACTCCCTTACGCAATAGCTTAGTTAGGGGTGCAGTAATCAATGAAAACCCCTCAACGAATAGCCTGTAATACCCAGCCAATCCTAGAAAACTTCAGATTTCTGCCACTGACTTCGGTGGCTTCCAATCCAATACAGCCTCGACTGACACAACATGCCCCAAAATGGTCACTTCCCTCAACCAAAATTCACACTTACTGAATTTGGCATACAGTTGCTTCTCCCTTAATATCTGCAATACTACTCGTAGATGCGAATCATGCTCTTCTTCAGTCTTTGAGTACACCTGGATGTCATCTATGAACACAACTACAAACCGATCTAAATAGGGTTGGAAGACTCGGTTCATTATGTCCATAAATGCAGCTGGTGCATTTGTCAACCCGAACGGCATCACTAAGAACTCGTAATGCCCATAACGAGTTCAAAACGCAGTTTTATGAATATCTGCCTCCTTGACTTTTAACTGGTGATACCCCAATCTCAAGTATCACCCAATCTCAAGTCTATCTTCGAGAAAATTGAAGCTCCTTGCAGCTGATCGAATAGACCATCGATCCTCAGTAACAGGTACTTGTTCTTGATCGTCAACTTATTTAATTGTCTATAATCGATACACATACGCATCGACCCATCCTTTTTCTTAACGAACAAAATCGGTGCTCCCCACGGTGACACACTTGGTCGAATAAATCCACGATCCATCAACTTCTGGATCTGAGCTCTAAGTTCCACGAGCTCCTTCGGTGCCATTCTGTAAGGAGCAATGGACACCAGAGCCGTTCCTGGCAATAGCTCAATACCAAATTCCACCTCCCGATCCGGAGGCAATCCTGGAAGTTCCTCGAGAAAGACGTCTAAAAACTCTTTCACCGTTCTAACACTCTCCACTGACAACTCTTTGGCTTCCAAAGCACTGATAAAGGCTAAGAACGCTTCACACCCCTTTCGCACCAACTTTTCTACCTTTAAAGCAGATATCACATTAAGCAGATAGTTTTTTCTTTCACCTATCATCATCACTTCCTTATCCTCTGAAGTTCTTAGTACCATCTGCTTTGCAGCATAGTCCATGTTCGCACGGTGTTTAACCAGCCAGTCCATGCCCAATATAAGGTCGAACTCCCCGAACGGCAGTTCCATCAAATCCGCAAGAAATACTACCCCCTGAACTTCTAAGGGCACATCTCTAAACAACTTATTTACTACCACCGACTGTCCTAAAGGGCTAATCACAGTTGTTTCTCTAGCAGTAATCTCAGATCTAATATTCAAAGTTCCAAACACAGCACAAGCAACATACAAATGGGTGGATCCAATATCTATCAAAGCGGTAACAGGTACATCAGATATGAAAAACGTACCGGTTATGACGTCAGGTGCATTACCATCTTCTCGACATCTGACCGCATAGAGCAAACCTGGTTGTCTCGCCTCCGTGTTACCCCTATTACCTGTACCTCTACCCGGTGCACCCTGACCTCGTCCTACGCCATTACCACCTCGACCTAGCCCACGACCTCTCGGCGACTGCTGAGCGCCTTCTGCTGGCTGCGCAAATCTGTTACGAACTACTTGAGTCTGAGCAGGCTCTCGAGGGCAATCCTAAATCGATGGTCCTTGGATCCACATCTGATACAATAACCAGTTCTCTTCCAGCATTCACCTGAGTGAAGTTTTCTACAATTCATACAAGGCTGTAACTGATTAGTAGTAGCTGGAGCACCCACTCGAACTGGCCCCTCATTCCTGGGCCTTTTCTGAAATCCTTTAGCAGGACCTGAGTATCCAGAGTCCCTCTTGTTCCTGCCCCTATCCTTGTCTCGATTTTGCCGTTCTAAGTGTTTAACTTCCTCAGTATCTTAGCTTTTTCCACCAGTGTAGCAAAATTCTTCTCTTTCTATGAGGCTATCAGTACCCGTAACTCATCATGCAATCCATCCTCAAAACGCACACAGCGTTCATAATCAGTCGGCACTATTCCCCGGGCATACTGACTCAGGTGTAGAAACTCTGCCTCGTATGCTGCCACAGATCTACCTCCTTGGACCAGATTCAAGAATTCTTTCTTTCGAGCATCCACATAGCAAGCCCCAAACATATTTTCCCTGGAATGTTGTCTTAAAGAATTCCCAGGTAATACGATCAGCCTGAGTGCCTTCCCGGACAGTGAGCCACCACTGATACGCCTCGTCTCTCAGCAATGACACAACCCCTTTCAGTTTCTGCTCAGCTGTGCAATCCAGGTCGTCCATAATCTGCTCCACCGCCTCAAGCCAATACTCCGCTATATTTGGGGCTACACCCGAAATACCTCTAAAAACTTCGGCCCCATTCGATCTGAGTCGCTCCGATATCGACCCACGAGCTGCCGACCCGGTTCTTGCCCCAGCAACCCTTTCTAGAACTCACAACATCGCTTGGGACATATCGTCGTCCTCTCTCATTGGATCGTGTGACCAAGATTCAGTCACTAGTGACGCAGGTGCATCCATTTCCGGCATGTCCCGATGCCTCAGATATAACTCTAGCACCTCGACCTCTACCACGTCCACGTCTACCGCGTCCACATGTTGAAAATTATTGTGATTGTGTATATAAATATCACGTGTCTAGGTTTATTTTGATTCTCTATGTAAATGTCAAGTGTCAAGATTTATGCACAATTTAATACATAAATCGATTTTGATTATGTACACAAATGTCATTTGTTGAGATTTATTTTGATTGTATATGTAAATGTCACTTGTTGATATTTATGTGTAGATCATTGTATGAATCAATTTTAATTATGTACACAAATGTTACGTGTCAAGATTTTAGCACATATCAACACATGAATCGCGATGTAATAGATGATGGAATATTCTAATAATAAAATTTGTGATATTGTAATGATAGAGACTGGAGAAACCCAAATAATGCCAAGGGCCTAAACCAAATAAAGATGATGGAAGATCATCTCATTGCATCTCTTAATGGTCTCAGAAGCAGGAAGGTACAATCTTTCTTTTTACTATGTAACACCCCTTACCCGTATTGTAACACCCCAAACCTGTCCCATACGGTATGACCGGATCTGGCATGTCACATGAAGAAAACGTATAAAGAAATTGTGATTTTTACTAAAGTTGACGTTATTTGGTATAGTTAAGAAAACAAGTTTGGTTATAAATATTTGATAAAATACTACTAATTTTGAGTGGTTGATTAATGGATTGAAAATCGAACTAGTGAACTTTAAAATCGTGACTTTTGAAAATGACGTTGATAATTTCGAAAGAATATCCGAGTTAAATTATTTGTACATATTTGTTATGAAATCCATTTGTTAATCAATTTTGGAAAACCATTATTTATGATTTTAGAAAATCTCCATTTAAAACAATTCAAGAAAGATATTAAGTACGTCTAAACATAAAGCAAAATAAAACATATCCCAGAGGCCTTATTACAACTTTAAAACCCAAAATAGTAAAAGTAACGAAATAAAACGAAAAAGAAGTTTACTAATGTTAAAAAACATTATTTCCAAAGTATGGCCTCCACCAAGTCATCCATGGGCCCAAGTCCTTATTATTGAGCATTACCTGCAATGATTAAGAAAAAGGGGTGAGTTACAAGAACTCGGTGCATAATCCCCTTACCGTCATCCACTGGGACTGAACCCGCATAGCATGATCTTGGGACTAAGCCCATTTTACATAACAATATTTAAATGAAAAGTATGCAACCCAACCCATCCATCCATCACACCCCCGACCAGCCAATCACACCTGTGGGGATCAAGTCAACCCACCCCGCCGCTCACACCAATTTGCAGTCGAGCTGCTATTTGTATAACATTTTTGTGGTCAAGCGACCGAAACCATAATTAAGCATAATAGTGAACAAATTGTGGCTATGCCACCAGGCTACACTGCTCTCCATAAAATTTCTCCCATCCCATGCAATAAAATGCAACATACATAATAAAATAGAATATCCACATATATATATAACAACCATTAATCTTGTAAATTATTTTGGTGAATCGGCCCATTAAAACACTTTGATAGTTCGGCCCACTAAGGCATGTTGGTAAATCGGTCCATAGAGGCGGTTTGGTAAATCGGCCCATAGGGGCATTTTGGTAAATCGGCCCATAGGGGCATTTTGGTAAATCGGCCCATAGGGGCATTTTTGTAATTTTACAAAATAATACCGATTTTGACAGATTTTTAGAAATAGAGCTGTTTAAGCAAATTACTCGATTCGTGCCATATTACAGTTATTAGAATTTTAAGCAACAACGATCTATTTTCCAACATGATAGTGAATCACGAATCTACGGGATTTTGGTGTGAGATTACACATCTGATTACGGTAAGAACTAAACGTTCTTGATCGTCGGCACCCTTAGTATCGTGAATGACCACGATTTGTCTATTCTCATTGGATGATGGTCCACAACCCGGTAGGAAATCCCGAACTGCCGATACCGCCCTACGTTTGAACTTAGGAGTAGGAATCGCAAATCCACTCCCTTTTTGTCCTCCTATCGCTTTTCCTTTAAAATTGCTACCACTTGCCACTACTTCCAAAGGGTCAACAAGTAGAGAAGAACGAGTGATTAGTCCCTTGACAAGGATAGATCCAACTTCCACCGATTGGGCTTAAGACTAGAAATGAATCGGCAAGGATGTGATATTCGGCCAGCCACTAGAACACTACGAAAAAGAGATGATCACGATAAGAGGGAGTAGTAGAGAGTGATGTTTTCGGTTTTGAGAACCATCACACATAATCGGCCATGAAGAAAAGAAAAAGAAAAGAGGAGAATGAAACCACTTACCGATTCAGTCAAAGAAGAGAGTGCCCAACACACAAAAGAAAATGAAAAAGAGATTAAGTGATAAAAGGTTCGGCTATTGGAGAGAAATGGACAAAGAAGATTTGGCCACAAGGTAATGTCAATTTAAGAAAAGAGAGGAAGGTTGAAGAAATAATCAAAAAGAAAAGAAAAGATGGGAAAAGAGGTGTTAGAGGGTTTCGGCTAACACCAAGGGAAAAATGAACAAAATGGATTGAGTAATACGGCAAAACAAAGAGAAAATAGGTGAACAAATTACTTGAGTGTTTCGGCAAAACAAAGAGAAAGGATTGGAAAAGAGAGCAGCAAGAAAACAAACCTTTCACGCACAAAACTTGCAAAATGACCAAAAGGATTTCAGCTCCTCTTTTCTCCCAACAAAACCGTGTACCACCTTTACCAAAAAGATAAGAGTTGAGCAAAAGTTCTTTCCCAAGCACCTTCCAATAATTCGACCAACATATCCCCCTCCCTTTTCTCTTTCCTTTACTCCTTTCCTTATTCTCTCATTGATCTCCTCCTTACTCTTCTCCTTGTGTTCTTTCTATCATTAAAAAGTCTTCCTTTCCTTCTTTAAAGCCTTGGCTGACACTTCCCATAAAACACTTGATTAGTACAAAAAATTAAATCCACAAGTTGCAATAGATGGGATTCGAACTCCACCACTTAAGCTCCTTCATGTAACACCACACCATTCTGCTACTAGCTTCACTTGTGCTAGCAAAATACATACTTATTTCCTTAAGCCTTGACGCCACTTACCTTCTCTCCCCTTAAGTGCTTAAACATAAAAACTCTACTAAGGCCAAACTCAACCCCAACCCTTCTTAGGACCCCTAAACATACACAATTAACATTCTTAACTAGCCTATCGCATGGTACAATGTAAAACATAAAATCCTGAATTTCAGGATGTTACACGTATTCAATGCTGAAACAGGATACAAGGCATTACCGGACATAAACACAAGCAAACATACATTTTCGAGTCATAAATTTCCATTCAAATTAAAAATTTTCATACACAATCATATCATCGCTAAAATGAGCCTACGATGCTCAATACATGTTTTGGAAGTGGTTCAGGACTAAACTGAGAACTTTAGAAAATTTTACAAAACTTAGAAAATTTTTCATGTTATAGGGCTCACACACTCATGTGGTCCAAGAGACATGCCCGTGTGACCCTTAGACACAACCGTGCTACAGGCCGTGTTCAAAATAAAGAGCTCTTTGACTTGTGCCACACGGCCATGCCACGCGCCCGTGTGCTAGGCCATGTGGTTGATGTAATTTTCATAATTTTTCATAAAATAGGTGCAGACTTCACATGACTGAGACACATGCTAGTGTCCAAGGCAGTGTAGCACAAACGGCCGAGACACATGCCTGTGTCTCTGCCCTTGTGCTATATTTTGGACATTCTATTTCTCAAAATTAAGGTGCAGGGGACACATGACCTAGACACATGCCCGTGTGTCTACCCGTGTACCACCCCAAACCCGGCCTAGAAGTTAGGCCTGAATCTGGCGTGTCACATTGAAGATTTTTTCAAAAACCATGCTTTCATTGAAAACTCTTCTTAATTAAAAGCTTGAGTAAAATCTCAGTTACATCGATTTATTATTACTTTGTTCCGTGGTTTATTAAAAATTATTTACCTTCAAAACCTTGTTTGTTGCAGAAGCTTAATTTAAAATGATTGATTTATGAAAACGTGATATTTACAATTTAGTTGCGAAAGCGTAGTGTTTTGAAAACAATTATCGTTTTGGGAAAAATTGTATTCAAAATCCCAAATTAAAAACCAGGATTTAAGAGAGACCTTATTACATTATTACAACCCAATAAGAAAACTATTTAAATAAAGTAGAATAGAATACTAAAATTCAAGCTGCTTGTAGTGTGGCCACCTCCGAGTCCTCCAGTACGTCGAACCGCCTACTGAGGATTTCCTAAGAAAAATTAAAAAGAGGGGGTGAGTTTACGAAAACTCAGTGTGTACAACCCTCATCGATCGTAAGGCATGCATCAAATCAATCCGGGCCTTAGCCCATTACAGTAACGGTGGCAATTGGGCCTTAGCCCAAAATAGTGTAACATCCCGAAATTGGGCCTAGTAGAATTGGGCCCAATGAGCCTTAGGCGTAGGAGCGTTTAAAAATTGTTGGGAACAAGAGAACGACTTTAATGCTAGTTGGACTTATTAGGTGAGTGTTTTTGGAAGGTTAGGGGGCTTCTATGAAGTCCAGGCTCAAACTTTGGCTTTAGGGAAATTTTGGTTTTAGGTAATTAAAACCCTGAGAGTTAGTACTAGGCTTTAAGAATAAAATGTGGAGAAAAATGACACAAGTAGAGTGTGTGGTGTAGTGGCAAAATGACGCCACATAAGAGACAAGGGGGTGACGCCATAAGGAAGGAAGAAGGTCCAATGTCCAAGTTGTAGCACATGCATTTCTTTTGGATTATTTTTTTAAGTGGATTTAGACATTGGCCATAGACTTAGCTTTAGTTGGGCATGATTTTCGACACAAGAGGAGCTTGTGGCCAAGTGGTTAGCGGTGTGGATTATGCTACAGGGGGCTTGGGTTCGAATCTCATGACAAGCAAAGGAGTATTTATTTTGCGGACTGGACGGCAAAAGTTTGAGTTGGATTTAAACTCTGCTGATGGAAGGATCCCACATCGGAAAGATACAAAGCAGGAAGGTAAGAAGCTAGCTATATATAGAGCATTCTATGATGAGAGTTAATATACGTTGGTGGGCGTTTGGGTGCAGATATAGAGGATAATCTCCAATAATAGGGAAGGAAGGGCTACTAGAACGTGAGGTACACGGTAAGGGTACGGTGAGGTTTTAGTTTTTGATAAGTATGCGTTAAATCTTGGTTAATCGCTAGTAATGTCAATTGTAGGGTCGTGACTAAGGGATTTACAGTGCGCGTGGTTACCAGGTGTGTACAAACACTACACACACGATATCGGCAATGCCGAAAAGCCGAAAGTGGCTAAATGGGCCCGGTGGGCCTTGAGGCTAAGAATTGATGAAATGCTTTGGTTGGTTATACGAATTGAACTAGTCATGCATGATACATGAATTGGATTTGTTTTAGGCCTAATGAGCCGTAAGGGTGTGATTTGGGCTTGATGGGCTTATGGGGACGTAGACATGTATATTAGGGTTTATGAACCTTAGGCCTAGTTTGAACAACTCTTAAATTCCATAAGACTTAATCTAATTAAACATGTCTGTGAACAAGTCGCAGGGTTGGAGTGTGGCAACGGGCGTACGCATGTCTAGGATTGGATCTAGGAAGAGCTTGGTACTTAAGCAGCCCTAGGGGCCCACCTTCTCTTTTCTGGAATCCTACCTGGTGCGCAGTGTCTGTTCACTTTAGCCGCGAGGACTTGTTGATGGGCCAAAGTTCATAGCTAAAACCCGAAAGGGACCAAATACCCTTATATTTGTAAAATTCCTAAAATACCTTTATATTTGCAAAATTCCTAAAATACCATTATATTTGTAAAATTTACTAAAATACCCCTAGATTTGTAAAGTACCAAAATACCCTTGATTGCAAAATTACTGAAATACCCCTAGGTTGCAAAATTATCGAAATACCCCTGGTTTGCGAAATTACCGAAATACCCTTGATTTGCAAAATTACCGAAATACCCCTAATTTGCAAAATTACCGAAATACCCATGGTTTGTGAAATTACCGAAATACCCCTAGTTTACGAAATTATCGAAATACCCCTTGCTTACAAAATTACTAAAATATCCCTGGATAGTGAAATGACGAAAATACCCCTATGTGACGAATATGAGTTTATGGATGTTACTCGTATGTTTGATGCATTCATATGATATTCTACTTAGGATGCATATGGGGGGAATTATGGTACGAAGAAAGATTTGAGGATCGCATGGCCGTATGGTATGGATCCACCGGAGGCTTTAAGCCCAATATATGATTAGCAGCTTTGCTACAGCATTCGGTTGTACAGCAACCGGGCTACCCTTGGTGTGTAGCGGAGGGGTGGGTCGAGCTAGAACTCCCCACAGGAGTCATAAGGTTGGAAGGGGAAATGGTGTGTGTAGCGGATGGATTTTTGGGGTGGGCTTTGCATTATTTGTTTATAAATGATACAATATGATATGATATGAGGTCATTGTGGGCTAAAGCCCAAGACCACCGATTTTGATAGGGCTTAGGCCCAATGTGAATATTTGTAAGTGATTTGATTGCCAAGGGTTGTGCACACTGAGTTTCAAAACTCACACCCCTTTAATTTAATGTTTCAGGTAATCCTGAATAGACAACTCGGCGTGGGAGAGGACTCGGAGATGGCCACACTACAAGAGGCTTGAATTTTCATTTATTGGTTTCAAAATACATGTTTTTATTTACTTAATTTTCGGTGGATGTAATAAGGCCTTGTACTCTGTTTTGACTTCAGATTTATTTTGGGTTTTGAGATTAATTGTTTATTTTAATTATTAAACCTAAGTAAGCTCTTATGTTTAAACTTGGTTTTTGAATTACTTAAAAAAATAAAATGGGTTTTTATCTTTAATTAATAAGACTCAAAAATTTTGGGCTTTTGGGCCTTCAATTTTTAATTAGCAAAACCGTTTTGAATTGTGCCTTTAATGTGACATTCCGGATTCGGGCCTAACTTCTAGGCCAGATTTGGGGTGTTACAAATAGCCTCGGTAGGGCCTTAGCCCATAACAAAAGTCACAGATCACATCTATCTGGGCCTAAGCCCATCTCAATAACAGAACAAGTGAATGCAATGCATTAATGCCCATACCAATCCTACACTCATGTGGGGATTTAATCGACCCACCCATCCCTACACTCCTTATGTAGCACCGGTTGCGGCACTAACCAATATTGCAGCAGAGCTGCCAATCATATAATTGGCTCAAAGTCGTCGGTGGATCCACAATCGTCAAGCAACCATGCGATCTTAACAGAACTTCTTCCGTATCAATAATCTCATCCCCCCATGCAACATAATATCACATGAATGCATACAACCATAAATCGCATACAAAAATAATCATAAAACATGTAGGGGCATTTTAGTCATTCTGCCCTTCAGGGGCATAATGGTCATCTTACCCTCTAGGGGTATTTTGGTAATTTTACCCTCCAAGGGTATTTCGATAATTTTACCCTCCAGGGGTATTTCGATAATTTTACCCTCTAGGGGTATTTCAGTAATTCTGTACATTAAGGTATTCTAAACAGAGATAACGATGCGATTGGGCCTAGGGCCTATTCTCGGCCCAAATAGGCCCACACACTCGTGTGGCCCATTTAGCCCAAATCTAGCCACAAATATGAGATTCACCTAGACTAGTTCACCATCTACTACATAATCATACAATTTATTCATATAGGCCCACTTGGCCCAAGGCAGCCTAGACTCATGAGAACACTAATGAAGGCCTCAACTATCGCGTCGAAGCTCCCACACGTGCGCTCGCACGCTCGTGTGGCTACCATCATCGTGTGACCGGCATTTCGGCATTTGCCGCTCTACAACTAGAGTAGTGCGAAATACACACCTGATAGGAATCTGAAGCTGCTAATCCGCTCTCCAAGTACTCCTATGCCCAAACGCCCACCAAGGTATCCTTACTGTCCTCATAGATTTCTCTATTTAAAGCCAGCTTCTCACTTTCCATGTTGCTAGCTTTCCGATGTGGGATCCCTCCTTCAGGAGAGTTTAAATCCAACACAAACTTTGGCCGTCCCAACTTAGCAAAATAATATCCCTTTTTTCTTGCGATAGGATTCGAACCCTTGCCCTCTCCTATGCTCTAGATGCTACATGCCACCACAACACAAGCTCCTTTTGTGTCTAAAATCATGCGCAACTAAATATAAATCTATGGGCCAAAGTCTAAGTTCACTTAAAAATAAATCAAAATGAAATGCAAGCACTAAGACTTGAACCTTGGACCACTTGCTTCCTTGTGGATTCACTCCCTTGTCTCCTATGTGGCGTCATTTGCCACTAGACCACAACCCCTTTTGTGTCATTTTTCTCCACATTTTATTCTTAAAGCCTACTTACTAACTCCCAGGGTTTTACTCACCTAAAACTAAAATTTTCCTAAAGCCCAAGTTTGAACCCGGGACTTCATAGAAGCCCCCCTAATCTTCCAAAATCACTCACCTAGTAGGTCCAACTTGCATTAATGCTGTTCTCATGTTCACAAAAATTTTAAACGCTCCCACACCCAAGGCTCAATAGGCCCAATTCTACTAGACCCAAATTTGAGTCGTTACAACCCGTGTGGACAACAGTAAGGCTATTTACCAAACCGTTTTGCCACCCTTACTTGTACATACATACACAACATCAAATGGCACCAATCCAAGCATTTACATACAACCAAATCAGCCACAATCAAGATATCAACACATCATTCACATGCTACCATCTATCATACACAAACATCACATGCTTGTCAACTCAAATCATGTAAATTCCCACATATATGAAAGGCATCATCATATGAACTACTCATACTAATTGTAGACAATTTCAATGGCCTTATAAAATATGAATTTTCAACCAATATAAGCCAACACATTTGGCCAAATCAATTATGACACATAACAAAATGACCATAACTCAAAATATTGAATTCATTGGTACCAAAATAATAGTTGATAGTGTGAATGGATATCCGACGATCTCCAATCCCGAGCTAGCTTGGTGACACTATAAGATAAGGGAAAGAAAAGGGAGTAAGCTATATAGCTTAGTAAGTTCATATGCAAATAATAAACAACATTAACCATACAATTGCCATATAAGTAACAAAAGTATATCAACGTAAATGTCATTAAAATCTCATGAACATAACATACTCAATCACATTCTTACCAATAGTTCATCATATACCGAATTCAGTTTCGTTGAGTTTTTCGTACATACATGTACCAACTCGTAACATAATCACATACTTTCTCGTCTTTGACATACCCGTTGAATTTCCCATTGAACCATTTGGAATACTAAAGGATTCTCGGGAATCTTGTACACACAGTACCGTACTAATGCCATATTCTAGATACAGTCTTACATGTAATCTCGTATCGATGCCAATAGCTTAGCTATGGTCTTACGCGAAGTCTCATATCGATGCCATATCCTAGATATGGTCTTACACGAAGTCTCATATTGATGCCATATCCCAAATATGGTCATACACGTAATCTCAGTAACCCTAATTTCATGACATTTGTATCCTATCTATTCCTAATGTTCAACCAGGATTTCTTTCTTGCCGGAACTTTGTTTAATATACTCGTAGAATCAATCATACATTTCATGCAAAATCAAAACATAAAAATAAAAATATAACATTGCATTATTTACATACGAACTTACCTCAGTACAAAAATAGTGAAAATGGACCTAATCGTCAAACACTTTATTTTCCCCTGATCTAGGTCCGAACTTCATTTTTCTTGATCTATAATAGCAAATTTAGCTCATTTAATACACACATTATTCAATTCAATCCAAAAATTACATTATGGAAAAATTATATTTTTGCCCCTAACTTTTTAACTTTTTACATTTTGGTCCCTAGGCTCATAAAATGATACGTATTCAATTTCTTAAAACCCAAGCCTAGACAAACTTTATTCATGCTCATAACAGCCCACAATTTCTGTAAAATCACAATTTTACTACATATTTTATGACCTTTACAAATAAGTCCTTTTTGACATTTTTACCCGAAAATCACTTAGTAAAAGTTGTTTATCCAACATCAAACTTCGATAATCTACCATTAAACATAAAAATAAATATTTAACATGGTTCAAACCCTATACCTTGATTATTTCTTAAATTTATGGTAGAAATAGATAGATCGGGTTACAACGATTTCAAAAATGTAAAGAGCATTAAAAATAGGGCAAGAACGAACTTACAATCAAGCTTGAAAGTGGCCAAACCCTAGCTATGGCTTCCTCCTCTAAATTTCGGCTAGCATGAAGAAGATGGACAAGATTTTGCTTGATTTGTTTCTTTTTTAATTCATTTAATTACCAAATGACCAACATACCCCAAACTTAAAACATAAAAATTCTCTTACTCCATATCCATTTTTGTCCACTAACTTAACAAATGGTCTAATTACCATATAAGTACCTTCAATTTAAAATCTCACAGCAATTGGACACCTTAAACAAATAGAACTCAAATTTTGCACTTCTTGCAATTTAGTCCTTTTAACTAAATTGAGTGCCCAAACATCAAAATTTTCGTTCACAAAATCATTCCATAAAACTGTAAAGCATAAAAATATAATAAAAAAATTTTTACTGCATCGGATTTGTGGTCCCGAAACCACTGTTTCGACTAGACCCAAAATCGGGTTGTTACATAATATGTATTATATGTTAATGAAGTGTAAAATTTTGGTTCTGAAAATAAAGCTTCAATGCATGAACTTGTTAAGCATGGAACTAAATTTGTTTTGTTTTTCACAGAATCAATTAGCAATGGAGCAGCAAATCAGAGAGAGAGAATTAGAGGTTGGGTTTTTAATAAGCATGAAATTATTTATGCATTTTCAACTATAAGTAAAATACCTAATACATGGGGTTTTTTTTGTTATTTTGCAAGGGAATGAGAACCTAGAAACTTAAACTCTAACTTCCTTCCAAAACTTGTGATTTTTGTTAATGCAATGTTTTAAAATTATGATAAATGAACTCATAAGAGTATAGTTTTCTTTATCAAATACGTGCCATCTAAATGTGCTCTAGAATAATATGTCCTTGAAGCAGCTTTTAAATTTCTCATCTTTAATTCAATAAGCTAACATCTTTTGATTAATAGATGACAAAAGCTGGTAACAAAAAATTTGACCCTCTCTAGTGAAGCTTCAATTCGAAAGTTGTTTAAATTTGATATTTGAATGATGTGGTAAACTTCAAATGTTTGAAACTCTGTTCGGAGAGTTGCTTTATTGAAATTAATCCAAAGGTCATCTAAACTTAATTTGGGTTAATATTATTTGCTTTAGGATCACTAAGGTATGACCTTAAAAACGGGTTCGGAGTGGTACATACTGGAAAATTTGATTTAGATTTGGATTTAAGGATCTTTGACACTTGATCTTGAATAAATGATACACACTTTAAGGGTCGTCAAGACTGTTGGAATCTAGTGCCTTTAGTGTATATTACCCTCAATTTGGTTTAATAAAACCAATGTACTCGTATTTTTTGAATAAATTGGGTTTTATAAAATCTACAATATATTTTGTATATTGTCCTCAACGATTTTTGCACGCAAAGAAAAATGAAAGCAAATATTGGCTCACTGATTATCTATCGTTTAAAGCAATATTAAGCAGCATTACGCGATTGGATTGTAATGCATAAAGACAACTTATATTAGTAGATAATCTTAACACATTCTTAGTCTAATTGAGATTGAAAAAATCGATTGAGAGACTAATTTGTCACCTGTCAAATCAGAATGGGGAGATACATTGTCTTGGGTATCAGAGCAGATTACGTCCAGAAGATAAAAACATACATGTGGCTTACTGAATTGACAAGACTCCCTGATGGGAACCTTAGTGAAAGGGACGCAAGAAGATATGACTTGATAGCTGCCCGAAAAATACGAGACAAAAAGATAACTTATAATTTTTCGATATTATTGTGTTAAAATTTTCACGACTGTTATATTCCTCATGCAGGATAGTTTAACATGATTTTGCATGCAAGTTTGTTTCTTGAAATGGTGACATAACGTGTCACATCAATTTACTGTTACAAAGTTGATGTCTTAGTTTCTAAAACATAACAAATTGATAACATTAGTAAACATATCATAACTTATTGAAGTTCAGTGACTAAAAAGTAATTCAAATCATACATAAATTATTGAATCTGTAATTTATCCACTTTTTTAAAAAATGATATAACAAAAGTGAATTGTGACATTGTTATTGGGATGGAAGAGTTTAACATAAAAATATTTTGTAAAATTTTAAGAGTCCTGGAAAAATTATTTTTAAATCAATTTTGAAGTTGAATGTTGTATCATATTCGAAGCAGATCAAGTTCAAATATATATAATAAATAGGTTAATATGTTATTTCATAGGATGTTAAATTTGGTACAAGTTTTTTATTCTAATTTCATATTTGAGTTTGATTTTAATGTTTAATTTAGTACTTGAATTCTTTTTTCTATTAAGTAGCTATATATTTATCAAATATTTATTCAATCGTATAATCTGGTCTAATATCAAATTAAATATTAAGGTATATAAACCAAAAATAAATATGGGATGGAAATGGGAGTTGGAGGGAGAAAAAAATCACCCAATGTGGTCTCATTATCGCACGTACGTTATTTTCAATTTTCTTATTCTCCAAATGGAAAGCGAAAAACATCAAAGTAAAAAAAGAGAAGAAACCGAATTTTTTTGGCAAAATTTGGGTTATTGAATTCAACAAAAAAGCATTAACAAATCTAGAAAATAATGTGGCATTTAGTTGGTTTAAATAAGCTTAGATTCTCCTAATAAATACATAATAAATGATTACAACTCATATTTACATATATAAATATGATTGGTTTTTCCTTTGAAAACCAGAAAAAAGAACTTTAAAAAGCACATAGAAAACAGAGATGGGAAGAAAAAAAACTAAAAATCCAAAGATTAGAAGACCTGAAAGCAAGACAAGCAAAATATTCAAAGCTTAAAACATGAATTCTGAAGAAAGCTAAGGAACTTAATATATTGTGTGAAGTTGATGTTGCCCTCCTATTTTCTTCCCCATCTGGTAGACCAACCCTTTTTGTTGGCCAAAATTCCAAGTAAATTACTTCATTTTATTTTTTTCCCGTTATCTGTATTGGTATTATTATTTTCTTTTACAATTAAAATTTCAGTTTCATCTTCCTTATTTAGCTTTATTTTTAATTTCCTTTTCTATTTTTTTTAAATGGTCAAACTAGTGTGTTAAGTAGTATTCTTTAAGAGACCGTCGAATTTTTCATTCGAGGAGCACAAAGAAAGGTAAGTAATATTAATAAAATATTGTATTTTCCCGTTTTTTAATACTCAATTTAATACATAAATTGATTTTGATGCACAATTTAATTCATAATTTGATTTTGATTTTGTATATAAATGTCATTTGTTGGGATTTATTTTGATTGTATATGTAAATGTCACGTGTTGATATTTATGTACAGATCATTGTATGAATCGATTTTAATTATGTACACAAATGTTACATGTCAAGATTTAAGCACATATCAACGCATGAATCGTGATATAATAGATGGTGAAATATTCTAATAATAAAATTTATGATATTGTAATGATAGAGACTGGAGAAACCCAAATAGTGTCGAGGACCTAAACTAGGTAAAGATGATGGAGGATAGTTTCATTGCATCTCTTAATGGACTTAGAAATAGGAAGGTACTTTCTTTCATTTTAATTTGTATTATATGTTAATGGAGTGTAAAATTTTGGTTCTGAAAATAAAGCTTCAGTGCATGAACTTGTTAAGCATGAAACTGAACAAATTTTTTGTTTTGTTTTTCACAGAATCAATTAGCAATGGAGCAACAAATCAGAGAATGAGGGTTAGAGGTTGATTTTACTATAAACATGAGATTATTTATGCATTTTTCATCTATAAGTAAAATAACTAATATATGGATTTTTTTTGTTATTGTGCAGGGTTGTAAGAACCTAGAAACTTAAACTATGACTTCTTTCCAAAACTCGTGAGTTTTATCAATGTTTTAAAATCATGATAAATGAACTCTGAATAGTGTAGTTTTCTTTAGCGAATATGTATCAACTAAACCTGCTCTTTAATAATATGTCATTGAGGGGGATTTTTAATTTCCTGGCACACTTTTAATTTAATAAGATAAAATCTTTTGATTAATAGATGATGAAGGCTGGTAAAAAAAAAATTTCGACCCTTTCTTGTGGAGCTTCAATTAGAAAGTTGTTTATTTTTAATATTTGATTGATGTGGTACACTTCAAATGTTTGAAAATTTGTTTGGAGAGTTGCTTTATTGAAATTAATCCAAGGGTCATCTAGATATAATTTTGGGTTAATATTATTTGCTTTAGGATCATCAAGATTTGATCTTGAAAATGAGTTTGGAGATGTACTTACTTGAAATTTTGATTTGGATTTGGATTTAAGGATCTTTGACACTTGACCTTAAATCAATGATACACATTTTATGGGTAATCAAGACTGTTGGAGTCTAGTGCCTTTAGTGTAGTGATTTCCTTTATGTACTTGTAATTTTTTTAACAAATTGGTTTAATAAAATCTACAATATATTTTGTATATTGTCCTCAACTTTTTTTGCACACAAAGCAAAATGAAAGCAAATATTGACTCACTGATTTTCTAATGTTTAAACTAATATTAAGCAGCATTACGCGGTCGGATTGTAATGCGGAAAGATAACTTATATTAGTAGATAATCTTAACACGTTCTTAGTTTAATTGAGTTTGAAACAATTGATTGAAAGATTAATATGTCACCTATCAAATCTGAATGGGGAGATACCTTGTCTTGTTTATCGGAACAGATTACTTCCAGAAGATAAGAACATACATGTGACTCACTGAATTGAAAGTACATTGGACAGTGCTCAAGTAAAATAAATCTTAGATCTATTTATGGATTTATTCACTTGTGACATTCATAGTGTGACATAGTGGATGATGGACTATGTATACATGACTCGCATATTTTGATGTAAATGAAAGCTTGAACTCAAATAGATAAGGAAATGAAAACTAGTACGTTGGAAATATGACTTTTGTGTGATGTAACATCATTCCACAATAGTAGAATTTATAGCCTAATAAGGGTAAAAGATATCCTCTCATCAGCATTACAAGATAGATGAAAAGTGATGTGACCATGGGTAATTTGTCTTAGAGATAAATGATTCAATTACTATTTGTTAGTGATTGAATCTTCATAAAGGAAGATGTAATAATTATCATGAGATAAAATATAATCATATTAAGAGAAAAAAATTATTCCAAAGAGATTAAGGATATCCTATGAGGGTAGCACACTTATGATAAGGTCATTGGACAAGCACTTAATGAGTGGCTTTCGTAATGATATATAATAAGGGAGAGTTCAATTATTGTACTTTAGTGGATTGACTCAATGATTAAATAATTTTGTAATTAATAGGCGAAGAGCCATAACTTAATTACAAATTATTTGAGCCCTAACTATATATGTCCAATCGGTCTTTCTGCTAGCTTAAGATAACAAAAAACAAATTGCATGTAAAACTATGAAATGAATGAAAATGATGATGTAAGAGTGATAGATCGCATGTATTATTATCCGCAATAAATACATTTGCTCACTGAGTTCAAAAGATGACTTAGAAATTAATTGAATTCTTCGAATTAAAGTTCAAAGTAAGAATTAAGTTAATTAGTCATTGTAGATTTGTTGAATAAGGAAATTGATAAACTGTAAAAGTAACATATTTTAAGCCCACATTTAGCATGCTTTTGGATGATTTATCCTTTGATTTATGTTAAAAGGTGCTCTTAATCCTTTCTTTTCATGTTTTATACTCAGGAAAGCACCTCGAGGATGAAAAGAACACGAAACAGGCTTAAAACGGATCAAATTGGGCCAAAATAGAAATCGACATGGCCTGGGCCCAAGACCACATGACCGTGCTTCATTAAAAGTTTGAACACAGCCTAAAGATGACTCACACGGGCGTGTGCCATGGCCGTGTCCCTATCGTAGAAAAGAGCAATTTCACTAGGAAAAGGATACTTAGGGGCAAAGAAACCTATCTCAAAATCCTATATAAACACCCTAAGTATAACCTAGAAGGGGGCGGTTAGCTAGGCCAAGGAGCCGAGCCAGAAAGGTCAGATTTGTAAAGAATCACTCGAAGATAGCCAGTTGATCCATCTCAAGAAGCCGGGATTATACTCAAGACGGTGGATCTCTCCTTCAATTCCTTTAGGGGGATTTAGGGATTTCTTACGTTTTGTTTTATCTTTTTTTTTTTTTGAGATGTTTTCTTTTATTGATATGAACTAAACCCTTAGATACCTGAGGGGGATGAAACCTAAGATGAATCTTGTTATCATTTGTTGAACTATATGATAAATATTTGACTAGTTCTTAATTATGTGTTCTTAATTCTTGTGTTGATATTTTCGGGATATTAATTCAAGTATGATGTGCTTAGGTGGAGGAGCAAAAGTCCCTGCCTAAGAGTAGATCTAGCATAATTAAGCGGAGTTGATCGCGCGCCTAGTGATAGGGTGACGAGATTTTGCCGAATTAGGGTGAAACCTAATATGGGAGTCCATAGATCGAGTTAATGTGATTCTAGGGGTTTTAATTAGAAAGAGGTTTCAATTAATCAACCTAGGGTTAAACGTTAGACGTTATTCACTTCGAGAGAGGGTTTAATATACATTAGGGAATCTTACGGATCAAGTCAAATGAACAAATCGTCTGGTTCAGAGTTAGATAACAAGTGAAGTCTTGGTGGATTCTTCCTTGGGTGTCGTTTTAATCAATTTGCTTCTCTCAAGTTATTTTCCCAAACTATTTCTCTTTGTCTTTGCATCTTTAGTTTAGTAGTTAATTAATTTAGATTAGATAAAGAAATCCCTTTATTCTTAGGCTAAATAATAAAATGAGAGTTAGTACTAGTACTTTTGGTTCCTTTGGGTTCGACATTCCGGTCTTGCCTAAACTATACTACTGTTCGATAGGTGTGCTTGCCTTAAAAATCATTGTCATAGTTAGTTTCTAGGTTTGATCATTCTTTTTATAAATTTTAAAACTCTGACAAGCGATCAAGTTTTTGGCGTCGTTGCCGGGGAACTGAAATATTAAGAACGCTTAATTTTTATTACTTTAGCCATTTTTTTATTATTGCAATTTATTTTCATTATTATTATTATTATTATTTTTTTACTTTGATAAATTTTCTTTTATTTGATTTTGGCAGATAGAGGAGATGGCAGTAAATAACTATCAGTGGCAAGTTATGAGGACAAAGCCGACAAAAGCAGTCGATATCTACAACCTCGACCCAATAACCATGCTATCAAACCAGGTAGAGATGTTACATAAAAAATTTGATGGTTTATACGGTTCTTTGCAGGTACACCCAGTAATGCAATATGACTCGAATCTAAGAGGCGTGGCGAATCCTGAATACCCACCCTACGAATATGGCATGGAGAACGAACAAGTCCACTATATGGGTAACTATTCTAGACCTTAAAATAATTTTTATAGTGACACTTATAATGCAGGTTGGAGGTACCATCCCAATTTCTCGTGGGATGATCAAAGTAGCCAAAGACAAGAACTTCCTTCAAATTTTCAACAACCACCTCACCAACAGGAAGAGGAGTCGAGTCTTGAAGAGATGCTGGCAAAATTCATAGCAGCTACAGAAAATCCAGATTTTCAACAACCACCTCACCAACAGGAAGATAAGTCGAACCTTGAAGAGATGCTGGCAAAATTCATAGCAAACACAGAAACACGCTACCACAATATAGAAACGAAACAAGAAGCATCGATTTAAGGGATCGAGGATCAGTTAGGTTAGACTGTTAAGCTGATCTTAGAACAACAACAAGAAAGCTTGCCAAGAAACACTAAAACTAACCCAAAAGAGAAAATTCAAGCCGTAACAGCTCATGACAGTGAAAGGTTAGCAGAATCTGACCCAAGGCAAAAGCTTGTGGTAAGTGAAGGTAAGGTTGAGGTAAGCCAGGATTTACCAAACCCGATAATTACAGAGTACCAAGCTCGTGTGCCATACCCTAATACGATAAAGAAAGACCACACAGAGGAACAATTCGATAAGTCTCTTAAACTTCCAAAGAAATTTCATATTAACTTGCCGTTTCTTGAAGCTCTTTCGCAGATGCTAGATCCTAGACCTCATGGCAATAAAGAAGAAATTTTTGAGGAACGAAGGCTGTGGATCGATGAACTAGACGAATGGAAGACACACATCAAAGAGAAACTAAAAACACACGAAGCAAAAATGAGGCCACACCACGACACACTTAATGATGGGACAACCCAGCTTAAAATAGGAGATCAGGTACTCAAAATCTTCCCAGATGGAACAGTCGAGGTAACTAGTCCTAAAATCTGCACCCTTAAGGTAAACACTACTCGACTTAAACTTTATATCCATAACCGAATTGATCGCATGAGAAAGGATTTTCACCTACTCAAACCACCATAATTGTACGAATAACAAGTAAGTCTAGCTCAAGACTTTAAACGAGCGCTTCTCGGGAGGTAACCCGAGCACTAACTCTACTAACTAGTTTCTTTTTATTTCTTTTCGTATTTAGGCGTAGGTTTCCATACCCATACGGCCGTGGCCGTGGTCGTGTGGGCACCATAAGTAGGTAAAAGGGCGTGGCCATAGACGTGTGGCAACAGGAAAAAATTTTTCCCAAAACACGGGCTGCATCTCTATTTAAACCCCCTTCTTCCTTTCTCTTTTCCAGTTGTCTTTCTTCTTTAATTTTCCATTATTTACTTTTATTTTTTATTTTTTATTTTCTTTATTATTTTGTTCTTATTCTTCACGCCATTTAGATTTAGCTTAGGATACAATAAAATCAGGACGGCTGCTTCGAGTATTCAATTTCAAATGGTTCAAGGCGCTTTCCCACGTTCACCTCCAATCCTATCCAATTTCTTTTCAATGATTTCATCCAAAATTCAGGAAGTTTTACTTCTCTCCCCATCTTATGATTTTATGATTATATTGCTATTATCTACCTTTATACATTGAGGGCAATGTACATCTTAAGTGTGGGGGGGTTAACTATAGTATTATTTGAAATTTCCCTGACTTATGATTTTTATTGATATGTTTTAGAGTAAGCCATTGATAATTGTGCATTTATGATTAAATTTGAAGGATACTAGAGAATCAAGCATGATAAGTCTATTTTTCAAATTTTAAAATTTTTAGGTTGTCTACCTGAATCTGAATGTTATCTTGAAGTTTGAAATTTACAAGGTTGATATCAAAAACCCATAATAATCTGTGAGCTTTTGAACCTTATAAGAGCATATATTCTTTTTCGTGCTCACTTTATTGATTATGAGTGTGTCAACATTGATTTGTTATTCTAGAACTTGCATCGATTATACATGTCGAGACCACACCTTTGATTTGATATACAGAGATGATAAAGGCACCTAGGTTTTAACCCACTCACTCCACTAAAAGCCTACCTTCATAATTAGCCCCTAGTGAACCCCGTTGATCCTAACAACCCTTTTTATTAACTCACCTAATAATATTAACCCAAAACCCTTTGTATTTGTTATCACCATTCTTTTTTACTACCCTTATATCGAGATTTGATTTGATCGGTTGCCTAATCATATTATTTCAGTAGTTGAATTCATTATTTGACTTGTTCTTAAAAAAATTGAAGAATAGTTACTATTAGTTTTGTGATTAGGTGAGCTTATACGTTAAATTCCAACTATTGAAGAAGAAGCTCATATCAGAGTATTATTATTAGTAGTACAAGTTTTCAATTGATGTAATTATTCATTATTAGTCCGTTATTTCTAGTTAGGTAATTTGTCAGGTCAATCTCGATTCTAACCCTTTAATTCAGCCTATATCCATACCCTTGAACCTAAGCCCTGTTACAACCTTGTAAAGACCTTTTGATTTGTGTATCATCTCATATTATAGTGGTGGAGATTTGATTTTCATGCAAGCCTATGGGATTGACTTTTCATGTTCGAGTTTTGAGTGCTTAATTTTGAACCTTAAACACTTCGAGTGATTTGAGTGAATCTTTAGTGAGGATGTCAACCCTTGTCAATATTGAATCAAAGGTAATTAATTAGGTAAGGGGAAACACCTAACGTTTTCAAGATATAAATGTATGACTTTGATTGTTTGATTCTTTAGGACTCTTTGAGTTGAATTATCAATGTATGAATTATCTTTAAATTATAACGAAACATTATGAATGAATATTATGAATCGAGGAAGTTTTTTTTTAATTATGAGTTGAGAATTTTGCTTGAGGACAAGCAAAAGCTTAAGTGTGGGGGTATTTGATAAACCGTAACAGTAACATATTTTAAGCCCACATTTAGCATGCTTTTGGATGATTTATCCTTTTATTTATGTAAAAAGGTGCTCTTAATCCTTTTTTCATGTTTTATACTCAAGAAAGCACCCGAGGATGAAAAGAACGAGAAACGGGCTTAAAACAGACCAAATTGGGGCAAAATAGAAATCGACACGGCCTGGGCCCAAGACCACACGACCGTGCCTCATTAAAAGTCCGAACACGGCCTAAAGACGATTCACACGGGCGTGTGCCATGGCCGTGTTGCTGTCATGGAAAAGAGTAATTTCACTCGGAAAAGGATACTTAGGGGCAAAGAAACCTATCTCAAAAGCCTATATAAACACCCTAAGTATAGCCTAGAAGGGGCGGTTAGCTAGGCCAAGGAGCCGAGCCAGAAAGGTCAGATTTGTTGAGAATCACTCGAAGATAGCCAGTTGATCCATCTCAAGAAGCCAGAATTATACTCAAGACGGAGGATCTCTCCTTCAATTCCTTCAGGGGGTTTTAAGGATTTCTTATGTTTTGTTTTATCCTCTTGTTATCATTTGCTGAACTATATGATAAATATTTCACTTATTCTTAATTATTTGTTCTTAATTCTTGTGTTGATATTTTCGGGATATTAATTCAAGTATGATGTGCTTAGGTGGAGGAGCAAAAGTCCCTGCCTAAGAGTAGATCTAACTTAATTAAGCGGAGTTGATCGCGCGCCTAGAGATAGGGTGATGAGATTTTGCCGGATTAGGGTGAAACCTAATATGGGAGTCCATAGATCGAGTTAATGCGATTCTAGGGGTTTTAATTAGAAAGAGATTTCAATTAATCAACATAGGGTTAGACGTTATTTGCTTCGAGAGAGGGTTTAATATACATTAGGGAATCTTACGGATCAAGTCAAATGAACAAATTGTCTGGTTCAGAGTTAGATAACAAGTGAAGTTTAGGTAGATTCTTCCTTGGGTGTCGTCTTAATCAATTGGTTTTTCCTCGAAGTATTTTTTCCAATTTCATTCTTCTTTGCCTTAGAGTCTTTAGTTTAGTAGTTAATTAATTTAGATTAGATAAAGAAATCCCTTTATTCTTAGGCTAAATAATAAAAAGAGAGTTAGTACTAGTACTTTTGGTTCCTTTTGATTCGACATTCCGGTCTTGCCTAAACTATACTACTGTTCGATAGGTGCGCTTGCCTCAAAAATTATTTTCATAGTTAGTTTCTAGGTTCGATCATTCCTTTTATAAATTTTAAGACTCTGACAAGCGATCAGCAATTAAATATATTTTCTCATAGATTTTAATACGATAAAGTTGTCATGACTTTAACAGAATTAGAATTGGGTTGAGAAAATAATTTAGTTTAATTAATTATTTAAATTAATTGATTAAATAAATAATATTTTGGGAAATAGAAAATAGTTATTAGGTTGGATAAATTATAAGTGTAATGCCCCAAATTTTAAATGTTTGACTGTTGGTTTCTATTGTAATTAAATCTCTGTCTCTGTGGTTATATGCTCTACTTATGTGTTCGAGTTGCGTCTTTAGAAAGTTTTTCTATTTTATTCTAAACTAACTTCTACTCTTGAACCATTAACTTGAGTTTAAATATGCACAATTCTGTGTCAAGAATGAGCCTGCTGGTTCAATGGTTAAGCTTTTATGTACCCTTTGGTCTTTTGTTCGAGTATATGCGTTAAGGAAATATTTTGTTGTCTAGTGAAGTTTGTTAGTTTTGATTTAATTTTAAAATTAGTTTCACATAAGTTCTCTTCTTCTTCCTCTTTTCTTTCCCTTCTTTCTTTTCTTTTTGTTTCTCTTTTTTACTTCCTTGTTTTTTTTCTTTTTGCTTGTTTTCGTAATTGTACCTGGCCGAATTGAGAAATCTTGTTTTTTGTTGCATCGATCGAGAGGTAAATTCGTAAGTTCTATTGTGGAATTTTCGTTAACTTGCTATTATTTGTTTCTATGATCAAACATGGATTTTCTAATTATTTTGCTTGAAATCTTTGTCTATATGTTTGATTATTGTTCGTTAAGTGAAGGTCCTGTGGATAACATTTTTCCCAACATCCGCAACTCATGATTTGGTTGTCTTATGTGAAGGTATTTTTGTTTGTCATGTAACGCCCCAAAATTTGGAATGTTTATTTGTGAGATTCTACAATAGTTAAGTCTCTATATATGTGGTTATATGATTTGCTTATGTGTCGAGGTTAGGAGTCCGAGTCGCGGTTTAGAAGTTTTGCTAGTTAATTTTAATCAATCACTACACTGGAACCGTTGACTTAAATTTAATTCTGTGTAAATCTATGACAAGAATGAGCCTACTGGTTTAATAGTTAAGCTTTTGTATTCTGTTTGGTCCTGTGTTTGAGTCCCAGCATATGCGTTAGGAAATATTTTTGTTGACTATCGAAAAACTTATTGGTGGTTAAAACAAATTTTAAAACGTTCCTCTTCTTTCCTTCTCCAAGTTCTTTTTTTTCTTTTTCTTCTTCTTTTCCTTCTTCATTTTATATCTCTTGGGCATTTCTGTTATTGATTGTTGGACTTCTTATTCTGATCTGCTGTTCGGGATGGGAGTAGGTGTTGGACGTTGCAAAACTCGGCATGTAAATTCAAGTAATTGCTATTGATCTTTCAGTAAGTGTTAATTATGTTGAAGGTTTTGTGTTCAAATTTTCTACATAAGTGTTCTGAGTATAATTGTGCATCATTGTTAATAAATTTGGTTGATTGAGTTATTTGATGGTCGTTTTAGGCTTTAGAAATCTTTTACGTTGTTCCTGTTTCAAAATCACTTCAGGTGCGTAGGAAAAACTCGAGTTTTTACAAATTTTAGACGCTAGAAAATATGGTTGTCGACGCCACACGATAGTGTGCTAGGTCGCGTGGTAGGCTATGTGAGCCACACAGTCGTGTCTTAGGCCGTTTAACATACTGTTCACCAAATAAGAGCCATACGAGTAAGGGACACGGGTGTGTGTCGAGGCCATGTGTGGTCATGTTAGTGCAGAGTTCACATGGGCCAAGGACACGGGCGTGTATCTAGGTAGTGTAATTCACTGTGTACAAAATAAGATCACACGGGCTAGGAAAACTAGTGTGTGCCCAGGCCGTGTGACTCATATTGTTTTTGGATGCCACACGGGCCAGAGACATAGACATGTGTCCAAGCCGTGTGACTCATTTTTTATGATTTAGGGCCACATAGGCAGACTACACGAGCGTGTGCCAGGCCGTGTGGTGTGTGGACAAACCCTGGAACTTGTCTCTGAGACCGTAAATGTCATCTAACACCAACATTGGCCTTCCACAATGTATTTATGATCTGAATTAGATTGTACGAGTGCTATCTGATGTTCAAAGACTGAGGTGTTTATTATATAAATGTATATGTATTGTGAAGACTATCGGTGATATTGATCAGTATCACTTAATTATGAATTGAGTTTGAATAACTGAGCATATGTTCTTGATATTTGTAATATGTATTGCATGGGATGAGAATTTTGTAAAGGAGGAAGTGATCTATTCTGATTCAATGGCTAAAGCCACAATTATATGTGAATCTAGCATTTCGTCACATTTCAATTTGATAGCTAGTCTGCACCTCATTGTATGTGTCAGATTGACACTTCCAATGGGTAGGGCTAGATGGGTATTAAATTCCCTTAACAGTGTGTTGGGATGGTTGGAGATAGTGTGTAGCAATGGGGGTAGGAATAACTGTATCTATTACTAATCTACACTGTATATGAACTGGAATCATTCTGACACATAACTGATACATTAAATCTGCACTAGCTATTCTCTGATTCTAATTGACATATGAGATTCAATAATTTACTATTGCTATTGTGCTTTTAGTTGAACCTATTACGATTGTACACTGAGTTCTCAACTTATTTTATTATTGACTAAATTTCAAGTAGCTCACAGTCGTGATTGGGTCGGCTTTGCAGAAGCTCGGTCAATATGCTTTATTACCCTTTATTACTATTATTAGTAATTTTAGCATTCCCTAATAATATGAATTTAAGGTTATTGGATGATTGGCTGACCTTTATAACTATTATAAATTGTCGAATTATTTCTTTATTTGTGTTTATGAAAATGGGTTTATCTAGCAATGTCAATGTAACCATTCGGACTTGGTCTGGAAGCCCAAGATGAGTTTGGGTTGTTACATTTAATGGTATCAGAGCCAAATTTGTCAAGACTTGGACTGTGTTTGGGCTCGTACTGTGTGTAAAAAGTAGCTAAATGAAAATAAGATATCTAATTTATTCTAAAAATTGACTTTACGACTGAGCCTCCGACGCTAAACCTGTAAGTATTTCTATTCTATAAGCATGATTGGTGGAAACATTGTAGTGATAAAACTGGTATGAACTGGTAAGGACGATGTGCTAAAGCCTCTGAACAGATCAATGTACTTCTAACCTTGTAGATAAATTGGTAACATGAGTTCGTATGGTAGTCATGGACATTGGTCTCGTGGGCGTCGTAGACGCCGAGGAGGAGGAGCTCGAGCGGAGTCATCTTCTATGGGTAGTATGCCCAATCTGGAGAATAGCAAGATAGTGGGTACTCCTATTGAGACGGGGTCCCTGACCTCGACTGCTGGGGACGATGCATTGTCTCAAGCCATAATATGGGCATTGGAGAGGGCCGCTAGGACCCATTTTGGATTTGGAGGCCGCTGGTCGGTTACTGAGTGGCTCCGGTCGAATGGCGTTAAGTTCTTTAGAAGCGTCATTAGAGACGCCCTTACTCTTGCTAAATATTGGTTAGAGGCCACCGAGCATACCATGACTGATATTGACTGCATTCATTTTAAAAAATTGAAGGGTGATGTATCCCTGCTCTGGGATGAAGCCTATCAGTGGTGGCTGACGGTTGAGCAAGGTGCTCAACTCGAGGAAGTTAATTGAGATTATTTCAAGATTGCCTTCCAGAGTAAATATGTGGTGGTAAGTTATGTGGAGGGTCGACGACGTGAGTTTTTGAGCTTGGTTGATGAAACCTATCAGTGGTGGCTGAAGGTTGAGCAAGGTGCTCAACTCGAGGAAGTTAATTGAGATTATTTCAAGAATGCCTTCTAGAGTAAATATGTGGGGGTAAGTTATGTGGAGGGTCACCGACGTGAGTTTTTGAGCTTGGTTCAGGGTGATCGATCTGTGGCTGAGTATGAGGCCAAGCTTTTGAGACTGAGTAGATACGCTGGAGCTCTAGTAGCATCTGACTACAATAAGTGCATTAGGTTTGAATAAGGGTTGCGTTATGATCTACGGGTCCTGATAGCTCCTCAGAAGGAGCGGGTTTTTATGGTCTTGGTTGATAAGGTTAAGATAGTGGAAGAGGTGAAGCGGAATAAGCGTGAGCTGTAACACCCTGGTTTTAGGGGTTATGCATTTAGTGCATATCTCAGGTGTTAGTAGGCTTCTTGTGGGCTTGTGCAAGTTTTTAGGGGGTTTGGAGAACCCTGGAAGGTAGGGAAGGCTTTGGGGAATTTTTGATTTTTTTTCAGTGGGTAAAAGGGAGCTTGACTTTTGGTGGTCTTAAGAGTTTTATTTGGTGAATTTTGTCACAAAAGAGGAGCTGGTGGAGTGGCAAGTTAGGCGCCACTAAGGCCTTGTGTGTGTGACGCCAATTACAGGGGGAGGTCCTGTGTTCTAGCTGCGGAGTGGTCATCTTTTGTCTTCCTTTTTGACGCCAAGGAGAGGAGAGGTTGTAGGCAGTTCAAACTCTGCCTTGGACCTAGTCAATAGGTGAGATGGATGGCAAGGAGTGAATGGTGGGATTTGACTAGTTCAAACTTGTTTGAACTAGTGGCTTGGAGAGTTTCTAGGTGGTGGCCGTTTGGTGGAGTCTTCAAGTGATTGTGTGGCCGGTTTTTGGAGGGGTTAAGGGGGGAGAATGCCGAAATTATTTAAGGCATTTTGATATTTCGGTTAGCCTTGCTTTTGGTGCCAAAAGCCGAATTCTCTTTGGAGTTTTCTTAGAAACCGAAAATCCTCAAACAGCATATACTTCTAGCCGATTTTGTGCTTTTGGTTCCTTGAATTTCTTTTGTTGCCGAAACTAGCTACCTTTCCCTTTGCATATTTTCATTTCTTTTATCTTAAACCATTTGTGCCGAATCATTTTGGTACAGGACATCCGGGATTCGAAGCAGTCAAGCGTAGCCTCGGTTCTTTGGTCAATCGTTGGGTAAGTGATGGTAAGGGATTGCTTTATCAGTCTGTTCGTTTGGTATTGGTATAAGCCGTAGGCTATTACTTCTGGTTGGTTGTCGATTGTAGGCAAGTGAAGCAGGAGCATTTGGTGGTGTTGGCTAGTGTTCAAAAGCGCGTAGGTAAGGTCTCGGGTTTCTAGAGGTGACCCTTTTTGGTCTGTTTTGTCTTGGACGATGGTATGTATGTTAATTCCTTGTTTGGCCGATTCTAGGTGCAAGGTGATCGACGGATTTTAGGTCGATTCTTTGATTAAGGCTTGCAGGTGTGTACGCACACACACTTTTCTATTAATAAATATGCTTATTATTGTGTGTTGTTTGGATCCATGAGAAGGTGGATTAAGTACCATTAAGGTATGAGGCAAAGGGTTAGGTAAGTCCCTGTTGTGATGCTTTTGGTAAGCATGCTGTATCTGCTATGAGTTGTCATGTTGATGCTTTTGGTAAGCATAGTATATCCAATATGTGTGCTATAATACTTGATTGTGGATAAACAATATGTATGTTGCTAAATAAGCATGATGTATATTTCTGTTAAAATGCATATTAGTGGTTGATGTGGGTTGTACGAGTGGAGGGGGCAGTGATATT
The DNA here is from genome assembly GCA_005393395.2 of Gossypium australe. Taxonomy (NCBI): domain Eukaryota; kingdom Viridiplantae; phylum Streptophyta; class Magnoliopsida; order Malvales; family Malvaceae; genus Gossypium; species Gossypium australe. Next base: position 33,207,296 of record CM016617.1, read on the forward strand.
TTGTGCTGACGAGCACCAGTGTTTTGGTAACACAACTTTGTGACTTTGGGTCACCAGAGGTTTGGCACCTCCAGAGGTTTGGCACCTCAGCGTCTCGTCCCCGTGGTTTCGTACCACAGTGGGTTGGCCCCACAAGGCGGTATTGAGGGATTGACGCCAGTGATTTGGTATCACACGATGGGTTGCACCCATCAATTGTTTTGTGACTTCGGTCACCAGTGATTTGGTATCACAATTGTGTCTTTGGGACACCAGTGGTTTGGCACCACGTTGGCGGATATCGTGTCTTCGGACACCAGAGGTTTGGCACCTCCAGTGATTTGGCATCACATCTGTGACTATACGTCACCAGTGGTTTGGCACCACTAGTGGTTTGGTACCACACGGGGTAGAGAAAGGTGATATGGATGGTTAGGTTGGGTGCATATTAATGGGATGCATGATGATCATGTTTATGTTTGCATATGATATTTTGCTAATCCGGGAAAAAGGGTGGCACACTGAGTCTTGGTGACTCACCTTTTTCCTTTAACTGTTTCAGGTAGTGCATAAAGCTGGACCGGGATCGGAGAGGACACGGTGGCCCATGCCGAAGATGATGTTTAATTATTCCATGCTTGATTTTGACATAAGTACTTTATTTGAATTGTTGGGTTGTAATAAAGGCCATTTTATGTTTTTGGTATTACTTTAACTATGGTTTATTTAAATTAAATTGCTATGTGAAAATGATTTTTATCCTAGCAACCCACTTATGAAGAATATGTTTAATAAAGTTTTTCTAATTCAGCTAGTTTATAACTTCAAAGTTTTTCATAAGGTAATAAATGAACAAGGTTTTCAAAAGTTAATTTCTTCAAGGTTTATTCAAAAGTGGAGAAGATTTTCAACCGTCTTTTCCCAGTGACATAACCAGATTCGGTCGTACTGAATGGGCCGGGTTTGGGGATGTTACAGTTTGGTATCAGAGCCCGGTTCAAAACTCAGCTTTGAGGGTTTTGGGCCCGAAACAGTTTTCAAAATGGGCTTTTTGAAAAATGGGCTTTTATAAAAAGTTTTCAGGTTATTCTGGCATGGCACCTGTGTCTCCGACCCGAAGTCCATCAGGTAAGTACTTCGGACTTTCTTGAAGTGATTTGTTTATATGAGTTGATTTGGGCTTAGTTTGGGCTCGTAGATTAGAATGCTAGGATCTGTTGGACCTTAGGATTAGTCTACTCAAACATATGCATAAAACTTAAAGCTCGTAAACAAACCTGTGAAGTAAGTCGCCGAGTTAAGGTGTGGTAACTTTGGTACGCATGTTTAGGATTGGATCCGGAAGAGCTTGGTACTTAAGCAGTCCTCGTGACTCACCTCCTCTTCACAGGAATCCTACCTGGTGCGTAGCTACGGTTCACCTTAACCAAGAGGACTTGTTCATAGGCTAAACCGAACATTAAAACCCGAAAGGGATTTGGCCTGTTTGTTTTAAAATTCCTGTTTTAAAATTTTCAACTTTACCCCTTTGGTTTGTAAAACTCTAAATCAGATTTTGAAGGATGTTTTCTCGGTTTACAAAATTACCAAAATGCCCTAGTGGCAAAATTACAAAAAGCCCCTGTGTTATAAAATTTACCGTACTACCCTCAATTTTTTTTTGAAGAAATGATTGTTACTCTATAAAATACCAAAATTTTGTGGTTTTGAAATATTCAAATACCCTGGTTTGTGGAAATTTACGAAAATACCCCTGGTTGATAAAATTACCAAAATGCCCTTGGGTTCTAAATTTTCAGATTTCTCTCGATTTTTGTCGAAATATTCTTATTCTGCCAAATGTTAGAAAATCCCATTTTGTGAAATATTGTGAAATTATGATTTGGAGAATTTACGAAAATACCCCTAATTTCCAAAATTACAAAAATAACCCTGATTTCTGAATTTTTTTTTGTGGGACCCCTGGTGTGAAAAACAAAATTTTCAAGATGACCCTGAGATTTTGTGAATTTTGAAATATCTTTAAGTTGGAAAACTATTTTCAAAATTGACCCGGAATTATTACCGATATACCCTTTAAGAAAAATGTCGGAATTACCCCTGGGTTGGGAATGGAACCTTGATTGCTCGAAAGAACTACTCTTGGAAACCTCTTTTTCATAAAATTGCTCGTGGATAAACAGTGAAACAAAAATTTTTAATGCATAAAATTTTTAATCAGATTAAATCGAGGCGCTAGATATGAGTTCTAGGGCGCGTGGTCGCGGTTCTCGTGGACGTGGTAGAGGCAGGATGGCAGTAGCGGAACCGGTTGGGTCAGAGAGCGTTGTACCATCACCAGCTGTTGAGGCTGAGCAGCAGGATCAGACCAGAGGAGATAACGCAGTATCGCAGGCCATGCTGCGGGTGCTCGAGCGGGTGGCAGGAGCCAATGTGGTCAGTGGTATCGCTATTTTCGTGGAAGAAGCTCCGATAGCTGAGGAAGTCAGAAGGACTGAAAGGCAGGATAGAGATAGAATAAGGAATCGGAATGAGAGGAGCTCGGGATCGTCGGAATCGTTTGAGAGGTCTCAGAAAAGACCGAGGGTCGAGACATCTGCTCGTGGTTGTAAGTCAGTGGCTGGGAATCCAGGTCGTCCGTGTGCTCAGTGCGGAAGGTATCACATGGGCGAGTGCTGGAATCGTGTTCGAGAATGTTTCAGATGCCAGTCCAAGTCGCATCTGGTTAAGCATTGTCCCCTGGATCCGAAAAGGACTCGGACAGTGGGTCAAGGTTTTGTGCAGCCTGGCAGAGGTGGTCAGCAAGCACCGAGAGGTCGTGGTCCGAACCATGAAGGAAATGGTTTCGGTCAAGGCCGTGAAGCTTTGGTTCGTCGGAAGGAGGATGATGTTGTGCCTGATGTGTCAGCGGGTAAGCCTCTTTTGGTTGGAATATTCCTTGTTGTTTTGTTCGTTTTGGTGGCTGTTTGTTGTTGTTGCTAGTGAGTATCTAGAACCTTGAGTATGGTAGAAAGTATGCCTAGGAAGATGTTAGCTCTTGGAGATCAGAGTGCGCAGCGATAGTGTGGCGTGGGGAATTAGGATGTGGACCGTTAGTCTAGCCAAGTAATTTCGAGGACGAAATTATTTTAAGGAGGGTAGCATTGTAACACCCTGGTTTTAGGGGTTATGCATTTAGTGCATATCTCAGGTGTTAGTAGGCTTCTTGTGGGCTTGTGCAAGTTTTTAGGGGGTTTGGAGAACCCTGGAAGGTAGGGAAGGCTTTGAGGAATTTTTGATTTTTTTTCAGTGGGTAAAAGGGAGCTTGACTTTTGGTGGTCTTAAGAGTTTTCTTTGGTGAATTTTGTCACAAAAGAGGAGCTGGTGGAGTGGCAAGTTAGGCGCCACTAAGGCCTTGTGTGTGTGACGCCAATTACAGGGGGAGGTCCTGTGTTCAAGCTGCGGAGTGGTCATCTTTTGTCTTCCTTTTTGACGCCAAGGAGAGGAGAGGTTGTAGGCAGTTCAAACTCTGCCTTGGACCTAGTCAATAGGTGAGATGGATGGCAAGGAGTGAATGGTGGGATTTGACTAGTTCAAACTTGTTTGAACTAGTGGCTTGGAGAGTTTCTAGGTGGTGGCCGTTTGGTGGAGTCTTCAAGTGATTGTGTGGCCGGTTTTTGGAGGGGTTAAGGGGGGAGAATGCCGAAATTATTTAAGGCATTTTGATATTTCGGTTAGCCTTGATTTTGGTGCCAAAAGCCGAATTCTCTTTGGAGTTTTCTTAGAAACCGAAAATCCTCAAACAGCATATACTTCTAGCCGATTTTGTGCTTTTGGTTCCTTGAATTTCTTTTGTTGCCAAAACTAGCTACCTTTCCCTTTGCATATTTTCATTTCTTTTATCTTAAACCATTTGTGCCGAATCATTTTGGCACAGGACATCCAGGATTCGAAGCAGTCAAGCGTAGCCTCGGTTCTTTGGTCGATCGTTGGGTAAGTGATGGTAAGGGATTGCTTTATCAGTCTGTTTGTTTGGTATTGGTATAAGCCGTAGGCTATTACTTCTGGTTGGTTGTCGATTGTAGGCAAGTGAAGCAGGAGCATTTGGTGGTGTTGGCTAGTGTTCAAAAGCGCGTAGGTAAGGTCTCGGGTTTCTAGAGGTGACCCTTTTTGGTCTGTTTTGTCTTGGACGATGGTATGTATGTTAATTCCTTGTTTGGCCGATTCTAGGTGCAAGGTGATCGAGGGATTTTAGGTCGATTCTTTGATTAAGGCTTGCAGGTGTGTACGCACACACACTTTTCTATTAATAAATATGCTTATTATTGTGTGTTGTTTGGATCCATGAGAAGGTGGATTAAGTACCATTAAGGTATGAGGCAAAGGGTCAGGTAAGTCCCTGTTGTGATGCTTTTGGTAAGCATGCCGTATCTGCTATGAGTTGTCATGTTGATGCTTTTGGTAAGCATAGTATATCCAATATGTGTGCTATAATACTTGATTGTGGATAAACAATATGTATGTTGCTAAATAAGCATGATGTATATTTCTGTTAAAATGCATATTAGTGGTTGATGTGGGTTGTACGAGTGGAGGGGGCAGTGATATTTTGTGCTGACGAGCACCAGTGTTTTGGTAACACAACTTTGTGACTTTGGGTCACCAGAGGTTTGGCACCTCCAGAGGTTTGGCACCTCAGCGTCTCGTCCCCGTGGTTTCGTACCACAGTGGGTTGGCCCCACAAGGCGGTATTGAGGGATTGACGCCAGTGATTTGGTATCACACGATGGGTTGGCCCCATCAATTGTTTTGTGACTTCGGTCACCAGTGATTTGGTATCACAATTGTGTCGTTGGGACACCAGTGGTTTGGTACCACATTGGCGGATATCGTGTCTTCGGACACCAGAGGTTTGGCACCTCCAGTGATTTGGCATCACATCTGTGACTATACGTCACCAGTGGTTTGGCACCACCAGTGGTTTGGTACCACACGGGGTAGAGAAAGGTGATATGGATGGTTAGGTTGGGTGCATATTAATGGGATGCATGATGATCATGTTTATGTTTGCATATGATATTTTGCTAATCCGGGAAAAAGGGTGGCACACTGAGTCTTGGTGACTCACCTTTTTCCTTTAACTGTTTCAGGTAGTGCATAAAGCTGGACCGGGATCGGAGAGGACACGGTGGCCCATGCCGAAGATGATGTTTAATTATTCCATGCTTGATTTTGACATAAGTACTTTATTTGAATTGTTGGGTTGTAATAAAGGCCATTTTATGTTTTTGGTATTACTTTAACTATGGTTTATTTAAATTAAATTGCTATGTGAAAATGATTTTTATCCTAGCAACCCACTTATGAAGAATATGTTTAATAAAGTTTTTCTAATTCAGCTAATTTATAACTTCAAAGTTTTTCATAAGGTAATAAATGAACAAGGTTTTCAAAAGTTAATTTCTTCAAGGTTTATTCAAAAGTGGAGAAGATTTTCAACCGTCTTTTCCCAGTGACATAACCAGATTCGGTCGTACTGAATGGGCCGGGTTTGGGGATGTTACATGAGCGGAGTGACCGCGAGAGAGATCAATTTAAGACTAAAAGGGATTCGGGTCCCTTTAGTTCTGGGCAGCGCCCTAAGAAATAGATAAGGTTTGGCAGGCCTCTAAGGACCGAGGTTCCAACTGCAGCGAGTGAAATTCAATTTTGTAGCGATTGCGAGAAGAGCCATCCGGGTGAATGCTAGAGAAAGTTAGGACCATGCCTCTGTTGTAGGTTGATGGAGCATCAGGTTAAGGATTGTCCCCGTCAACCAGACTGGTGCCATCTACGGCGCAGACTCTAGCTCTAGGTCCTGTTCAACCTTTGATAGTAGTTTAGAAACCACCTAGAGGTCGTGGTAGTGTCAGAGGAGGTAATGGTTCTGGTAGGTGGTAGAGAGCACCGGGTAGATGTGCGAGTCAGACGGAGGCACGATAGTCGACGCGGGTTTATTTAGCGAGACGCCGAGAGGATAATGATGATGCTAATGTCATAGCAGGTACATTCTTTATTTATTCTATTCCGTACTTTGCTCTCATTGACATTGGGTCTACTCACTTGTATATAGCTAGTACTGTTTCTGCAAATCTGCTTATATCTGTTGAGAATACTGCTAGAGAGTTTTCTATGATCAGTCCTTTGGGTCAGTCGATTCGTGTTGATAGGTATATAGACAAGTACCCTTAGAGATTCAAGGTATGGTATTTCTGGCAAACCTAATGAAGTTGCCTTTTGATGAATTTGATCTAATTCTGGGAATGAATTGGCTCGTAGAGTATCGGGTCAGCCTAGATTGTGCATTTAAGAGAGCTACTTGAGGACGGATGAGAATAATGAGGTTATTATGGTTGGTGAGCATCGAGATTACCTTTCCAATTAATCTCCACTCTTATAGCTGGCAAGTTAGTCTAAAAGGGGTGCAAGGCATACCATTCCTTTGTATCTGATTCTATTCCTACAAAGCTTTTTATAAGAGATATTTGCACTGTGAGGGAATTCCCTAATGTCTTTCCTGAGGAATTGCCCAGAATACCTCTGGATAGAGAGGTTTAGTTTGGTATTGATCTGTTACCAGGTACCGCCCCCGTGTCCATTGCACCCTATTGCATGGAATCGAAGAAGCTTGTAGAACTAAAAGCTTCGCTTTAGGAACTTCTCGATAGAGGGTTCATCTGACCGAGCATGTCTCCGTAGAGGACACTAGTATTGTTTGTTAATAAGAAGGACGAACCAATGATAATGTGTATAGATTATCGACAGCTGAACAAATTGACAGTAAAGAATAAGTATCCACTACCAAAGATTGATAACTTGTTCGACCAGTTTCATGGGGCATCTATTTTCTCCAAGATCGATCTTTGTTCTAGTTACTATTAGCTCAAGGTTAAAAAGACTAACGTGTAAAAAATCGCTTTCATGACTCATTATGGACACTACGAGTTCCTGGTGATGCCTTTTGGGTTGACGAATGCCCCGACAACATTTATGAACTTAATGAATCGGATGTTCCAATAGTATTTGGATGTTCCAAGACTGAGTCTGAACATGATAACCACCTTCGTATTGTGCTCCAGATACTTCGAGAAAAACAATTGTATGCTAAGTTTAGTAAGTGTGAGTTTTGCTTGTAGGAGGTTTCTTTTCTTGGACATGTGGTAACTGCTGAAGGGATTCGAGTCAATCCTAAGAAAATAGAAGCTATAGTTGAGTGGAAACAACTGAGAAATGTACCTGAGCTTTGTAGTTTCCTGGTGTAATATCCTTAAATTGGGGTCTCTGCATTTTGTATGTGTTTGCTTGTGATGGTATGTTTGCTGTGTTGGTTTGATATGTTTTGGGGTCTAGGCATGACCTCGGGTTAGTCCTGGGTCATGGCCAAAATTTTTGTTTTAGCCCTTAAGAAGTAGGAGCTAGAGGAATTAGGGGTTAAAAGAATTTAGTTGACGATTTAGATACAAGAATTACCTTGGTAAAGTGGCAAGGGAGGCGCCACTAAGGTTACAGGGGAGTGACGCCACTTGCAGGGAAGGAGAGCCTTGGTTCGAGTTGCAGAAATCTCCCCTTGCCCATTAATTTTTTTTGTCGCCAAAGCTGAGGGAGTGGAGTTCTCAGGTGGGACTCTGTTGGATGGATGTGGACTGAGTCAACAATTCTAAATGGATGGAGGAGAGAAAAAGGTGGAGTTTGACTCATTCAAACCGATTTGAATAAGTGGATGGGAGAGCTTGGGAGTGTTGGCCGAATTTTAAACTGTAGGAGGGGAGGTGCTATCAGTTTTTGGGGAGTATTTCGGCTAGTGAGGAGAGGGTTTTCTCTCTTTGGTTTTGTGTCAAAGCCGAACCACCAATTGCCCTATTTCTTTTCTTCTTTTTCGGCAGCTCTGGTAATTGGCCGAATCTTTTGTGCATTTTCTTTGAAGAGCTAAATTTGGTAGCCATTCTCTCCCTTTTCCTTTTGATTTTCTTTGGTTAGCTTATTGCCGAATCCACCTCTTGTGCACTTCTTCTTCCTATTTTGTTCAAACCCGAAACCTACCCTCACATCTTCTTCTCCATTTTTCTTTCTATTCCGTTCTTTCTCCTCTCTCAAACCTATTGTGGAATCTATCCCCTTCCCTTCTCTTGGCCGAACCCTTTTTTTCGATTCCATTATTCCCCTCCACCTCTTCTATCTTGGAAGCCGAAAGCCTCATTTGTCCTCTTTTGTTTCCATCAAGAACCTTGGCCGAATATTGTGTTCATAAACCCCTCCTTTCTTGCGGTTCTCTCCATCATCCTAGGTGCCGAAACCAAGTTCTTTCTTTTGAGGATAACCGAATCTCCTGGTAAGATTCTTCTTCTCTTCTTGATCAACTTGGGGTAATGCCGAAACCCCACTTCTCTTCTATCTTTCCTTCTATCAAAGATCTGAGTACTAATTTCCATTTTTTTATTTTTATTTATTTGTTTCATGTTAGTAGCCGAAATTTCTAGCATCATTAGGGGGTGCCGATCTTTGGTGTTTAGGAGCCGAATCAATCACTAAGGTAGGGAGTTGGCTTCATGCGACATATCCTTTGGGATTTCTTGTAGAGCCGAATGGGCTTGTGGGGTTACTAACTAGGTATTGGCCGATTGTAGGAAAGGGAAGTAACGCTTCGGGATTTCGCTAGATTCAAGTAGTTTCGGGATTTTTGCTAAGATCTACGGTTAGCCAGGTGTGTAAACTCTTACACACTTTATTAGTATAATATGCTTATTGTGTTATCGTTACAACTATTGAATCAGTGATTTTGCCTTGTGGGAATGAGCTTGGAAACCGGGTAAGTCCCCTGTTATGTGATTTTTGATATACTTCATCATGTTTTGTTAGATGCTATGCTATGCGTTATTGCATGATACATGATATTATGACACGTATGATATGGACATGATGATGATGGGGTTGATGAGAGGAGGGGGATGATTTATTTGGACTGTCACCAGTGGTTTTGACCACAAGATGGGTTGGCCCCATCATTCGATTTGTGACTACGGTCACCAGTGGTTTTGACCACACTATTATTATTATTTGTGACTAAGTCCCAGTGGTTTTGACCACTAGTGGTTTTGACCACACGATTGATATTTGTGACTACGGTCACTAGTGGTTTTGACCACATATGGATATTGTGACTTGTCCTAGTGGTTTGGTACCACAGTGGGTTGGCCCCACATGATATATTATGGGATTGTCATCAGTGGTTTTGACCACACGATGGGTTGGCCCCATCACTTGATTCATGACTTCGGTCACCAGTGGTTTTGACCACACCGATATTATTTGTGACCACACCGATGCATATCATGCGATCTTATTAGCACTTCCTCCGTATTAATAATCCCAACCCCATGCAATATGTCGTGTATGTCGTGCTCAATCATTACACGTGTATGCAAAATGGCCATGCTTAGTAACAATTATTTAAACGTGTAATAAAAGCATACTAGTCATACTAACACAGTCAAATTAGTCCACTCATTGCACAAGTCGATCATTTACCTACAAGGGCAAATCAGTCATTTTACCCTATAAGGGTATTTTGGTAATTCTACCCTAAAGGGGTAGTTCGGTGATTCTACTTACAACCAATCCATGTATGCAATGCATCTCAAACATAATCAATCATACAATTAACACATACAACGCTAGTACTACCACGAGGGTACAACGGTCATTTTGTCGATTATGGGTAAAACGGTAATTTCACCCCTTGGAGGTATTTCGGTAATTTACCCATCAGGGTGTTTCGGTAATTTTACAAACCAGGGTATTTTGGTAGTTTCACAAACTGGGGGGTATTTTAGTAATTTTACAGACCGAAGGGTATTTTAGTAATTTTACAGACTGGGGGTATTTCGATAATTTCGCAAATCAAGGGTATTTTGGTAATTTTGCAAATCGAAGTTATTTTAGTAATTTTGCAAATCGGGGGTATTTCAGTAATTTCACAAACTGGGGGTATTTTGATAATTTTACAAATCAGGGGTATTTCGATAATTTTGCAAACTGAGGGTATTTCGGTAATTTCGTAAATCGGGGGTATTCGATAATTTCGCAAACTAGGGGTATTTCAGTAATTTTGCAAACTAGGGTATTGCGGTAATTTTGCAAACCAGGGGTATTTCGATAATTTTGCAACCCAAGGGTATTTCAGTAATTTTGTAAACCAAGGGTATGCTAAACAGAGATAACGATACGAATGGGCCTAAGGCCCATTCTCGGTCCAAATGGACCCATACACTCATGTGGCCTATTTAGCCCAAATCTAGCCACAAATATGAGATTCACGTAGTCTAGTTCACTATCTACTACACAATTATACAATTTATTCATATGGGCCCACTTTGGCCCATCGTGGCCCAAGCAGCCTTAACCTACAAAAATACTCATGGTGGCCTCGACTATCGTGTTGAAGCTCCCACACGTGCACTCGCACGCTCGTGTGGCTACCATTGCCGTGTGACCGGTATTTCGGCATTTGCCGCTCTACAGCTAAAGTAGGGCGAAATACACACCTGGTAGGAGTCTGAAGCTAATCCGCGCTCCGAATGCTCCTATGCCCAAACGCCCACCAAGGTATGCTTCCTCTCCTCCTAGACAGCTTTATATATAGCCAGCTTCTCACCTTCCCTTTTGCTAGCTTTCCGATGTGGGGTCCCCCCTTTAGTAGAGTTTAAATCCAACACAAACTCTAGCAGTCCAATCCGCAAAATAAATACTCCCTTGCTTGTCATGAGATTCGAACCCAGGCTCCCTTGTCACATAATCCACGCCGCTAGCCACTTTACCAACTAGCTCCTTATTGTCTTAAAACATGCACAACTAAACATAAATCTATAGGCCAAAGTCCAAATTCACTTAAAAATAAATCAAAATGAAATGCCAGTGCCAAGGCTTGAACCTTGGACCCCTTGCTTCCTTGTGTGGCGTCACCTCCTTGTCTCTTATGTGCCACCATTTGCCACTAGACCACAACCCCTTTTGTCCCATTTTCCTCCACATTTTATCCTTAAAGCCTACCTACCAAGTCCTAGGGTTTTATTCACCTAAAACCAAAATTTTCCTAAAGCCCCCTAACCTTCCAAAATCACTCAACTAATAGGTCCAACTTGCAGTAAAGCCGTTCTCTTGTTCTCAAAAATTTTAAACGTTTCAACGCCTAAGACCCAATGTGCCCAATTCTACTAGGCCCAAATTCGGGTCGTTACAGGAATGGTGGTGTAAAGAAAGAATGAGGGGAAAGGGGAAAGGAAAATTAAGGGGGAGAGATAATAGAGAGAGGGTGTGGTGGCTGGGGTTTGGGAGAAGAAGAAATTGGGGAGAAGGTGAGAAAGGGGGTTTTAAATAGGAAATAGGGATTTGGTGGCTTCCCACGCCCGTGTGCCATGGGCCTGTTAGGTCACACAGTCTATCGCATGGCCGTGTGGTGCTTTGTTCGTTTCTCCCACGCCTATGTAGATGTTGCCACGCCCATGTTTGATTAATCAGTGTCAGCCATGACCTAAAAGCACGGGCGTGTTGCCTGCCCGTGTAGATTTCTCAGTGTCGACCACGGCCGTATCGCATGGCCGTGGTAATGTATCTTAGCCTGTGGTTTGGGGATTTTTTGTTCTTGGTTAGTACGATCTCTGCCATGCTGGTGTGTAAATCCGTGGTGTCCACACAGCCATAGCCACGCCCGTGTGTAAGGCCGTGCGGTAGGGAAACCTATGTTTCATTAATTTGGTTAGTTTGCAGCTAGGTGCTAAAAGTAAAAATAAAAATATGAAAATTAATCGGGTTAGTATTCGGTTTGCCTCCCGAGAAGCACTCGTTTAAAGTCTTAAGCTAGACTTACCTCTCATTCGCGTATTCATGGTGGTTTGAGGAGTTGAAACTCCTCACCCCTGCCATCAGTTTTATGATCACTAAATAGTTCGAGTCGAGTAGTGTTTACCTTAAAAGTGCCGAAATTAGGATTAGTTACCTCGACTGTTCTGTATGGGAAGACATTGAATACCTCAAAAGGGATTTCTTCATTTGAATCAAGGTCTGAAATGGCGATCCGAGGGTCTGTTTTATCCAACAATACCTAATCCCCGATCTGAAAATTGTTTGTCCAATGGAGTGGCTTTGGTTCTGCTTCGTGTGTTCCTAGTTTCTCCTTGAAATGTGTCTTCCACTCATCTAGTTCATTAATCTGAAGCCATCGTTCCTCGTGACTTATTTCTTTGTTGGCATAAGGTCTAGGATGTGGCCCAGCTGTGTAGTTTCGTGGTGTTTCCTGTAAAGGAGTTTGAACCAAATGGTCATTAATAGAATTTATGTTCTCACCTTTATTACTTGATGTCCTAGCCGAGTTAAGAGCCTGAAGAGTGATCGTCTCGTCACCAACATGAAGTATGAGTTCACCCATACCAATATCAAATTCTAGTTCTGGCAGTTGCTAAAAAGGGTCTTCCTAAAATTAAAGGAATATTATTGTCCTCATCCATTCTAAAATGAAAAAGTCCACTGGGAATACGAATTTCTCAATTTTTACTAGTACATCTTCGATTATACCCCTAGGAATTCTATTAGCTTTATCAGCCAATTGAATGCTCATCCTAGTTTGTTTGGGTTTCCCTAGACCTTGTTGTTTAAACATTTTATGCTTGCCCCTAAATCAGCTAAAGCATTATCAACAGATAAACTACCAATTAAGTATGGAATTGTAAAACTCCCTGGATCTTTTAACTTTCGTGGTAGTTTTTTTTTTTGTAGAATTGCTGAGCCCACTGCATTTAGCTCCACATGCGATGCCTCGTCTAACTTCCATTTGTTTGTCAAAAGCTCTTTTAAAAATTTCCTGGAATCTGGCATGTACGAAAAAGCTTCAAGAAACGGTAAGTAATTTCTTTAAAAGTTTAAGAGATTTACCGAATTATTCATTTGTGTGGTCTTTCTTCATCGCATTGGGGTATGGCACACGAGGTTGGTACTCTTTAATTACCGGTTTTAGCTTATGATAAACCATAACAGTAACATATTTTAATCCCACATTTAGCATGCTTTTGGATGATTTAAGCCTTGAAATGTGTAATTTACTCGAAGATAGCCACTTTATTCATCTCAAGAAGTCGGAATCATACTCAAGACGGAGGATTTCTCCTTTAATTCCTTCAGAGGGTTTTAGGGATTTTTTATATTTTGTTTTATCTTTTCTTCTGAGATGTTTTCTTTTATTGTTATGAACTAAACCCTCTGATACCTGAGGGGATGAAACCTAAGATGAATCTTTTCTGGATTAGGGTGAAACCTAATATGGGAGTCCATAGATCGAGTTAATGCGATTCTAGGGGTTTTAATTAGAAAGAGATTTCAATTAATCAACCTAGGGTTAGACGTTAGTCGCCTCGAGAGAGGGATTAATATAACTTAGGGAATCTTACAGAGCAAGTCAAATGAATAAAACGTCTGGTTCAGAGTCAGATAACAAGTGAAGTCTAGGTGGATTCTTCCTTGGTTGACGTCTTAATTAATTGGTTTTTCCTCGAAGTATTTTTTCCAATTCCATTCTTCTTTGTCTTAGAGTCTTTAGTTTAGTAGTTAATTAATTTTAGATTAGATAAAGAATTCTCTTAATTCTTAGGCTAAATAATAAAAAGAGAGTTAGTATTAGTACTTTTGGTTCCTTTGGGTTCGACATTCCGGTCTTGCATTAACTATACTACTGTTCGATAGGTGCACTTGCCTCAAATCGTTGTCATAGTTAGTTTCCAGGTTTGATCATTTTTTTTATAAATTTTAAGATTTGACATTGCGAAAACAACGATCAGCTTATCATGACTTACCTCAACCTTACCTTCCTCTACCACATTCTCTTGCCTTAATTTTGGTTCATCTAACCTTTCACTATCGTGAGTAGTTATGGCCTGAAGTTGCTCTTTTGGGTTAGTTTCAGTGTTACTTGGTAAGCTTCCTTGTGATCATTCAGATATGATCTTAGCAAGTTGTCCTAATTGGTTCTTGATCCCTTGAATCGATGTTTCTTGATTTTTGAGTGTTGTTTCGGTGTTTTGGAAATGGGTTTCTAACACCGCAGTAAATTTTGTTAGATCGCCTCAAGGTTCGACTTCTTCTCTTGTGGGTAAGGTTGCTGTTGAAAGCCTGAGAGGGGTTGTTGTCTCTGATTTCCTTGGCCACCCCATGAGAAGTTGGGGTGGTTCCTCCAACCTGGATTATAAGTGTTACTATAAGGGTTATTCTGGGGTCTAGAATTATTACCCATATAGTTCATCTGTTCGCTTTCTATGCCAGGGTTGTAGGACGGATATTTTGTATTGCTCATCCCTCCTTCATTTGTATCGCACTGCATAACCGGATGTACCTGCGAAGAACCACACAAACCATAAATTTTCTTACTTAAAAGTTCTACCTGATTTGATAGCATGGTTACTGCGTCGAGGTTGAAAACACTAGCGGCTTTTGTTGGCCTTGTCCTTGTAACTTGCCACTGATAGTTATTCAGTGACATCTCTTCAATGAATTCATAGGCAGCCTCAGGTGTTTTGTTGTTTAGGGTACCGCCGGCGGCTGAATCAATCAACTGCCTAGTTGAGGTGTTCACCCCGTTGTAAAAGGTTTGAACCTGTAGCCACAATGGTAAACCATGATGAGGGCACCTCCGTAGTAGATCCTTGTATCTCTCCTATGCATCGTAAAGTGTCTCTAAATCCATCTGCACAAAAGAAGAGATATCATTCCTCAACTTAGCCGTTTTAGCCGGCGGAAAATATTTTAACAAAAAATTTTCAATCATTTGTTCCCATGTAATGATTGATCCTCGAGGTAACGAGTTCAACCACTGTTTAGCTTTGTTCCTCAATGAAAAGGGAAACAACCGAAGACGAATGGCATCATCAGAAACACCATTTATTTTGAAAGTATCACAAAATTCTAGAAAATTCACCAAGTGATTGTTTGGATCTTCATCCTGCAAACCATCAAACTGAACAAATTGGTGAATCATCTGTATAATGTTAGGTTTCAGTTCAAAATTATTTGCGGCAACAACAGGTCTAACAATACTTGACTCAGTTCCTGTAAAATTAGGTTTAGCATATTCATACATAGTACGAGGAGCAGGATTTTGATTCACCGGGTTTGCGGCAACCACAGGAGGTAGTGGATTGTTATCAGCCATCTCTTCGGTCGTGTTGGTATCGTCCTCTTGCTCTTCTTCTATTTATTGTAGGCTTCGCCTTATTTCTCTATTGTTTCTGTGAACGGTACCTTCTATATTACTGTAAAAAATCAAGGGTCCTGACAGGTTCCTTCTAGTCATAACCTAGAATTACCTGCCAGAAGCAAATAAAAGAAAAATTAGCAAAAATAAATAACAAAATAAATTTCAAATAAAGGTAAGAATGGCTGAAGTAATAAAAATTTAGTGTTCCTGATATCTTAGTCCCTGGCAAAGCGCCAAAACTTGATGGAGCACGAAACTAACTATTATTTCGACAAAGGCAAGCGCACCTATCGAACAGTAGTATAGCTGTGGTGAGTCCGGAATATCGTATCCTCAAGGACCAAGAGTACTAGTATTAACTATCTTTTTATTATCTAGCCTAATAATTAAGAGAATTTGGTTATAATCTAAAATTAACTAACTAATTTAAATAACTATGGGAGCGACAGAGAGCGAATTGGGGAAAATACTTTTGGACAACTTATATGAGATCGACAATACCTAAGGAAGAATCCACCGAGACTTCACTTGTTACTTTTGATTTATGCGATTTATTCACTTGGCTTAATCCGTAGAAATCTCTAAATTATATTAATACCTCTCTCGAGGCTACTAACAACTGACTCTAGGTTGATTAATTGAAATCTCTTTCTAATTAAAACCCCTATTGTCGCATTAACTCGATCCATGGATTCCCTTATTAGGTTTGACCCTAATTCGGAAGATTTTTGTCGCCCTATCTCTAGGGTTGCAATCAACTCCGCTTAATTGTGTTGATCTACTTTTAAACAGGGACTTTTGCTCCACTGAATAAGCACATTCAATTTTGAATCAATAACCTGAATTATCAAAACAAGAATAAGAACTCACAAGTAAGAATAAGCACAAGTATTTATCTCATAAATCAAATAATAATAAGATCTGTCTCAGGTTTCATCCCTTCAGGTATTTGAGGGATTTAGTTCATACTAAAGGAGGGAAACATTATAAAAGAGGAAAAACAAAAAAACATAGGAAGATCCAAAAACTTCTAAAGAACTTAATGGGAGATCCTTCGTCTTGATGGAGATCCTTCTCCTAAACTGTTCCCGATTGCTGTCTTGGAATGTTTTCTCTTTCTACTCGACGTCTATTCGACATCCTGTCGAACCCTGTCGACTTCTGTCCAACTCCTCTTTTAGGTTGCCTCCTAGGGTGTTTATATAGGCTTTGAGATGCCTTTCTTAGCCCACAAGTATCCTATTCCGAATAGAATTCATCTTTATTTCGGCAGGGACACGCCCGTGGTCGATAGCCCAATCCGTGATCGAATCGGCTTGCCACACACGGCCGTGCGGTTAGCCCGTGTGTGGTGGTCCAGGCCATGTAGGCCTATTTTACCCTTTTTTGGCCCGTTTCTCGTTCTTTTCGACTCCCTAAGCTCTCCTGAGTATAAAACATGAAATTAAGAGATTAGGAGCATCGAATTCATCAAATCCAATGGAAAATCATCCAAAATTAAGCCAAGCATAGGGTTAAAATATGTGTAAATTATGGTTTATCAATATTTAAAAGCCAAAGCTAATTAACACCTTTAACAAGTAGAATGCAACTTTTGCATTTTACGCGATTTAGTCCTTTTTACCGAATTAAGCATTCAAACAGTAAAATTTCTTTACAAAACTTTCACACTATAATACTATCATGCTGTAAACTTTAGTGAAATAATAAAATAAATATCCTGGCCTCGGATTTGCGGTCCCAAAACCACTGTTCTGATTTGACCTAAAAACAGGTTGTTACAATTCTCCCCCTTAGAGATTTTCGTCCTCGAAAATCTTATCAGAGAATAAATTAGAGATTTGCTTTCTTATAACCTTAACAATTTCTCACATAGCCTCGGATTTCTCAACTCTTTAATCTTACGAGCTAAGATTCTGATTTGTCCTTCACTATACGTCATATCAAGCTGCAACTTCTGAAAGAGATATTATGTACAAAGGGTCTTATCTGAATCATCGTATCATAGATATAAGAAACGCATTATGGATATTCTCAAGTTCTGATAATAATATAAGTTGAATAAGCTATTGACTTTATTTTCTCAATAATTTCATACGGCCCGATGAATCACAACTCAACTTCTCTTTATAGTTAATTTGAGAAATTCTATTCTCACAACAGTGCTTTCACAAACACTCAATTCACTAACTGAATTTCAATGCTTTTACGTATCAAGTCTGCAGATATTTTCTGTCAATCTGAAACTGCTTTCTAACTGTTACGAATTACTTCCACTTTCTCTTCAATTTCTCTGTTGAAATTAATCCCGTGAATATTTTTCTTACAAAGCTCGATCCAATAACAATAGAGTTCAGTAATTGCAATCAGACAATACCATCTTTATACTCATATGATAACTATTAATATGCTCAACTCAACCAACAGTAATTGTCTTTCTTAATTGCTTTCACATTCTAAAATACAGTAACGAGAATCTGAATCAGTTTATCATATTATCCATCAGTTGGAGAATGAAATGCGGTGTTACAATACAACCTCATACCCAAAGTTTACAGTAGTTTTCTTTAGAAACACAATATAAACCTCGGATCTCTATCCGAAATAATGGAGACTGGCATTCTGTAAAAATTGAGAATTTCAGAAATGTATAACTTAGCTAGTCTATCAAGAGAGAAATTATACGTACTGAGATAAAATGTACAGACTTCTTCAACAATCAATAATAGTTCAGATAACATCTTCCTTTTACAAAATCCGACGAAATTCTATTTCAACTCCACTTAGGTAATGACACAGACTGTAACAGTCCCCAAGGTACTTGATAATCAACTTTAACCTGTTGATAAATCAGACATTTGGATACAAGTCAGAAGTATCACATTTTATACTCATTCACCAGTAAAACTGTCACAGATTATTTTACATCTTAGTATTCCCTCAATGAACAGAGAATCACCACTGTGAGCTAGATATAACAATTGTTGTATAATCTTTGGATTTCTTGGTACACGAACTCTGTCTCAAAACAACAAATAATCATCAGTTCCAATCTGAAGCTTTAAATTAGAAGTCAATTCATGTTGAACTTTTTTAACTTGCAATTCACTGATACATTTCTGAGCTTCACAAAATCGCGAAATAAACATCAATTTTGTTTTTAACTCAACTAATATCTATCCTTCATCTGATAAGATCAATTGCGTATTCATCGCTTGTAAGGCACACAAAGATTTCTTGTTCAAAATATCCGTGACTATAATCATTTGTCCAGGATGACAACCAATTACTGACTCAAAATCTTTCGACAGTTCAAGCCATCTTTGCTTTCCCAAATTCAGATCTCTCTGTAACATCAAATATTTTGAACTCTTGCAGTCATCAATTAGGTTACATTAGTCACCAACAATTAATGTCGCTAACTATTCAATGCAATTACAATGTCAACCATCTCTAATCCGTGCATCGAATAACTCTTTTCATGCAAATTTAGCTGTATGGAAGCATAAGCCATCACTATACATTCTTGTACTAAAACACACTCCAAACCCTTCAATAACGCATTACTGAAAATCATAAACTTTTTACCCGATTCAAGCTAAATCAAAACTGATGCTTCAGTTAACAGTGTTTTCAACTATTTATAACTTTATTAACATTTACTAAACCAAATCAAACTTGGTACAAATAAAAGCTTCAACAATTGAAACAACTTTATTTTACAATAATATTTCTCAAATAGATCCGTTTCGATAGATATAATTCTGTATCATGTCTTCAAAAATATGAATTCTGTAACACCCCTTACCCGTATTCGAAGCCGGAACCAGGTTCGAGGCATTACCTAACATATCTCGCTTAAACATGACACATTGGGCTATAAAATTTCATTTAAACCCATCTCTTACTTATTCTCGGCCTACGAGGCTCTAAACATACCTCCGAGAGGTTTCGGAATTTAACAGGGAACTTTTACAAACTTGGAAAACTTTTTATCAAAACAAAGACCACATGCTCGTGTTGATCTAAGGACACACTCGTGTGCCCCAAAGACATGCCTGTGTCCTCCACCCGTGGTCGACACTAACTTATTTCACACGGCTAGGCACACGCCCGTGTCCCTAGCCCGTGTCCCTTACATGACCTCGACACGCCCGTGTCTTAGCCCGTATGCCAAAACCTTGGCATTCTGTTTATGCCATCATCACTTCACTATGGCCACATGGCCAAGGCACACGCCCGTGTCCTTAGACCATGTGTCGAATTAAATTCCACATTTAATTGCAGACTTCACATGGCCTGGGCACACGCCCATGTCCTAGGTCGTGCCTCCCACACGGCTGAGACACACGGTCGTGTCTCTACTCGTGTGTTTACTACAGGGCATACTGACTTTCAATTCTAGGATGAAAGGGGACACACGGTCGATCAACACGCCCATAGGGCTGACCATGTGTCACACACGGCTTAGACACACACTCGTGTGTCTACCCGTGTGGACCAATTCAAGACTATTTTCCAAGCCATTTAGCCACCCTCACTTGTACACATTCACTCATCATCATATAGCATTTTCACATCATCAATCATAACTCTTGGGTTATCACATTTGAATCATAAAAAAAATGAAGTCTTCATCCCATACACGAAGGAGAACTATTTCTAGCACGATTACTATCGACTTGAGCCATCATCTATGGCTATACACGACTGTCCCATAACTCGTTTAGGCCAACACATTTGGCACTTTAACTATGACTTAATCAACTTAAAATAAGATCCCTATACATGCCATACCTTATAAGGACTTGCAACCTCATACCCAAATAACATTTCGATAGTGTGAAAGCATCTGCGGCGGTTTCCAACCCGAGCTAGTAAAGTTAACCTATAAGAGATAAGAAAGGAAGAGGAGTAAGCAATAATGCTTAGTAAGTTCATATGCATATAATAATCAACTATTGACATTCATTAATCATCCTCAACCACACAGGTGTTATAAAGAGGTTTACTCTTAAGCTCATGATTACACATTCAATCATTCACAATGCTTATTCATTCTGTTTCTTACCACATTCTAACCATATCACGAGCTTAATGCTCACATTCATTAACATACATCCCTGCACTTAACATCACCTAGTCACATGATACAACACATCATAGTTTCTCCATAAACCCTTCATAATACCAATTACTCGATGGTATTGCACTTAGCCCACCATCAATCTTTAATAGGGTGGTATCGCACATAGCCCACCATTTGATACTAAAAACGATGTCGCACATAGCCCATCGGTAACAAATAATAAGGTGGTAACGCACGCAGCCCACCATTAATAATATTGGTGATAGTGTCGCACACAACCCATCATTTACAATTTATAAGGTGGTATCGCATATAGTCCATCATTATTACACATCCACGGATATTTATCCACATACATTTCCCTATTTCAAATGTTCATTCGGGAACATCCTCACACACGATCATTCTTAATTAGATTTCTACCATGATCATTAGCATTTACGGAATATTTTTGTTATGTATGCAATCAGGGTGCATCGTTTACTCATAACTCACCATGATTTCCCCATATACCGAATTCACCGCAAGTGAGTTCTGGGCACATACCTGTATGAGAATCCATATACTTTTTCATTTTCAACATTCCTGTTGAATCATTCAAAATACTAAAGAATATTTTTGAATTTCATAAATAAAATTTCAAATCAACATCATACCCTCGATAGGGTCTTTCATGAAATATCATATCGATGCCATGTCCCTGACATGGTCTTTTACGAAATCTCACACCGAGGTCATATTCCAATATCGTCTTACACGGAACCTTAATTATCATCATACCATGCTATTTGCATTACCACTAGTCTTAGATTAAATTAAGAATTTCATTTCTTGACATCCAGTCAAAACGTATTTAATGTATACATGGAGGCAATAAAAAATTCATACAACATCGAAATATTAAATACTTCACTTAGAGTTGCATAATTTAGCACATGAACTTACCTCGATATCGAAAAGGGTAAAAAGGGACCAATTTGTCCATATTTCTCTTTTCTCTCGTTCTAGGTCCGAATCTCGTTTTCTTTGATCTAGAACAATAGAATTGACTCATTCAATCACCATACTAATCAACACATTTTAAAATTTCTACTTTGGCAAAATTACCATTTTGTCCTTGAACTTTGGTAAAAATTACGATTTTGCCCCTATGCTCGTAAATAAATTTTCATCCAACTTCTTTACTAATCAAACCTAGCCGATTCATATTCCCTTCTATAGCAACTCAAGATTTCAACTATTTCATGCATTTATTATCAATTTGCAACATTTATAACTTAGTCCCAATTAGGTGTTCTCAAGACAACACCTTCACAAAAGTTGTTTCTCATCTTCCTAACATTCATTTTCTTCCATAAAAAATTATCAAACAACATAAACTCTCTCATGGTAAGTCCCTAGAATTTCAACCATTTTGCAAATTAGTCCCCTCATTAGCTAGCTTAAGCTTTGGGGACTCTAAAAGTATAAAAATTTTCAACTAAAACCATCAAAATTACTTACTTGTAGAGAAGATGAGTTGCTGAAGTTTTCAAGCTTTTAAAACCCTCTCTTTGCTGGTTTCTTCGGTTGGAGAAGAAAAGAAAATGAAAAGATGATAGCCTTTGCTTATTTCATCTTATTTTATTCATTTAGTCAACTAATGTCACCAACCCTTGTCAAATTTTTAATTCCTTGTCCCCTTGACCGTCCATCACTTATAGGAAGGCATATTTGCACTTTAAATACCTCCAATTTACATTCTATAGCTATTTGGCACCTCTAGAAAATAAAATAGAACTTTCGCACTTTATGCGATTAGTCCTTTTTCGCGATTAGGCATGAAATCGCTGAAATTGAGGCACCAAAATTTTCATGCATCTTTATGAACATGTTATAACACATAAAATAATATGAAAATAATTTTCTCTAACCTCAGATTAGTGATCCCGAGAAAACTGTTTCGACTAGCCCCTAAATCGGGCTGTTACAATTCTCCCCCTTAGGGATTTTCGTCCCCAAAAATCTTGCCAGGAGAAGTTGCTTTCAACATTCGTAAAACGTTTCCACCAACTCTTCAAAATAACAAATCAATTTATCCTCAAGTTTCTTTCGCCAAAAACCTTTAAGCTGTAGTACACAAGATCGACGCACAACCTTGAATCCTAAATTACTCTTTCTCCAGAGCACATATACTCAATAATCTGACAATTGTGAACTCTGCACATGCTAAAATGATCATTCGAATCTTTATTGCATAATTCACTACAATTCGGATGACTTCCCCCTCCTTGGGAATCCGGTCAATCCAAATTTAAAATCTATAGTATTTTACCACACTTTCTCACTAGGATATTCACCGACTGTAATAGTCCTGACTTGCACACTCTGAAAGTTCAGCTTTTAGTAGTCCACTACTTCTGATCATAAACTCAATCATATCATGAAATGTAATCAATTGTCAAAACATTTATGCATATAATTGCACTTTTTCTTATTCTTGCATGAGTAGATATGCTACTACTAAATATCATACCAAAACTTCTGCATAAGTTTTGAATTCATCAACATACAAATTCTATTTCAAGGTAACATCAACAACGGAAATCTTATCCGACCTAAATTTTAACATCTTAAACAAACTCATTCAGAGCTTATTTAAAATACCATTCACTATCTTACTTCTGAACTCCTTTGTTTCGAAAGGAAAACTCACTCTAGTCATTAACCTCGCTGAAATTAGGATATTACCAACTAAGGTCAATCAAGTAACTAACTCACATTACTTAAACAAGGATCTTCCGTCCAGACATCTGGACTATGTCAACTATCTGAGAAGCATTTCAATAACTATACACACCATTGTAATAGTTCAAGCTATTTTTACTATTCCACATTCAAATTTTTCTGCAACATTCGATACTTTAACTCATCAGAATTCAGAAAGCACATATCATTTTTCCATGGTAGGGCTAGAATACTCGGTTCATCAGGTCCATGAAGGCAGCATGGTGTATTCGTCAGCCCAAACGGCATCACTAGGAACTCGTAATGACCATAACGAGTCCTAAACGCAGTCATATACACATCAGCCTCCTTAACTCTCAGCTGATGGTACCCAGAACGAAGATATATTTTGGAGAAAACGTAAGCTCCTTCCAACTGATCAAATAGATCATCTATCCTCGACAAAGGATACTTATTCTTGATAGTCAGTTTATTTAATTACCGATAGTCAATGCACATGCGCATGGACCTATCCTTCTTCTTTACGAACAACACTGGTGCTCCCCATTGAGACACACTAGGTCGAATGAATCCTCGATCCAGCAGTTCTTGGATTTGAGCTTTTAACTCCACCAGCTCCTTCGGTGCCATCCTATAAGGAGCGATGGACACTGGAGCTATTCCAGGCAGGAGCCCAATACCAAATTCAACTTCACGGTTCGGAGGCAACCCAAGGAGCTCATCAAGAAATACATCAGAAAACTCCCTAACTATTTTGATATTACCCACAGAAGGACCCTCAGAATCAGATACACCAATATAGGCTAGAAACGCCTCACAACCCTTGCGAACCAGTTTTTTGCCCTTAATGCAGAGATCGCATTAGACAGAAAGTCCCTTCGCTCCCCAATCACAACCACCTCCTCATCATCTGTAGTCTTCAACACCATACGCTTAACAACACAATCTAAACTTCCACGGTGTTTTACCACCCAATCCATCCCCAGGATTAGGTCAAATTCACCAAACGGTAGCTCCATCAAATCCGCTGTAAATATAACTCCTTGAACTTCTAGGGGCACATCTCTGAACGACCTATCTACTCTTACTGACTGTCCCAGTAGACTTAACACAGTCATCTCATTAATAGTATTCTCACACATGATACCCAACGTGCCAGACACAATGCATGCAATGTATGAATGCGTAGACCCTATATCGATCAGAGCAGTGTAAGGTACATTATGAATTAAGAATGTACTGATTATAACATCTGAAGCGTCACCATCCTCTCGGCGATGAGTAGCATAGCTTGGTGCTAGCTGCCTCGCCTCAATGTTACCAGCACCTCTGCTTGGTGCTCCAAGACCTCGTCCCACACCATTTCCACCCCTGGCCAGCCTACGGCCTCTCGGTGGCTGCTGACCACCTCTCGCTGGTTGAACATAACCCTGACCTGCAGCTTGCATCTGAACATGCCTCTGAGGACAATTCTTGACTTGCTGCTCCATAGACCCACATCTGAAACATGCTCCAATCTTCTTCCAGCACTCACCCAGGTGATGTCTCCCACAATCAACACAAGGCAGTGGTCTTGCAACAGGAACCCAAGCTCGGATTGGCCCATCAAACCTGGCCTTCTTTTTAGGCCTTCTAGAAAAATGTGAGGGCTCTGAATCCCTCTTATATCTGCCCATATCCTTCTCATGGTTCTGGTACTCAGAGCGCTTCACGTCCCCGGTGATTTTCGCCTTTTCGACTAAGGTAGCAAAATCTCACTCCCTCTGATGAGCTATCAAGACTCGTAACTCATCTCGGAGGCCGTCCTCGAATCGCACACAACGTTCATATTCAGTCACCACTATCCCACGAGCATAATGACTCAGTCGCAGGAACTCTACCTCATATTCTACCATAGTTTTATTCCCTTAGGTCAAGCTCAAAAATTCCCTTCTTCCAGCATCCACATAACTTGCACCCATATACTTTCCTTGGAATGTCGCCTTGAAATAATCCCACATTAATCGGTCGACCTGAGTACCTTCTCTCACGGTAAGCCACCATTGATAGGCCTCGTCTCGCAGTAAAGACACTGCCCCTTTTAGTTTTTGTTCAGAAGTGCAGTCGAGGTCATCCATTATTCTCTCTATGGCTTCCAACCAGTATTCAGCCACATTAGGGGCTACTCCAGAAATACACTTGAATATTTTCGCTCCATTCGACCGAAGTCGTTCTGAAATTGACCCACGACCTACAGCACTAGTAATGGTCCCTGTGACCTTTTCCAGAATGCGGAGCATAGCTTGGGATAGTGCATCATCCCCAGCCGTTCGATCGTATGATCCCATCTCAGTCACCGGTGAAGTTGGTGCCTCCCTAGCCTCGACATTAGGCATGTGTCCTGATGCCGAAGACCCAGCCCTAACATTTCCTCGGCCTCTACCACGGCCTCGTGTACCCCTTCCGCGAGTACCTCTAGTGCTCATATCAAATAAAGTATTATCTATTTAAGAAGTTTTATGTAGCAGTTTGTAATTCCAGTAATTATTAAAAGATGTCTTATGAAAAGCAGTAATCAGAGTTTTGTTTTCGCAAATCAAGGTTTTCCTACAGTCTCAGTTTACTCTAACTAAAGAGTTTCAGTACAGTCCTACTATCTATAGTAGTCTCTCAGTGTATTTTAGTCCAAACAGTTTACAGTATAAAGAAAACTTACAAATTCAGCGCTAGAGACTCGGTGTGCCACGCTTGTAAACCTTCCAAAACACTTCAAAAACAGTTTTCCAGAAATTCCAAATATTTTCAAAACCCATTCCACAACTGAGTTTTGCAACTTGAATCTAATACCACTAAATGTAACACCCCAAAACCGGCCTAGACGTTATGGTCTAATCTGGCGTGTCACATTGACATGTCTTTTGAAAATTGGTCATGTTGGTAAAAATTTGTTTCTAAGTTTTAAAAACCCCTTTATTATTATTTAGCAAATCATTTAGTCAAAGCGTTTTCCTTATTATCTACTATTGTATAGTATAGTAGGTTGATTTAAAATCGCGGAAGCTTTTGAAAAATCTAATGTTTAAATTTCGTGTCTTTGAAAACAGTAATTATTTTAAAAATTCACCTTCTCCTAAACTAGCAGTTTAAAGTAAGTAAACAAAGCCCAATTAAAAATTTAAACAACCATAAATGGCCTTATTACATAAACAAAACCCAAAATAAACTTCAAAATTTAAGTAAAAGCAAGTGTAACACAGCTACAGTTATGTGGCCACCTCCGAGTCCCTCGCACCACCAAATTGCCTATGGCTGAGGATTGCTTGTACAGTACAAAGAAAAGGGTGAGTTTACGAAAACTCTGTGTGTAATCCCCTATCAATCAGTCAGTATACAACATGAGTAATAGTCTGGGCCTGAGCCCTATTCAGTAACAGTACAATATGGGTCTTAGCCCAATACAGTAACAGTGTGGGCCTTAGCCCAACACCATATCAGAACAGTGCAATAATGTAACCCATCCCAATCCACCCAACATACCACTCCGTACCACCAACACACCATGTGGGGATAAAATCGACCCACCTAGCCAACACACCAATATCGCAGCAAAGCTGCCAGTAACAGTATTATAGCAAAGCTGCCAGTAACAGAATATGTGGCACAGCCACCAGTACAGTATACTTCCTCCATAACAATATCCCAACCCCATGCAGTATGTTATGTCACAAATCATACATGTATGCAGAATGTCATACTCAGTAGCAGTCACCTACAAATCATGAACACATCAGTCAACCTACCTTTAGGGGTATAATGGTCATTTCCATCTATTAGGGGTAAAATAGTCATTTCACCCTTTAGAAAAATTTTGGTCATTTTACCTACTTTAGGGTCTCGGTGCAGATATCGACCTCTCAGGAGGTCCGTAATCGCCTCGAGCGACTTCGGTAACCTAAATGGTCAAAACAGTGTAAATGGGCCCAATGCCCATTACTCGGCCTAAATGGGCCCACACGCTCGTGCGGCGCATTCAGCCCAGATTTCACCACGGCTATGAGACCTACATAGCCCAGTCCAGTATATGCCACAAATCGTGGATTTTATCCGTGTGGGGCCCAAGAGCCCATTGCGCCCACACGGCCCATTACGGCCAAACGTGGCCCATTACGGCCTAAGCCCATGAGAATGCTCATGGAGGCCTCTACAGTCATACGCTCGTGATTCATGGGCTCGGTTTGACCACACAAGTGTTTGCACGCCCATGTGACCTCAAAGCCCAATCTTTTGACTTTTCGGCTTTTACCGTTCTACAGTCAAAACAGTATGAATACACACCTGTTTATGCAACCGCTCCAAGTTTTTCATGCAGCCAACCTTGACTGAGTAATATGCGATTTACTCCTCTTATATCGCTGACCAAAACAATCTAATGCTACTTGCAAGCTTACTTAACTAAACGATGAACGAAAAGGTTTTGATTGCTTCAGTCACTTGCACCCCTTCACTCCACTAAAATCCCTAGTACCCAACAAACCACCACATCGCAAGGAATAGACAAGAATCGTAACTAGAATACGTAAGAAGAAGCATTCAGCTTTCGGAAAAGATAACAGAGAATCAAAGGAGGGAACTTATGAGTACCTACCGATTTGTCAAAACTCTTGCAAGACCAAAACCACAACACCACAACAGAGTACGGAGACAGTCGGCCAAAACCCAAAAACAGAAGAACACCGAAAGAAAAATAGAGAAGGGCAAAAAGGATATACTATTCGATCAAGGTTTGGAAAAGTAGAGGAGAGAAAAGAAACAGCAAAGAGAAGGGGGAAGAGAATAGTGGATTCGGTAGAGGAAAAGAAAGAACAATGCAAAAAGAAAAAAGTGAGCAGAGACAAAATGAAAAAAGAACCTACCACATTCGGCCAAAGAGAGAAAAAAAAAACCAAATGAGGAGTATACCTCTCTTGGCCGAAATCTTGAGTGCCAGAGTCCCAATTCGGCACCAACTCCCTCCCGTCTCATCTTATTGATTTTCTCCTAAAATCCCTCCTCAAACCTCTCCATGACCAGTTTAAACTCCATTCAAATTCTATTGAAACTCTCCTTAACTATGTTTTAGTCCAACTCCACTACCTACACAACTCAAGCAGCAAAATAAACACTCCATTATGCAACCCAAGACTTGAACCTCAGACCCTACAGTTACACAACACGCCACCTTGCCACTAGATCACAAGTTCTTTTTGTGTCATAAAATAAGCACTATTATTTATAAGACCTTTATGCCAGTGTCCAGATTCATTTAAGAGCAAAACTAAAAATTCTTCAAAAGCCAAGATTTGAACCCAGGCTTCTCACACACCCCCATACACACCCAAATCACTTAGCCACTAAAGCAAACAAGCAATTTGTGCCATATCATGCAAAAATTAAAAACTTAAATTTTCGGGGCATTACACAAGCTCATACACAGTTTGGCATCAATTTATTAATGGCTATGTAATGATATGAAATTCCTATGATGGTTCTTTTTTCTTCTATTAAAGCTAATATGTTTCACTATTTTTTATATTTATGTTTGTTTAAATAATTGTTCGTCTCACACTAAGCTTTTCATAAGCTCGCCTACAATAGTGTTGAACTTTTTAGGTAAACCTTGAAATTAGGATCGGACTCGACATTCAGAGAATCACCTTGGTCCTCGAATTATTTTTTTATAAGTATTAATCAGTCTCTATTGGTTTCATTTTGTAAGGTTCAATGACTTCTGGTCTGCGGCTTGGTAACTTTTCTTTTGGGGATTTTTTTGCATGCATGGATTACTCAAGCATAATAACCAGATAATGCATGATATCAAGCTTAATTAAAATTTGATATTGTTCCCTAGTTTCCATTGCATTGCAAAGGATCTGTTTCTGAAAAACAAATCAATAAGGCAACTAAGTTTCCAAAACGACTTGAAAATTGGTTTTTCCATTGCATTAGTTTAACATCGAGTTTTTTTAAAAAAAGAGCGACAATTAAACATTTTTTTTTTAAAAACAACACTATCAACAATAAAATGAATCCTAAGTATACATGATCTAATGAATGGATGCTTTTAAGCTAACTCAAAGTATAACTACAGTTTTCGCTAAAATGAGTTAATTAAAGGTCTTCAAAAGTGATGTAAGTTAGTTTAGCCATTTCGGTGGCTAATGTAGCCTTCTCAAACAGAACCAATAAATCTTTTATGGGATGTAAATAGCTTTTTCAAAGTTTATGGCAATCCCTTTCAACAATGTCATATTTAGGATGGGAATATCAGTTCTTTTTTCAAAAGTGTAATGTATTTTGTCATTGCATCTAACACTTGTTGCTATATCAAAGTTTTTAAATTTATATAAAATTAATAATACTACTTGATTGCGAAGGTGTTTTTTAATTGTGGTTCTGAAATCGCCATGTATATTTTTATTTTTTAGCGTTAATTAAAGATATATTACAATTTTTTAAATAAATTTAAAAATTTTCACCTTCACTGTTCCTAGTAATTATTATTGAAACTAATATATTCAAATGATAAATTTCTCCACTCAAAATATTATAGCACAAATTAAGAATTCGATCAATTCAAATTATTGATTAACTAACTAAATTAAAGTCCACACATAGCAACAACTCAAGGTAAAACTTAGAGACCCACACATTTTAACTGTGCATTGTAGGTCTCAAACTTAGGTATTCAAGAACCAAAGCCTCCACTTTTGTCAACTAAGCCAAGGCCTTATTGCCTTTAATCTACTAAAGTTGATTTCATAAAATCATGATAAAAAAGCAGATGATGACATAGGTATAGGATTACATTTTACTAGTATGGTTCATGTCCCATGCTTTGAGTTGGTTTAGCTATTTTTGCCTAAATTATGGAGTTAAAATTTAAATGTTACAATATGCTCCAAATTTTGTACTATTTTAATATTTAAAATTTAGTCTTTATACTTTCATTTTCAAGAATTTAAAATTTTAAAACTTAGGTCAAATTGTTAATACCTTTAAAATTATTCTATTAAATTCGCTCCTCTAACATTCTATTTTTTTGAAATCCTTATTTGGTAGCCATCTAACAAAAAAAAAATGGCATTGTAATAATCCTAATTTGACAAAGAATTTTAACGGTATTAATAATTCTTAAATTCAACAATTAATCAAAATAAAGTGTGTAAGAAAGCCTCTTATTTTGACCAAAATTTATTTTTGGCTTTTCTTCTCCTAGTTAAATTGTGTTTTCTATTTTCCACTTAAGCTCTAATTAACCTAGAGTTTTTGTAGTCATATATATTACGAATTTCAACCTATCAATAGGCATTTATTTCTCTAGGTTTTACACAACAAAAAATTATATAGATTGAGAGACTTTTGTTCTTTGTTTCAAAAGGTTTTCCTTGTGGGGCTTCGGGGTTTTATTTTAGTTCTCTCCATCTTTGTTACTCTCCTTTATTATAGTGAAATGTCTTTTTTTTTCTTGTGGTTTTTTATCCTCTCTTGAGGAGTTTTTCCACGTAAAATTTGCGTGTCAGATCTTTTCGATTCTTATTTTATTCACTTTGTTTGTTGCTTAATCGCGTTTATCCCCTACAAACTAGTATCCGACCTAGTTTGATTTTTGCAATCAACCCGTTCAGAGATGACAGCGTCAAGGGTTGATATTGAGAAGTTTAGCGAAATTGCAAATTTTAGTTTGTGGCAAGTTTGGTTGACGACAATACTGGTTCATAACGGTCTAAAAAGGTTGTTACAGCACCTTGAATCTATGATCCATTCGCAAGTAAGATGAGAGCTTTTGGTCATTGACACCAACAAGAAATCATCACCTCTGTCCTCGGCTACACTAGCATCAACAACTTCAACTTTCTGCTTATCTTTCTCGTCATTTTCGACATCCTTTTTTATTTTATTTTGAAGTTTCGAACATTCTACCTTAACATGGTCCACCTTTTTATAATAGACACAATATTTGTCATGATTTCTTGATTTGGACCTTACTTTAGACCTATTTCGATCTGTCTTTCTGGTTCGTTGTCTACCTTTTACAACTAGAATTGAGACTTGCCCATCGATTTTTTGTTTTGGCCTAACTCATTGTCGAGTTTATCCTTGCTTAGAATATTCATATTCACACCCTCAATCGGGAGATGATCTCTCCCATAAATTTGAGTTTCCTTGAAAGTTTTATAAGAAGAGGGCAAAGAGCATAACAACAACATAGCTAGATCCTCGTCACTAATCTCTGCTTATATATTCTTTAATTCATTAAGAAGTGTAACAAAATCTCTAATATGAGTTCTAATAGACTCACCTTCATCCATTCTAAATGTGTAGAGATGTTATTTTACTACTAACATATTGGCCAAAAATTTTCTTATATATAAGACTTCTAGTTTCTTCCATAACACAGACATTGTTTTCTCCTTTAAAACCTCTTGTAACACATTATTTGTGAGGCATAATTGAATAGTGGATAGAGCCTTTTCATCGAACTCTTCCCATTCTGACTGATCATGACACATCTCAAAATTGGGCCTAGGAGTTTCGAGGGTAATTTAGGGATTTTGGCTCGGAATGAGTTTGGAAATTTAGAAGTATTGTAAAGCAAAAATATATTTGACTATGGATTTTTGTAAATTAAATCAATTTACGAAAATATAGGACTATTTTGTAAAATGGTTAATTTAAAAGTAGTTTTAAAGCAAATCAATTTATGTTTTTTTTTTTACACATTCCCCTTACATACATTTTAATATTATTTAATTATGTTACTTTGATTATTTTATTGTATTCTGAATAAGGTGTATTATTGTTATTATTATCATCATCATATCAATGCCTTTCATTTATTTAAGTTTTCTTTTTTATTATTGCCATTTTTGAAATATTTTTAACTTTTCATTAACTTAAGCCAATTTAATTAATTTTCCTATTTTATTACTATTAGTTTTAAATGGGGAACTTTAGGTCATTTTTCCATCGTACACTTGTTGATATGAAGTTAGTTAAGTAGGTGTTACATTTTAATGAAAACATAAGGTTTTTACATTGAATTTAGGTCAGTCTTTAAGATCTTATCTACCATTGACCCTAGAAAAAATATAAATAACATGTAAGATATTTTTTAGGGTTTTAAACTAATTTTAAATACTGTATAGGATTCCTCTATAAAATCTTAAGTTAATATGTAAATATTCTTTTGGGCTTTATTAAAGATTAAAACTAAATTTTTTGTAGGTGAATTCTAAATCATGTGTAGGTCTTTCTAAGTATTTATTTTAGAAACTTTTTAAGAAAGCTAATAAATGCTATTTAAGATATATTATGTTAGGATTTTGACGAATTTAAACCTTAGATCAAGAATTTTAAAGTAAGATAAATAACAAACTCGGCATAAGATATTTTCGTAAGATCTTGATAGGTTTAACATTATTGATTAAATTTTTTAAATAATAATAACAAAAGATCGAATAAATTGTAGATGGATTTTAATATTTCTCTTAATTCATTAGTAATTTCTAGTTTTTTTTTTTTTTAGAATTCTAAGATAGAATTTATTTTAGGAATTGGAGGTATTTTACTAGAATTTTTTAGGTATCTTTTAGGATTTCCATTAAAAGTAAAAAAATCTCTAATTTAAGTTTCAATCTAGATAAGTTTGGTGAACAGATCTTAATCAAGTTACAAGTAAACCGGAGACATTTTCTTTAGAGTTTTTATTTAAGATCTCCATAAGATTTTAGCCTAGATTAACACATTAATATGCTTAAATAAAAAAAAAAAAACCTAGCTCTTAAGACCCCATAGGACTATCCCCGGATAGGTGTTGTGGGGGGTGCTATAACCTTCACCACACGTAACCGTACTCCCGAACCCAAAATTTGGTGATGATCGAGTCTAGACTTTTACTATTTTTCGTAGTATTAATTATAAACTTTTAGACAATAGGTGGTTAACCAACCTAGCCCTAATTGGTTAGTGGCGACTCTACGTTAATTTAGGCCCTTTGTGTCTAGCTTTGGTTACTAGGCCCTCGTACTCTTATGTAGGCAACGTTACGACAGCTTGGCGACTCCACTAGGGACGTTAGTGAGTCAACTTAATTAGGTTTGAGAGCTAGGTTTTCTAGTATTTGTGCATATTAGATTTATTTATTAGTGCATAATTTATTTAATTGTCTAATGTCGTTTTAAATTATTGAATATGTGTTAAATATCAATTTATTTGTTCATTTCATTTACTTATCCTATTTTGATATGAATGCCAATGTGTTTGTTAATTCGTTTATCGATGAAATTGATTAATGTGTATGTCGGCTCTACCGTCATGGGGCAGCTATAATTGTCATTCATGTTGCATCTTGCTTTCGGTCTTACACCCAGGCCCATCCCATTTAGGAGGAATAGCCTTAAGCTTTTATATGGCAATATGTCACCGTATAAGTTTAAGGACTACTCCATGGTGAAGATGGACATAGATGTTCGTGTAGCAAATGCTACCCTGTATGCTATGGAAGTCTTACCACCCAAGGGCCAACCCTTTTTAAAGGGGAACACATCCCTATGGATTTCGTATTTAAGCCTTGGGTTCCATGTGCATTAGAGTCAGCCGTAAGCCAACATGTAATGACCATTTTAAAAGTAAAGCCTAGACATAAGAGTCGTACCTTACCTCTCGTAATAATACCCTATATGACCTCATGAGCATTTATTCGTATGTTTTGTGTTTGAATTTGTTTGCAATGCTTTATGATTTAATTTCAATTTTTTTTCATTTGACTTTTTTTTTTACTGACTTTGTTTTTCTTGTGTCTGTGTCTCTCCATGGCATAATTCATGCATCATTTAGATACCTGGGGCATAGTGTCGTATCTATATTTGACATGAACACACTTCGAGAATATTCAGTTGTTCATCATGGGGTAAAAAATATAGGGATAATAGGGAGAATGTCAGAGGATACTCAGAGTAGAGAAGGTGATTGCCATATAGCTAGTTTTGACTCGAGCCTGCCTCAGATAGTCCGTATGGATTGTAGGAGGAATTACGAATATGAGTTAAAAGGAATATGACAATCATGGGACGAGGCTAAGAAAATATGCTTTCAGGACGAGTATGGAGATGTAGCACAGCTTCTGTTCATTAAACTGAATGATGCCCTGTTGAAGGCCATGGTACATTTTTGGGATCCCACTTATAGGTGTTTTACATTCAATGAGGTGGATATGGTACCGACTATCAAGGAATATTCTACCCTTCTCCACTATGACTTTAGATATCTGCTCAAGATATATTGGAAGTGAAACGTCGATTTTTGGGGACCCTTAGCCAATCCAATGGGATTACCTATAGACACGATGAAAGCAATATTAAAAGATAAAAATGGTCCCTACATTTCTTGATCTGACAATAGGGATGTTATCGGAAAGGCCAGCGGTGATAGACATTTGGCACTATTTGCATTTGTTGTATATGGGTTTATTGTGTTCCCAAAAGCTTTGGGATATGTGAGTGTGGAGCTAGCTAATTTTCTGTCTCAGGTTGAAAAAAGGGTGAATCCTGCTCCAGTAGTCTTAGCTGAAACCATCATTTTACTCAATTTCATTAAAAGGAAAGGAGAAAAATGTTTTTCAGGATGCGCACAGTTGTTTTTTGTATAGATGAAAAGCCATTTTAGGTGCCTCTATAAGCGCTTTCGTCAGGTGTTTGTTCCTTCGACCAGGCCTATACAGGAATTTCTGGAAAGTGAGTGGCCTCTAAATCAATCGATGGAGGAATGGGTTCAGAACCTTAGTACATTGTACCAAGAAATAGAATGGAGAGCTCCATAAATGATTCAGAGCATTATACTCATCGGGTGCGGTGGTCATTTGTGAGTTCCTTTAATTGGCATATGGGGAGCCATCAATTATTCCTCATTGATGGTTTTAAGCCAATACGGGTATGATCAATGCATACCTACTACAGCTATTTTAAACAGGGTGGAAGCTTCAGTTTAGGACCCGAGATTTTGAAAGAAATTGGAAGAGATACGAATCAAGTGGAGTCAAACCTTGAGCTTGCAATCAGGAACCTTTTTCAACTATTCCCCCTCGAAAACGTATACCTAGTGGTGCCTAAAAAATGAAAAATCTCTATGTCAGTGCAATTCAAAGGAAAGAGGAAGGTCCCAGATGACATAGCCGAGCTAATAGAAAAGATACTCAATTTAGAGATGCGTTTGAGGGGAAGAGATGAAGAGTTCAGATGGCAACGAGAGCAGCATCAGTCATATGTAAAGGAAAAGGAGAAAGAAATCATGAGACAATAACAACAACACCGGTCAGACATGAAGGGAAGAAATGAAGAACTGAGAATACAGTTAGAACGACGTCCACGAGAAAGATATGACTTGTTTGCTCAAATTAAGAGGTTGGAGGTGGATCTGAGTCTGCGGGCTAATGAACTCCAGGAAGCGCGAGAACAAGAGTGAACCAGGAGGAGGGTGTCTATTGAGAAAACTGTTGAAATAAAGGTGTTGGAGGAGGAAATTTGTCGTCTGACTAAAGAATTAAAGACAAAAGAAGAGCAAAACAAAGAGGTCACGAAAGAATATAGGTAGCTCGCGGAGCGTTTTATCATTGTGGAACAAATGGTAGTAAGCCGACAAGAGGTGTTTGCAACAATGCACAGGGAAGGTCAAGTTTTCACTTAGCAAGTCGAAGACATATGTCAACAAAAAAGAATCTACCCCTTCTGGGACTAGGAATGAGCCTACAATGAAACTTTTGGAGGTGGCTCGGGCCTATTACCAAAAGTTCATCAAGCTCAGGAAGAGGAAGAAGAAGAACAGCGAGTAAGATTTGCCCTATGGTAATAGGATCGATTAGGATTTTCTTCAAGTATGAATGAAAAATGGAAAAATAAAACTTTGTAAGCTGAACAGTTTTTGAACCTTCCATGAAAGAAAGTGTTTATATTCGAGTATATTTACGACAATATACCCCAATTTCAATCATTCATTCATTCATTCATTCATTCATTCATTCATTCATTCATTCATTCATTCATTCATTCATTCATCCATTCATCCATTCATCCATTCATCCATTCATCCATTCATCCATTCATCCATTCATCCATTCATCCATTCATCCATTCACCCATTCATCCATTCATCCATTCATTCATTCATTCACTCATTTGTTTATTTAGAAATATTATTTAAAAAAATAAAAGAAGAACATTTTTTATGACAAATCCAAATAATTTTCTAACTTTGGAAATAAATGCTATTTGAAAAAGGACCAAGGATAGCTCACCGGTATAACACCCACCTTGGGCAACTAGCAGCTCATATCGTTACATGCTATCCTTGAATCATCCAAGATGTAATCATTTTTAAGAGTTTTTATATCAAAGTTTAATATCACTCAGTTAATTTAATTTCCTTCAAAAATCCATGTAAAATTGTTTTCTTTTTAATGAAATCAGATTTGGATCATGCCCCTAGTCACTTTTATTCATTCAATCATTTTCATTCATATACCAATATACATACTCATAATTATTCCTGAAAAATACCTCATGAATTGATAAACAATCCAAATGACATCTTTGAATCAAATTCTCATAATTATGTTCACTATAATGGTCATGGGATGGAAGCGGATGAAGTTTTACAAGAGGAGTCTTTTAGGCTAGTTGAACAAGAAAAGAAGCTTATAGAACCCCACTTGGAGGGAACAGATTTAATCAATCTGGGTGATGATGAGGTAAGAAAGGAAATTAGGATTGGAACCACTCTCATGCCAGAGCAAAGTAAATTGTTGAAGGATCTACTTATTGAGTTCTCAGATGTGTTTGCATGGTCATACCAAGATATGTCGGGGTTGGACACCAATATCGTGGAACATATGTAACACCCCTAACTCGTATCCGTCGCCGGATTAGGGTTACAGGCATTACCAGTCATGTCATGTCTTTCAATCAATCACTCAAGTCACAAATAAACTTACTTATATTAAAATACAATTAAATTTTAAACGATCATATACGCATGTAAATGAGTAGAACATTCGATTTCTAAAAGCATACTTACCATACTAAACTTAAATCATATACGGCATAGTAATCAAAGAACATAGATCGAACATGCACTGAACTTTTATTCACACCACATAACATTGTAATTAACATAAGCTCCCAATTACTATATCTTTAATCATTTACTACGTACTCCATTAACTATTCTAACAAATTACTATTCCAACAACACCTGTAAAATAAAATTTAAAACATACCTCATTTCATTGACCAACTATTATAAATTTGTTCACAGATATACCATAGATGAGTCATTGCAACGATTGACAAAATGGTTCTATTCATTGAGTAATTTGAATCACCGTAACTGAAAGTACATTTGTTCATAAATAGTTTTTAACTATGTAATAATCATAGCATTTAATAACATATATGAGATCACATGTATATCGCTCATACCAAATTCAAATAGATCCAACACGCAATAGTACAAATGCACACTTTAATTTTTTTTTGCTTGCGCATAATAGAACCACAATTACTTATACAACTTATTCATTATTAGTGCATTCATCAACCTTACCTAAATTCGCAAATCATTTAAGCATATAATTGTGCATACATTTTCCTTACAAATGAATCTAGACGACTAACACAAATTCAAATATATTCATATACCTTATACCCTATTACTAAGTGAGTTTATAACCATACTCCAAGCCAAATCATACCAAGCATCAAAATTATCAAATACGAGATAATTATAAGCCATTCGCATCATTCCCCAATCAAGCCATAAACCCCAAAGCTTTATACACATATGCCATATAATATAGTTACGAAAAGAGCTTATAACATGACTGATTTTATACATATATTAAACTAGCATCATATTCTAGCCAATTTCGCATGGCTATATTATATATAAACAAAACATCATTCACACATTTAGCTAGCCTATACATGCCTTTAATTCTAAATAACTAGCTCAAAATCTATAAAACAGAACAGTGTAAACACACAAAGCAAGCACACTGGCTTAGTAAGTCTCAAGCAACTACAAGTTAATATCCAAACATTTAACCTTTAATCAAACAATTCATGGAAACGAATATAAACATTATATATAAAAAAATATGACATGGCCAAATACCATCAATAACCTTAGCTTGAGGATTTACACTTGTCTTCCATGAACATATACATCAATAACTTACATAGTTATCATAAGTGTCCTGTACTCCAAATCAAATAAACATATCATGCATATTAATCACATTTTCTTTTTTTGTACACATTTACAACCACATTCAAATTCATTTATCCATTAGAAATATCACATATAACCGATTCATCAAAGAAATATAGATATGAAATTCATACCCTGCAGTGATTAACTCAATAGCACATTATGAAATCCTTATTGAAGCTTCAACTCCATCTCATCATGCAAAACTCATTTGATGTCATACTTACTTGATCCATTCCTTAGTAATATAATAGGATATTACTTACCTGAACTATTCGCATATTACATTAAATACTTCTTACCTTGTTGGATTCATGACTTCTCGATTTATCACATATCACCGGCATTTAGCCTGCTAGGCATTTAAGCCTGAAATATACACCGGCATTAAGCCTGCTAGAAGATAAGCCCGAAATATACACCGGCATTAAGCCTGCTAGGCGATAAGCCCGAAATATACACCGGCATTAAGCCTGCTAGGCTCGAAGCCTGAACAACAACATAATAACCATTTCATATGCACTTGTTATTTCCAAAAGCACATATAGCACAAGTATTTCATAATTCAAATATCAACTTAAGTAACCTAATCACATTACATCAATTAGATTCAATCTAATATTGCACCATTCACATTCGGCAATATCATAAATATATTCTCAAAATTTCCAAATTTCATTAGTTATTATGCTTCGTAACTAATTTTCAATATACAATTGCTTAAAGACTTACCTCGACTATCGACGGACAGCGTAGACCGGCTACTCGATAACTTTCGCCTTTCCCCGATCCAAATCCGTTTTTCTTTGTTCTTGATCTAAACACATTAAAATTTAGCTCATTCAAGCACATTTCATCTCAATTTAGTCCCAAAACACATAAATGGGCAAATTACCATTTTACCCCTAATGTTTCACATTTTTACAATTTAGTCCTATTTGCACAAAACACAAAATACACAAAATTTCATAATAGTACCTTAGGACCGAATGTTCATAAGGACCATACAAGTCATTTTCTTTCATTTATTTTGCATTTTAGCCCCCTCAAAAATTCATTTTTGCAATTTAGCCCAAAATACTTAAATTCACTATAATTCCCAATACAAAACATACTAATCTTTAACATATCTTTAATTTAAAATCATCAAACATCAAAAACTACATGAACATATCAATGGCCAAATATCACATACACACTAATCTCAAAAATTTTAGTATGGGTCGGATAATATACGAAGCAACAATCACAAAAACATAGACATTATCAAAAACCGAGCTAAAATTCATACCTAATTGAGCTTGATGATGGCCAAATGTTTTAAGCCTTTAAACCCCTTTTTCTTAGCTAACTCACGACAATGGAAGAAGAAAAACAACTAAAATGGCTTTTAATTTCATATAATATAACATATAATAACATTTTTAATGTTTTACCATTTTAACCTTTAATTAATAATAAAAACAACTTATAATATAAGGTTACACTTGACCTTTGCCACCCACTAACTCATAAAATGGGTTAATTACTCTTTTAATACTCCATATTAAAAGAACATCATCATTCTAGCACTTTACACTATAGTTTATAACAATTACACTTTACGCGATTAAGTCCTTTTATTTAATTAAGCACACAAACGAACGATTAAATTTTTCTACGAAACTTTCACACACATTAATTCACATATAATAAGCACAAAATATAATATTTAAAAATATTTCAGACTCGGATACGTGGTCCCGAAACCACCGTTCCGATTAGGGTCAAATTCGGACTGTTACAACTCTCTCCCCCTTAGGGATTTTCGTCCCCGAAAATCTTACCGTTAAACAAAGTCGGATATTGTTGCCTCATTGAATCCTCAGGCTCCCACGTAGCCTCTTCAACTCCGTGCCTATTCCATAGTACTTTCACTAATGGAATACTCTTGTTTCTCAACTTTTTAATTTCCCGAGCTAAAATACGGATCAGTTCTTCCTCATATGTCATATCAAATCGGATTTCAATCTCAGACAGAGCGATCACATGTGACGGATCTGATCTATATCTACGAAGCATCGAAACGTGAAACACGCTGTGTATCTTTTCTAATTTCGAGGGCAACTTCAATCTCTAAGAAACAGGCCCAATACGTTCGATGATCTCGTACGGTCTGATGAACCTCAGACTTAGTTTGCCTTTCCGACCAAATCGGAGTACCTTCTTCCACGAAGAAACTTTCAAGAATACCTGATCTTCGATCTGAAACTCAATGTCTTTGCGCTTCGAATCAGCATAGGACTTTTGACGATCCGAGGCAGCTTTCAAACTATCTCTGATTATAGCCACTTTTTGTTCCGCCTGTTTAATCAAATCAACCCCGTGTATCTTATTTTCGCTGAGTTCGGTCCAGTACAACGGTGTACGACACTTGCGGCCATATAGAGCTTCATAAGGTGCCATTTTGATACTCAATTGAAAATTGTTATTATAAGCAAATTCAATCAAAGGTAAGTATCTTTCCAGTGCCATTTTGATACTCGATTGAAAACTGTTATTATAAGCAAATTCAATCAAAGGTAAGTATCTTTCCCACGTACCTTCAAACTCAAGAACGCAACATCTTAACATGTCCTCAAGTATCTGTATGGTTCGTTCAGACTGGCCGTCTGTCTGCGGGTGAAAGGCCGTACTAAAGTGGAGTTTAGTACCCAAAGCATCTTACATGTAACACCCCAAACCCGGTCAAAACACTACGACTGAATCTGTATGTCATAGGGTCAAACATTTTTGGAAGACAAGTCTGTTGAGTCAATTTGCAAAGAAACACTTAATCTTATGAAAACCAAAGTTGCGTTAAGTAGTTTATTAAAATCATCTCAAAGTTTGTTTTAAAGAGAATCAAGTTGACTTATCATTGTTACAAGTTCACTTATTTACCCGATGGTAAAGTTTAGGAAAAATCTTGAAATTTATTAAGGTTGTGGCCCACCTAACACAAATGTAGCCACGTATATAAGTTCCACCTAGTCTAGTTCACTTTATACTACACTATCATACAATTTATTCAATTGGGCCCACGGGCCCAATGGCCCACTTCGGCCCATCGCGGCCCTAAGCAGCCTCAACCCACAAGAATACTACTGATGGCCTCAACTATCGCGTCGAAGCCCCACACGTGCGCTCGCACGCTCGTGTGGCTACTATTGCCGTGACCGGTACTTCGGTATTTGCCGCTCTACGACTAGGGTAGAGAGAGTTACACACCTGATAGGAATCTGAAGCTGCTAAACCGCGCTCCGAGCACTCCTTTGCCCAACGCCAACCAGGTATGTTCACTCTCCTCCTAGAATGCTCTTTATATAGCTAGCTCTTCACCCTTCTTCTTTGTATCTTTCCGATGTGGGATCCCTTCGTCAGTAGAGTTTAAATTCAACTGAAACTCTTACCGTCCAATCCGCAAAATAAATACTCCCTTGTTTCTCATGAGATTCGAACCCAGGCTCCCTTGCAACATAATCCATGCCGCTAACCACTTGGCCACAAGCTCCTCTTTTGTCTTAAACCGTGCGCAACTAAATTTAAACCTATAGCCAAATTCTAAGGTCCAAGTAAAAAGAAAACCAAAATGCAAAAGCCAAGACTTGAACCTTGGACCTCCTTCCTTCCCTGTGGCGTCACCCCCTTGCTTCCTAAGTGGCGTCACTTTGCCACTACACCACACACTCCACTTGTGTCATTTTCCTCCACATTTTATTCTTAAGGCCAACCTGCCAACTTCCAGGGTTTTTTTTCACCTTAAACCAAAATTTCCCCAAAGCCAAAGTTCGATCTCGGGACTTCGTAGAAGCCCTCTAAGCTTCCAAAATCACTTATCTAATAAGTCCAACTTGTATTTAAGCCGATCTCTTGTTCTCCAAAAATTTAAATGCTACTATGCTCAAGGCCCATTAGGCCCAATTCTTCTAGGCCCAATTTCAGGATGTTACAAATCTACCATCCTTAAAGAAATTTCGTCCTCGAAATTTCCAACTAACTAACAGTCGTACATCCTAACTTACAACACTACGCCCACGCTGCGCACTCTGATTCTAATAACACTAATATACTTTTACCTAGAATTTAGAACTCCTACACATACTCAAAAACACCTAGCCATTAAAACAGACGAATATTTCATACGCAACCACCTCTATATCTGAACATCACATCCAAACCAAACACACAGAATAGATACCAGAAATACAGCATATAACAAAGCAAAGTATCAGGAAACTTACAGTGCGAATTGGTGCCGGAGACTCGGGTGCCATACTTCCAGAAAACAGATATATATTTTTCTAAACCATTTTCCAAACCATCCTTTGAACACATTTTTGAACCCAAACCCACAGTCGAGTTTTTGGAACCTAGGCTCTGATACCATAATTGTAACACCCCAAACCCGGTCAAAACGCTATGATCGAATCTGTTATGTCACAGGGTAAAACGTTTTTGGAAGACAAGTCTGTTGAGTCAATTTGCAAAGAAACACTTAATCTTATGAAAACCAAAGTTGCGTTAAGTAGTTTATTAAAATCATATCAAAGTTTGTTTTAAAGATAATCAAGTTGACTTATCGTTGTTACAAGTTCACTTATTTACCCGATGGTAAAGTTTAGGAAAAATCTTGAAATTTATTAAGGTTGTGAAAACATTCATTTTATAATTTCTTTACTTGTTAGTCATGCTTTAATGTTTAACACAAATTCAAATAAATAATTAAACCCAAAGCAAAATATAGATGGCCTTATTACACAACCAAAACCCCAAAATTTAAAACAAAGTAAAACCGAAATTTAAC
Organism: Gossypium australe; assembly: GCA_005393395.2. Lineage (NCBI taxonomy): Eukaryota > Viridiplantae > Streptophyta > Magnoliopsida > Malvales > Malvaceae > Gossypium > Gossypium australe. The sequence goes on from CM016617.1 coordinate 33,250,448, forward strand.
CGTTTAAAATGAAGCCAACTATTGAGCATGGCCACCTCGAGTCCATCCCGGCTCCATATCTGCGATCTAGGAATTATCTGCAAAATGTAAAGGAAAGGGGTGAGTCACCGAGACTCAGTGTGCAGTTCCCCATCCCGGAGATAACAAGCCCTTACACAGTTCATAAACAAGTATGTATGACATGCAACCTAAAAACCTAACCATCCGAAACTCCTGATTCTACCCCGTGTGGTACCAAACCACTGGTGGTGCCAAACCACTGGTGACCCAAAGTCACAAATAAACATATGTGGTACCAAACCACTGGTGGTGCCAAACCACTGGTCACCCAAAGTCACAGATAATCATATGTGAGGCCAACCCACTGTGGTGCCAAACCACTGGTGACAATCCCTTTTAATATAATATATGGGGCCAACCCACTGTGGTGCCAGACCACTGGGACGAGTCACGAAGATAACATATGTGGTACGAAACCACTGGTGACCCAAAGTCACAAATAATCATATGTGGTACCAAACCACTGGTGGTGCCAAACCACTGGTGACCCAAAGTCACAAATAATCCCCCTCCTCTCATCATACCCATGCAATATGACATAATAATTCGTGTATGCAGCATGTCATGTATGCTAACATATATCAAATAAAAGTATAACATGAATTACCATCATAATCAGATAGACATAAACAACATAATCACGCTAATCAACCTCTAAGGGTATAACCGTAATTTTACCTACCAAGGGCATTTCGTAATTTACCCACCAAGGGTATTTTTGTAATTTACCTTTTAGGGGTATTTTGGTACTTTACCCTTCCAAGGGTATATCAGTACTTTTGCACCTGCAATGGCCTTTCCGAAGGCCTAATGTCACCCCGAGTGACTCAGCTACCATTTCCGGTTGTACCAGACTATTGGGCCTAAAACCCAATTTTGGCCCATTCAGGCCCACACGCTCGTGTGGCCCACCTAACACAAATCTAGCCACGTATATAAGTTCCACCTAGCCTAGTTCACTTTATACTACACTATCATACAATTTATTCAATTGGGCCCATGGGCCCATTGGCCCACTTCGGCCCATCGCGGCCCTAAGCAGCCTCAACCCACAAGAATACTACTGATGGCCTCAACTATCGCGTCGAAGCCCCACACGTGCGCTTGCACACTCGTGTGGCTACTATTGCCGTGACCGGCACTTCGGCATTTACTGCTCTATGACTAGGGTAGAGAGAGTTACACACCTGATAGGAATCTGAAGCTGCTAAACCGCGCTCCGAGCACTCCTTTGCCCAACGCCAACCAGGTATGTTCACTCTCCTCCTGGAATGCTCTTTATATAGCTAGCTCTTCACCCTTCTTCTTTGTATCTTTCCGATGTGGGATCCCTTCGTCAATAGAGTTTAAATTCAACTAAAACTCTTGCCGTCCAATCCGCAAAATAAATAGGCCGTTGTTTCTCATGAGATTCGAACCCAGGCTCCCTTGCAACATAATCCACGCCACTAACCACTTGGCCACAAGCTCCTCTTTTGTCTTAAACTGTGTGCAACTAAATTTAAACCTATAGCCAAATTCTAAGGTCCAAGTAAAAAGAAAACCAAAATGCAAAAGCCAAGACTTGAACCTTGGACCTCCTTCCTTCCTTGTGGCATCACCCCCTTGCTCCCTAAGTGGCGTCACTTTCCCACTACACCACACACTCCACTTGTGTTATTTTCCTCCACATTTTATTCTTAAGGCCTACCTGCCAACTTCCAGGGTTTTTTTCACCTTAAACCAAAATTTCCCCAAAGCCAAAGTTCGATCCCGGGACTTCATAGAAGCCCTCTAAGCTTACAAAATCACTTATCTAATAAGTCCAACTTGTATTTAAGTCGATCTCTTGTTCTCCAAAAATTTAAATGCTACTACGCTCAAGGCCCATTAGGCCCAATTCTTCTAGGCCCAATTTCAGGATGTTACATTGCAACTTCTTCCAAAACCGTGATGTGAACCTCGGGTCTCTGTCTGAAACAATAGAACTTGGCATACCATGTAACCTCACAATCTGTGACACATACAATTCAACAAGTTTATCTAATGAATAATCTGAACGAACTGGCACAAAGTGAGCTGATTTGGTCAGTCTATCTACTATAACCCAGACTGTGTCTTTCTTGCTCGGTGTCATAGGTAAACCGATACAAAATCCATAATGATTCTATCCCATTTCCATTCAGGTGTCATGATTGGCTGAAGTAACCCAGAAGGCACTTGATGCTCGGCTTTTACTTGCTGACAAATTAAACACTTCGAAACAAATTCAGATATATCCCGTTTCATGCCAGGCCACCAATAGAACTGTTTCAAATCATTATACATCTTCATGCTACTTGGATGTACAGACAATCGGCTATTATGAGCCTCGTTCAAAATCATTTGAATCAAATCCCCATTCCTCGGAACACATATTCAGCTTTTGAAGTTCAAGCAATCATTTTCATCAATTCGAAACTCTGACACTGCATTACTTTCACACTGAACTCGTTTAGCAATCATATCTATGTCAATTTTCTGTGCCTCACAAATTTGCTGAATAAACAACGGTCTTGCCTTCAACTCGGCTATGATCAAACCATCACCAGTCATAACCATGTGTGCATCAACGCACGAAGAGCAAACAATGATTTCTGACTTAAGTCATCCGCAACAACATTAGCTTTCCCCGGATGGTAGTCAATCACTAATTCATAGTCTTTCAACAGCTCTAACCATCTGCGTTATCTCAAGTTCAAATCTTTCTGAGTCATCAAGTACTTCAAACTTTTGTGATCTGAATAAACATGACATTTCTCACTGAATAAGTAATGACGCTAAATTTTCAATGCGAACACAATGGCTGCTAATTCTAGATCATGAGTCGGATAATTTCTTTCATGAGGCTTCAATTGTCTCGAAGCGTAAGCTATGACTTTGCCCTCCTGCATCAAAACGCAACCCAAACCGTTCAAAGAAGCATCACTATAAACAATAAATTCTTTACCCGATCCAGGCTGAGCTAACACTGGAGCTTCGGTCAATAGGGCTTTCAACTGATCAAAACTTTTCTGACACTTTTCTGACCACTCGAACTTGATATCTGTCTGTAGCAGCTTTGTCAAAGGTGCTATCAAGGAAAAACCTTTGATGAATCGTCTGTAGTATCCCGCAAGTCCCAGAAAGCTTCAAATTTCGAAAACATTCATTGGTGGCTTCCAATCAAGTATAGCCGATATTTTGTTCTGATCAACCCGAATACTTGATGCTGAAACGACGTGACCCAAAAAGCTGACTTCCTTCATCCAAAATTCACACTTATTAAACTTTGCATACAACTGTTGATCTCGCAAAGTTTGTAGCGCCAATCTCAAATGCTCGGCATGTTCAGTTTCATTTCTGGAGTAGATCAGGATATCGTCTATAAACACTACCACAAATCGATCCAAATACTGTCTGAAAACCCGATTCATCAAATCCATAAAGACAGCAGGTGCTTTAGTAAGTCCAAAAGGCATGACTAAGAACTCAAAATGTCCGTACCTCGTTCGAAAAACAATCTTTGGCACATCGAAATCTCTTACTCGCAACTGATAATAACCCGATCTCAAATCTATCTTCGAAAACACTGAAGCCCCTTTTAACTGATCAAACAAGTCATCAATCTGAGGTAACGGGTATTTATTCTTTATAGTCACCTTATTCAACTGCCGATAATCAATACACATTCGCATAGTTCCATCTTTCTTTTTCACAAATAGAACTGGTGCACCCCAAGGAGAGAAGCTCGGTCGTGCAAAGCCCCTATCTGTCAACTTTTACAACTGTGCTTTCAACTCTTTTAACTCAGTAGATGCCATCCGATACGGAGCTATCAAAACCGGAGTTGTTCCTGGTACTAATTCGATGACAAACTCAATCTCTTGTACTGGCGGTAAACCCGGTAATTCTTCGGGAAACACATCTAGGTATTCACACACAACTGGTACGGATTCAATCTGCTTTTCAGACACTTTATTATCCAACACATAAGCCAAGTAAGCTTCACATCCTTTTCTCACATACTTTCGGGCTAACATCGATGATATTACGGTAGGCAACCCGCTCAGATCATTAGATTCAACCTGTATGATTTCTCCGTTCTGACATCTCAAATCAATAATCTTTCTTTTGCAATTTACCACAGTATCATGCAAAGTTAACCAGTCCATTCCCAAAATTATGTCGAACTCGTCAAAAGGCAACAACATTAATTCAGCTGGAAAGCAGGAATCCTGAATCATCAACGGGCAACCTTTACACTATTTATCAACGAAAACACATCTACCCAAAGGGTTGGACACACGGATCACAAACTCAGTAGACTCAATAGGCAAAGTCTTACTGAATACTAGAGTTTCACACACATATGAATGAGTCGAACCAGGATCAATCAATGCAATCACAGTAGTATCATAAAGTGTGAAAGTATCGGTAATGACATCTGGGGAAGAAGCATCCTCTCTGGCTCGTATAGCATAAGCTCTAGCTGGTGCTCGAGCCTCTGATCGAACTGCAGTGTCCTTCGTCCCTATCTGACTGCCACCTACATTGCTTGAATGTCTGGGTGGTCTACCTCGTGCTGACGTTTTGCTTGGTTTAATGTTCTGAATCGTGTTTTGGTCGGCTAGCATCGGACACTCTCGAATAAAATGATCTGATGATCCACATTTCAAGCAGGACCGATCACGGAATCTACAACTCCCAGAATGCCATTTTCCACAATGCTTGCACTCAGTCCAGTTCTGCTGAACATTACCAACACTAGCCATCGAAATGGCTCGGGAACTCACTGGAGGTCGATCTCGTCTAGACAGGTCTGAAGTAGCTTTATGTCGACTAAAGTCATCTCTAAACTTTCTAGATACAGATTGGAAAGCCTTACTCGATGATCTCTTACGAGTGTCTCTAGCTTCCATTTCAACCTTTCTTTTCTCTTTCCCAAGCTCTTCAGCTTTGCAAGCTCGTTCGACAAGTACCACGAACTCTTTGATTTCAAGAATGCCCATAAGCAACTTTATGTCTTCCTTCAGACCGTCTTCAAACCTTTTGCACATAATGGCTTCAGTTGATACACACTCTCGGGCATATCGGCTTAATCTGACAAATTTTCTCTCATATTCAGTCACAGTCATGCGGCCCTGTTTTAACTCCAGAAATTCTTTCCTTTTCTGATCGATGAACCTCTGGCTAACATATTTCTTACGAAACTCGATTTGGAAGAAATCCCACGTCACTTTTTCTTTCGGAACCACTGATACCAGTGTGTTCCACCAATGATATGCAGTGTCTCGTAGTAAAGATATAGCACACTTCAGGCATTCATCTGGAGTACAGGATAGCTCATCAAGTACCCAAATAGTGTTATCAAGCCACATCTCAGCTCACTATGCGTCGTCATCATCATTAGCTTTGAATTCTTCGGCCCCAAATTTCCTAATTTTATCAATAGGAGGCCTACTAGATCTCATCGGATCTATCATTGGAGGTACTGAAGGTACTGAAGTTGGATAATTCAGGGGTGGAGGTTGTTGTACAGCCGGGTTATTCTGAACAAATTGGGTAAACCATTCATTCATCATCTAGTAGAAGGCTTCCTTAGCCTCCCCCTCATGGCTACCCGAGACAGGTCGAGAGTCTACTGGCGCTGACCCACATGCGCGATCAGGCGCTACACTCTCTACATCATCTGCTACGGCTCTGTCAGGATCGGAATCCATTTACTATATAAAACACAGTTTGGAATGTCAGAAGTCACCACACTATCATATATACAATAAAGGCATGTATAGCTAGACTCACACGTGTTACGATAGTCCTAGAATCGACTAAACCGTAAGCTCTGATACCAAACAGATGTAACACCCCTAACCCGTATCCGTCGCCGGATTAAGGTTACAAGCATTACCAGTCATGTCATGTCTTTCAATCAATCACTCAAGTCATAAATAAACTTACTTATATTAAAATACAATTAAATTTTAGACGATCACATATGCATGTAAATGAGTAGAACATTCAATTTCTAAAAGCATACTTACCGTACTAAACTTAAATCATATACGGCATAGTAATCAAAGAACATAGATCGAACATGCACTGAACTTTTATTCACACCACATAACATTGTAATTAACATAAGCTCCCAATTACTGTATCTTTAATCATTTACTACGTACTCCATTAACTATTCTAACAAATTACTATTCCAACAACACCTGTAAAATAAAATTTAAAACATACCTCATTTCATTGACCAACTATTATAAATTTGTTCACAGATATACCATAGATGAGTCATTGCAAGGATTGACAAAATGGTTCTATTCATTGAGTAATTTGAATCACCTTAATACATTTGTTCATAAATAGTTTTTAACTATGTAATAATCATAGCATTTAATTAACATATATGCGATCACACGTATATTGCTCATACCAAATTCAAATAGATCCAACACGCAATAGTACAAATGCACATTTTAATTTTTTTTTTGCTTGCGCATAATAGAACCACAATTACTTATACAACTTATTCATTATTAGTGCATTCATCAACCTTACCTAAATTCGCAAATCATTTAAGCATATAATCGTGCATACATTTTCCTTACAAATGAATCTAGACGACTAACACAAATTCAAATATATTCATATACCTTATACCCTATTACTAAGTGAGTTTATAACCGTACTCCAAGCCAAATCATACCAAGCATCAAAATTATCAAATACGTGCTAATTATAAGCCATTCGCATCATTCCCCAGTCAAGCCATAAACCCCAAAGCTTTATACACATATTCCATATAATATAGTTACCAAAAGAGCTTATAACATGACCGATTTTGTACATATATTAAACTAGCATCATATTCAAGCCAATTTCGCATGGCTATATTATATATAAACAAAACATCATTCACACATTTAGCTAGCCTATACATGCCTTTGATTCTAAATAACTAGCTTGAAAATACCAAAAAGGGTGATAGTGTGGTTGACTTCTTCAATGATCCGCCGAGCCCGTAGCTTGAGTCAAAATCTATAAAACAGAACAGTGTAAACACACAAAGTAAGCACATTGGCTTAGTAAGTCTCAAGCAACTACAAATTAATATCCAAACATTTAACCTTTAATAAAACAATTCATGGAGATGAATATAAACATTATATATAAAAAAAAATATGACATGGCCGAATACCATCAATAACCTTAGCTTGAGGATTTACACTTGTATTCCATGAACATATACATCAATAACTTACATAGTTATCATAAGTGTCCTGTACTCCAAATCGAATAAACATATCATACATATTAATCACATTTTCTTCTTTTGTACACATTTACAACCACATTCAAATTCATTTATCCATTAGAAATATCACATATAACCGATTCATCAAAGAAATATAGATGTAAAATCCATACCCTGTAGTGATTAACTCAATAGCACATTATGAAATCCTTATTGAAGCTTCAACTCAATCTCATCATGCAAAACTCATTCGATGTCATACTTACTTGATCCATTCCTTAGTAATATAATAGGATATTACTTACCTGAACTATTCGCATATTACATTAAATACTTCTTACCTTGTTGGATTCATGACTTCTCGATTTATCACATATCACCGGCATTTAGCCTGCTAGGCATTTAAGCCCCGAATATACACCGGCATTAAGCCTGCTAGGCGATAAGCCCGAAATATACACCGGCATTAAGCCTGCTAGGCGATAAGCCTGAAATATACACCAGCATTAAGCCTGCTAAGCTCGAAGCCTGAACAACAACATAATAACCATTGCATATGGACTTTTTATTTCCAAAAGCACATATAGCACAAGTATTTCATAATTCAAATATCAACTTAAGTAACCAAATCACATTACATCAATTAGATTCAATCTAATATTGTACCATTCACATTCGGCAATATCATAAATATATTCTCAAAATTTCCAAATTTCATTAGTTATTGTGCTTCATAACTAATTTTCAATATACAATTGCTTAAAGACTTACCTCGACTATCGACGGACAGCGCAGACCGGCTACTCGATAACTTTCGCCTTTCCCCGATCCAAATCTGTTTTTCTTTGTTCTTGATCTAAACACATTAAAATTTATCTCATTCAAGCACATTTCATCTCAATTTAGTCCCAAAACACATAAATGGGAAAATTACCATTTTACCCCTAATGTTTCACATTTTTACAATTTAGTCCTATTTGCACAAAACACAAAATACACAAAATTTCATAATAGTACCTTAGGGCCGAATGTTCATAAGGACCATACAAGTCCTTTTCTTTCATTTATTTTGCATTTTAGCTCCCTCAAAAATTCATTTTTGCAATTTAGCCCAAAATACTTAAATTCACTATAATTCCCAATACAAAACATACTAATCTTTAACATATCTTTAACTTAAAATCATCAAACATCAAAAACTACATGAACATATCAATGGCCAAATATCACACACACACTAATCTCAAAAATTTTAGCATGGGTCGGATAATATACGAAGCAACAATCACAAAAACGTAGAAATTATTAAAAACCGAGCTAAAATTCATACCTAATTGAGCTTGATGATGGCCGAATGTTTTAAGCCTTTAAACCCCTTTTTCTTAGCTAACTCACGGTAATGGAAGAAGAAGAACAACTAAAATGGCTTTTAATTTCATATAATATAACATATAATAACATTTTTAATGTTTTACCATTTTAACCTTTAATTAATAATAAAAACAACTTATAATATAAGGTTACACTTGACCTTTGCCACCCACTAACTCATAAAATAGGTTAATTACTCTTTTAATACTCCATATTAAAAGAACATCATCATTCTAGCACTTTACACTATAGTTTATAACAATTATACTTTACGCGATTAAGTCCTTTTATTTAATTAAGCACACAAACGATTAAATTTTTCTACGAAACTTTCACACACATTAACTCACATATAATAAGCACAAAATATAATATTTAAAAATATTTCAGACTCGGATTCGTGGTCCCTAAACCACCGTTCCGATTAGGGTCAAATTCGGATTGTTACAACTCTCTCCCCCTTTGAAATCAAATTGCAAGCTTGTATACCAAAGGTTGAGAAGGATGAAACCTGATACACTGTTGAAGATTAAAGAAGAGGTCAAGAAATAATTCGATGCGGGATTTATGGAGGTAAATAAATACCCAAAGTGGGAGGAAAATATTGTACCAGTGCCTAAAAAGGATAGCAAAGTTAGAATGTGCATTGATTATAGAGATTTGAACTGAGCCAGCCCCAAGGACAATTTTTCGTTACCTTATATAGACACACTGGTGGATAAAACTGCTAAACATTGTGTTTTCTCTTTCATGGATGGATTCTCAGGGTATAATCAAATCAAAATGGTGAGGAAGGACATGGAAAAGACCACATTCATCATGACCTAGGGAACTTTTTGTTACAAGGTCATGCCGTTTGGTTTAAAAAATGTTGAGACTTGTAATAGCCCGGTTTTAGCTAATTTCGAACAGTGGTTTTGGAACCACAATTCTGATGTTGAAAAATTATTTTAATATTATTTTTGGTGTTTACAGCATGATAGCATGTATGTGTGAAAATTTCGTGAGCTAATTTTATCCTTTAATTGCTCAATTTGAGAAAAAAGGACTAAATCGCGTAAAGCGTAAAATTTGAGTTCTAATAGTTAAAAGTATTAAATAGAGAAAGTTCGTTGAGATGGTATTTGATCATGTTTTGAGACATGAGAAAGGTTTGAAGTTAATGTGTATATGTTGATGTTATGTAAAATAGGTTGATTTTGATGAATTAAGTTGTTCATATACCAGCTTACTAAGCTATGAATCTTACTTTGTGTTATTTTTCTATGTTTTATAGTGAATCAAGGCTAGCTCAGATCCGGGAGTCGTCAGGAACATCATCACACTATTGGACATTTTTTTGGTACTTTGGAGTTGTATATATATGGTATTTGGCATGTATAGGCTACTTGTGGTATTTTGGTTGTGCATATAGCCATGAGAGTTGGCTTGTAAATGATGTTAATATTGTTGTGTGCTTAGCTATTAGAAATGGATTGTAAATGTATATGTTTTTGTAACACCCCAAACCCAGCCTAAACGTTACGATCGGATTTGGTATGTCACATGGAAAGGTTGTTTTAAAGAAACTTTGAAATTTTAAAAACTTCGCGTTTTGTTTTCATTTTGAAAATCATATTCAGTTCCAAGGTTTTCTTGCAAAGTTTTATTAATAATACTAATAGTCGAAAACTGGTTTTATGATACGAAAAACCGAAACTAGTGGATTTCAGAAACATGACATTTAAAATTGTTTGTGTAATTCTAAGAAAATCCAGAGTTTAATTATTTATTTGCTTGTCATCCGCTTGTTAATATCTTGGAAAATGATTGTTTATATATTTCTTTTTTTTTATTTAGAAAAACTCCATATCTAACATTTCATAATATATAACAACAGCATTAAATTAAAACCAAATTAAAATCCCGGAGGCCTTATTACATAGCAAATTCCCAATTTAAAAATAAGTTTAGATAAAGAAAATGAAGTTTACGAAAGAGGTAATGCATGGCCACCACAGAGTCCTCCTAGGCTCCAAATCCTTGAACTAGGGATTACCTGCAAAATTAAGTAGAGGGGTGAGTCACGAGGACTCAGTGTGTAATTCCCCTTACGAACGAAAACTAAGCCTAAGCCCACAGAAGCACATTGGGCCTTAGCCCTCACGGTCACAGATTTGGCCGAAGCCCAAACGTATCGAATTGGGCCGTATCCCTAACAACATGGCATATCAGATAGTGAATGCAATGCAACCCAGCCCAACCTAGTATTCCATCCTCTACACACCGCTTCATATGTCCAACCTCAACACACCTGTGGGGATTTCTACAATCAACCCTCCATCCGCTACACTCCTCATTGGCAGTCATGCTGACAGTCATGCTGCTCAAAGCCGATATAATGTGACAGAGTCATCGATATATGTGGTACCAAAACACTGAAATACACTGCCCCTTTTAATCAATATCATATCCCAATCCCGTGCAACATATATTCATAATATAATGAATGCAACATATGTCAATGTAAATCGAATAATCAGCGCGTACATATGTTCATGATAAGGTATTTACACTACACAATCAAGGGTAACTAACCTGGTAACTCCGATTTTACCCCCAAGGGTAACTCAATAGCCATTACCAATGTTTCGGCTTTTGTAACATCCCAAAATTGGGCCAAGTAGGATTGGGCCCAATGGGCCTTGGGCGTAGGAGTGTTTAAAATTTTGAGAACAAGAGAATGGCATTATTGCAAATTGGACTTATTAGTTATGTGAATTTGGAAGGTTACGAGGTTTCTATGAAGTCTCGGGTTTAATTGGGCCTTAGGAAAAATTTGGTAATTTAGCACTTTAAGGAGAGATGGTAAGTAGCTTCAAGACTTATAGAAATAAATGAGTAATGTGCTTGCATAAATGAGCTATTGGTAAAGAGGTTATGGCATCAAGTGAAGTATCTTGAGGGGAGAGGTTCAAATCTCATTGTGTGCAAACTTTAACTATTATTTTTGCACTCTTTCCTTAAGTGTCGGCCAAGCATGTAAATATGGCAAGGTGGACTTTTTATTTTTGGCAAGATGGCTAAGGAAAATAGGAAAGGATGAATGTGAGGAAAGAAATCAAGAGAAAGGGGAAAGTAGGGGGAACATGTGGCCTTTTTCAAGGGATGTGTTATGGAAAGGGTGGTTGGTAAATTTTTGACTATTAGGGACATGAATGTGGACGATTTTGGGGCTAAAGGGGGTGATAGCCGAATTTTTGTTAGTGTTTTGGTAGAAACTTTGGTGCTTGGTTGGTCAAAATTCCTTCTTGCATTTTTATGCCATTTCTCTAAAATTTCTTCTCATCTTTGCCCAAACTTCAAGCTATTAGTGAGCATTTCTTTTCTTCAATTCTTTCTTGTTGCCGTAGGTACCAAACCGTTGGGACCAAACTATTTTCATTCATCTTCTTTTGAAAACCGAAATTTGATAAGCACCCTTCTTAACCTTTCTTTTCTTTTCACGAAATTCTCCAACTCTACTATCTTTTCCTCTAATCCATACCCTCATAATCGAAACTATTCTTGTTCATTTTCTTCCATAGCCGAAACTCACAATCCACAATCACTCTTTCATAATTTCTTTCTCGTTTGAGGTGACATTCCTTCTTCGATTAAATCGGTAAGTGAATTCTTTTCTATGATCATATTCTTTTCTCTTTAGCCGAATAAGTATTTATCACTATTCGGTTGTAAATCGTGATCGTAACCGAAAATGGTGTTTTCTCCACTTCTTCATGTCTTAATCACTCTCTTTTCGTAGTGCTTTAAGTGGGAGACCGTGTATTGTTCTAGCTGAAGTCAAACGGTGGAAATTGGATCCAATATCGATAAGGTAAGGGGTTCATTTTGGATTTTTCACTATATCTCTATTTGGCTATGTTGCAAATCGGATTGAAGTTTCGACTAATCAACTATATGTTTTAGGGACAAATCAATCGATATATTTCTACCATCGGATATAGTGGTAAGTGAATCAAGTGTAAGAGATACGAAATCTTTTGGAAATCCGAGGCTAACTTTTGGTTGGTATTGTTCTAGGTCAACGACAAGTGGTTCGTTAGGAAATCGAAATAAGGTGTGTAATCCCGTACTTTTCGTATACATGGTTGAAATGGTGGGTAATCTTACACTTCTCTGAAAATGTGAATGAAATATTCTGTGAATCGGTCGAAATTCCGAAGAAAACCAAAAACCGGCATCCGTGATCACTTGGGCGTATGTATGATCGTAGTGGTAATCGTATTTTGTAATAAAATAGTTTCAATTAAAAGCAGTGATGTTTTTTTGAAAAATCACGAAAAATAGGAGAAAGGGAATTAGAAATTGAATAAGATATCAAATTAAATCTTACTGTGTCTATTTTAATATGGAAGAAACAGAAAAGGAAAAGGATTTTTATATTCTAAGATATCTTAATTTTAGTAAGACTGGTTCTGATTGACTTCGTGGTTCCCTGATCTATCTTGGAAAAATCGTGTAAAATTGTACAAAGTGAATTATGGGTTATAGTTTATATTTATAGATTCCTTAGTGAGCCTAATTTCATTAGAAACAAGTGGGAGCAGTATATGAAAACTGTACAAAGAGATATTTGAAATTAAGGTAAGAGAGGTCAGAATTGTTGGACAGTGAAACAAGGGAAACTTTAAGGAATAAACTGTACTAAATGGTTAAGTCAAAAATTCTAGAAAAATTATAGTAAGAAGATATATGAGACTAGTTTCAAGGAAAATTTACGGATTTAGAATTTGAGATTCCTAACTCGAGTTATAGTCAATTTAGTCATTATGACGCGGATGGACAGTTTCAATTTTTAGGCTCCACATTAGTAATTAAGTCTAAGTTGCGAAATTACCAAAATACCCTTGGAGGGTAAATTACCGAAATGCCCCGGGATTGCGAGACTACTAAATTACCCTTAGTTGGTAAGATTACTGGATTGTGAAAATGCCCTTGTGGGCCGAATTGTGAAAATGCCTTAATGGGCCAATATGATATTTTGCTAAATGGGCATATCTGATATTTTGCTAAGTGGGCCAATCTGATATTTTGCTAAAAGGGCCAAATCTGATATTTTGCTTAATGGGCCTTTTTGATTAATTGTTATAATGGGCCATAATTTTTGTAAGAAAAATCTGAATAAATTGTTGTAAATGGTTATGCATTAAGTACATGATTTGCATGGGATGGGATAATGATGAAGAGAAGTTCTGGTAGCTCTACTACATAAATTTGGTGGCTCTGCCACAAATCTGAAATATGGCAATGCCATGTAAATTCTGTTAATCTGGTGGCTTGTCCACAAATTTGATATAAATGGCTTGCCTACGTTTGGTGTGTTGGCGGGGTGGGTTGACTAAAGATCACCCACAAGTGTGTTGGTTGGTACGGGTGGTGTGTAGCGGATGGATTATTAGGATTGGTTTGGGAATTGCATTTCATACACATGTTATATTTGATACATTGTTGTTATTGTAAATGGGCTTAGGCCCAAAATATTGCTAAATGGGTTCCGGCCCAATGGATAACGGTAAGGGGATTTCACACTGAGTTCTTGTAACTTAGCCCCCTTTCTCTTAACCCTTGTAGGTAATGCTTGATGATATGGACTTGGGCTATGGATGACTCGAGGAAGGCCATACTTCAGTAATGGTGTTATTACACTTTAGATTTCTATTTTCGTTTACTTTACTTCTTTTACTATTTTGGGTTTTAAAGTTGTAATAAGGCCTTTAGACTATTTTTATTTTGCTTTATGTTTGGATGATTTTATTACTTTCTTAAATTGTTTTAAAGGGAATTTTCTAAAAATATAAATAATGGTTTTCAAAATTGATTAATAAATGGATTTTATTGTAAACTTTTACAAATGATTTAACTCGGATTTTTTTCAAAATTATCCATGACATTTTCAAAAGTCACGATTTTAAAGCTCACTACCTCGATTTTTGACTCATCAATCAACCTCTCAAAAATACTTGTATTTTATCTACGTTTTCGCAATGTTTTCAAAATGCTTCTGCAACTCTATTTCCAATCGTCATATTTTTATAAATTGTTTATTTCAAATATGTTTTCGCAACCAAAAAGGTTTTTAAAGATAAATACGTTTTCAAGTAGATAACAGTTGCTTAAGTGTTTTGGATTTTAACAAAGAGGCTCTAATTCTCAAACAGGTTTTTAACAATCGCAAAGATGGTTTTGAAGAGGAAAAAAAAACACTTCCATGTGACACGCCAGATTCGGGCCTAACTTCTAGGTCGGGTTTGTGGTGTTACATTTTATGGTATCAGAGCCTAGGTTGTAAAACTCGGCTGTGGTTTGGGTTCAAAAGCGTTTTCCAAAGCTGTTTGAAAAATTTTTATAAATGCATGTTCTGAAGGAATTATGGCACCACGAGTATCCGGCACCAAGTCAAGTAAGTATGTGTTTTCATTTTATGATTATTGTGTTAGTACTCGGGTAAGAAAATTCCACAAAATAGAATACTCTTTTAGCTTTAGGAGCTGAAACTATAGAGATTGAGACTTTAGGATACGTTTTGCGAAAACCACTTCAACTCTTATACTCCATAAGACATTGTTTAATAAACATCGAACAGTATATTCATTCATAAGACTTATAATCAGATTAAATCGACTTCGTGAACATGAGCGCTAGAAGACGTGGACGCGGTGGACGTAGACGTGGTAGAGGCCGAGGTGCTAGGGCTAGATCTTCGGCACCGAGGCATGTTTCCGAAAAGGAGGTGTTGGCATCGCCAGTGGCTGAGACGGGATCTCATGATCAAGCTGGAGGTGATAAGCTGACTCAGATAGTTAAGAAGGTATTGAAGGAGGTTAAAGGAATCGGTGAAGCACTTCGAGTTGGGTCTGTGGACTGTAAGAAGAAATTAGATCGTGGTTCTTTTGGGTCGCAATCTCGTTTCGTAAAGCATGTCAAGGCACGTTCAAACTTTCCGGCTTGCGATTATTGTAGAAGGCATCATCCGGGAGAATGCTGGAGGAGGTCAGGAGCATGCTTGAGATGCTGGTCTAAGGAGTATAAGGCTTGGGATTGTTTCATCACCATCAAGTCAGGTATGTTTTGGTTGGAAGTGATGACTGAATGTAAGAAAATTTTTGGTATAAGTGGTAAATAACGGCTTGCTTCTATGGTTAGATGTTTGGTTGTGTGAAAGAGGATTCAAGATTATGTTAAAAGTACATTAGTTTTATTAAGATCAGAGTGCGCAGCGAAAGCATAGTGGTGTGATTTGAGCGGTACGTTTAGTAGTTGATTGGAAATTTCGAGGACGAAATTTTCTTTAAGGAAGGTAGAATTGTAACATCCCAAAATTGGGCCTAGTAGGATTGGGCCCAATAGGTCTTGGGCGTAGGAGTGTTTAAAATTTTGAGAACAAGAGAATGGCATTATTGCAAATTGGACTTATTAGTTATGTGAATTTGGAAGGTTACGAGGTTTCTATGAAGTCTCGGGTTTAATTGGGCCTTAGGAAAAATTTGGTATTTTAGCACTTTAAGGAGAGATGGTAAGTAGCTTCAAGACTTATAGAAATAAATGAGTAACGTGCTTGCATAAATGAGCTATTGGTAAAGAGGTTATGGCATCAAGTGAAGTACCTTGAGGGAAGAGGTTCAAATCCCATTGTGTGCAAACTTTAACTATTATTTTTGCACTCTTTCCTTAAGTGTCGACCAAGCATGTAAATATGGCAAGGTGGACTTTTTATTTTTGGCAAGATGGCTAAGGAAAATAGGAAACGATGAATGTGAAAAAAGAAATCAAGAGAAAGGGGAAAGTAGGGGGAACATGTGGCCTTTTTCAAGGGATGTGTTATGGAAAGGGTGGTTGGCAAATGTAATATCCTTAAATCGGTGTCTCTGCATTTTGTATGTGTTGCATGTGATGAGATGTCTACGGTGTTCGTTTGGTACATTTTGGGGTCTAGGCATGACCTCGGGTTAGTCCTGGGTCATGGCCAAAATTTTTATTTTATCCCTTAAGAAGTAGGAGTTAAGGGAATTAGGGGTTAAAGGTAATTACTGGAGGATTTAGGCACAAGTAAAGCCTTGGGAAAGTGGCAAGGAGGCGCCACTTAGGGCCTTGAGGAGTGACGCCACATGCAGGGAAGGAGAGCTGGTGTTCGAGCTGTGAAGATCCCCTTGCTGCTATTTATTTTTGACGCCACAGACAAGAAGAGATGGACTCAGGAAGGACTCTGTTGGATGTGTTTGGATGAAGTCAACTTGTTTGAAATGGTTGAAGGGGAGAAATTTTAGGCGTTGGACACATTCAAACTTGTTTGAATGAATGGAAGGGAGGATTTCATGGAGAAAAAGGGGGAGTTGAGATGGGAGAGTGTTCAGCCGAATTTGGTAAGGTGTTTTGGGCAAAGGGGAATCGGTTTTGGGGTTTTGGTAGTGGTCGAATGTGCTTTAGGAGGTGGCTGGAGTCGGCTAGCTAGGGGAATGTTTAGAGCACCTCCTTTCATTTGTTTTATCCCTTCTTTGTTTATGCAAGTCCCAACCGAAACCTCTCTGACATCTCTCTCTTCCTCTTTTCTCTTTCGGCATTCTTGGTACTTGGCCGAATTGGTCTTTGTGTTATTTTTCTTTTTCTTCTACTCTCTTCAAAACCGAAACCAACATCTATTCTTGGGTCGACATCTTTTCTTCTTTCAAGTCTCTTGGCCGAATCCTTTTCTTTCCATTTCTTTTTCTTCTTCATTTCTATTATCATCAAAGCCGAAAGTTTGGTTGTCTCTTTCATGTTCATCAAGGGCCTTGGCCGATTACTTGGGTGATAGGTCCCTCTTTTCTTGCATTTTTCTCCATCATGTCAAGTGCCGAAATCGAATCTCTTGGTAAGCAATTTCTTCTTCTTTTCTTGAATGATTTGGGTAATGCCGAAATCCTGTTTTCTTTGCTATTTCTTCAATCAGTGATACTCGGGATCTTAATCCCATTCTTGTTTCTTGTTAATAGTCGAAACCCCTAACACCAATAGGGGGTGCCGATCTGTGGTGTTTAGAGGCCGAATCAACCATTAAGGTAAGGGTTCTAGTGGTTTGAATCTATTCCGTATTCTTTTAAAAGCCGAAGGCTAATCGTTTATGTGCATCAGTGTGTGGCCGATTGCAAGGGGGTTCATTGTGTAATTTCGGGATTTGGTCAGAAACCAAATCGGCTTTAAGGTGAGTGCTTTTTTTAGGCGACACATCCTTCGGGATTTCTAATAGAGCCGAATGGGCTTTTGGGTTACTAATTAATGTTGGCCGATTGTAGGAGGAAGCAACGTTCGAGATCTCGTTAGTCTGCATAGTTTTGGGATTCGCTAAGATTTACGAATAGTCAGGTGTGTAAACGCTTACACAATTTATTAGTATAATATGCTTATTATGTTACTGTTATAGCCATTGAACTCAGTGATTATGCCTTGTGGGCATGAGCTTGGATTCCGGGTAAGTCCCTTGTTACGTGATTTTTGATATACATCATCATGTTATTGTTATTTGCTATGCTATGCATTATTGCATGATACATGATATTATGACACGTATGTTATGGACATGATGATGGGATTGATGAGAGGAGGGGGATGATTTATTTGAACTGTCACCAGTGGTTTTGACCACAAGATGGGTTGGCCCCATCATTTGATTTGTGACTACGGCCACCAGTGGTTTTGACCACACTATTATTATTGTGACTATGTCCCTGTGGTTTTGACCACACGATTGATATTTGTGACTACGGTCACCAGTGGTTTTGACCACACATGGATATTGTGACTCGTCCCAGTGGTTTGGTACCACAGTGGGTTGGCCCCACATGAGATATTATGGGATTGTCATCAGTGGTTTTGACCACAAGATGGGTTGGCCCCATCATTTGATTTCTGACTACGGTCACCAGTTGTTTTGACCACACGGGGTAGAAAAAGGAGATCGGATGGTTAGGTTATGGGTTGCATGATTTGCATGTCTTACTGATGATCTGTGTAAGTGCTTGAACTATTGCGTTGGGGGTTTATACACTGAGTCTCGGTGACTCACCCCTTCCCTCATATTTTGCAGATGAGGCATAGATCACGGATATAGAGCCGGGGAGGACTCGAGGTGGCCATGCATCTTAGTTTGGTTTTGGTTTTTAAACTGCTATTTCGATTTTATAAGTTATCTCTTAATTTGGTTTTGGGTTTGTAATAAGGCCGCTAAGTTTTATTATTTTGGGTTTTATAATTTGCTTTTATTTGATTATATCATACACATGTTGGATATAGTGACTTGTTAAATTAACCGGTAAAAAGCAATGTTTTCAAAACTATATCTCTTCGGGTTTTTCAAACGTTACCATCAGGTAACGCAACTTATAAGATGATAACAAAGGTAACTTGAATGTTTTTAAACTTTAGTTTTCGTACAACTTCAAAAGCAAACGGTTTTTAACTCGATTATATGCATCGCACTCGGTTTTTAACAAGTATCGTATGTTTTCTAAAAACTTGTAACAACAAGTAGATTTTCAAGCATGAGTTTTAAAGAAACCATCACACAGTTTCAATGTCACCTTGAACAGGGATTTCTAGACTTTTAAACTATAAAAGGGTTTTCTAAGAAAATTATTCGACAAACTTGTGTTTTAAAAATGATTTTACTCCGTAACATGCCAGATTCGATCGTGGTGCGTTGACTGGGTTTGGGGTATTACAATTGTGGTATCAGAGCCAGGTTCAACAGCTCGACTGTGGGCCGGAGGCCCAAAAATGTTTTAAAAAGGATTATGAAAGGCTTTTTATGGGAAAAGTATAGGGATGAAAGCATGGCACCGAGTCTCCGGCACCAATCCGCCCAGGTAAGTACCCCAAACTATTGTTTGTTGATTATATGATTATGGTGATGGCATGATTGAATAGAAGTAGGAATTACTATAGAGACTGGAACGATAGGATGATGTGTACTCGCGAAACAACCCCTTACTAAAACTTTTCATAAGACTGTGCTTTAACAGACAGTGGAATAAAAGTCTAACGCATAAAACTTTTAATCAGCTTGAATATATCGGTAGATATGAGTGCACGTGGACGTGGGCGTAATTTACGTGGACAGGGTAGAGGTAGGATGGCTATATCTGAGCCAGCCGGGTCTGGCCATGGGTCAGGGAATGAGGCGCCGCCGCCGCCAGTTGTGGGCACTGAGTTTCAAAGAGCAAACGGGTGGTGATGACGCAGTGTCACAGGTGATGCTGCGGGTTCTAGAAAGGGTAGCTGGAGCAGGTGGAGGTATGGGGGCTCGGAAGTCTATGACCGAGTGACTCAAGGTTAATGGTGCAGAGGTATTTAGAGTTGTATCTGGTGTGGCACCTAGTACAGCGGAATATTGGTTGGAGGTGACGGAACGTATCATGGATGACCTGGATTTTTCAGCTGAGGAAAAGCTGAAGGGCATAGTATCTCTGCTGCGAGATGAGTCATATCAGTGGTGGCTCACAGTTTGGTATAGACTTGTTACCCGAAACCGCGCCAGTATCTATTGCTCCATATAGGATGGAGCCAAAAGAATCAGTGGAGTTAAAGGCTCAGATCTAGGAGTTGTTGGACAGAGGTTTCATCCGGCCGAGTGTATCACCTTGGGGAGCTCCTGTGCTCTTTGTTAAGAAGAAAGACGGTACAATGCAGATGTGTAAAGACTGCCACCAGCTGAATAAGTTGATGATCAAAAACAAGTATTCGTTGCCCAAGATTGATGACTTGTTTGATCAACTCAAGGGTGCATCAGTTTTCTCTAAGATTGACCTTAGGTCGGGGTATCATCAGCTCAAAGTGAAGGAGGCTGATATTCATAAGACGGCATTTCGTACTCGGTATGGGCATTACGAGTTTCTGGTGATGCCGTTCGGGCTGACTAATGCGCCGGCAGCATTCATGGACATGATGAACCGGGTGTTCCAGCCGTATCTGGATCAATTTGTCGTGGTGTTTATAGACGACATTTTGGTGTACTCGAAGTCTGAGGAGGAACATGACGCGCATCTTCGGATGGTTTTGCAGGTTTTGAGGGAGAAGCAGTTATTCGCCAAGTTTAGTAAGTGTGAGTTCTGGCTTAAGGAGGTAACTTTCTTAGGTCATGTGGTATCAGTTGAAGGGATTAGGGTGGATCCTCGTAAGGTTAAGGCAGTATTGGATTGGAAACCACCCAAGTCGGTTGCAGAGATTCGAAGTTTTCTGGGTTTGGCAGGGTACTACAGAAGGTTTGTAGAAGGGTTTTCTTTGATTGCGGCGCCGTTGACTAAGCTGTTGAGAAAAGGGGTTCCGTTTGTGTGGAGTGAGAAACAGCAAGAGAGTTTTGACAAGTTGAAGGGAATTCTGACTGAAGCTCCGGTTTTAATTCAGCCTGAGGCAGGGAAGGAATTCATAGTTTATTGTGATGCATCGCATACCGGCTTAGGGTGTGTGCTGATGCAAGAGGGAAAGGTGGTCGCGTATGCATCTCGGCAGTTGAGGCCTCATGAAGGTAACTACCCGACGCATGACTTGGAGTTGGCTGTAGTGGTTTTTGCCTTGAAGATTTGGAAGCATTACTTGTATGGGGAAAAGTCGATAGACTATACGGATCATAAGAGTTTGAAGTACCTCTTGACTCAGAAGGATTTAAATTTGAGGCAGCGAAGGTGGATCGAATTGTTGAAAGATTACGACTGTTCGATTGAGTACCATCCGGGTAAGGCTAACGTAGTAGCGGATGCGTTGAGCCGTAAGGTGGTAGCTGACTTGCGAGTGATGTTTGCTCACCTTAGCCTTTATGATGATGGGAGCCTTTTGGCAGAATTGCAAGTAAGGCCTTCTTGGATTAATCAGGTTAAGGAGAAACAGCTGACAGATGAGGTTTTGTGTGGTCAGAGGTTGCAGGTGCAGAACGGTGAATCTGAGGGTTACAACTTGGATAGTGATGGAGTATTGTGTTGTCAAGGAAAGGTATGTATGCCTAAGGACGTCGAGTTGAGACAGCGGATTCTTCAGGAAGCTCATAGCAGCCCATACGCTTTGCATCCTAGAGTCAGTAAGATGTATCGTGACTTAAGGGAACAGTTCTGGTGGCCGGGTCTTAAGCGTGAAGTAACTGAGTTTGTGAGCAGATGTTTGACATGCCAGCAAGTCAAGGCTGAGCATCAGTTACCGTCAGGACTGTTGCAGTCGGTAAAGATCCCACAGTGGAAGTGGGAAAGGATTACGATGGATTTCGTCAGTGGGCTTCCCCTTACGCCTAGTAAGAAGGACTCAGTATGGGTAATAGTGGATCATTTGACTAAGTCAGCTCATTTCGTACCGGTGAGGGTTGATTATTCACTCCAGAAGTTAGCCAAGTTGTATGTGGCAGAGATAGTAAGGTTGCATGGAGTGCCTGTGTCAATCATCTCGGATAGGGATCCGAGGTTCACGTCGAGGTTCTGGAAAGCTTTGCATCAGGCTTTAGGTACGAGGTTGGATTTTAGCACGGCTTTTCATCCACAGTCTGATGGACAGTCAGAAAGGGTAATCCAAATTCTGGAAGATATGTTAAGGGGCTGCGTTCTGGATTTCAGTGGTAGTTGGGAGGAGTATCTACCTTTGGCAGAGTTCGCTTATAACAATAGTTATCAAGCGAGTGTTCAGATGGCACCATATGAGGCACTATATGGACGGAAATGTTGTACTCCTACATGTTGGACAGAACTGGGTGAACGACGTATGTTGGGTCCGGAGTTGGTGGCTGAAACAGAGGGTAAGGTTAAGGTAATTCGGGCTCGTCTTAAGGAAGCGTCGGACAGGCAGAAGTCTTACGCTGATCTTAAGCACAGGGATATTGAGTATGCAGTGGGTGATAAGGTCTTTCTGAAGGTATCGCCCTGGAAGAAGGTATTGAGGTTTGGTCGTAAGGGTGATAAGATCTTAACCAGTACGGATTTTGGATCGGGATGTCAAGGTTCTGCGACGGAAGTCAGTTCCCTTGGTGAAAGTATTATGGCGGAACCATGGTACGGAGGAGGCCACGTGGGAGCTGGAGGATGTGATGCGGCAGCAATACCCTCAACTCTTCTGATCAGGTAATTTAGGGGCCAAAATTATTTTAAGGGGGGTAGAACTGTAATATCCTTAAATCGGGGTCTCTGCATTTTGTATGTGTTGCATGTGATGAGATGTCTACGTTGTTCGTTTGGTACATTTTGGGGTCTAGGCATGACCTCGGGTTAGTCCTGGGTCATGGCCAAAATTTTTATTTTAGCCCTTAAGAAGTAGGAGTTAAGGGAATTAGTGGTTAAAGGTAATTACTGGAGGATTTAGGCACAAGTAAAGCCTTGGTAAAGTGGCAAGGAGGCGCCACTTAGGGCCTTGAGGAGTGACGCCACATGCAGGGGAGGAGAGCTGGTGTTCGAGCTACGAAGATCCCCTTGCTGCTATTTATTTTTTACGCCACAGACAAGAAGAGATGGACTCAGGAAGGACTCTGTTGGATGTGTTTGGATGAAGTCAACTTGTTTGAAATGGTTGAAGGGGAGAGATTTTAGGCGTTGGACTCATTCAAACTTGTTTGAATAAATGGAAGGGAGGATTTCGTGGAGAAAAAGGGGGAGTTGAGATGGGAGAGTGTTCAACCGAATTTGGTAAGGTGTTTTGGGCAAAGGGGAATCGGTTTTGGGGTTTTGGTAGTGGCCGAATGTGCTTTAGGAGGTGGCTGGAGTCGGCTAGCTAGGGGAATGTTTAGAGCACCTCCTTTCATTTGTTTTATCCCTTCTTTGTTTGTGCAAGTCCCAACCGAAACCTCTCTGACATCTCTCTCTTCCTCTTTTCTCTTTCGGCATTCCTGCTACTTGGCCAAATTGGTCTTTGTGTTATTTTTCTTTTTCTTCTACTCTCTTCAAAACCGAAACCAACATCTATTCTTGGGTCGACATCTTTTCTTCTTTCAAGTCTCTTGGCCGAATCCTTTTCTTTCCATTTCTTTTTCTTCTTCATTTCTATTATCATCAAAGCTGAAAGTTTGTTTGTCTCTTTCGTGTTCATCAAGGGCCTTGGCCGATTACTTGGGTGATAGGTCCCTCTTTTCTTGCATTTTTCTCCATCATTTCAAGTGCCTAAATCGAATCTCTTGGTAAGCAATTTCTTCTTCTTTTCTTGAATGATTTGGGTAATGCCGAAATCCTGTTTTCTTTGCTATTTCTTCAATCAGTGATACTCGGGATCTTAATCCCATTCTTGTTTCTTGTTAATAGTCGAAACCCCTAACACCAATAGGGGGTGCCGATCTGTGGTGTTTAGAGGCCGAATCAATCATTAAGGTAAGGGTTCTACTGGTTTGAATCTATTCCGTATTATTTTAAAAGCCGAAGGCTAATCGTTTATGTGCATCAGTGTGTGGCCGATTGCAAGGGGGTTCATTGTGTAATTTCGGGATTTGGTCGGAAACCAAATCGGCTTTAAGGTGAGTGCTTTATTTGGGCGACACATCCTTCGAGATTTCTAATAGAGCCGAATGGGCTTTTGGGTTACTAATTAATGTTGGCCGATTGTAGGAGGGAGCAACGTTCGAGATCTCGTTAGTCTGCATAGTTTTGGGATTCGCTTAGATTTACGAATAGTCAGGTGTGTAAACGCTTACACAATTTATTAGTATAATATGCTTATTATGTTACTGTTATAGCCATTGAACTCAGTGATTATGCCCTGTGGGCATGAGCTTGGATTCCGGGTAAGTCCCTTGTTACGTGATTTTTGATATACATCATCATGTTATTGTTATTTGCTATGCTATGCATTATTGCATGATACATGATATTATGACACGTATGTTATGGACATGATGATGGGATTGATGAGAGCAGGGGGATGATTTATTTGGACTGTCACCAGTGGTTTTGACCACAAGATGGGTTGGCCCCATCATTTGATTTGTGACTACGGTCACCAGTGGTTTTGACCACACTATTATTATTGTGACTAAGTCCCAGTGGTTTTGACCACACGATTGATATTTGTGACTACGGTCACCAGTGGTTTTGATCACACATGGATATTGTAACTCGTCCCAGTGGTTTGGTACCAGAGTGGGTTGGCCCCACATGAGATATTACGGGATTGTCATCAGTGGTTTTGACCACAAGATGGGTTGGCCCCATCATTTGATTTGTGACTACGGTCACCAGTGGTGTAACACCCCAAACCCGGTCAACACACCACGACCGCATCAGGCATGTTACGGAGTGGAAACCGTTTGAAAACACAAATGTATCGGAAAATTTTCCAAAAGACTCTTTGATCGTTTAAAAGTTGTTAAAGTGATGTAAAGGTTGTCTTAAACCTATGCTAGAAAAATTCACTTGACTCTACAAATTTTAGAAAACGTTTAGTATTAAAAACTGAGGGTGTCGAGTTTAATCAAGTTAAAAACCATTTCTTTTGAAGTTGCTTGAAAACTTAAGTTATAGAAGCATTCAAGTTGCCTAATTATTTTGTGAACTTTGTTACCCGATGGTATCGTCTTTAAAACCCGAAGAGTTATAAGTTTGAAAACGTAGCTTTTTACGGGTTAATTTAACAAGTTCATAAATCCGATATATGATTAATCTACTCAGAATGGAAACAAGTAAATAAACCCAAAAACACTAGCGACCTTATTACAAACCCAAAACCAAATTAAAAGAAAACTGATGAAACGAAATAGCAGTTTAAAATCCAAAACAAACCAAGATGCATGGCCACCTCGAGTCCTCCCCGGCTCCGTATCCGCGATCTACACCTCATCTGCAAAATGTAAGGGAAGGGGTGAGTCACCCAGACTCAGTGCATAAATCCCCAACCTAGTTATTCAAGCACTTACACAGATCATCAATAAAACATGCAGATTATGCAACCCATAACCTAGCCATCCAAACACCTTTACTACCCCGTGTGGTCAAAACCACTGGTGGTCAAAACCACTGGTGGTCAAAACCACTGGTGACCGAAGTCACAAATATATCAAGTGATGGGGCCAACCCATCGTGTGGTCAAAACCACTGATGACAATCCCGTAATATATCATGTGGGGCCAACCCACTGTGGTACCAAACCACTGGGACGAGTCACAATATCAATATGTGGTCAAAACCACTGGTGACCGAAGTCACAACTATCACAAGTGTGGTCAAAACCACTGGTGGTCAAAACCACTGCGACTAGTCACAGATCTCATCAATAGTGTGGTCAAAACCACTGGTGACCGTAGTCACGAATCAACTGATGGGGCCAACCCATCTTGTGGTCAAAACCACTGATGACAGTCCAAATATATCATCCCCTCCTCTCATCACCCATCATCATCATGCTCATATCATAAGTGTCGTAATCTCATATATCATGCATTTATGTGTTACATAGCATTTAACAGCACATGAAGGCATATACAAACATACATCGTAAATCACGTAATAGGGGACTTACCCAGAATCCAAGCTTATGCCCACAAGGCAAAGTCGCTAACACAACGGTTATACAGTAACATAATAAGCATCGTTTAAACTAATAAAGTGTGTAAGCATTTACACACCTGTTACTAACGCTACCACTGAATCTCGAAACCCGATCTACTGCACTAGACCTCCTTGCCCTATATTCGGCCAACACCAAGGTTAGTAACATAGGCTTTTCGGCTATACCATTAAATCCCAGAGTGTGAGATTACGCATAAACTACACCACCCTTACCTTTTACCTTATGAAACAAATCACAACGCAAAGTATGCGAGACTGCTTCTCCCCCTACAATCGGCCAACAACCAAATCTCACTTTTAATAGCCTTCGGCTTAACCAAATAACTCAGAGAGTAATTAAATCACCAAAGATCCTTACCACAGACTTACCGAATCTGATTGCCAGAGAATGAAGGCTTAGATCGATTGCTTCCAAAATCCCGAAGGCCCTACAATAAATCGGTTTCCATAGGTGATTAGAAACCCCGCTAATAAATGCCGAAATCAGCTTCTACTTCCATGAGAATCGACAAGGAAAAGAGACCAAAAAGGGATTCGGCCAAAGCACTTACCCTTCTTCAAAACCGATTAGAGAAAAGACCCAAAAGATCCACCCTTGAAGATATTCGGCCAAAGCAAAATAGGAACAAAAGAATTTTCGACAGAGAGTTGAATGGTGAGGGAAGTTTCGGCTAAGGTTGATGGAAAAGAAACAATTAATATTCGGCTAATACAAAAAGAAAGAAAGAGAAGAGGTATGAATGGTGTTCGGCCTTGGGTTTAACGAGAAGGGACTAAGGGGTTTCGGCAAAGAAAAGAAGTGAAGAGGAAGATGTTACTTTGGGCAGTTATGAAAAGAAAAAGAAGAAAGGTGGAGAAGAGAAAGGTTCGACCAAGCTCTTGAGAAGGAGAAAAGATGAAGAGGAGAGGGTTAATTTTCGGCTATCAAGAAAAGAAAGATGAAAAAGGCTTAAATGAAGATTCGGCCAAATGATTGAGAGGGGAAATCGACAACTACCTTATGGAGTTTTGGCTTTTGGTTCACTATGGTGCACTAAGGTGGATTCGTCAAGGCTTCCAAAGAGAATTTTCAGCTTTTAACACAGAACAAAGACTAGCCGAAAGTGTCATCTAGCCACCCAAAAGAATTTCGACAACCCCTCTACCCAGCTCTCCAAAACCGAACACTCCTCCAAGGAGGAGTTCAAAATTCGGCAACCACCTAAATTCTCTCCTGGCAACCAATTCAAATGAGTTTGAACTCATCATCCTCCTAAATTTTCTCTTTGCCACACATTTGAATTAATTTGACTAAGTCCAAGCTGTATCCGCCAGAGTTTGTGCTGAGCACAACTCCTCCCCCTCCTTGGCGTCGAAATAATAAACAAAATAGTGGGGTTTCTGCTGCTCGAACCTGCGATCTCCTTCCCCTGCTGATGGCGTCAATCACAAGGCCCTAAATGGAGCCTCATGCCACTTTGCCAACTGACCTCCTGTGCTAAAATCCCCCTTGAAATACATATAACCCCTAGCTCCTCCAGCTCCCTTTACTTAACCTTTAGAAACAAAAACTTCCCACCACCCAGGCCTGCTCTAAACTTATAACTAAGTCTTAAAACATTACAAATAATAACACCGCAGTCCAAATACATGCAAAACAGTTCAAACACAAATAACCCCTAATTCCGGATATTACAGTTCTACCCCCCTTAAAAATAATTTCGGCCTCGAAATTACCTGGTCAAAAGAGTTGAGGGTATTGCTGCCGCATGACTTCCTCTGGTTCCCACGTGGCCTCCTCCGTACCATGGTTTCGCCATAACACTTTTACCAAAGTAACTGACTTCCGCCGCAGGACCTTGACATCCCGATCCAAGATCCGTACCGGCTCCTCTTCGAAAGACAAATCAGGACTCACCTCTATCTCCTCAACTGGTACAACATGCGATGGATCCGATCGATATCGCCTAAGCATTGAAACATGAATGACGTCATGAATCTGACTCAACTCTGCTTGTAACTCGAGCTGATAAGCTACCGGTCCCACTCGCTTCAACACAGTATAAGGCCCGATGAACCTAGGGCTTAGCTTGCCCTTCCGACCAAATCTCAACACCTTTTTCCAAGGCGATACCTTCAGAAAGACCCTATCACCCACTTCATACTCAATATCCCTTCGCTTAAGATCAGCGTAAGATTTCTGCCTGTCCGACGCTTCCTTAAGACGAGCACAAATCACCCTGACCTTATCCTCTGTTTCTGTTACCAACTCTGGACCCAACATCTGCCGTTCACCCAACTCCGTCCAACACGTCGGAGTACGACATTTCCGTCTATATAGTGCCTCATATGGTGCCATCTGAATACTCGCTTGATAACTATTGTTATAAGCGAACTCTGCCAAAGGTAGGTACTCCTCCCAACTACCGCTAAAATCCAGAACGCAGCCCCTTAACATATCTTCCAGAATTTGGATTACCCTCTCAGACTGCCCATCAGACTGTGGATGGAAAGCCGTGCTAAAATCCAACCTTGTACCCAAAGCCTGATGCAAAGCTTTCCAGAACCTCGACGTGAACCTGAGATCCCTATCTGAGATAATGGACACTGGCACCCCATGCAACCACACTATCTCCGCCACATAAAACTTGGCTAACTTCTGAAGCGAATAATCAACCCTTACCGATATAAAATGAGCCGACTTAGTCAAACGATCCACTATAACCCAGACTGAGTCCTTCTTGCTAGGTGTAAAGGGAAGTCCACTGACGAAATCCATCGTAATCCTTTCCCACTTCCACTGTGGGATCTTTACCGGCTGCAACAGCCCTGATGGCAACTGATGTTCAGCCTTAACTTGCTGCCATATCAAACACTTGCTTACAAACTCAGTTACTTCCCGCTTAAGCCCTGGCCACCAAAACTGTTCCCTCAAATCACGGTACATCTTACTGCCTCCAGGATGCATAGCGTATGGGCTGCTATGGGCTTCCTGAAGAATCTGCTGTCTCAACTCGACGTCCTTAGGCATACATACTTTCCCCTGAAAACACAGTACTCCTTCACTACTCAAGGTAAACCCTTTCGACTCACCATTCTGCACTTGCAACCTCCGAGCACTTAAAACCTCATCTGTTAGCTGTTTCACCTTAACCTGATCAATCCAAGATGGCTTTACTTGCAATTCCGCCAAAAGACTCCCATCATCATAAAGACTTAGGTGTGCAAACATCGCTCGCAGGTCCGATACCACCTTACGGCTCAACGCATCAGCTACCACGTTAGCCTTACCCAGATGGTACTCAATCAAACAGTCGTAATCTTTCAACAATTCGACCCACCTTCGCTGCCTCAAATTTAAGTCCTTCTGAGTCAAGAGGTACTTCAAACTCTTATGATCTGTGTAGACTATCGACTTTTCCCCATACAAGTAGTGCCTCCAAATCTTCAAGGCAAAAACCACTGTAGCTAACTCCAAATCATGTGTCGGGTAGTTACCTTCATGAGGTCTCAACTGTCGAGATGCATACGCTACCACTTTTCCATCTTCCATCAGCACACACCCTAAGCCAGTATGTGATGCATCACAGTAGACTGTGAATTCCTTCCCTGCCTCAGGTTGAATCAAGACTGGAGCTTCAGTCAGAATCTTCTTCAACTTATCGAAACTCTCTTGTTGTTTCTCAGTCCACACAAACGGAACCCCTTTTCTCAACAGCTTAGTCAACGGCGCTGCGATTAAAGAAAACCCTTCTACGAATCTCCTGTAGTATCCTATCAAACCCAGAAAACTTCGAATTTTCGCAACCGACTTAGGTGGTTTCCAATCCAATACTGCCTCAATCTTACGAGGATCCACCCTAATTCCCTCAGCTGATACGACATGACCCAATAACGTTACCTCCTTAAGCCAGAACTCGCACTTACTAAACTTGGCGTACAACCGCTTCACTCTTAGAACCTGCAGAACCACTCGAAGATGCGCGTCATGTTCCTCCTCAGACTTCGAGTACACTAAAATGTCGTCTATAAACACCACGACGAATCGATCCAAATACGGTTGAAACACCCTATTCATCATGTCCATGAATGCTGCTGGTGCAATGGTCAAACCGAAAGGCATTACCAGAAACTCGTAGTGCCCATACCGAGTACGGAATGCCGTCTTATGAATATCAGCCTCCTTCACTTTAAGCTGATGATACCCCGACCTAAGATCGATCTTAGAGAAAACTGATGCCCCCTTGAGTTGATCAAACAAATCGTCAATCCTAGGCAACGAATACTTGTTCTTGATTTTCAACTTATTCAACTGACGGTAGTCTATACACATCCGCATCGTACCATCCTTTTCCTTGACAAAAAGCACTGGAGCTCCCCAAGGTGATACACTCGGTCGGATGAAACCTCTATCCAACAGTTCCTGGATCTGAGCCTTTAACTCCACCAATTCCTTCGACGCCATCCTATATGGAGTAATATATACTGGCGCAGTTCTAGGTAACAAGTCTATACCAAACTCAACCTCGCGATCAGGAGGTATACCTGGAAGTTCCTCTGGAAAAACATCAGCAAATTCCCCTACAGTTCGGACATTCTTCACAGCTGCATCCTTTGCTTCTAAGGCACAGACATGCACCAGAAATGCTTCACAACCCTTCCTAACCAATTTCTCAGCCTTCAATGCAGAAACCACACTAGATAAGTAATCTCTCCTATTACCTATCATCACCACTTCCTCACCTTCCGTGGTCTTTAACACCATGCGCTTAGCTGTACAGTCCAAGCTAGCCTGATACTTCACTAGCCAATCCATTCCGAGAATCAGATCGAACTCCCCAAACGGCAGTTCCATCAAATCAGCCAAAAATGCGACCCCTTGAAGTTCTAGGGGTACCTCCCTATATAGTTTACTTACTTCTACAGAGTGACCTAGAGGGCTTATCACAGTCATCTTTCTAGAAGTAGTCTCAGAGTCTAAGTTCAGAGTTTCCACTATACTACTAGCGACATACGAGTGCGTCGAACCCACATCAATTAAAGCATTATAAGGTACTCCAAAAATTAAAAACGTACCGGTTATGACGTCCGGTGCGTCGCCCTCCTCTCGACGCCTCGCAGCGTAAACCAACCCAGGCTGTCTCGCCTCTGTACCACCTGTACCTCTGCCCGGTGCTCCACGATCTCTACCAGAGCCATTACCTCCTCTGCCTGAACCACGACCCCTCTGTGGCTGCTGATTATCCCTCCTGAACTGTGCACGACTTTGATCCTCAGACTGCAGCCTAGCAGATCTCTGAGGACAACCCCTAACTCGATGCCCCAGCGATCCACACTCAAAGCATCCCCTGTTACCAGTCCAACACTCTTCCGTGTGAGACTTTCCACACCGAGCACACCGTGGCGGCCACTGAGTATTAGCAGCAGCAGGCCGAGCAGCTTGATTCAGCCCACTATACCTAACCCTCTTCTGCTGATTCCCAGAAAACCCAGATGATCCAGAACTCATTTTATTCCAACCCCTATCCTGATTCCGCCTTACCGACTGTTTTACCCCTTCAGCAACCTTAGATTTCTCCACTAGAACGGTAAAATCTCGTTCTTGCTGTGGAGTAATTATCATCCGCAGCTCGTCTCTCAGCCCATCCTCAAATATAACACAGCGCTCATGCTCAGTGCCTACAATTCCCCGTGCATACCGACTCAACCGAAGGAATTCCGCCTCATATTCCGCTACAGTCTTATTGCCCTGAACCAAGTTCAAGAAAGCTCTGCGCTGCGCATCAACATAACTAGCCCCTATGTATTTCCTCTGATAGGCGGTTCTAAAGAATTCCCAAGTGAGATCGTCTGCCACTGCTCCGTCCCTAACTGTGAGCCACCACTGATATGACTCATCTCGCAACAGAGATACTATACCCTTCAGCTTTTCCTCAGCTGAAAAGTCCAGGTCATCCATAATGCGTTCCGTCCCCTCCAACAAATATTCTGCCGTACTAGGTGCCACACCAGATACACCCCTAAATATATCTGCACCATTAGCCTTGAGTCGTTCGGCCATAGATTTCTGAGTTCCAGTTCCAACTCCTGCACTCACAACCCTTTCTAGCACCCGCAGTACAGCCTGCGACACTGCGTCATTACCACCCGTCTGATCCTGATATTCCGCGCCCACAGCTGGCGGCGGTGGTACCTCATTTTTGATCCATGACCAGACCCTGCCGGTTCTGAAACTGTCATCCTACCCCTACCTCGTCCACGAGTGTTACGCCCACGTCCACGTGCACTCATATCTACCGATATATTCAAGCTGATTAAAAGTTTTATGTGTTAGACTTTTATTCCACTGTCTATTAAAGCACAATCTTATGAAAAGTTTTAGTAAAGGGGTTGTTTCCGTGAGTACACCTCATCCTATAGTTTGAGTCTCTAGAGTAGTTCCTACTATTATTCAATCATGCCATTATCAACATAATCACATCACCAACAAGCAACAGTTTGGGGTACTTACCTGGGCGGATTGGTGCCGGAGACTCGGTGCCATGCTTCACCACTACACTTTTCCCACAAAAACCTTTCATAACCCTTTAAAACATTTTTGGGCCTCAGGCCCATAGCCGAGCTGTTGAAACTGGCTCTGATACCACAATTGTAACACCCCAAACCCGGTCAACACACCACGATCGCATCTGGCATGTTACGGAGTGAAAACAGTTTGAAAACACAAATGTATCGGAAAATTTTCCAAAAGACTCTTTGATCGTTTAAAAGTTGTTAAAGTGATGTAAAGGTTGTCTTAAACCTATGCTAGAAAAATTCACTTGGCTCTACAAATTTTAGAAAACGTTTAGTATTAAAAACTGAGGGTGTCGAGTTTAATCAAGTTAAAAACCATTTCTTTTGAAGTTGTTTGAAAACTTAAGTTATAGAAGCATTCAAGTTGCCTAATTATTTTGTGAACTTTGTTACCCGATGGTATCGTCTTTAAAACCCGAAGAGTTATAATTTTGAAAGCGTAGCTTTTTACCGGTTAATTTAACAAGTTCATAAATCTGATATATGATTAATCTACTCAAAATGGAAACAAGTAAATAAACCCAAAAACACTAGCGGCCTTATTACAAACCCAAAACCAAATTAAAAGAAAGCAGTTTAAAATCCAAAACCAAACCAAGATGCATAGCCACCTCGAGTCCTCCCCGGCTCCGTATCCGCGATCTACGCCTCATCTGCAAAATGTAAGGGAAGGGGTGAGTCACCCAGACTCAGTGCATAAATCCCCAACCCAGTTATTCAAGCACTTACACAGATCATCAGTAAAACATGCAGATTATGCAACCCATAACCTAGCCATCCAAACACCTTTACTACCCCGTGTGGTCAAAACCACTGGTGGTCAAAACCACTGGTGACCGAAGTCACAAATATATCAAGCGATGGGGCCAACCCATCGTGTGGTCAAAACCACTGATGACAATCCCGTAATATATCATGTGGGGCCAACCCACTGTGGTACCAAACCACTGGGACGAGTCACAATATCAATATGTGGTCAAAACCACTGGTGACCGAAGTCACAATTATCACAAGTGTGGTCAAAACCACTGGTGGTCAAAACCACTGCGACTAGTCACAAATCTCATCAATAGTGTGGTCAAAACCACTGGTGACCGTAGTCACGAATCAACTGATGGGGCCAACCCATCTTGTGGTCAAAACCACTGATGACAGTCCAAATATATCATCCCCTCCTCTCATCACCCATCATCATCATGCTCATATCATAAGTGTCGTAATCTCATATATCATGCATTTATGTGTTACATAGCATTTAACAGCACATGATGGCATATACAAACATACATCGTAAATCACGTAATAGGGGACTTACCCGGAATCCAAGCTTATGCCCACAAGGCAAAGTCGCTAACACAACGGTTATACAGTAACATAATAAGCATCGTTTAAACTAATAAAGTGTGTAAGCATTTACACACCTGTTACTAACGCTACCACTGAATCCCGAAACTCGATCTACTGCACTAGACCTCCTTGCCCTATATTCGGCCAACACCAAGGTTAGTAACATAGGCTTTTCGGCTATACCATTAAATCCCAGAAGGTGAGACTACGCATAAACTACACCACCCTTACATTTTAGCTTACGAAACAAATCACAACGCAAAGTATGCGAGACTGCTTCTCCCCCTACAATCTGCCAACAACCAAATCTCACTTTTAATAGCCTTCGGCTTAACCAAATAACTGAGAAAGTAATTAAATCACCAAAGATCCTTACCACAGACTTACCGAATCTGATTGCCAGAGAATGAAGGCTTAGATCGATTGCTTCCAAAATCCCGAAGGCCCTACAATAAATCGATTTCCATAGGTGATTAGAAACCCCGCTAACAAATGCTGAAATCGGCTTCTACTTCCATGAGAATCGACAAGGAAAAGAGACCAAAAAGGGATTCGGCCAAAGCACTTACCCTTCTTCAAAACCGATTAGAGAAAAGACCCAAAAGATCCACCCTTGAAGATATTCGGCCAAAGCAAAATAGGAACAAAAGAATTTTCGACAGAGAGTTGAATGGTGAGGGAAGTTTCGGCTAAGGTTGATGTAAAAGAAACAATTAATATTCGGCTAATACAAAAAGAAAGAAAAAGAAGAGGTATGAATGGTGTTCGGCCTTGGGTTTAACGAGAAGGGACTAAGGGGTTTCGGCAAAGAAAAGAAGTGAAGAGGAAGATGTTACTTTGGGCAGTTATGAAAAGAAGAAGAAGAAAGGTGGAGAAGAGGAAGGTTCGGCCAAGCTCTTGAGAAGGAGAAAAGATGAAGAGGAGAGGGTTAATTTTCGGCTATCAAGAAAAGAAAGATGAAAAAGGCTCAAATGAAGATTCGGCCAAATGATTGAGAGGGGAAATCGACAACTACCTTATGAAGTTTTGGCTTTTGGTTCACTATGGTGCATTAAGGTGGATTCGTCAAGGCTTCCAAAGAGAATTTTCGGCTTTTGACACAGAACAAAGACTAGCCGAAAGTGTCATCTAGCCACCCAAAAGAATTTCGGCAACCCCTTTACCTAGCTCTCCAAAACCGAACACTCCTCCAAAGAGGAGTTCAAAATTCGGCAACCACCTAAATTCTCTCCTGGCAACCAATTCAAATGAGTTTGAACTCATCAACCTCTTAAATTTTCTCTTTGCCATACATTTGAATTAATTTGACTAAGTCCAAGCTGTATCTGCCAGAGTTTGTGCTGAGCACAACTCCTCCCCCTCCTTGGCATCGAAATAATAAACAAAATAGTGGGGTTTCTGCTGCTCGAACCTGCGATCTCCTTCCCCTGCTGATGGCATCAATCACAAGGCCCTAAATGGAGCCTCATGCCACTTTGCCAACTGACCTCCTGTGCTAAAATCCCCCTTGAAATACAAATAACCCCTAGCTCCTTCAGCTCCCTTTACTTAACCTTTAGAAACAAAAACTTCCCACCACCCAGGCCTGCTCTAAACTTATAACTAAGTCTTAAAACATCACAAATAATAACACCGCAGTCCAAACACATGCAAAATAGTTCAAACACAAATAACCCCTAATTCCGGATATTACAAGTGGTTTTGACCACACCGATATATTTGTGACTTCGGTCACCAGTGGTTTTGACCACACGGGGTAGAAAAAGGAGATCGGATGGTTAGGTTATGGGTTGCATGATTTGCATGTCTTACTAATGATCTGTGTAAGTGCTTGAACTATCGGGTTGGGGATTTATACACTGAGTCTCGGTGACTCACCCCTTCCCTCATATTTTGCAGATGAGGCATAGATCGCGGATATGGAGCCGGGGAGGACTCGAGGTGGCCATGCATCTTAGTTTGGTTTTGGTCTTTAAACTGCTATTTCGATTTTTTAAATTATCTCTTAATTTGGTTCTAGGTTTGTAATAAGGCCGCTAAGTTTTATTATTTTGGGTTTTATAATTTGCTTTTATTTGACTATATCATACACATGTTGGATATAGTGACTTGTTAAATTAACCCGTAAAAAGCAATGTTTTCAAAACTATATCTCTTCGGGTTTTTCAAACGTTACCATCGGGTAACTCAACTTATAAGATGATAACAAAGGTAACTTGAATGTTTTTAAACTTTAGTTTTCGTACAACTTCAAAAGCAAACGGTTTTTAACTCGATTATATGCATCGTACCCAGTTTTTAACAAGTATCGTATGTTTTCTAAAAACTTGTAACAACAAGTAGATTTTCAAGCATGAGTTTTAAAGAAACTATCACACGATTTCAATGTCACCTTGAACAGGGATTTCTAGACTTTTCAACTATAAAAGGGTTTTCTAAGAAAATTATACGACAAACTTGTGTTTTAAAAATGATTTTACTCCGTAACATGCCAGATTCAGTCGTGGTGCGTTGACCGAGTTTGGGGTGTTACAGCAAATTTTTGACTATTAGGGACATGAATGTGGACGGTTTTGGGACTAAAGGGGGTGATAGCCGAATTTTTGTTAGTGTTTTGGTAGAAACTTTGGTGCTTGGTTGGTCAAAATTCCTTCTTGCATTTTTATGCCATTTCTCTAAAATTTCTTCTCATCTTTGCCGAAACTTCAAGCCATTAGTGAGCATTTCTTTCCTTCAATTCTTTCTTGTTGTCGTAGGTACCAAACTATTGAGACCAAACTATTTTCATTCATCTTCTCTTGAAAATCGAAATTTGATAAGCACCCTTCTCAACCTTTCTTTTCTTTTCACGAAATTCTCCAACTCTGCTATCTTTTCCTCTAGTCCATACCCTCATAACCGAAACTATTCTTGTTCATTTTCTTCCATAGTCGAAACTCACAATCCACAATCACTCTTTCATAATTTCTTTCTCGTTTGAGGTGACATTCCTTCTTCGATTAAATTAGTAAGTGAATTCTTTTCTATGATCATATTCTTTTCTCTTTAGCCGAATAAGTATTTATCACTATTCGGTTGTAAATCGTGATTGTAACTGAAAATGGTGTTATTCTCCACTTCTTCATGTCTTCATCACTCTCTTTTCGTAGTGCTTTAAGTGGGAGACCGTGTATTGTTCTAGCCAAAGTCAAACGGTGGAAATTGGATCCAATATCGATAATGTAAGGGGGTTCATTTTGGATCTTTCGCAAATCGGATTGAAGTTTCGACAAATCGACTATATGTTTTAGGGACAAATCACTCGATATATTTCTACCTTCGGATATAGTGGTAAGTGAATCAAGTGGAAGAGATACGAAATCTTTTGGAAATCTGAGGCTAACTTTTGGTTTGTATTGTTCTAGGTCAACGACGAGTGGTTCGTTAGGAAATCGAAATAAGGTGTGTAATCTCGTACATTCCGAATACATGATTGAAATAGTGGGCAATATCACACTTCTCTAAAAATGTTCATGGAATATTCTATGAGTCGGTTGAAATACCGAAGAAAACCAAAAACCGGCATCTGTGATCACTCGGGCGTATGTATTATCGTAGTGGTAATCGTATTTTGTAATAAAACAGTTTCGATTAGAAGCAGTAACGTGTTTTTGAAAAATCACAAACAATAAGAGAAAGGGAATTCGAAAGTGAATAAGATATCAAATTAAAGCTTACTGTGTCTATTTTAATATGGAAGAAATGGAGAAGGAAAAGGATTTTTATATTCTGAGATATCTTAATTTTAGTAAGACTGGTTCTAATTGACTTTGTGGTTCCCTGATCTGTCTTGGAAAAATCGTGTAAAATTGTACAAAGTGAATTATGGGTTATAATTTATATGTATAGATTCCTTAATGAGCCTAATTTCATTAGAAAGAAGTGGGAGCAGTATATGAAAACCGTACAGTGAGATATTTGAAATTAAGGTAAGAGAGGTCAGAACTGTTGGATAGTGAAACAAGGGAAACTTTAAGGAATAAACTGTACTAAATGGTTAAGTCAATGTAACATCCTAAAATTGGGGCTATTTGTGATTGAATGATTTTTCTTGCATTTGAATTGCTATGGTATTAATCGTGGAGTAATACGGCTTAATTAGGGGTCTTGAGTAGGCTTGGAATTATGGAAAAATATTTTGGTAAGCTTTAAAGATAGGGAGCCTTAACAAGTAGGGGTTACAAGAATAAATAGAGGATTTATTGACACTAATAAGGCCTTGGTAAAGTGGCAAAAAGAAGGCTACTTGGGAGCTACATGTGACGCCACATTGAGCAAGGGAGAGCCTTGGTTCGAGTCACAAAATTCTCTCTTTTTGCTCTTTGAATGGACGGCATAGGGAGG
Organism: Gossypium australe; assembly: GCA_005393395.2. Taxonomy (NCBI): domain Eukaryota; kingdom Viridiplantae; phylum Streptophyta; class Magnoliopsida; order Malvales; family Malvaceae; genus Gossypium; species Gossypium australe. The sequence goes on from CM016617.1 coordinate 33,288,956, forward strand.
GAGAGATTTTCTCTCTTTAAACTCTTTTTATTATTTATTTAGATAATAAGATGATAGAGATAATAAGGATATTATGTGGATTATTAAAGAGATTATTAAGTGATTATTTGGGATTAATTCAAATCATTTTGAATTAAATCAAATATGTGGCTTAGAGTGGATTGAGGAGTTGGCTAGAGTTTGAACTCCTTGGACGGCAAGCTTAAGGGGGGGTGCCGAATGCTTATAAAAGCCTCAACCTACCACCTTGCTTTTCTTTTTTCATTTTTTGGTTATTAGCCGAAAACCCCAACCTCTTCCTTCTTTATTTTCTTTTATTTTTCCATTCTCGCAAGACCTTGGCAGAAACTCTCTCTACTTCTCCTTGCCGAATCCACATCTCCTTAATTCCCCTTTTTCTTTTATTTATTTATTTCTTTGCTGGCCGAACATCCACTCTTTATTGCCGAAACTCTAACACTCTTTTCCCCCATTATTTTCCTCTTTGGACGAATATCAAGCAAGGGTAACCTTCTCTAAACTCGTCTCCAATCGGTTCATAAGGTGGGTAAGTAATTGGCCAAATGCCATTTTCCTTCTCTTCTGTGTCTTTGTCGATTTTTGCAAGGGGTAGGGGCCGATTTCAGTATTTGTAAGCAAAAGATGTTAACACTCTTGTGAAACCGATTGATTATAGGATTCCCGGGATTTGTGGAACAAGCGATCTAGGCCATTCTCTGTCAGTCGACTTTGGTAAGTGGTGGTAAGGGCCTATTGTTAATGGATTATTCTTTTAAGTGATTAACAGCTGAAGGCTATTGACACTGTTATTTGACTGATTATTTGGTAAAGACAGATCTGTGTAGCGAGTGCCGTGGTTAGTAGCCAAAAAGAGAAAGGTAAGGATTCGGGATCACAGGATGATCCTTTAGATTTATTTGATTTGGCCGAATAGGCCATAATACTAATCTATGTATTTGGCCGAATATAGGGACAAGTAGATCTAGGGTGGCCGACTTCTCTTCTCGGGATTTAGACTTCTCGTGGTGACAGGTGTGTACATACACACGTTATGACTTATTAACTGTGGTAAATGTTGTGAATGCTAACTCTGATTTATGTAGCATTGGATTTAATACCGTATTGGTATAAGTGGCGATTCAGGTAAGTACCTGTTGATATGAGTTGCTATTTGATGTTTTTGGGTAGCATAGCTTATCTGATACATGTGATAAATGTATGAACTATGTTTATGACTATCTGATATGGGATAATGAGAGGAGGGGGCAGTGTCATTGTGTCGACGGACACCAGTGTTTTGGTAACACACTGTGACTACGGTCACCAGAGGTTTGGTACCTCCAGAGGTTTGGCACCTCATCGCGTCTCGTCCCAGTGGCTTAGCACCACAGTGGGTTGGCCCCACAGATGATATTAAGGGATTGACGCCAGTGATTTGGTATCACACGATGGGTTGGCCCCATCAATCGATTCGTGTCTTCGGACACCAGAGGTTTGGCACCTCCAGTGATTTGGCATCACATCTGTGACTTTAAGTCACCAGTGGTTTGGCACCACCAGTGGTTTGGTACCACACGGGGTAGAGAAAGGTGATACGGATGGTTAGGTTGGGTACATGATTTGATGCATGTTAATTGTTATAATATGTGTATGATGTGGCTTTAAACCGGAGGAAGGGTTGCATACTGAGTCTTGGTGACTCACCTTCTTCCTTACATTTTTTTCAGGTGACGTGTAGATCGCGGATGTGGACCGGATGGACTCGAGGTGGCCATGCAGTGGAATTTGAATTTAATAGACTTTAAATTTTGGTTTATTTATTTTTCGATTGTTGGTTGGATTTTAATTGGGTTGTAATAAGGCCTCCAATAACTCCTTTTATTATTTTGTTATTGTTACCTGCTTTGGAATATTAGTTTAAACTATTTTAATAATAAGTTCACACATTTTTTTCTAAATAAATTCGAAAACGTTTTAAAGTACCATCGGGTACATTTATATTTATATAATAACTGGATTTAATAAATATTTTTAAAATAAAACTAAGTATGGGTTTTATACACCTCAACTGTTTTAACAAAACGCTATCTTTTATCGAAAACTTAAACCGGTTTTAAAGGATTTCAAAATGTTTCTCCGTAACAAACCCAGATTCGGTCATAGCGTTTGGGCCGGGTTTGGGGTTGTTACAAATTGGTATCAGAGCCCAGTTCAAAGCTCGGCTGTGGTGGCCCAAGGCCCAAAAAGGTTTGGTTTTATGATTAGTAGGCCTTATTAAATGATTTGAAAAGTTTTGGGTTTTGAACAGCATGGCCCGAGCCTCCGGCACCGATCCGCCCAAGTAAGTGTTTCTAACTTTTGTATGAATTATTTTCTGTAGAAGGGTAGGAAGAATGGAACGTAGAATAGACTTATAGGAACTTGGACCCTAAGATTAGATTACTCACACACACAAACAAAACATAAGACTTAATGAACTCAACCAACCTATGGCTAAGTCACTGAGCTAGGGTGTGGTAACCCTGTGCGCATGTCTAGGATTGGATCCGGGAGAGCCTGGTATTTAAGCAGTCCTAGTGACTCACCACCTCTTCGCAGGTATCCTACCTGGTGTGTAGCTTCGGTTCACCCTAACTCAGAGGGCTCAGTGGTGTGGCAACCTCTGTGCGCATGTCTAGAAAGGTTTTCGGTGGGAGCTTGGTATTTAAGCAGTTCGCGTGACTCACCTCCTCTCCACTCGAATCCTGCCTGGTGCGTAGCTTTGGTTCACCCTGGCCAAGAGGGCTCGGTCATAGGCTAAACATAACGACTAAAACCCAAAAGGGAACTAGCCATGTTTTCGAAAAAGAAGAGAACAACAAAAACTTGGTTTTCAAAACTCTTAAAATCACTCTTTCGAATATGAGAACAACCATTTTTTACAATGTTTCCCTCGAAAAAGTTGATTTGTGAAAATTACAAAAATACCCTTAGGGGTGAAATTACTAAAATGTCCTTGACTCATAAAATATCAATTCAATGGTTTTGCCCAAAAATTTCCTTATTTTATAAACATCCAGAAGCTCTACTGCAAAGCACCAATAAAATACTCTGGTTTTGGAAAATTGTGAAAATGCCCTCAACTTGCAAAATTACCAAAATGACCTCGAATTCAAAATTTTTGCAACATCATCGTTTTAAAGAGAGAAACTCGCAAAAGGAACCATTAGAGTTTTACAACTGTTAAAATATCCCGGATTTATTAAAATTACAAAATTACCCCTAATTGACAAAATTACCAAAATGCCCCTGATTTCTAAAATGATGCCCTAACTTCAAATTTTACAAATTTCAAAAATGCTCTCCAGTTTTGGGAATTTCAAAGCGACCTGCTTTATTAAAGTTTGAAATCTCTCAGTTTTAATTACAAAAATACCCCTGTAGGAAAAAGACGAAAATACCCCTGGGATAGAAACAGGACAGAAATGTCCAAGGAGTGAATAAGTATGGAAAGTATTAGGGAATGGATGTGCCCTTTTGTGTGAACTAGGGTAGAAGACCTAAAACATTGTTTGATCGAAAGAATCCCTATGAAACTTCTCCATAAAATTTCGTCGCGAATAAGCAAGTGAAACAGTCACTAATCCATAAAATTTCTCTTAATCAGATTAAAACGCAGTAGTTAGAATGAGCTCTAGAGGACGTGGACGCTGTGGACGCGGTAGGGGAAGGGTGACTGTGTCTGAACCCGTCAGGTCAGGTCAAGGTTCTGAAAATGAAGTACCGCCACCACCACCTCTAGCTTTTGGAGCGGAGGAGCAGGATCAGACCGGAGGTGAGGCAGTATCGCAAGCTGTGTTGCGAGTCCTCAAGTTGGTGGCTGGGGCTAGTGGAAATCTAGGAGCTTGGAAATCGGTTTCCGAGCGAATTCATTCTAATGGAGCTGAGGTGTTCCGGGGCGTGTCGGGAGTGGCACCTAGTGCAGCAAAATACTGGTTGGAGTCAGTGGAAAGGATCATGGACGATCTTGACCTGACTAGTGAGGAGAAGCTGAAAGGAGCCGTGTCGCTTCTGAAGGATGAAGCATATCAGTGGTGGCTCACTGTCCGAGATGGTGCCACAGCGGATGATCTGACGTGGGATTACTTTAAGGCTGCTTTCCAGAAAAAGTATGTGGGTACCGGCTACACTGACGCGCAGAGAAAGGCTTTTCTGGGATTGGTACAAGGAACTAAGTCCGTGGCAGAGTATGAGGCGGAATTCCTAAGGCTGAGTAGATATGCGAGAGGCATCGTGGCTACCGATCATGAGCGCTGTGTCCACTTCGAGGATGGACTTAGAGATGATTTGAGGCTGCTGATTGCTCCGCAGCAGGTTCGTGAGTTTTCGTCTCTAGTGGAAAAGGCTAAGGTAGCCGAAGGTGTCAAGGAATCGGTGAGGCAAAACTATGATAGGATCAAGCAGAAGAGAGGTTTTGGGTCATCTGGGTCAGGTGGTAATGTTCAGAAAAAGGCTAGACAAAGTGGGCCAAATCAGGCAGCAAGGCCCACGACTACTAATCAGAGACCGACTCAGTGCAATCGCTGTGGAAAATCTCATTGGGGAGGTTGTTGGACCGGTGAGAGGGGTTGCTTTGAATGTGGGTCTTTGGATCACCGCGTGAGGGATTGTCCCCGAAAGCGAGCTCAGAACCAGTCAAAGGGGCAGAACCGTACTCAGGATAGAAGTGTGGGACCACAAAGAGGTCGTGGTAATGGTAGAGGGGGAAATGGTGCTAATCGCGGTCGAGGAAGCCAGCGCAGAGGCGCAGGCAATACAGAGGCAAGGCAGCCTGGCTTAGTCTATGCGGCGAGGCGTCGCGAAGAGGGTGACGCACCGGATGTCATAACCGGTACGTTTCTAATTTTTGGTCTTCCGTATATTGCATTAATTGATGTGGGTTCGACGCATTCATACGTAGCTAGTAGTGTGGTAGAGACTTTGAACCTAGACTCTGAGACTGCTGCTAGGGAGATGACTGTAATTAGCCCTTTAGGCCATTCTGTAGTTGTGAACAAGCTTTATAGGGATGTACCCCTAGAACTCCAAGGGGTCGTGTTGGTGGCTGATCTGATGGAACTGCCATTTGGGGAGTTCGATTTGATCCTCGGGATGGACTGGTTGGTTAAGTACCAGGCGAGGTTGGATTGCGCTGCTAAGCGCATGGTTCTTAAAATGGCCGAAGGGGATGAAGTGGTCATGATCGGTAATCGAAGAAATTACCTGTCTAATGTGGTGTCAGCTTTGAAGGCCGTGAAGATGGTCAGAAAAGGGTGTGAGGCGGTTATAGTTCGAATTTGTGCCTTGGAGGCTAAGGAGTCAGCGGTCGAAAAGGTCCGAACAGTAGGGGAATTCGCTGATGTATTCCCAGAAGAACTTCCGGGTTTGCCTCCAGATCGGGAAGTCGAATTCGGTATAGATTTGCTACCTGGAACGGCACCTGTATCTATAGCACCGTATCGAATGGCACCAAAGGAATTGGTGGAGCTGAAGGCTCAAATTCAGGAAGTCTTGGATAGAGGGTTTATCCGACCAAGTATATCTCCGTGGGGAGCACCTGTATTGTTTGTCAAGAAGAAGGACGGTTCTATGCGGATGTGCATCGACTACCGTCAGTTAAATAAGTTAACAATCAAAAACAAGTATCCGTTGCCTCGGATCGATGACTTGTTTGACCAACTGAAGGGTGTGTCGGTATTCTCAAAGATTGACCTTAGGTCGGGTTATCATCAATTAAAGGTGAAGGAGGCTGATGTTCACAAGACGACATTTCGAACTCGGTATGGGCATTACGAGTTTCTAGTGATGCCATTTGGATTGACCAATGCACCGGCGGCGTTCATGGACCTAATGAATAGGGTATTTCAGCAGTATTTGGATCAATATTCGTGGTGTTCATAGACGACATATTGGTTTACTCAAAGACGGAGGAGGAGCATGACAAGCATTTGCGTATAGTTCTGCAAGTACTGAGGGAAAAGCAGTTATATGCCAAATTCAGTAAGTGCGAATTTTGGCTGAGGGAAGTGGCTTTCTTAGGTCACGTGGTGTCAGCGGAAGGGATTAGAGTGGATCCCCGCAAGATTGAAGCGGTGTTGGATTGGAAACCGCCTAAGTCGGTGGCAGAAATTCGAAGCTTTCTGGGTCTGGCAGGGTACTACCGAAGGTTTGTGGAAGGATTCTCGTTAATCGCAGCACCATTAACTAGGTTATTGAGGAAGGGAGTACCATTCGTTTGGTCGGAAAAGCAGCAAGAAAGTTTTGATAAGCTGAGAAAGATTCTGACAGAAGCTCCGGTTTTGGTACAGCCTGAGGCAGGAAAGATGTTCACGGTTTATTGTGATGCATCCCATACTGGGTTGGGATGTGTGTTGATGCAGGAGGGGAAGGTAGTGGCTTATGCATCCCGTCAGTTAAGATCGCATGAGGTAAACTACCCAACGCACGACTTGGAGTTGGCGGCAGTAGTCTTCGCTTTGAAGATATGGAGACATTACCTTTATGGGGAGAAGTCAATAGTTTATACGGATCACAAAAGTCTGAGGTATCTCTTGACTCAAAAGGATTTGAACTTAAGGCAGCGCCGATGGATTGAACTGTTGAAGAACTACGACTGTTCAATCGAGTATCATCCGGGAAAGGCTAACGTGGTGGCTGACGCATTGAGCCGGAAGGTTGTGGCAGACTTAAGAGCAATGTTTGCTCGTTTGAGTCTATATGACGATGGAAGTCTTTTGGCAGAGTTGCAAGTAACGCCAACGTGGATCGAGGAGATTAAGGATAAGCAGTTGGTAGACGAGGGATTGAATGCAAAGAGATTGCAAGTCCAAGATGGTGGGTTGGAAGGGTATAGTTTGACTGATGATGGGGTGCTACGTTTTTAAGAACGAGCTTGTATGCCGAAGGATATGGAATTGAGGCGAAGAATTCTCCAAGATGCACATAGCAGCCCATACGCTATGCATCCGGGAGGCAGCAAAATGTATAGAGATTTACGGAAATAGTTCTGGTGGCCGGGGTTGAAACGTGAGGTGACTGAGTTCGTGGGAAAGTGTCTGACATGTCAGCAGGTCAAGGCGGAACATCAGCTACCGTCAGGGTTACTTCAACCAGTGAAGATCCCTCAGTGGAAATGGGAGAGGATCACTATGGATTTCGTCAGTGGATTACCTCTTACCCCAAGCAAGAAAGACTCAGTTTGGGTAATAATGGACCGTTTGACTAAGTCAGCTCACTTCGTACCGGTGAGAATGGATTACTCACTCCAAAAGCTAGCAAAGTTGTATGTGGCTGAGATAGTCAGATTGCATGGTGTGCCAATATCAATTATCTCAGATAGGGATCCAAGGTTCACGTCGAGGTTTTGGAAAGCGTTGCATCAAGCTTTGGGTACGCGATTGGATTTCAGTACAGCTTTCCATCCGCAGTCAGACGGGCAGTCAGAAAGGGTCATACAGATCTTAGAGGATATGCTGAGGGGTTGTGTCTTGGAATTCCATGGTAGCTGGGAGGAATTTTTACCATTAGCCGAGTTCGCCTACAACAATAGTTACCAAGCGAGTATCCAGATGGCACCATACGAAGCACTGTATGGACGGAGATGCCGTACTCCTACATGTTGGACGGAGTTGGGAGAACGACAAGTCTTGGGTCCGGAACTGGTCACGGAAACAGAGGACAAAGTTAAGGTGATTCGGGCTCGTCTGAAGGAAGCGTCAGATAGACAAAAGTCTTATGCTGATCTGAAGCGCAAAGAAATGGAGTATGATGTAGGAGACAAGGTCTTCTTAAAGGTGTCACCTTGGAAAAAGGTGTTAAGATTTGGGCGAAAAGGGAAGCTAAGCCCAAGGTTCATTGGCCCATACACAGTGTTGAAGCGAGTGGGACCGGTAGCTTATCAGCTTGAGCTGCCGGCAGAGTTGAGTCAGATCCACGACGTTTTTCACGTATCGATGCTTAGGCGATATCGATCAGATCCATCGCACGTGGTGCCTGTGGCAGAAATTGAGGTCAACTCGGATTTGTCCTTTGAAGAAGAACCGGTTCAGATCTTAGATAGAGATGTGAAGGTTCTACGTAGGAAGTTAGTACCCTTAGTGAAAGTGCTATGGCGGAACCATGGTGCAGAGGAAGCTACGTGGGAACCCGAGGATGTGATACGGCAGTAATACCCCCACCTCTTCTAATCAGGTAATTTCGAGGACGAAATTATTTTTAAGGGGGGTAGAACTGTAACATCCTAAAATTGGGGCTATTTGTGATTGAATGATTTTTCTTGTGTTTGAATTGCTATGGTATTAATCGTGGAGTAATACGGCTTAATTAGGGGTCTTGAGTAGGCTTGGAATTATGGAAAAATATTTTGGTAAGCTTTAAAGATAGGGAGCCTTAACAAGTAGGGGTTACAAGAATAAATAGAGGATTTATTGACACTAATAAGGCCTTGGTAAAGTGGCAAAAAGAAGGCCACTTGGGAGCAACATGTGACTCCACATTGAGCAAGGGAGAGCCTTGGTTCGAGTCACAAAATTCTCTCTTTTTGCTCTTTGAATGGACGGCATAGGGAGGGAGAGATTTTCTATCTTTAAACTCTTTTTATTATTTATTTAGATAATAAGATGATAGAGATAATAAGGATATTATGTGGATTATTAAAGAGATTATTAAGTGATTATTTGGGATTAATTCAAATCATTTTGAATTAAATCAAATATGTGGCTTAGAGTGGATTGAGGAGTTGGCTAGAGTTTGAACTCCTTGGACGGCAAGCTTAAGGGGGGGTGCCGAATGCTTATAAAAGCCTCAACCTACCACCTTGCTTTTCTTTTTTCATTTTTTGGTTATTAGCCGAAAACCCCAACCTCTTCCTTCTTTATTTTCTTTTATTTTTCCATTCTCGCAAGACCTTGGCCGAAACTCTCTCTACTTCTCCTTGCCGAATCCCCATCTCCTCAATTCCCCTTTTTCTTTTATTTATTTATTTCTTTGCTGGCCGAACATCCACTCCTTATTGCCGAAACTCTAACACTCTTTTCCCCCATTATTTTCCTCTTTGGACGAATATCAAGCAAGGGTAACCTTCTCTAAACTCGTCTCCAATCGGTTCATAAGGTGGGTAAGTAATTGGCCGAATGCCATTTTCCTTCTCTTCTGTGTCTTTGTCGATTTTTGCAAGGGGTAGGGACCGATTTCAGTATTTGTAAGCAAAAGATGTTAACACTCTTGTGAAACCGATTGATTATAGGATTTCCGGGATTTGTGGAACAAACGATCTAGGCCATTCTCTGTCAGTCGACTTTGGTAAGTGGTGGTAAGGGCCTATTGTTAATGGATTATTCTTTTAAGTGATTAACAGCTGAAGGCTATTGACACTGTCATTTGACTGATTATTTGGTAAAGACAGATATGTGTAGCGAGTGTCGTGGTTAGTAGCCAAAAAGAGAAAGGTAAGGATTCGGGATCACAGGATGATCCTTTAGATTTATTTGATTTGGCCGAATAGGCCATAATTCTGATCTATGTATTTGGCCGAATATAGGGACAAGTAGATCTAGGGTGGCCGACTTCTCTTCTCGGGATTTAGACTTCTCGTGGTGACAGGTGTGTACATACACACGTTATGACTTATTAACTGTGCTAAATGTTGTGAATGCTAACTCTGATTTATGTAGCATTGGATTTAATACCGTATTGGTATAAGTGGCGATTCAGGTAAGTACCTGTTGATATGAGTTGCTATTTGATGCTTTTGGGAAGCATAGCTTATCTGATACATGTGATAAATGTATGAACTATGTTTATGACTGTCTGATATGGGATAATGAGAGGAGGGGGCAGTGTCATTGTGTCGACGGACACCAGTGTTTTGGTAACACACTGTGACTACGGTCACCAGAGGTTTGGTACCTCCAGAGGTTTGGCACCTCATCGCGTCTCGTCCCAGTGGCTTAGCACCACAGTGGGTTGGCCCCACAGATGATATTAAGGGATTGACGCCAGTGATTGGGTATCACACGATGGGTTGGCCCCATCAATCGATTCGTGTCTTCGGACACCAGAGGTTTGGCACCTCCAGTGATTTGGCATCACATCTGTGACTTTAAGTCACCAGTGGTTTGGCACCACCAGTGGTTTGGTACCACACGGGGTAGAGAAAGGTGATACGGATGGTTAGGTTGGGTACATGATTTGATGCATGTTAATTGTTATAAGATGTGTATGATGTGGCTTTAAACCGGAGGAAGGGTTGCATACTGAGTCTTGGTGACTCACCTTCTTCCTTACATTTTTTTCAGGTGACGTGTAGATCGCGGATGTGGACCTGATGGACTCCAGGTGGCCATGCAGTGGAATTTGAATTTAATAGACTTTAAATTTTGGTTTATTTATTTTTCGATTGTTGGTTGGATTTTAATTGGGTTGTAATAAGGCCTCCAATAACTCCTTTTATTATTTTGTTATTGTTACCTGCTTTGGAATATTAGTTTAAACTATTTTAACAATAAGTTCACACGTTTTTTTCTAAATAAATTCGAAAATGTTTTAAAGTACCATCGGGTACATTTATATTTATATAATAACTGGATTTAATAAATATTTTTAAAATAAAACTAAGTATGGGTTTTATACACCTCAACTGTTTTAACAAAACGCTATCTTTTATCGAAAACTTAAACCGGTTTTAAAGGATTTCAAAATGTTTCTCCGTAACAAACCCAGATTCGGTCATAGCGTTTGGGCCGGGTTTGGGGTTGTTACAGTCAAAAATGCTGAAAAACTTATAGTAAGAAGATATATGAGTCTAGGTTCAAGAAAAATTTACGGATTTAGATTTTGAGATTCCTAACTCGAGTTATAGTCAAATTAGTCAGTATGACGCGGATGGCCAGTTTCTATTTTTAGGCTCCACATTAGTAATTAAGTCTAAGTTGCGAAATTACCAAAATACCCTTGAAGGGTAAATTACCGAAATGCCCCGGGATTGTGAGATTACCGAATTACCCTTAGTTGGTAAGATTAACGGATTGTGAAAATGCCCTTATGGGCCAAATTGTGAAAATGCCTTAATGGGCCAATCTGATATTTTGCTAAATGGGCCAATCTGATATTTTGCTAAGTGGGCCAATCTGATATTTTGCTAAATGGGCCAAATCTGATATTTTGCTTAATGGGCCTTTTTGATTAATTGTTATAATGGGCCATAATTTTTGTAAGAAAAATCTGAATAAATTGTTATAATGGTTAATGCCTACGTTTGGTGTGTTGGCGGGGTGGGTTGACTAAAGATCACCCACAAGTGTGTTGGTTGGTACGGGTGGTGTGTAGCTGATGGATTATTAGGATTGGTTTGGGAATTGCATTTCATACACATGTTATATTTGATACATTATTGTTATTGTAAATTGGCTTAGGCCCAAAATATTGCTAAATGGGTTCCGGCCCAATGGATAACGGTAAGGGGATTTCAAACTGAGTTCTTGTAACTCACCCCCTTTCTCTTAACCCTTGTAGGTAATGCTTGATGATATGGACTTGGGCTATGGATGACTCGAGGAAGGCCATACTTCAGTAACGGTGTTATTACATTTAGATTTCTATTTCCGTTTACTTTACTCCTTTTACTATTTTGGGTTTTAAAGTTGTAATAAGGCCTCTGGACTATTTTTATTTTGCTTTATGTTTGGGATGATTTTATTACTTTCTTAAATTGTTTAAAAGGGAATTTTCTAAAAATATAAATAATGGTTTTCAAAATTGATTAATAAATGGATTTTATTGCAAACTTTTACAAATGATTTAACTCGGATTTTCTTTCAAAATTATCTACGACATTTTCAAAAGTCACGATTTTAAAGCTCACTACCTCGATTTTCGACTCATCAATCAACCTCTCAAAAATACTTGTATTTTATCTACGTTTTCGCAATGTTTTCAAAATGCTTCTGCAACTCTATTTCCAATCGTCATATTTTTGTAAATTGTTTATTTCAAATATGTTTTCGCAACCAAAAAGGTTTTTAAAGATAAATACGTTTTCAAGTAGATAACAATTGCTTAAGTGTTTTGGATTTTAACTAAGAGGTTGTAATTCTCAAACAGGTTTTTAACAATCGCAAAGATGGTTTTGAAGAGAAAAAAAAAAACACTTCCATGTGGCATGTCAGATTCGGGCCTAACTTCTAGACCGGGTTTGGGGTGTTACAGCTTTTAACCAATTCTCATACTTATTATGAATCAAGCAAGAGATGGTGTGAGAATTACACACCTGATTACGTGAAGAACTAGACACTCTTGATCGTGGCTACTCTCACTAGCGGGAATAACCACTATCTGCCTATCCCAAATGGATGTCGGCTCTCTACAGCAACCCAGCGGAAAATCTCGAACCGCCGACACAGCATGTCGTTTGAACTTGGGAGCAGAGACTATGAGTCAACTCCCCTCCTTAGATTGGCTAGCACTCGCATCCATGAAGAAAATCTTTGATCAGTACAGTACTTTCAGAGAGAACGATAGTTGTCTAACAAAGAGATTGGGTTAAGGCAGAGTATAGCGAAAGAGACTAATCGTATAAAAACTAAAGAGAGAAACTCCTTACCTATATAAACGAGGAATTACACAACCACAGATTCGGTTCAGGACGTTCGGCCTATCCAACGAAAGTCTTGAACACAGAGAAGCCGAATGGAACCCAAAGTAATTCGGCACTAGCAGAAATAATAGAAGCAATCCAAGTTCGGTTATGATAAACATACAAGAAATAAATCGATTTAGAATGGGGTAGCAAGGGGTTCAATTATGGTGATGAAAATAAATTGTAGGAGATGAACACAGGAGATTCGGCTTCAGGGGAAAAGAAATGGAAAGCAGTGAGAGAAAGCAAAGTTTCGGCTATGGCACACACTCAAAAGAGAATCAATTCAGAATGGTTACCAGAAAGATTCGGCTATGGAGAAAACTAAACAAGAACAAAAAGGGGTGGGGGTTTCTGTTTAAGAGTAGAACAAGAGAGAAAGGCGAAAAGAAAAGGGAAGAACATGGGCAACTGAGGTTCAGCTAATGAAGCAAGAGATAAAGGTGCAAGAAGAAAAGATGAAGAAAATAGCAGAAGTGAAGAAGAAGAGTGATTCGGCTAAGGTGTCAACAAAGGAGAAAAGAAACGAAAACTTGAAGGGAAAATATGGAGAGAATACTTTGAGAGATTCAGCACAAGCACCAAAAGTAGCCAACCCGAAAATGCCTTAAGAGTCAAACAACTAAAATGTCAAAAGAAAAGCTAAAGAAAACTAAAGAATTCGGCACAACACTCCCAAAAGGTTCGGTTTTGCTATCCCACACCAAAATGCCGAAATTCCCTAGCCAACTACCTTACATAGCCAAAATTCTCCTCCCACCTCTCCAACATTCGGCCAACTCTCACTCCACCTCCCCACTTCCTTGATTTGCTCCTAGATTTGCTCCACCAAGTCCTCCCCATCCACCATTTGAATTAGTTGACCACTTCAAACACCCCCAACTCCTCTCCTCCATCCATTTAAAATTATTTGACTCATTCAACACCCACCTTGGTAGAGTCCCAACCGAAAGCCACCTCTTCCTTCCCTTGAGCACAAAAATTAAAGCTCCGTAATGCCACAGATGGGATTCGAACCCCTCCTCCTTACATGCTCCTTTGTGATGCCAACCACTAAGCCACCTTGTTCCTTGTAACATCAAATTACAACTAATCATACATAAGGCCTGCATCCACTAGCTCTCCCCTTAAAATGCCCTAAAGAGAAAATTTTACCAAAGCTCTGGCTCGAATCCAAGCCTCCCCAAGACCCCCCAAACACACCAAATCAACAAGCATAGCTAACCAAATGCATGAAATAGTGCAAAATGCAAAACCCCTAATTCTAGGATGTTACAGTTTTGGTTGTATACATAGCCATGAGTGATGGCTTATTTTGGCATGTTTAGTATGAAAATATTTATGGTTTTGTAGTTGCAAATGGTTAATTGATTTATTGGTGAAGTATGATTTTAGAAGCTAAGTTGATAAGTATTTGAATAGGTAATTGGCATTGATTGGAGTATTGAATTTGGTTGAAACGGATATGGTATGAATTGTGCTTTTGGTTGATGATTTTGGCTGCTTATTGTATGATGAAATGGTACCATTTTGGTTGCTTAATTGAGCATGAGAAAGGGTGGCAAATTGGCCTTACAAATGGCCTATTTTTGTCCACACGGTCAAAAACACGGGTGTGTGTCTCAGCCGTGTGTGACACATGGTCATGTTACATGACCGTGTCTCCCCTGGTATTGAAATTGAGTTTAAGTCAGTATGCTCCACACGGCCTCACACACGGGCGTGTGATCGGTTGTAACACCCCAAAAATCCCAAAACTTTAAATTTCCGTGCACTGAAGCTAGTATGTATGAGTAGCACTTAGAATATCAATTTTAAGGTATTATCGAGATTATATGAAGTCTTAGAAATAGGGAGGAACATAGGGAAAAATTTAATTTTTGCCTTAGTGGACCCTAGTCTCAGGCATTAGGCCTCTTAAGCAGATTAAGGGGAAAATAGGACGCAAATGGGCCTGTGGTCCAGTGGCAAGTGGTGTCACTTGGGGAGCTATAAGGTGGCATGATTGTCAGTTGAAGAGGTCCAAGGTTCGAGGCTTAGGAGTTGTATTTTGTTGGACAGTTTATTTTGCAGAGTGGACGGCCAGAGTTGTGTTGGTTTTGAACTCTTACCGTGGAGAGTTTGAAGTGATCTGGTGTGATGGATGTGGAGGGAATTTCGGATGAGATTAAGGGGTTATCAGGGAGAAAAGTTAGGAGATGAGGAGTGTGAAGAATTGGTGCCGAATGGGACTTTGGGAGAAGGCATATTCGGCTTGTGGCTATAAAAGGAGAGGGTTGAATCCTTTTAAAAGGTTCTTGGAGTTTCTATTATTTTTCTTTTCTTTTCCCTCAATCGGTTTCTCCCTTTTTGCCGAATTCTCCCATAGCCAATTCTCCCCTTGGCCGAATTACCATCATCTTCTCTTGCCGAAATCCCTATTAGTGCCGAATCTTAGTTGTTGTTCCTCCATCACAAATCGATTGTTACCTACTCTCAGTCAAGGGTAAAAGCTGAATCTTGTTCAGTAGCTATCTAGGTAGCAGGATAAAAGGTTGGATTCGGTAAGTATTCAGTTAATCTCTTCAGTGTGTTTTGTTAAAAGCCGAAAGGCTATCTAACTTCTCCTTGTCATTAACCTTCTATTAACAAGGGTAGGGTTAAGAGATTGCAAGCGTGGTAAGGATCGTTAGCAAAGTGGTAAGTGTATTCGTCTCAGTTATGGATTAGTGGATGGCGAATGTAGGTATGGCGTATAGGGGTGACTTGTGTGGAATATGAGTCACTTGAGTTTGATGATATATGTTTGGGTGTAGATCTAGGGATATTCGCAAATAGTAGCTAAGGAAAGGTTACTAGAACGTGTGGCACATGGTAAGGTTACGGTGAGGTTTCAGTTTTTGATAAAGGGTGTATTAAGTCGTGATTAATCATTAAGTGATGGCTATTGTAGGCTCGTGATTAAGGGGTTTGCAACACGCGTTGTTACCAAGTGTGTACAAACACTACACACACACGATGTCGGCGACGCCGAAAAGTCAAAAAGCCGAAAGTGGCTAAATGGGCCTGCCAAGCTTGTGGGCCCAAATCAGCAATGATTGATATGTAGACTTGAGTAATAATTTGATATGAGCGGTTGTGTGATTTAATTGTGATCAGGCCTAATAGGCCATATATAAGCATGATTGGGTTTAATGGGCTATCTGAATATGAAATGGGCTTAATGGGCCTTATGGGATCTTAGGAAAGTATGTTAGGATTTTAATGGACTTTAGGCCTAGTCTGGTAAATTCTTCAATCGCATAAAACTTAATCTAATAATTAAACATGCCCGTGGACAAGCCGTTGGGTTAGAGTGTGGCAATGGACATACGCATGTCTAGGATTGGATCTAGGGAGTGCTTGGTACTTAAACGGTCCTAGCGACCCACCTCCTCTTCTCTGGGATCCTACCTGGTGCATAGTGTCTGTTCACTTTAGCCGCAAGGACTAGTTAATGGGCTAAAGTTCATAACTAAAACCCGAGAGGGACCAAAATACCCTTAGTTTGGAAAATTTCCAAAATACCCCTGATTTGAAAATTTACCAAAATACCCCTAATTTGTAAAATTACCAAAATACCCCTGATTTGCAAAATTACCAATATACCCTTGGTTTGAAAAATTACCGAAACACCCCTATAAGGTAGATTTACAAAAATACCCCTGAGTAGTGAAATGACTAAAATACCCCTAAGTGCTTAAATGTGTGAAAATGTGTATGTTGCATTCATGAGATATATGTTGCACTTGGGTGGGTTTGATGATACGAAGGAAGATATGTGAGGATTGCATAGTCGCTTGACGAACGTGGATCCACCGATGGCTTTAAGCCCATTATATACTTAGCAGCTTTGCTGCAACGTTTGAGTAGTGCCGCTGTTGGTGCTACCTTTGGAGTGTAGGGATGGGTGGGTTGATATTTATATCCCCACAGAAGTGTAGGGTTGGAAGGGAAATGGAGTGCAGGGTTGGATTTGGGATGGGTGCATTGCATTCATGTGATATTGATGTGATATGAGGTCATTGTGGGCTAAGGCCCAAGACCACCGATTTTGATAGGACTTAGGCCCAATGTGTTAATTGCATGTTGATTGGATTACCAAGGGTTGTACACACCGAGTTTCGAAACTCACACCCTTTTATTAAATGTTTCAGGTGATCCTCAGTAGACTTAGTTTCACGTGGAAGAGGACTCGGAGGTGGCCACACTGCAAGCAGTTTTAATTAGTTCTGAAAGACTTAGTTTTAATTACTTTGTTTCCGTTGGATTATAATAAGGCCTTGTATCTCCGATTTGACTTTGGATTTTGAGTTTTATTATTATTGTTTCAACTGTTTACTTAATTGTTAAACCTGGATCAATTTCTCAAGTATAAACGTGGTTTTCGAAATACTGAAAAACATGGGCTTTTATCATTACTTAACAAGGTTCAAGGATTTTGGGCTTTTGAAATCTTAAACTTAAGCTTTAATTAATCAAAGTCGTTTTGGAATTTATGCCTTCGATGTGACACTCCCGAATTCGGCCATAACGTCCGGGCCGGGTCTGAGGGTGTTACATCGGTCATGTGGCACAAGTCAGTATACCCTACAGGTTTGATGCGGCCTAGTACACGGCCTGGCACACGGGCGTGTGAGGCCAATTCGAAGGGCACACGGGCTAGAGACACAGGTGTGTGGTCGGCCGTGTGACCCAAGTCAGTATGTATGCCATATTTCCACACGGCCTGTGACACGGGCGTGTCTGAAGCCATGTGAGGCACATGGCCTGTTCATACGGGCGTGTGACACCTGGATGATTGAAAATTTTCTAAGTTTTCCAAGAATTTTGTATGTTATCGGTTTAGTCCCGAACCACTTCTAAAGCATATCAGTATGTATGTGTAACACCCCTAACCCGTATCCGTCGCCAGAGTAAGGTTACAAGGAATTACCGATCATTACACATCATTTAACAAACAATGCTCATTCATCTATGCATTCATACTCAAATACCATTCAACACAATCATATTGTCCCTTATAAGAGCCTACGAGGCCTTAAACATGCTTTAGAAGTGGTTCGAAACTAAACCGAAAACATACAAAATGT
Source organism: Gossypium australe (assembly GCA_005393395.2). Lineage (NCBI taxonomy): Eukaryota > Viridiplantae > Streptophyta > Magnoliopsida > Malvales > Malvaceae > Gossypium > Gossypium australe. Next base: position 33,306,719 of record CM016617.1, read on the forward strand.
TTGGAAAACATAGAAATTTTTCATCTATACAGGGGTCACATACTTGTGTGAATAGGCCGTGTGCCTCACGCGGCTCTAGACACGCTTGCGTCTCAGACCGTGTGAAAACAGGGCATACATACTGACTTGGGTCACACGGCCGACCACACGCCCGTATGATTAGCCCATGTGCCCTCCAAAATGGCCACAGACGCCCGTATGCCAGACCGTGTACCGGGCCGTGCCAAACCTATAGGGTATACTGACTTATGCAACATGGCCAAGTCACACGCCCGTGTGCTAGGCCGTGTGCCATTTAGGGGGTATACTGATTTGTGACACACTGCCAATCACACACCCGTGTGTGAGGCCATGTGGAGCATACTGACTTTAATTTAATTCCAACACCATGTGACACACGGCCGTGCAACATAACTGTGTCGTACACGGTTGAGACACACGCCCGTGTCTCTGCCCGTATGGACAAAAATAGGCCATTTTTTAGCCATTTTGCCACCCTATTTTTACATGCATACACAAGCATAAATTGCAACATTTCACAACTCCAATTTCAACATATTACTCCTATTTCAACATAGAATTCAAATGCCTAATAATCACATACATTTTCCATTCATGTACTAACCAAAAACATACCATATTTGAGTACTTAAACACAACCAAAATACTATACCAAGTTAAGCCAAATCACATGGCTTCAACTCCAACCATAACATGTACCAAAATCAATATTTCAAGTAACCTTAACCATCATCTTATAACTAGCCTATACATGTCATATTTATATATATCCACAAATTCAAAAGTACCAATCGGCAATTGGATAGTGTGATGCGTAACTCTGACTTTATCCGAATCGAGCGAGCTATCGAACCTCTATAATATATGGAACGGAACCAGAGCAAGCTTTATAGCTTAGTAAGCCCGTATAATTCAGAATTAAACTTACCATTCTTACATAATTAAGACAACAAGTAATGTAAACTCAATTAAATTTCTAAATGCCTAACACAAGCATTCATCAACAAGTTAGTCACATAAATACATGTAATCATCCATTATCTCAATCTCAATACTAAATACATTATATCATACCAAATTCATATATCATACTTCATATTCAACATTTCACTCTCGATCATATAATCAATAATTCATTCAATAATAGTACTCATCTATATAAACAGTATTTATGCCCGTTGAACCCATTAGAACTTCAAAGGATACTCGGGTGATATACATCAGTAATCTGTCAATTCATTATCATTTTTTCTCTTCCGAGCTATGATCAGTAAGCTCCTCCTGAGCTGACGGATAGTAAGCTCTATTGAGCTGAAATGGTAAGCTCTGACGAGTTGAAAACAGTAAGCTCTTATGAGCTGATATATCGGTAAGCTCAAACGAGCTGTGGTGAGTCTGCAACAAATGCAGGAGCTCGACCAAAACGGTAACCCTAGTGACATGTCACTCGTATCCTACGAATTCATACGGTTCAAACGAGGCTCGGTAATAATCAGTCTATATCTATTAAGCATTTGTATTCCAAGTATATCAAATACTCAATTATAAACATACATCTCAAATAAATACAAGTATTTAAAGTTCAATTCTAATTATACGAACTTACCTCGTATCGCTCGGTTAGCAAGTATCGGCTACTTGTCTATTTTTCTTTTGCCCGATCTAATTCCAATCTTGGTTTATCTTGATCTATATATTATAAATTTTAACACATTCAGTATTCAATCAATTCAATTTAGTCCAAAACACATGTTAGGGCTATTTTTCACATTTTCCCCTAAACTTCAGATTTTTACAATTTAGTCCTTATCACATTAAATTGCAAATTCATGCAATTTTGTACAATTTTATGCTAGCCAAATATACTACATGTTACTAACAGCCCCTATTTCCAATTTATTCACACTTTTACCCACATAATTTTACAATTTCACAAATTAATCCCTTTTTGACTTTTTTGTCAAAAATTACTTTACAAAACTAGTTCAACTATCAAAAAATATTCATATTTCATCATTAAACATCAAAGAACTCATAGATTCAACAATGGAAACTCTAAAATCTTTAACAATTTTGAAATTATAGGTACAAGCTAGCTAGTATTCGAAGCAACGATATCAAAAACATAAAAATCATTAAAAATCGAGTCAAAATGACTTACCAATTTTGCTTTCAAATGACCGAACCCTAGAACAATTTCTATGGTTTCTTCTCCCTTGAATTTTTTACTAAAGAAGATGAGTATGAAGCTTTAATTTTTTTTTATTTTATTTAACATATATTTATTAACAATTTTACTAAATTAACCTTAGTAATAAACATATATAAACACATAATGGATGGCCATAATTGTCCACTTACACTCCCAATGGTCTAATATCATCATAAGGACCTTTGATTTAATAAATCATAGCAATTAAACACCTTTAACAAATAGAATGCAACTTTTGTATTTTACGCGATTAAGTCTTTTTTCTCAAATTAAGTAATCAAACAGTAAAATTTCTTTACGAAACTTTCACATAATAATTCTATCATGCTGTAAACTTCAATAAAATAACAAAATAAATATTTTGGCCTCAGATTTGTGGTCCCGAAACCACTATTTTGATTTGACCTAAAATGGGCTTTTACAGTATGCCCTGTTTCCACACGGCCTGTGACACGAGCGTGTCTGAAGCCGTGTGAGGCACACGTCCTGTTCACATGGCTGTGTGAACCCTGAATTATTGAAAATTTTCTATGTTTTCCAAGAATTTTGTATGTTATCGGTTTAGTCCCGAACCACTTATAAAGCATATTTAAGGCCTCGTAGGCCCTTATAAGGGACAATGTAATTGTATTAAACGTTTTATGAGAATGAATGCTTTATGTATGATAAATGTATGCTATATGTTATGAATTGTTTGGTAATACCTCGTAACCCTGTTGTGACAGTGAATACGGGTAAGGGGTGTTACAGGCCACGTATCAACGAGCAATGGTACACTATTTCATGACATGATGTATAAAGATATTGAAGTTTTTGTTGACAATATGATAGCAAATTTTGCTAGGGAGGAAAGTCATGTGGAAAACCTCCGCGAACTATTTGAAAGATTGTGGAAATACAAATTGAGATTGAATCCAGTAAACTGTACTTTTGGGGTAAAGTCAAGGAAGCTGTTAGGTTTCGTAGTGAGTGAACGGGGAATTGAAATAGATCCAGACAAGGTTCGAGTAATTCAAGATTTGACACCCCCTAAAACTCAAAAGGAGGTAAAAAAAATTTTTGGGATGGTTAAATTACGTGTCTCGTTTCATCTTATAGTTGACAGATAAATGTGATCCCATTTTCAAGCTCTTATTTAAGGATGGTGATGGTGAATGGACTGAAGATTGTCAAAAAGTGTTCGAGAGAGTAAAAGAGTATTTGGCTAAGCCACTAATTTTGATTCCATCGGTGCCAGGAAGACATTTGATTTTGTATTTGGTAGTGCTAGATAGTTCTATAGGTTGTGTTTTAGGGCAACAAGATGGTTCAAACAAGAAAGAGCACGCAATCTATTATCTGAGCAAGAAGTTCACGGAATATGAAGCCAAGTATTCCCATATGGAAAAGATGTGTTGCGCTTTAGCATTGACCACACGTTGACTAAGGTAATCATGTTGTATCACACCACCTTCCTCATCGCAAAGTTGGACCCTTTGAAGTACATTTTCGAGAAGCCATCATTTTTAGGAAGAGTTGCTCGTTAGCTAGTGGTATTGTTTGAGTATGACATCGTCTACGTGTCCCGAAAGGATATAAAATGAAGCATAGTCGCGAAATTTTTGGCGGATCATGCAAAAGAGGAATACGAGCCCATGAGTTGTAACAGCCCGGTTTAGACCCTAGTCAGAAAAGTGGTTTCGGGACCACAAATCTGAGGTCGAAAAAATATTTTAATATTATTTTTGGTGTTTTAAATATGTGATTGATCATGTATGAAAGTTCTGTGTGAAAATTTTATCGATTGTGTGTTTAAATTGCAAAAAGGACTTAATTGCATAAAATGTAGTGCTGATTGTCAAAGTGTTTATTTGTCATGGCTTTCTAAATGAGGAGTCCTTATGTTGTTATTAAACCATTTCATAAGTGAGTGGATGGTAATGTACATAAATGGCCATATATTACATGAATTTTTAATGTTTTCATTAATGGTAATTTGGTAATTTATAAATAATGTCATTAAATTAAAACAAAACAATATTATGTTCATCATTTTAATGGCTATTGCCGAATGTTAAAGGAGAAAAACACCATTGTTGAGCAAGCTAGGTTTCGGCCATTATCTAAGCTCAATCAAGGTATGTTTTGAGCTCGATTTTTGATAATTTCTACGTTTTTTGTAATTGTTGCTTCGTGTTCTTTCAAACCCATGCTTAATTTTAGAATTTGATGGTGATTTTGAGATATGCCATTGATGAATGCTTGAGCTATGTGTTAGTTGATAATGAAATATGAAAGATATGTGAAAGATTAACATATTTTGTCATGGAATTTTTGGTGAAATTGAGTAATTTGGGCTAAATTGTGAAAATAATATTTTGAGGGACTAAAATGTGAAATAAATGAAATATATGGGCTTGTATGAGCATGGGGAAAATTCGGCTAGGCATGGGTGAAATGAAATTATGTGTATTTGATGATTTTATGAAATAGGGACTAAAGTGTCGAAATGTGAAAATGTGAGGGCATTTTGTAAAATGCCTTAAATATGTATGTTTGGACTAAATTGAATGAATTTTTAATTGAATAAGTTAAATTTGAATATGTTTAGACCAAGAAAGGAGAGATTCGGATCGATATCGAGGCAAAGACAAAGTGCTCGATTAATTGACTATTTTGTTATTTCGACACCCGAAGTAAGTTCGGATATAATACATGTTCTTAAATTATGTTTAAATGCTAGGAAATGAATAGTTATGTGATTATTGGATTAGTAATGCTGTGCGTATTTGGAAATGAGACTGAGATGATTAGCATTGTGTGCGCGAAATAATAGAAGCTTCGGCTTTTTGATTGGCACTGTGTGTGCTATACCGAATTAAGTTCGGTTTTATATTATGGCACTAACTGTGCGATGTTATTTAAGCTTCAGCTATGAATTGTGCACTAAGTGTGTGATTGAATTGAAGAGATAGTGAACAGTGAATAAATTATGGTATCGAGCATTGAATAACAAGAACGTTTGTTAACTAAGTGTTCGCAAAGGTATCTTTCGAATCTATGTGGTTGATGATAATTGATAAACCATAATTTACGCATATTTTAACCCTATGCTTAGCTTAATTTTGGATGATTTTCCATTGAAATTGATGAATTCGATACTCCTAATCTCTTAATTTCATGTTTTATACTCAGAAGAGCTTAGGAAGTCGAAAAGGACGAGAAACGGGCCAAAAAGGGGCAAAATGGGCCTATATAGGAAATAAACACGGCCTGGACCATTGGACACGATCGTGTGTTACGAGCAGGATCAACCAAGGCCTGGACTATCAATCACGGGCAGATGACACGGCCGTGTGTGGCGAGCAGAATCGACCACGGCCGAAGGAGTCCACCACGGGCATGTCACACGGGCGTGTCCCTGCCAAAACCTGGATGAATTCTATTCAGAATAGGATACTTGTGGGCCAAGTAAGGCATCTCAAAGCCTATATAAACATCCTAGGGGGCAACCTAAAAGGAGAGGTCGACAGGACATCGAATAGACGCAGAGTAGAAGGAGAAAATACTCCAAGACAGCCGTCGGGAACAGCTTAGGAGAAGGATCTCCATCAAGACTGAGGATCTCCCATCAAGTTCTTTAGAAAATTTTGGGTTTTCTTATGTTTTGTTGTTTTCTTCCTATTCTAATATGTTTTCCTCTATCAGTATGAACTAAATCCCTTAAATACCTAAGGGGATGAAACCTAAGACAGATCTTATTATTATTTGATTTATAAGATAAATACTTGTTCTTATTCTTAATTATGAATTCTTATTCTTGTTTTGATAATTCAGGTTATTAATTCAAAGTCGAATGTTCTTATTCAGTGGAGAAAAAGTCCCTATTTAAGAGTAAATCAACATAATTAAGTGGAGTTGATTGCAACCCTAGAAATAGGGCGACAAAAATCTGTCGAATTAGAGTCAAATCTAATAAGGGGATCCATAGATCAAGTTAATGCGACAATAGGGGTTTTAATTAGAAAGAGATTTCAATTAATCAACCTAGAGTCAGTTATTTTTAGTCTTGAAAGAGATATTAACATAAATCAGGGATTTCTACGGATTAAGTCAAGTGAATAAATCGTATGAATCAAAAGTAATAAGTGATGTCTAGGTGGATTCTTCCTTAGGTATTGCCTATCTCATATAAGTTGTCTAAAAGTATTTTCCAAATTCTCTCTCTGTCACGTTCATAATTATTTAGTTAGTTAAATTTAGATTAAAAATAAATCCCCTTAATTTAGTTAAATTTAGATTAAAAATAAATCCCCTTAATTATTAGGCTAGATAATAAAAAGATAGTCATTACTAGTAATTTTAGTCCTTGAGGATAAAATATTCCGGACTCACCACAACTATATTACTGTTTGATTGGTGTGCTTGCCTTTGTCAAAATAATAGTTAGTTTCGAGCCCATCAAGTTTTTGGCGCCGTTGTCGGGGACTAAGATATTAGGAACACTAAATTTTTATTACTTTAGCCATTTTTATTTATTTTCATTTTTATTTATTTTAATTTTAACTTTGCTAATTTTTCTTTTATTTGCTTTTGACAGGTAATTCTAGTTTATGACTAGAAGAAACCCGTCAGGACCATTACTTTTTTACAGTGATATAGAAGGTACTGTTCGCAGAAATTGTAGGGAAATAAGGCGAAGCCTACAATACATAGAAGAAGAGCAAGAATACGATACCAACACTACCGAAGAAATGGCTGATAATAATCTGCTAACCCCTATGGTTGCCGCAAACCCGGTGAATCAAAATTCTGCTCCTCGTACTATGTATGATTATGCTAAACCTAATTTAACAAGAACTGAATCAAGTATTGTTAGAACTGCTATTGCTGCAAATAATTTTGAACTGAAACCTAAAACTATTCAGATGATTCAGCAATTTGTTCAGTTTGATGGTTTGCAGGATGAGGATCCAAACAATCACTTGGCAAATTTTCTTGAGTTTTGCGACACTTTCAAGATTAATGTCATTTCTGATGATTCCATTCGCCTTTGGTTGTTTCCCTTCTCATTGAGAAACAAAGCTAAACAATGGTTGAACTCGTTACCACGAGGATCAATCACTACATGGGAACAAATGATCGAAAAATTTTTGTTAAAATATTTTCCTCCAGCTAAAACGGCTAAGTTGAGGAACGATATTTCTTCTTTTGTGCAGATGGATTTAGAAACAGTCTACGATGCATGAGAGAGATATAAGGATCTACTAAAGAGATGCCCTCACCATGGGTTACCCTTGTGGCTACAGGTTCAAACCATTTACAATGGTGTAAACCCCTTAACTAGGCAATTGATTGATTCAGTCGCCGGTGGAACCCTAAATAACAAAACCCTTGAAGCGGCTTATGAGTTTATAGAGGAGATGTTACTAAATAACTATTAGTGGCAAGTTACAAGGACAAGGCCAACAAAAGCTGCCAGTGTTTTTAACCTCGACGCAGTAACCATGCTATCAAATCATGTAGAACTTTTAAGTACAAAGATTGATGGTTTGTGTGGTTCTTCACAGGTACATCCAGTGATGCAATGCGATATGAATGGATGATAAATGAATAATACAAAATACCCATCCTACAACCTTGGCATAGAAAGCGAACAGATGAACTATATGGGTAATAATTCTAGATCTCAAAATAACCCTTATAGTAACACTTATAATCCAGGTTGAAGGAACCACCCCAATTTCTCATAGGGTGGCCAAGGAAATCAGAGACAACAACCCCTCCTAGGCTTTCAACAACAACCCTACCCACAAGAGAAGAAGCCGAACCTTGAGGAGATGCTAACAAAATTCATCGCAGTGTCAAAAACTCATTTCCAAAACACCAAAACAGTACTTAAAAATAAACAAGCATCGATTCAAGGGCTCGAGAACCAATTACGACTGTAACACCCCAAACCCAGCCTAGACGTTATGACCGGATCCAGCATGTCACATAAAAAGGGTTTGTATTAAAACTATGCTTTTGTTAAAAAGTTCACATTCTTTTTGAAACCTCGAGCTTTGTCGTTCGTGAAAATCAAATTTTTTTTTATGGTTTTCTAGTAAAAGCGTTGTTATTGTTATTCATTCCGAAAACTTTGTTTATATCAAAAATCCGATCCAGTGAATTGCAGAAATGTGAGATTTTAGAAAACAGTTGTTAAAGTTTTTTGGGGAAAACTCTCATATTAAAACATATAATAATAAGCAATAACATAAATGAAAGTTTAAATGAAACCTTAAGTCCAGTGGCCTTATTACAAAATATTAAACCCAAATTAAAATTAATTTCAAAATAAAGTAAAATAGGAATTTACTAAAATTTCGATGTATGGCCACCTCGGAGTACTCCACAGCTCCAAATCCTCAATGCTGGGGATCACCTACAAGAGTAAGCAGAGGGGTGAGTTACGAGAACTCAGTGTGTAATCCCCTAATTGGTCATGAACTGGACCTGAGCCCACAGAAGTAGACTGGGCCTTAGCCCATACAGAAGCAAACTGGCCTGAGGCCCATACAGAAAAAAACTAGGCTTAGCCCTATTAGCATGGTAAAACAGATAATGTATGCAATGCAACCCAACCTAATAATCCGTCCGCTACACACCACCCGTACCAGCCCAACACACCTGTGGGGATTTCTACAATCAACCCTCTATCCGCTACACACCTCGATGGCAGTCATACTGCTCATTGCAAAATTTGTGGCGAAGCCACCAAAATAACAGAATATACGTGGCATAGCCACCAGAACAGAATGTGGCAGAGCCACCCGAATCATAATCGGCACATAGCTATCAGTGACGGTAATATAATCGACACACAGCCTTGGGTAAATAGGATCGACACAGAGTCATCGATCTCTGTTAGGCACAAAGCCACGGGTAAATGGCACAAAGCCATATTCAAGATGGCACAGAGCCAAGCTCACCAATAATGCAGCCAAGCTACTAATAACGGTATATGTGGCTGAGCCACCAAAATAATATATGTGGCATAGCCACTAAAACAGAATGTGGCAGGGCCACCAGAATACACTTCCTCCAATCATCAAACCCAACCCAATGCAATATGCCATGTATGTCATGCTCAATCATTACACGTGTATGCAAAATGGCCATGCTTAGTAACAGTCATTTCAACACATATTAACAGCAAATCAGACACACGCCCACAGTCAAGTTAGTTAAAACACAGTCATACAATCACAGTCAACTCAGTCAAACTCACAGTCCGAATCAGTCATTTACCTACAAGGGCAAAACAGTCATTTACCCTATAAGGGTATTTCGATAATCCTACCCTTCAGGGGTATTTTAGTAATTCTACCCTACAGGGGTAATTCGGTGATTCTACCCATCGAGGGTATTTTGGTAATTTTACAATCCGAGGGTATTCCAGTAATTTCACAAATCAGGGGTATTTCGATAATTTCGTAAACTGGAGGAATTTCGGTAATTTTGCAAACTGGGGGTATTTTGGTAATTTTGCAAATTGGGGTATTTCGGTAATTTCACAAACCAAGGGTATTTTGGTAATTTTGCAAACTAGGGGTATTCGATAATTTCGCAAACTAGGGGTATTTCGATAATTTTGCAAACTGGGGGTATTTCGATAATTTTGCAAACCAGAGGTATTTCGGTAATTTTGTAAATCGGGGGTATTTCGGTAATTTTTTAAACCAAGGGTATTTCAGTAATTTTGTAAACCAAGGTTATTTCAGTAATTTTTTCAACCCCTCAGAAGGTCTACAGTTGCCTCGAGCGACTCAAGCATTCTAAACAGAGATAATGATGCGATGGGCCTAAGGCCCATTCTCGGCCCAATTGAGCCCACACGCTCGTGTGGCCCGTTTTGCCCAAATCTAGCCACAGATATGAGATTCACATAGTCTAATCCATCATCTACTACACAATCATACAATTTATTCATATAGGTCCACGAGCCCATTGGGCCCACTTGGCCCCGTTCGGCCCATTGTGGCCCAAACAGCATCAACCCACAAGAATACTCATGGTGGCCTCGACTATCACGTCGAAGCTCCCACACATGTGCTCGCACGCTCGTGTGGTTACCATCGCCGTGTGACCGGCTTTTCGGCATTTGCCGCTCTACAGCTAGAGTACAGCAAAATACACACCTGATAGGAGTCTGAAGCTAATCCGTGCTCCAAATGCTCCTATGCCCAAACGCCCACCAAGGTATCCTTCTTCTCCTCATAGACAGCTCTATATATAGCCAGCTTCTCACCTTCCCTCTTGCTAGCTTTCCGATATGAGATCCCTCCTTCAGTAGAGTTTAAATCCAACACAAACTCTGGCCGTCCAATCCGCAAAATAAATACTCCCTTGCTTGTCATGAGATTCGAACCTAGGCTCTCCCATCAACCAATTCACGCCACTAGCCACTAAGCCACCAACTCCTCTTGTGTCTAACATCATGCGCAACTAAATATAAATCTATGGGCCAAAGTCCAAGTTTACTTAAAAATAAATCAAAATGAAATGCCAGCGCCAAGGCTTGAACTTTGGACCCCTTGCTTCCTTGTGGCATCACCTCCTTGTCTCCCATATGGCGCCATTTGCCAGTAGACCACAACTTCTTTTGTGTCATTTTTCTCGACATTTTATTCTTAAAGCCTACCTACTAACTCCCAGGGTTTTATTCACCTAAAACCAAAATTTTCCTAAAGCCCAAGTTTGATCCCGGGACTTCATAGAAGCCCCCTAACCTTCCAAAATCACTCACCTAACAGGTCCAACTTGCATAAATGTCGTTCTCATGTTCTTAAAAAGTTTAAACGCTCCCACGCCTAAGGCCCAATGGGCCCAATTCTACTAGGCCCAAATTCGGGTCGTTACAAATCTACTCCCTTAAAGAAATTTCGTTCTCGAAATTTCCAACTAACTAACAGTCGTTTAACACAGACTACCCTACCACGCTGCCGCTACGCACGCTCATCCCAACAACACTAAAACACTTTTAACTTAATCTAGAAACCCCTTACACACAACCAAACATCTAATCGCAGAAACAAAAAGGTATTTTTTCACACATGCATACAATTTCTATATTCAAACATCACATCCAAACAGAACACATACAGAATAAATACCAAAATACAGTCATTACGGCATATAACAGAGCATAAGGTCAGGAAACTTATGGATTTGGTGCTAGAGACTCGGTGTGCCATACTTTCAGTAACACTATCACTTTTCTAAACCAAAGTTTAAATAGATTTGGAAAAAGGTTTTCAAACCCATTCCACAGCCAAGTTTTACAACCGGGTTCTGATACCATAAAATGTAACACCCCAAATCCGGCCTAAACGTTAAGACCGAATCCAGCATGTCACAGAAAAAAGGTTTATATTAAAACTATGCTTTTGTTAAAAAGTTCACATTCTTTTTCAAACCTCGAGCTTTGTCGTTCGTGAAAATCAGATTTTGTTTTATGGTTTTCTAGTAAAAGCGTTGTTATTGGTATTCATTCTGAAAACTTTGTTTATATCAGAAATACGATCAAGTGAATTGCAGAAATGTGAGATTTTAGAAAACAGTTGTTAAAGTTTTTTTTGGGAAAACTCTCATATTAAAACATATAATAGTAATAAGCAATAACGGAAATGAAAGTTTAAATGAAACCTTAAGTCCAATGGCCTTATTACAAAATATTAAACCCAAATTAAAATAAATCTCAAAATAAAGTAAAACGGGAATTTACTAAAATTTTGATGTATGGCCACCTCGGAGTATTCCACAGCTCCAAATCCTCAATGTTGGGGATCACCTGCAAGATTAAGCAGAGGGGTGAGTTAGGAGAACTCAGTGTGAAATCCCCTAATCGGTCACGAACTGGGCCTGAGCCCACAGAAGCAGACTGGGCCTTAGCCCATACAAAAATAAACTGGCCTAAGGCCCATACAGAAACAAACTGGGCCTTAGCCCTATTAGCATGGTAAAACAGATAATGCATGCAATGCAACCCAACCTAATAATCCTTTCGCTACACACCACCCGTACCAGCCCAACCCACCTGTGGGGATTTCTACAATCAACCCTCCATCCGCTACACACCTCGATGGCAGTCATGCTACTCATCGCAGAATTTGTGGCGAAGCCACCAGAATAACAGAATATACGTGGCATAGCCACCAGAACAAAATGTTGCAGAGCCACCCGAATCATAATCGGCACATAGCCATCAGCGACGGTAATATAATCGGCACACAGCCTTAGGTAAATAGGATCGACACAGAGTCATCGATCTCTATTAGGCACAAAGCCATGGGTAAATGGCACAAAGCCATATTCAAGATGGCACAGAGCCAAGCTCTCCAATAATGCAGCCAAGCTGCTAATAACGGTATATGTGGCTGAGCCACCAAAATGATATATGTGGCATAGCCACTAAAACAAAATGTGGCTGGGCCACCAGAATACACTTCCTCCGATTATCAAACCCAACCCAATGCAATATGCCGTGTATGTCATGCTCAATCATTACACGTGTATGCAAAATGGCCATGCTTAGTAACAGTCATTTCAACACATGTTAACAGCAAATCAGACACACACCCACGGTCAAGTCAGTTAAAACATAGTCATACAATCACAGTCAACTCAGTCAAACTCACAGTCTGAATCAGTCATTTACCTACAAGGGCAAAACAGTCATTTACCCTATAAGGGTATTTCGGTAATCCTACCCCTCAGGGGTATTTCAGTAATTCTACCCTACAGGGGTAATTCGGTGATTTTTCCCATTGAGGGTATTTCGGTAATTTTACAATCTGAGGGTATTTCGGTAATTTCACAAATCAGTGGTATTTCGGTAATTTCGTAAATCGAAGGTATTTTGATAATTTTGCAAACCGAGGGTATTTTGATAATTTTACAAATTATGGGTATTTCGATAATTTCGTAAACTAGGGGTATTTCGATAATTTCACAAATCGGGGGTATTTTGGTAATTTTTGAAACCAAGGGTATTTCGGTAATTTTACAAACCGAGGGTATTTCGGTAATTTTACAAACTGGGGGTATTTTAGTAATTTCACAAACCGAGGGTATTTCGGTAATTTTGTAAACCAGGGGTATTTCGATAATTTCACAAACTGGGGGTATTTCTGTAATTTTGTAAACTAAGGGTATTTCAGTAATTTTGTAAACCAAGGGTATTTTAGCAATTTTGTCAACCCTTCAGAAAGTCTACAGTCGCCTCAAGCGACTCAAGCATTCTAAATAGAGATAATGATGCGAATGTGCCTAAGGCCCATTCTCGACCCAATTGAGCCCACACGCTCGTGTGGCCCATTTAGCCCAAATCTAGCCACAGATATGAGATTCACATAGTCTAATCCATCATCTACTACATAATCATACAATTTATTCATATGGAACCACGAGCCCATTGGGCTTGGCCCCGTTTGGCCCATCGTGGCCAAACAGCTGCAACCCACAAGAATACTCATGGTGGCCTCGAATATCGCGTCGAAGCTCCCACACATGCGCTCGCACGCTCATGTGGTTACCATCACCGTGTGACCGGTTTTCGGCACTTGCCGTTCTACAGCTAGAGTAGTGCGAAATACACACCTGATAGGAGTCTGAAGCTAATCCGCGCTCTGTATGCACCTATGCTCAAACGCCCACCAAGATATCATTCCTCTCCTCATAGACAGCTCTATATATAGCCAGCTTCTCACCTTCCCTCTTGCTAGCTTTTCGATGTGGGATCCCTCCTTCAGTAGAGTTTAAATTCAACACAAACTCTGGCCGTCCAATCCACAAAATAAATACTCCATTGCTTGTCATGAGATTCGAACCCAGGCTCTCCCATCAGCCAATTCACGCCACTAGCCACTAAGCCACCAGCTCCTCTTGTGTCTAACATCATGCGCAACTAAATATAAATCTATGGGCCAAAGTCCAAGTTCATTTAAAAATAAATCAAAATGAAATGCCAGCGCCAAGGCTTGAACTTTGGACCCGTTGCTTCCTTGTGTGGCGTCACCTCCTTGTCTCCCATGTGGCCCCATTTGCCACTAGACCACAACTCCTTTTATGTCATTTTTCTCCACATTTTATTCTTAAAGCCTACCTACTAACTCCCAGGGTTCTACTCACCTAAAACCAAAATTTTCCTAAAGCCCAAGTTTGATCCCGGGACTTCATAGAAGCCCCCTAACCTTCCAAAATCACTCACCTAACAGGTCCAACTTGCATAAATGTCGTTCTCATGTTCTCAAAAATTTTAAACGCTCCCACGCCTAAGGCTCAATGGGCCCAATTCTACTAGGCCCAAATTCGGGTCGTTACAATGACAACTTGCTAAACTGTTCTCTAAACGACCATAAGCAAGCTTGCCAAGCAACACTGAAACTAACCCCAAGGAGGAACTTCATGCCATTACCGCTCACGATAGTAAAGGGGTAGATAAACCCAAATCGAGGCAAGAGAATATGGTAGAGGAAGGTAAGGTTGAGGTAAGCCATGATAAACCAAAACCAGTAATTACAAAGTACCAACCTCGTGTGCCATACCCCAATAAGATCAAGAAAGACCGCACAGATGATCAATTCGGTAAATTTCTTAAACTTCTAAAGAAATTACATATTAACTTATCATTTCTTGAAGCTCTTTTGCAGATGCCCAAATCAAGGAAATTTTTAAAAGATCTTTTGACAAACAAACGAAAGTTAGACGATACGTCGCAGGTGGAGCTAAATGCAGTGTGCTAGGCAATCCTACAAAATAAGCCACCACGAAAGTTAAAAGATCCAGGGAGTTTTACAATTTTGTGCTTAATTGGTAGTTTCTCTATTCGATAAACCATAATTATAACATATTTTAATCCCATATTTAGCTTGTTTTTGGATGATTTATTCCTCAATTTATGTAAAAAGGTGCTCTTAATCCTTTCTTTTCATGTCTTATACCCAGGATAGCACCTGAGGATGAAAAGAACATAAAACGGGCCCAAAATAGAGTAAATGGGCCATATCACGAAATCGACACGGCCTGGCCCAAAGAGCACACGGCTGTGCCTTGTCAAGCATCTAGAACACGGCCTCACCCCCGATCTACACGGTCGTGCCTCAACTTAGAAATCCAAACACGGCTTGAAGACGAGTCACACGGGCGTGTGATATGGCCGTGCCCCTGTCGTGGCTTTAGACAATTTTAGTCGGAAAAGGATACTTAGGGAGAAAGAATCGCATTCCAAGAGCCTATAAATAACCCCTAAATACCACCTTTGAAGAGAGCGGTTAGCTAGGCCAAGGAGCCAAGTTGAGAAGGTCAGAATTGTGGGAATCACTCGAAGTTAGCTAGTTGATCCATCCCAAGAAGCCGGAATTCTACTCAAGACGGAGGATTTCTCATTCAATTCCTTTAGGGAGTTTTAGGGATTTCTTATGTTTTGTTTTATCTTTTCTCTTGAGATGTTTTCTTTATTTGTTATGAACTAAACCCCTCAGATACCTGAAGGGGATGAAACCTAGATGAATCTTGTTATTGTTTTCTGAATTATATGATAAATACTTAGTTTGTTCTTAATTATATGTGCTTAATCCAAACTTGACGTGCTTAGGTGGAGGAGGAATAGACCCTGCTTAAGAGTAGATTTAACATAACTAAGCAGAGTTGATCGCACGCCTAGAGATAGGGTGACGAGATTTTACCGGATTAGGGTGAAACCTAATATGGGAGTCCATAGATCGATTTATTGCTATTCTAGGCGGTTATTATAAGAGAACGGGAGTTCCACTAACTAACCTAGGGTTAGACGTTATTCGCCTCGAGAGAGGGTTTAATATACGTTAGGGAGTCCTACGGATCAAACTAAGTGAATAAATCGTATGGTTCAGTGTTAGATAACAAATGAAGTCTAGGTGGATTCTTCTTGAGGGTATCGTCGTGATCAACTGAGTTTTTCTTCTAGTTATTTCTCAATTCGTTCTTTTTGTCTTTGCGTCTTTAGCTTAGTAGTCGTTAATTTAGATTTAAAGCAACTTCACTTTATTTTAGGCTAAATAATAAAAAGAAAGTTAGTATTAGTACTTTTAGTTCCTTTAGGTTCAACAATCCGGTATTGCCTAAGCTATACTACTGTTCGATAGGTACACTTGCCTTTAATCGTTGTCAGAGTTAGTTTCCAGGTTTGATCATTCGTTTTATAAATTTTAAAGCTCTAATTTCAGCGATCAAGTTTTTGGCGCCGTTCCCGGGGAACTAAAATATTAAGAAAGCTCTATTTTTATTACTTTAGCCATTATTTTTTTTATTTTTTTGCAATTTACTTTTATTTTTAGGTTAAATTTTAATTTTTGCTAAATTTTCCTTCTTTTTCTTTTCTCAGCAGGTACCTCTAGTTTATGACTAGAAGGAACCCGACAGGACCTTTGGTATACGATAGTGAAATTGAAGGTACCGTTCGTAGGACTCGCAAAGAAATCAGGCGAGCCCTAGATTACACAGAGGAAGATCAAGGAGGCAGATCCAATCCTACTGAAGGGATGGACGAGAATAATCCACCACCACATGATGTGGGGAAGAACAATGATCCACGTACAATGTTTGATTATGCTAAACCGCATCTAACAGGATCGGAATCAAGTATTGTTAGGCCTACTATAGCTGCTAACAATTTTGAATTAAAGCCTAACACAATACAAATGATTCAACAGTTTGTTCAATTTGATGGTTTGCAGGACGAAGATCCAAACACGTATATAGCTAATTTTTTAGAAATCTGTGATACCTTCAAAATAAATGGCGTTTCTGATTATGCCATATGTCTTCTGTTATTCCCTTTTTCATTAAGGAATAAAGCCAAATAGTGGTTAAACTCGTTACCACGAGGGTCAATCACTACATGGGAACAGATGACCGAAAAGTTTTTATTGAAATATTTCCCACCGGCCAAAACGGCCAAATTACGGAATGATATATCTTCTTTTGTGCAGATGGATCTAGAGACATTATACGACGCATGGGAGAGATACAAGGATCTCTTGAGAAGGTGTCCACACCACGGTCTACCCTTGTTGCTACAAGTCCTAACATTCTATAACGGTTTTAACCCCTTAATGAGACAACTAATCGATTTAGCCGCTGGTGGAACCCTTAACAACAGAACTCCTGAAGCAGCCTACGAATTCATTGAAGAGATGTCACTGAATAACTATCAGTGGCAAGTGACAAGGACAAAACTGATAAAATCAGTCGGAGTTTACAATCTCGATGCGATAACCATGCTATCAACGCAGGTACAGATGATGAATAAAAAGATTGATAGCTTGTGTTCTTCGCAGGCACATCCAGTCATGTAGTGCGACGCAAGTGGAACCGTGGCGAATCCTGAGTACCCACCCTACCAACCAGATGCAGAGAGCGAATAGATGAACTATATAGGTAATAATTTCAGATCCAATAATAATCCTTATAGTGATACTTATAATCAAGGTTGGAGGAACCACCCAAATTTTTCGTGGGGAGGTTAAGGAAACCAAAGGCAACAACCTCCTCAAAACTTCCAACATCAGCCTTATCTACAAGAGAAGAAGCCAAACCTCGAAGAGATGCTATCAAAAGTTATGGCAAACACGGAAAACCGTTTCCACAAAACTGAAACAACAATTAAAAACAATGAGAACTGAGTTGGGGAACTTACTAAGTCAGTCAAGGAAGTCACTAATGCAGTCGAGCAACTCGCAAAGCTAATGTCTGAACGACCGTAAGGACGTCTACCAAGCAACACCGAGATTAACCCTAAGGAGCAAATTCAAGCCATCACAGATTATGATAGCAAAGGGTTAGACGAACCAAACCAAGAGGGAGACGAAGGTAAAATAGAGGTAACACAAGAAAAGCCGAAACTGGTAATCAAAGAGTACCAACCTCGTATACCTTATCCCGAAGCGACGAAAAGAGACGATTCAAAAGAATAGTTCGGTAAGTTTCTTAAACTTTTAAAGAAATTACATATTAACTTACCTCTTCTTGAAGCTCTTTTTCAGATGCCAGACTCGAGGAAATTTCTAAGATAGCTCTTGACAAACAAACGCAAAGTAGATGAAGAGCACCATGTAGAATTAAACGCAGCATGCTCAGCAATGTTATAGAATAAACTACCACAAAAGCTAAAAGATCCAGGGAGTTTTACTATTCCATGTTTAATTGGTAGTTTAACTATTGATAATGTGTTAGTTGATTTAGGGGCAAGCATAAATGTCATGCCTTATACATTGTTTAAACGACTAGGTCTAGGGAAGCCCAAACAAACTAGGATGAGCATTCAATTAGCTGATAAAATGGTTAGAATTCCTAGGGGCATTATCGAAGATGTTCTTGTCAAAATCGATAAATTTGTTTTCCTAGTAGATTTTGTTGTCTTAGACATGGATAAGGATAGTTCAATCCCCCTTAATTTTAGGAAGACATTTTCTAGCAACTGCCAAAACTAAAATTGATGTTGCCACAGGCGAACTCATTCTTTGCGTAGGTGATGAATCACTCAGTCTCCAAGCTCTTGACTCGGCCAGGACAACAGTCGATGAAGGTAAGAAAGTCACTTCATTTGATAATCAAATTGTTCAACTTTCATCGCAGGAAACACTACAGGAATACAACCCTGAGCCAAATCTTAGACCCCAAACCAACAAAGATGAATTACATAAGGAACAAGGCCTTAGGGTCGACAAATTAGAAGAGCAGAAGACACATGTCAAAGAAGAACCGGAACCACACAAAGCAAAACCTAAGGAACCACCTGAAGAACTCGTAGGAACATCAAATCACTTCAAAATAGGAGACCAAGTGCTGTTAGACAAAGTCGATCCTCGCATCATCACATCAAACCTGAACCTAAGTGAGGAAATTCCTCTTAAGGTACACGATATCTTCCCCCACGGAACAGTCGAGGTAAGCAATCCAACATTCAGCACTTTTAAGGTAAACGCTTCTCGACTTAAACTTTATCAAGAAAATAGAACTATACGCATGAGGGAAGATATTCAAACCTTTAAACCTCCTTGATTTTTTTTTCAATTTCAAGGAAAGTCTAGCTTAAGACTATAAACGAGCACTTCTCGGGAGGCAACCCAAGCAACTAACACTATTTACTTTTAAATTTATTGGTTTCTTTTCTTCCCTTCTTTCTTCTAACCAAAAGTGAAGAATTTCAAGGCCACACGGTCTTACACATGGCCGTGTCCGTAACCGTGTGGACCACCAGAATCTCCGTACTGATTTATCAGAGGCCGTGCGAATCAGTCCCAACCACTTTTCAACGTCACGGATCCAACCACTACCCCACGGGCTCCATAAAAGTTGCACGCCCGTGCCTCTCGACCGTGTGAAGCTACTGACTTACACACCACGGGCAGAACACGCCCGTGTCTTACAACCGTGCGAGGTTACTGACTAGTTGACCACGGGCAGAACACGCCAGTGCCTCCCAACCGTGCTAACATATTGACTTTACATACACGGGCGTGGTTAGCAGAAGAACGGCCAGGGAGATACAGCAGGCACAGACACACGGCCGTGCGAGACAGCTGTGTAAATCGACACGCCCCTAGTCCACGGGCGTCGGAACGTGCCAGATTTGAAATCCTATTTAAACCTTACAGCCCTTCCCCTTCTCCCCATCTGATTTCTTCATTCTTTTCTTTTCTCCCTTCTCCCTCTCAGACTTTTTCCTCTTTATAATAAATCTCTAGATCCTTGAGCCATCCAACATCATGTCGAAGACGCGAAAAAAGGCCAACCATAGTCTTCTCAAATAAGAACGATCAACATGAGTTCATGTCGGCAGCTTCGTCTACTCACCAAGCCAAGGGTCTTTGAGACCAATTAGTTTTTATTTTTCTTTTCTCTTTTGCTTCAATTTCCTTCTCTTTGACAATCTTATGCTTAGTTTAGTTTAACCTATTTTTAGTTTCTTAGTGTCAGGTTCGCCAGGCTACTAGGGAATCACGCCACTTCCGCCACCGCCAGCACTTCCGCAGCCCTAGAAGTCACACCCACCTCGCGAACCATCCATCAATAAGGACTCTCCAGTTCATCCACCTTTTCTTCTATTTTTATTTTCCTTCTTAGTCTCCTTTCCTTTTTCTTTCTTGTCTTAAATTATATATTTAGGTTATTTTAAATGTGTCTTAATAATCCCTGGCTAATCCTCTACGAGCTCCCCAATTTCTTCATCTAGCACAGGTTCGTCATCCAGACCGACCTCTTCAAACATACACACCACGACCTCTACCATCCTCCAAGGACACCATCCAAAATTCAGGGAGTATTCTTTCCCCTTCTCTTTTGATTTATCCCATAAATGTTATACCTATCTTTGTACATTGAGGGCAAGGTACATCTTAAGTGTGGGGGTGAATATTTATCTAAAGAAGGGCCTAACTTTCTGCATTATTCTCAAATCTGGCCAAACTTTCTTCATTATTCTCAAATCCCTTAATTTAGTCTTGTTTTTAAGTAAATTTTCCATATTACTAATTAGGATGAAATTTCTGATAATTTATGATTGTTATTGACATGTTTTAGATTAAGTCATTGATAATTGTGCATTGATAATTAAATTTTAAAGATACTAGAGAATCAAGAATGATAAGTCTATTTTTCAGAATAAATTTTTTTTTGCTAGGTTGTCAACCTAAATTTGAATATTGTTTTGAAATTTGAAATTTATGAGATTGATGTCAAAACACCCATAATTTTTGAGAGATTCTGAGCCTTATAGAGCATATATTCTTTCTCGTGCTCACTTTTTGGTTATGAGTGTGTCAACTTTGAACTGTTATTCTAGAACTTGCCTTGTTTATACATGTTGAGACCACATCTATGATTTGATATACAGAGATGATAAAGGCACTTAGGATTTAACCTACTTACACCACTAAAAGGCCTACCTTCATAAATTAACCCCTAGTGAACCCCGTTTAATCCAAACAACCCTTTCTATTGACCCACCCACTAATTTTAACCCAAAACCCTTTGTATTTGTTATCACCATTCCTTTTTAACTACCCTTTTTGTCAAGATTTGATTTTGAACAATTTCCTAACTATGTTCTATATTTCAGTTGTAAAAGTTCTTCTTATTATTATAATAGTTTGTTCTTAAAAAATCAGTATTAATAGTGAGCTTACACAGTTAAAGTTTATTTTCCGAAAGAAAAGCTCGTATTGTTAGGATTATTATTTTCAGTTAATGTAAATATTATTTCAGTACTCTTAGGTAGGTACTTGTCAATTCGATCTCGATTCTAACCTTCTAATTTCAGCCTTTATTCACACCTTAACCCTAGCCCCGTTACAACCCTAACAAAGACCTTTTGATCTGTTTATCATCTCATTTTACAATGGTGGAGATTTGATTTTCAGGCAAGTCTATGGGATTAACTTTTCAGGTTCGACGTATGATTGCTTCTTTTTATGAACCTCAAACACTTTGAGTGATTTGAGTGAATCTTTTAGTGAGGATGTCAACTCTTGTCAATTTCAAATTAAAGGTAATTATTCAGATAAGGGGAGACACCTACGTTTTCGAATTACAAATGAATGACTTATCAATTGTTTGAACCTTTAGGACTCTTTGAATTGAATTATCCATGTATAAATTATCTATGAATTAAGATAAGGCATTGTCAGTAGGGATTGTAAATTATGGAAAGTTCATTTTAATTGTATGTTGAGAATTTTGCTTGAGGACAAGCAAAAGCTTAAGTGTGGGGGTATTTGATAAATCGCAATTATAACATATTTTAATCCCACATTTAGCTTGTTTTTGGATGATTTATTCCTCAATTTATGTAAAAAGGTGCTCTTAATCCTTTCTTTTCATGTCTTATACCCAGGATAGCACCTGAGGATGAAAAGAACATAAAACAGGCCCAAAACGGATTAAATGGGCCATATCACGAAATCGACATGGCCTGGCCAAAAAGCACATAGTCGTGCCTTGTCAAGCATCTAGAACACGGCCTCACCCCCGATCTACACGGCTGTGCCTCAACTTAGAAATCCAAACATGGCTTGAAGACGAGTCACACGGGTGTATGACATGGCCGTGCCCCTGTCGTGGCTTTAGATAATTTCAGTCGGAAAAGGATACTTAGGGAGAAAGAATCGCATTCCAAGAGCCTATCAATAACCCCTAAATACCACCTTTGAAGAGGGCGATTAGCTAGGCCAAGGAGCCAAGCCGAGAAGGTCAAAATTGTGGGAATCACTTGAAGTTAGCTAGTTGATCCATCCCAAGAAGCCGGAATTCTACTCAAGACAGTGGATTTCTCCTTCAATTCCTTCAGGGAGTTTTAGGGATTTCTTATGTTTTGTTTTATCTTTTCTCTTGAGATGTTTTCTTTATTTGTTATGAAATAAACCCTTCAGATACCTGAAGAGGATGAAACCTAGATGAATCTTGTTATTGTTTTCTTAATTATATGATAAATACTTAGTTTGTTCTTAATTATGTGTGCTTAATCCAAACTTGATGTGCTTAGGTGGAGGAGGAATAGACCCTACCTAAGAGTAGATCTAGCATAATTAAGCAGAGTTGATCGCACGCCTAGAGATAGGGTGACGAGATTTTGCCGGATTAGGGTGAAACCTAATATGGGAGTCCATAGATCGATTTATTGCTATTCTAGGGGGTTATTATAAGAGAACGAGATTTCCACTAATTAACCTAGGGTTGGACGTTATTCGCCTCGAGAGAGGGTTTAATATATGTTAGGGAGTCCTACGGATCAAACTAAGTGAATAAATCGTATGGTTCAGTGTTAGATAACAAATGAAGTCTAGGTGGATTCTTCTTGAGGGTATCGTCGTGATCAACTAAGTTTTTCTTCTAGTTATTTCCCAATTCGTTCTTTTTGTCTTTGTGTCTTTAGCTTAGTAGTCGTTAATTTAGATTTAAAGCAACTTCACTTTATTTTAGGCTAAATAATAAAAAGAAAGTTAGTATTAGTACTTTTAGTTCCTTTGGGTTCGACAATCCGATCTTGCCTAAGCTATACTACTGTTCGATCGGTACACTTGCCTTTAATCGTTGTCAAAGTTAGTTTCCAGGTTTGATCATTCGTTTTATACATTTTAAAGCTCTGACTCCAGCGATCACTATTAATAATGCTTTAGCTGATTTAGGGGCAAGTATCAATGTTATGTCTTATAAATTGTTTAAACAATTAGGTCTTGGGAAACCCAAACAAACTAGGATGAGCATTCAATTAGCTGATAAAACCATTAGAGTTCCAAGGGGTATAATTGAGGATGTACTAGTGAAAATTGACAAATTCATATTCCCAGTAGACTTTGTTGTTTTAGATATGAATGAGGATAATGATGTTCCTTTAATTTTAGGACGGCCCTTTTTAGCAACTGCTAGGACCATTATCGATGTTGATACAGGGGAAGTAATACTTCGTGTAGGTGATAACATGATTAAACTCAAAGCACGTGATTCTGACAAAATATCTAATGATCAAGAGAATACAAGTCCTATTAATATGAATAAACTTAACGTTCAATCTTCTTTGTAGGAAACCTCTCGAGAAAAGATTATAGAGTCAGGGTCTAGTGTTCATATTGAGAATAAAATTGTTCATGAGGAACGAAGATTACAAATTGATGAACTAGATGAATGGCGGACACACGTCAAGGAAAACTGAAAAAACACGAGGAACCAAAGCAAAACCCTGTCAAACTTAAGGATGGGACAACCCAATTTAAGATCAGAGATCACGTATTGTTGGATAAGAAAGACCCTCGAATCGCCACTTCGAACCTTAATACAAATGAAGAGATCCCTTTCACGGTACTGAATGTCTTCCCATACGGAACAGTTGAGGTAACTAATCCTACATTCGACACTTTTAAGGTAAACACTGTAAGAGTATGCCCAAAGATCAGTCATGAGATGGTTGTAATAACATACTTAATTTACCATGTTTATTAATATAAAGCGTTGTCATTATTATTTCAGTTTTTCTTTCTGTGTGTATAGATAAACTGTTTTATAATAATGTCCTAAGAATAATATGATTATTCTTAAAAGATCCTTAGTCGAGTATTATTGTTGACTAGGACAATAATAATGCATTAAGACTAACATGTAGTTGATTGATGATAAAGAGTTGTCATTGATATGGAGTGTCAAAATCAATGCATGAATATGTGTGTTAGAGAACAACATATTGGATTGACCCGCTATGAGTATGTTTCTTGGATTATTATGTAATTGTCACAACATTACTCATAGTGATTAATATGTATATGATCCTCAGACTTGAGATCATTATTATCCCAGCATCGTGAGTTGTATATTTTGATACAGTCAAACGTACACCATAACAGGTTGTTCTATAAAGGCTGATGTTGGATATACCACAATCTATGTAGAGGGATATGGTTGATCAATAAAGGATAAGTCCCTCCTACATAATAGGAGTAATATCTTAGGCCACTTGATTGAGTGAGACTAGAAATGCATGGCCATGCTCAAATAAGTTGATATGAGATGTCATACTAATTTGTATATCATAGTCTACTCAAGATATCAAGAAACATGGGATGGACTATGCAAGTGTGACTATCCCATGACTTGTATCCGTTCCAGAGATAAAGGACTTAAGGATTAATGCATGAAAGGTTAATCACAAAAGGTTATGTTGAATCATGACTTCTTGTAACTTAGGTAGCAATGATGCATTGCTAGATGCCACTCATTGTCTGTGACAATAGAATCGTTCTAGTATTACTGCTAACGTTGCAAGAACCTACAGGGTCACACCCTATGGTTGAAATGAACGGAATAAAATATAGTTGGTATTGTGCTTGGTTGTCACATAATTAAATTAATTAAATAATTAATTTAATTGGGCAATCAAATATTGAACATATTATATGTACAAGGATGTTGTACACATAATGATAACATAATTTTATTAATATATGAATTTGATTCATATATAAATTTGAACAAATATAGTTTACCGGAATCCTTATTATAATTAATGTAATTATAATTTTCAGATATAATTAATGTAATTATAATTTTCGGTTAAAAACTTTATTGTATTTATTTAATCTTGTAATACATTCAAGAGATACCAATTATAAAAGGCCCAATTAAGAGGATACCTATTATAAAAGGCCCAATGAGAAAGGCACCCATTATAAAAGGTATTAAAAGGAGACAAAACTCAACAGAAAACCCTAAGTGATTGCTTGTTAGGTCTAGCAGCCGTCAAGCAAATAAGCCTCCAAAAACAGTTTTGGAGATTTCTTCCGTTCATAGTCAAACCGGGTGGATTACGTAGAGGCCGACATCGGAAAAGATTGAGGCTTGATTCGACAGTAGATCAAAACTCTTGTTGCCAAGGCGTCGCTGTCTACTCAGATTGAAGTTTTGGTAATTTCGAAACCTTTATTTCACCCCGATTTGTTCCTCACACATGGATCCGTGATTTGGATCGCCGGATCTAATTTTATTCTGCTGCGCCATGGGGTACCGGCGTTCCAACAAACACCACTCGACTTAAACTATATATCGATAATCGAATTGATAGCAAGAATAAGGAGTTTCAACTCTTCAAACCACCATGATTATGCGAATGAAAGGTAAGTCTAGCTTAAGACTTTAAACAAGCGCTTCTCGAGAGGCAACCCGAGCACTTACCCCACTAACGTCCATATTTTCGATTTTTAGCACCTAACCAACAACTAACCAAGTTAATAAAGTGTAGGTTTCTTTCTCCACAAGGTCTTACACACGGGCGTGGCCGTGGCTGTGTGAACACCACGAATAGGCACATTGGCCAAAACACAGGCTGTGATAAAATGCCACGGCCATGCGATTCGGCCGTGGTCGACACTGAGCAATCTACATGGGGATGCAACACGTCC
Source organism: Gossypium australe (assembly GCA_005393395.2). Lineage (NCBI taxonomy): Eukaryota > Viridiplantae > Streptophyta > Magnoliopsida > Malvales > Malvaceae > Gossypium > Gossypium australe. The sequence goes on from CM016617.1 coordinate 33,332,900, forward strand.
GTGCTTTTAGGCCGTGGCCGACACTGATTAATCCACATGGGCATGGAAACTTCTACATGGCCGTAGGAGAAACGAGTGAAGCAGCACATGGCCGTGTGATTCGGCCGTGTGACCTAACACACCCAGGGAACACGGGTGTGGGTAGCAACCAAATGTCCCAATCTCTATTTAAAACCCCTTCTACTATTCACTTTCTTCCCCAAACCTTTCCCCCCCAAACCCTAGCCACCACACCCCTTCCTTTTTCTCTTCTTTCATTATCCTTTCTCCCTTTCCCTCATTCTTTCTTTACACCACCATCCCCATGTCAAAGAAGAAAGGACCCCAGCAAAGTCTCCCCATGCGAGACCAATCTACATAAGTTCATGTCGGCCGCTTCATTTATTCGACAGGACAAGAACCTTTGAGTCCATTTATTTTTTCTTTTTCTGTCATTTCCATTTTTAAATCTTTTCCCTTTATCTTTCTTTTCTTTAATTTATATTATTATATTTCGATTTCTTTAATTTAGGTTCAAAAGGTTGTTAGGGGATGACCACAACCCCACTGGAGTATCCACCTCCACCTTCATTTATGCCTAACCACCGTTTCTTTTCTTTGACCCCGCAGTTTCTAAGGGTTCAGGGCACTACTAAGGAACGACTACACCACTATTCTCCCACCGTGCACCTTTACCTAGTCCATCGTGCTTATCTTTAAAGAGTTCATCCGAAATTCAAGAAGTTTCACTTCTCCCCCTATCTTATAATTTTTTATATTTTAGATATCTATCTTTGTACATTGAGGGCAATGTACATCTTAAGTGTGGGGAGGTGTCAACAATACTGAATTATACCTTGTTCTTAAGTAATTTTCTCATATTACTATTAGAATGAAACTTCTATTGATTTATGATTTTCATTGATATGTTTCGAATTAAGTCATAAATAATTGTGCATTGATGGTTTAAACTTTAAAATATTAAGCATGATAAGTCTATTTTCAGAATTAAAAATTTTATTAAGTTGTTTCCCTAATCCTAAATATTACTTTGAAGTTCGAAATTTATAAGGTTGACATCAAAAACCATAATTTATGTGAGATTTTAAGCCTTTTAGAGCATATATTTTTCTTGCTCACTTTATTTATTATGAGTGTGTCAGTACTGATTTATTATTCTAGAACTTTCTTCGATTATACATGTCGAGACCACACTTTTGATTTGATATACTAAGATGATAAAGGCATCTAGGAATTAACCCACTCACTCCACAAAAAGCCTACCTTTATAATTAACCCTTAGTGAACCCTTTTTAGCCTAATAAACCGTTTATCTACTCACCCATTAATATTAACCTAAAACCAAATTTTTAATTCCCCTAATCTTTTGACGCCCTTTTTATCGAGATTTGATTTCAGTAGTTGCCTAACTATTTTTGGTATTTCAGTTGTTAAATTCTATCTTATTATTGTAATTACTTATTCTTAAAAAAAAATTTGAAAGTATATTCATTATTAGTTCCATGTTTTATGAGCGTAAACAGTTAAATTCACATCTTTAGAAGAAGCTCTTGTTATTAATGTAATTATTCATTATTAGTTCATTATTTCTAGTTAGGTAATCTGTCAATTCACTCTCGATTCTAACCTTCTAATTCAGCTTCTATCCACACCTTTAACCCAAGCCCCATTACAACCCTTTAAAGACCTTTTTATTTGTGTATCATCCCATTTTATAGTGGTGGAGATTTGATTTTCATGCAAGCTTATGGGATTAGCTTTTCATCTTTGACTTCTTGAGTGCTTAATTTGAACCTTAAACACCTTGAGTGATTTGAGTGAATCTTTAGTGAGGATGTCAATTCTTGTCGGTTTTGAATTAGAGGTAACTATTTAGGTAAGGGGAAACACCTATGTTTTCATGCTATAAAAATTTATGACTTAGATTGTTTGAATCTTTAGGACTCTTTTAGTTAAATTATCAATGTATAAATTATCTATGAATTATAATGAAACATTATTGATAATAATCATAAATTGAGGAAGTTAATTTTAATTGTGAGTTGAGGATTTTGCTTGGGACAAGCAAAGGCTTAAGTGTGGGGATATTTGATAAACCATAATTTACACATATTTTAACCCCACGCTCGGCTTAATTTTGGATGATTTTCCATTGAATTTGATGAATTCGATACTCCTAATCTCTTAACTTCATGTTTTACACTCAGGAGAGCTTAGGAAGTCGAAAAGGATAAGAAACGGGCCAAAAAGAGGCAAAATGGGCCTACCTAGGAAATCAACACGGCCTGGACCATTGGGCACGGCCGTGTGTTACGAGCAGGATCAACCACAGCCTGGACTATTGACCATGAGTAGATCACATGGCCGTGTATGGCAAGCAGAATCGACTATGGCCGAAGGAGTCCACCACGGGCGTGTCCTGCCGAAACCTGGATAAATTTTATTTGGAATAGGATACTTGTGGGCCAAGTAAGGAATCTCAAAGCCTATATAAACACCCTAGGGGGCAACCTAAAAGGAGAGGTCGACAGGACATCGAATAGACACCGAGTAGAAGGAGAAAATACTCTAAGACAGCTGTCGGGAACAGCTTAGGAGAAGGATCTCCATCAAGACTGAGGATCTCCCATCAAGTTCTTTAGAAGTTTTTGAGTTTTCTTATGTTTTGTTGTTTTCTTCTTATTCTAATATGTTTTCCTCTATCATTATGAACTAAATCCCTTAAATACCTAAGGGGATGAAACCTAAGACAGATCTTATTATTATTTGATTTATAAGATAAATACTTGTTCTTATTTTTAATTTTGAGTTCTTATTCTTGTTTTGATAATTCAGGTTATTAATTCAAAGCCGAATGTGCTTATTCAGTGGAGAAAAAGTCCCTGTTTAAGAGTAGATCAACACAATTAAGCGGAGTTGATTGCAACCTTAGAAATAGGGCGACAAAAATCTGTCAGATTAGAGTCAAATCTAATAAGGGGATCTATAGATCGAGTTAATGCGACAATAGGGGTTTTAATTAGAAAGAGATTTCAATTAATCAACCTAGAGTCAGTTATTTTTAGTCTTGAAAGATATATTAACATAAATCAGGGATTTCTATGGATTAAGTCAAGTGAATATATTGTTTGAATCAAAAGTAATAAGTAAAGTCTAGGTGGATTCTTCCTTAGGTATTGCCTATCTCATATAAGTTGTCTAAAAGTATTTTCTGAATTCTCTCTCTGTCATGTTCATAATTATTTAGTTATTTAAATTTAGATTAAAAATAAATCCCCTTAATTATTAGGCTAGATAATAAAAAGATAGTCAATACTAATAATTTTTGTCCTTGAGGATACGATATTCCGGACTCACCACAACTATACTACTGTTCAATAGGTGCGCTTGCCTTTGTCGAAATAATATTTAGTTTTGAGCCCATCAATAATGTTTAAGGTTGAATAGATGGATGTATGAGTATATGGTGAAGGATGATATTATGTTTAGTTGTGAATCTATCTAAGTGATGGTTTATTTATGTATTGATATTATATTTTTAAGTAATATGTATTATATTACGAACCTACTAAGCTTTAAAAGCTTACTGTGTGATGTGTTTCTCAATCACACTATCGATTATCTATTTTGGTACTTTGGAAATATGTGTAAATTTGAATATGGCATGTATGGGCTAGTTAATATGGCATGTTTTGAAATGTTTGAACCTTGCCATGTGATTTGGCTTGGAAGTTGAATGATGTTGGTTTTTATGTATGAGCTATGGAAATGATGACTATGGCATGAGGTAGTGAAAATGGGAATGGTATGTTTCATGCTTAAATGGTTGATGAGTATTATGGTTTGAATTTGAATTTGTGGTATGGATTACATATTGCTTGATTTATATGCTTTGGTATGTGAAATTGGTATTTTGAATGGACTTATTTGAGTGGAAATTGTGTATGGATATAGATGGTATAGTTGATGATTAATTAGTGTGTGTATTGGCATGTTTTGGTTGCCATTTGAGGTATAAATGCATATGATTTGAGGCTTGTAGGGGATTCTATGTATGGGTGGCAAGTTTGGCCTTAGAAATGGTCTATAATTGCCCACACGGTTGAGTACACGGGCGTGTGGCTCGACCGTGTCTCTTAAAATTGTAAATTTGATTCAAGTCAGACTCGACCACGGGCGTGTGACTGGCCGTGTGGTGCAAGTCAGTGTCAACCACGGGTGAGGCACACGGGTGTGTCTCAAATCGTGTGGACAAGTCAGTATGTATGCCCTATTTTGCCACAGCTTTGACGCACGGGCGTGTCCGAGGCCGTGTGAGGCACACGGCCTACCCATACAGACGTGTGACCTCTGCAGTTTTGAAAAATCTTTAAAATTCTAAAAATTTTTGTATGTGTTTGGTTTAGTCCCAAACCCTTTCTAACACATGTTTAAGGTCTCATAGACCTTATTAAGGGACTATATGTTTATATTCTGATATGTTTCAATGATGGTTGACTTTGTGTTGTAAAATGATATGAAATGTACGGAATAGATTAGTAATGCCTCTTAACTCTAGTCCGGCGGCAGTTACGGGTTTGGAGTGTTACATGAGTTTTGATTTCCCAAACAAATAGATCATGTTAATTTCGAAGTGCGAAGAAGAAATTTGGAGGGTTTATTTCAATGGAGCATCCAACATGATGGGGAAAGGGATTGGGGCAGTACTAATCTCACCAAGTGGCCAATATTTTCCTGCTACAGCTGAACTGATGTTCAGATGTATGAACAATGTAGCTGAATACGAGGCATGCATTTTGGTACTTTAGATCACCATTGAGAAAAATATCAGGGTTTTATAAGTTTTTGGTGACTCAGCGTTAGTTGTTTTCCAATTAAGAGGAGAATGGGAAACAAGGGATTCCAAACTAATTCACTATCAAACATGTGCATGGACTAATCAAAGAGTTTGATGATGTTCAATTTTGTCATTTTCCAAGAGAAGAAAACCAGTTAGCAGATGCATTAGCTACTCTAGCCGCCATGTTTAAAGCAGGATCTGAAATAGAAATGCAACCTATACAGCTAAGGGTCAAGGACTCGCTGGCCCACTATACGGAAGTAGAATAAAAAACAAATGGGAAACTATGGTATGTTGACATTAAGTGGTATTCTTAGAAATTGATAAACGAATAATTAGGGGGCTGGCTATGGGTGTTTTCTTAGACAGTGAGATTTTGTACAAAAGAGGACGTGACCAAACCCTGTTGAGATGGCCAACACAAAAGAGGCAAATTAGATAATGAAGTAAATCCATGATGGAGTATATGGAGCACATGATAACGGACATATGATGGAAAGGCAAATCATGAAGGCTAGATATTTTTGGTTGACTTTGGGATGAGATTGTTTAAATTATGCTCGAAAATTTCATAAATGCTAGATTTATGTAGACAGTATTAACGCTCCTCCTACCAATCTTCATGTCTTGGCGCCTCCTTGGCCATTCTCAATGTGGGGCATGGATGTCATTGGCCCTATGTCACCGAAAGCATCAAACAGGCATCGTTTCATCTTTGTAGTGATTGATTATTTCACCAAGTGGGTCAAAGTCACTTCATATTTCAATGTAACTTGATCATTGATCTCTAAATTTCTGAAAAAAGAGGTCATTTGTTGATACAGTTTACCAGAAAGAATCATCCCAGACAATGCCAAGAACTTGAACAATGCCTTGATAGAATAGGTTTACACACAATTTAAGATCAAGCATCACAATTCTGTGCCATATCAGCCAAAAATGAATAGGGCAGTCGAGACTGCAAACAAGAAAATCAAGAAGAACAATTCCAAAAAAACAAAAAAGTATAGAGATTGGCATGAGAAACTCCTTTTTACTCTCCACGCATACCGCACATCAATCAGGACTTCGACTGGAGCTACTCCATTTTCATTAGTGTATGGCATGGAGGTCGTTTTAATTATTGAGGTTCAAATCCCATCTCTACAAGTGTTGATGGAGGTGCGACTAGAAGAGGCTGAATGGGTGCAAGAGAGATATGAGCAGTTGAATTTAATTGAGGAAAAAAGATTAGCAACTTTATGTCATAGCCAGTTGTATCAGCAAAGAATGATGTTGGCCTATAACAAGAAGGTGTGACCAAAACAGTTTAGAAAAGAGGATCTGGTATTAAAGAAGATTCTGCCATATGTTCATGATCATCAGGAAAATGGACAGCAAAATGGGAGGGACCGTATGTGGTGAAGAAAGCTTTCTCTGGTGGAGCATTGATTCTCGTGAAAATGGATAGAGACAATATGCCGAATCCTTTAAATTTTGATGCAATAAAAAAATACTTTGCTTAAAAACTAATCTTGATTGTTCTTAAAGAGTTATTCACATTAAGTAATATTGGCCTTTTCTGTTTCGCTTTTCTTTGTGCATCATGTTTGAGGTTACGTTTTACCTTAGAATCTTGCATTCTCTTTAAGGATAATTACTTAATAAGTTGGTCATGTTCAAAGTGATGAATGGCATTCTTGAAATATTCTTCACTTGAAGAAAATTTCATCCTGTGTTAACCACTTTGGGTCATCTTGTTTGTTCAAAATTAACCTTTGTTGAAGGATCACCTCTAAGTTTGAGGAGAATTTTTGAGGTTTTGGGTATGGATCGATGATTTTACAACATTGTGAGGCAAACATGATATTATGCACAATTCAATTTGAAAATATGGGCGCACTCCCAAGAATGACCTTTGTGATGTGATTAACCATATTTTGAAATGATAAATAGCATTCTTTTGTTCTCCCCATCACTTGGAGAAAATTATATCCCTTGCTACCCCATTTAAAATGTATCTTCTTTCTAAACCCTAATTAAAGTCATCCATCGAACATCATGGATTGACAAGAAAGGTCATGAAAAATGAAAGCAAAATTCTAAATTTTTGATCTCATTCCGAAAAAAGAAAAAAGAAGAAATAGGGAAAGCGAATAAGAAACAAAAATTAAAGGAAATAGGAATGAGTAAGAATGAAGAAAAGTGATTGGGAGCAATCAAAAATTCAAAATAACTCTTCATGGTTTTTTTTACTCTTTCACATAATATATATTTTAGCCTGGAAAACCTTTCTTTGATTGACCCTTAACCTTTAGACCACGTTACAAGGGTGGATTTATGAAATCCTTTGTACCAAGTTTGTTAAGTGAATTATCATTTGAGAATTTAATTTCCGAGTCATAAAATCATTTTGAAATTTGTTAACGTGATATCCCATTGAATTTGATTTTCATAATCTGTTGTGTGTGGATAGGGATTTGATCTTTTTCAACCTAAAAACATGATTCTCAAAATGATTACCTTTTATAAAAAAATTCAAGAAAGGAAGAAAAGAAAGCATTCATTGCATTTAGAGGCCCAGGTGTGGAGGTCCATTCACTTTTCATTGCATTTAGAGGCCCAGGTGTGGAGGTCCATTCACTTTTCATTGCATTTAAAGGCCCAGGTGTGGAGGTCCATTCACTTTTCACTGCATTTAGAGGCTCACGTGTGGAGGTCCATTTACTTTTCATTGCATTTAGAGGCCCAGGTGTAGAGGTCCATTTACTTTTCATTACATTTAGAGACCCAGGTGTGGAGGTCCATTTACTTTTCCTTGCATTTAATGGCCCAGGTGTGGAAACCCATTTACTTTTCATTGCATTGTATATGAAGGCATAGGTATCAGGTCTATTTATATTTCTTCTGTATTCTCATTTCACAGATTTGGTTGTGAGGTTTATCTTGTTTCACTCTTCATGTTTTGATGGTTTGGTATCTACTTTTCTAGATTTTGATAACGTAATATGTTTTGATCTATTTCAATTTTGGTAATTGTAAAAATCTTTTATTTCTTTTACTGCGATGTTGAGTGGGATTTGATAGTGGTTAGGTGTCTACGTCCTTATAAGTTCCTTGCTACTCAAGACACGAATAAAGAGGGGCAGCTATAGACACCCATTTTTTCCAAGCCTAATTGGAGGCCTATTTAAAATTTTGTTCTCTCTTGGGCCATTCGAAGCCCACCCGATTTTGGTCAATTTAAGACCTTTATTTTCTTTCCTTTTTGGGCCTGTCAAGGGCCCATGTAACACCCCAAACCCGGCTTAGACATTATGGCTGTACCTGGCAATGTTACATGATAGTGTTTTTGAAACCTCGTTGTTACAATGAAAACATTCCATGTTATTATCTTAAGTAAACCTTTGTTAGAACTTAGGAATTCATCTTTATTCATTTTAAACACTTGTTTTGAAACATCTCTCATTGTGGAAGCTTTAATAAAACAGTCTAGGTGATCATGCGTTTAGGAAATACTTTAACTTTTTGAAAATCGAATTTCCTACGACCAGTAGGTATAAATCCATAAAGTAAAATAAATAAATAAAAACCCAAATTTAAAACCAAAGTCCCAAAGGGTCCTTAAATTACAACCCAAACAATCAATAATAATCAAATCATAAATCGTAAATTGAAAACCATGAAGTCCAAAAATTACTGTGGTCACCGCTGAGTCCTCCGTCGCACCGATCCGTCTAAGTCTGAGGATTACCTATGAACATTAAACAAAAATGGTGAGTTTACGTAAACTTAGTGTGTAATCCCGCAGAAACAAACAAACAATCAGTATTCACAGTGCACATTTGAATAGTCTTGGGCCTAAGCCCTTTTCAGTACCAGTGACAGTTTGGGCCTTAGCCCATTTCAGTACAGTGTCAAAAATGCAGTAGGGTCCTAGCCTATCACAGTATCAGTAGCAGTAATAGTTATGCAGTAGCAAAATTCTAACCAATCAGCCTCTACACACCATTTCCGTCCAACCATGCACTCCAAGTGGGGATATAATCAACACACCCATCCCTACACTCCAAATAGTACCGAATACGACACAAAATAGTAGTTTGCAATTGAGCTGCCAGTAAATTAGGCTTAAAGCCTTTCAGTACACTTCCTCCGAATAACAACCCCCAACCCAATGCAATGCAACATACAACGGATGATATGCTATTATGCAATTTCAGTATATATATTCAATTCAGATATTAACATGCTTAGTACAAATATCATTCAGTCAATTTCACACATTTAGGGGTCTAAGTAGCGCTTACCGACCCTACAATAGGTTCACAATCGACTTGGGCGACCCGTGCAACCTTAAAAACATTTTGGTGAAAATGGGCCCATATGCCCATGTGATCTGCCCATGTGGGCCCACACACCCGTGTGGACCACTCGGCTCAAATTGGCCTTGGCCGTGTGATCCATTTTTAAAGTAACTCATGCTAGCTCAATACTCATATATGTTTTCACTGTTTACTTATATGTTCATTCAAAGTTGTTTACTTGAGTCACTATCACTAAATTATTTATATCCTGAGCTACAGAATTCTAAATTAAGATTCGCTTAATGTTTTTTAAACTAGACTCAAATACCTTTCTACCATAAAATTTTTAGATTTTATAGTTTATCAAATAAGTACAATAAAATCTTTAAAGTTATCCCTATTCTGTTGTTTGACAGCTTCAACCTCTCCTTACTAAAAATTATTTGTCTCTTAGTACAGAATTTAGATGATGTTTCCATTTGTTTCTCTTGAAAATATACTCTTTAAGAATTTAAACATATAAATTTCAGCCCCTAATTATTCTTTTACATTTTTTTTATGATTTTCCAAAGTCAGAATGGGGGAACCCGAAATCATTTTGACCCTGTCTCACAAAATTTATTTTAACTCATGATTTACAGTTCCATTTCTTACACTGTTTCTTCCATGAAATACTAGACTCAATAAAATTTAATTTCATATTTTATTAAACCTCTAACTCAATTTACACTATTTTTTATGATTTTTTAAAGTTAGACTACTGCTGCTGTCCAAATTTTTTTAGTGCACAATGTTGATTTCCTAGTTTTTAACACCCTTATTTCCTTTCTCTACAATTTTTCGCATCATTTTCTCTTATTTCTCTTATTTTTCGATAGCAAGCAATTTTGGCTTTTTGCCGAACCCCGTTTTCTGCTTTTCGGGTACACACCTAGTATTGTTTTGATGCCAAATCACTCCCGAGCACTTCAAGGCCTAAAATCAAGATACTCAACATCAATTTAAGGGATTTACAAGCGAATTGACAACCAAGAACGAATAGAAACCCAACTTACCGCCAACGATAACCTTCCGTTTAACTATTGTTAAGACGAGAACACTGAATTCACCAGTCCGAGCCTCCCCCTACGCCCAAATCGCAGAGAAAAAACATTACCACTTCAGTCACTAAGAGATTCATGACTATAACAAAGAGAAACACTTACCAAAACTAAGCGAGCACTAACCACGTGCGAAAACGAAGGAACATAAATGGATTAGGGAAAAATCAAGAAGAAGAAAAGGAAGAGAAAGATGGAAAAACTCAAAGAATTTCGGCAAGAGGAGAGGGAGAAGAATAGACGGCAGAAATTTTTTGGGAAATGGAAGCCAAAATTCGGTTCTGGGGAAAAAAATAAAATAAAATCCCGATAACCCTGAAAATCCCTTAATCTTCTCCCCTAATTCCCATTTCACATCCACTACTCAGAATCCCCCTATTACACAACTCTATCCCGAAATCTGAGCATAAAAATAATAATAATAATACATTTGCCTACGCAGGGATTCGAACACAAGAGTTTCACCATAATAACACACCACTTAACCACTAGATCAGTCGGCCCATTCTGATGTAATTTACCCAACGTTTAAACTTAAGTCCTTTGCACAAGGTTAAGGCTTTATTTATAAAAATACCAAAATTTGCCCAAGTAAGGCTTGAACTTGGGACCTCTCACGCACACCCAGAATACATAACCACTGAAGTAGATAGACATTGTGTGTCACACATACACAAAATAAAAAATTAAAATTTTGGGGTGTTACAATTCTAACCCCTAAAAGAAAATTTCGTCCTCGAAATTTACCCGGTTGAAACAGATGAGGATATTACTGACGCATCGTATCCTCAGGCTCCTACGCAGCCTCATCAGTGCTATGATTATGCCAAAGAACCTTAACCAGTGGAATAGATTTCCTCCTCAGTACTTTTACATCTCAATCCAGAATCTGAATCGGCTCCTCCTCAAAGGTCAAGTCTGGCCTAACCTCAATCTCCTTAACAGAAACGATGTAAGTAGGATCAGAACGGTAGCGCCTCAACATCGAGACGTGGAACACGTCATGGATACGATCCAACTCTAGAGGTAGCTCCAACTGATAAGCGACTGCTCCCACTCGCTTCAAAATATGGTAAGGTCCAATAAACTTAGGGCTCAACTTGCCCTTACGACCAAACCTCAGTACCTTCTTCTATGGCGAGACCTTAAGGAATACAAAGTCCCCCACCGAATACTCAATCTCACATCGCTTCAGGTCCGCATAGGATTTCTGTCTGTCAGAAGCTGCTTTCAATCGATCCCGAATCAGTCTAACCTTATCCTCTGTCTCATAAACCAACTCAGGACCCAGAACACGTCGCTCGTCCAACTTAGTCCAACATAAAGGAGTGTGACACCTGCGACCATACAATGCCTCGTAAGGTGCCATCTGGATGCTAGACTAGAAACTGTTATTATAGGCAAACTCCGCTAACGGCAAATACTCCTCCCAACTACCACGGAAATCAAAACTCGCACTTGCTAAACTTAGATAAAGCTGACTTTCCCTCAAAGTCTGAAGGACAACTCTAAGGTGCTTATCATGCTCATCCTCAGTCTTCGAATAAACTAGTATGTCGTTGATGAACACCACCAAAAACTGATCCAGATAAGGTTGGAATACTCGGTTCATCAGGTCCATGAAAGCTGCCGGTGTATTCGTCGGTCCAAAAAGCATCACTAGAACTCGTAGTATCCATAACAACTCCTAAATGTCGTCTTAAATACATCAGCCTCATTAACCCTCAACTGATGATATCCAGAATGTAGATCAATCTTTGAGAACACAGAAGCCCCTCGGCACTGGTCAAACAAATCATCAATCCTCTGAAGTGGGGACTTATTTTTAATCGTTAGCTTATTCAGCTGCCAATAGTCTATACACATCCCCATCGTCACATCCTTCTTTTTCACAAACAGCACAGGTGCTCCCCATGGAGACATACTAGGGAAAATGAACCCACGATCCAACAGCTCCTGAATCTGAGCCTTAAGCTCCGTAAGCTCCTTCGGTGCCATTCAATAGGGGGCGATAAACACTGGAGCCGTATCAGGAAGAAGCTCAATCCCAAACTCCACTTCACAATTCGGAGGTAAACCCGGTAGCTTTCAGGAAAAACGTTCAGAAAATCCTTTATAGTCCTGATGTCCTTGACGGTAGAGTCCCCAAAAACAGAAACACTCACATAGGCCAAGAATGCCTCACATCCCTTATGAACCAACCAGTGCAGAGATCACATTAGTCAGATAATTTAGTCGTTCCCCAATCATGACTACCTCAGTATCCTCCTCGGTGATCTTTGCTTTCTCCACTAGTGCAGTAAAATCTCGCTCCCTCTGTAGAGTTATCAGAACCCTCAGCTTATCCCTGAGACCATCCTCGAAGTAGATACATCGCTCATACTCGCGCACAGCGGCTCAGTCGCAGAAATTCAGCCTCATACTCGGCCACTAATCTATCTCCCTAAGTCAAATTCAGAAACTCTCTCCTACGGGCATCCACGTAACTGACCCCCACATATTTCCCCTGGAAGTAAAATACTCCTAGGTCAGTTGTTCGCCCTGAGTGCCCTCCTTAACAGTGAGCCATAATTGATAAGCCTCATCACGCAGCAGCGGCACTACACTCTTTAATTTCTACTCGGGGGTGCAGTTCAGATCATCCATGATCCTCTATGTGGCCTCAATCCAATACTCGGCCACATAAGGGGTGACCTAGTGACATCCTTGAAAAGCTCAGCTCCATTGGACCGGAGTCATTTCGTAACTGACCCTTGGCCCCCAGATCTAGTATTGGGCCCAGCGACCCTCTTCAAAATCCTTAGCATAGCTTGGGACAATGCGTCGTCCCTAGCCATGCGACCTTGAGACTTATTCTTAGTAGTAGGAGACACTGGCGCCTACTCGTATCCAAATTCGGTATGCTACCCAGTGAAGAGGCCTCAGCTTAAGCCCCTCTATGGCCTCTACCTCGGCCTCTGGTACCCCGTCTGTGGATACCTCGTGCGCTCATGGTCTAATCACGTTTATCTGTATTAATAGTTTTATGAATCAGTTACAGTTCCACTGTGTATTAACAAATGTTTTATGTAAAACAATATCGATTATTCAGAGTTCGTTTTCGTAAATCGCAGTCTCACTACAGTTTTCAGTTTCTCTACAATTTTCAGTATACACTAACTAGAGTGTTTTTAGTACAATTTATAGCCTATAGTAGTTTCAGAATATACTATCCATAACATTTTTATTTTAAAACAAATCACAGTTCAGAATACTTACATGATCGACACCGGAGACTCGGTGTACCACTTACTCAGTAAAAACATTTCAAATCATTTGGAAACCAATCAATTTTTCGAAAGCCCATTTTTTATAAAACTCATAATCCACAGCCGAGTTTTGTAACCTGGCTCTGATACCACTAAATGTAACACCCCAAACTCGGCCTAGACATTATGGCCATATTTGGCAATGTCACACGATAATGTTTCTGAAACCTCGTTGGTACGATGAAAACATTCCATGTTATTATCTTTAGTAAACCTTTGTTAAAACTTAGGAAGTCGTCTTTATTCATTTTAAACACTTGTTTTGAAACATCTCTCGTTGCGGAAGCTTTAATAAACCAGTCTAGGTGATCATGCGTTTAGGAAATACAACCAGCAGGTATAAATCCATAAAGTAAAATAAATAAATAAAAACCCAAATTTAAAACCAAAGTCCAAGAGGGTCCTTGAATTACAACCCAAATAATCAATAATAATCAAATCATAAACCGTAAATTGAAAACCATGAAGTCCAAAAATTACTGTGGTCACCGCTGAGTCCTCTGTCGCACCGAACCGTCTAAGTCTGGGGATTACCTATGCATATTAAACAAAAAAGGTGAGTTTTCGTAAACTCAATGTGTAATCTTGTAGAAACAAACAATCAGTATTCACAGTGCACAGTTGAACAATCTTGGGCCTAAGCCCTTTTCAGTATCAGTGACAGTTTGAGCCTTAGCCCATCTCAGTACAGTGTCAAAAATGCAGTAGGGCCTTAGCCCATCACAGTACCAGTAGAAGTAACAGTTATGCAGTAGCAAAATCCTACCCAACCAGCCTTTACACACCATCTCCGTCCAACCCTACACTTCATGTGGGGATATAATCAACCCACCCATCCCTACACTCTAAGTAGTACTGAATGCAGCACAAAATAGTAGTTTGCAACTGAGCTGCCAGTAAATTAGGCTTAAAGCCTTTCAGTACACTTCCTCCGAATAACAACCCCCAACCCAATGCAATGCAACATACAACGGATGATATGCTATTATGCAATTTCAGTACATATATTCAATTCAGATAATAACATGCTTATTACAGATATCATTCAGTCAATTTCACACATTTAGGGGTCTAAGTATCGCTTACTGACCCTACAGTAGGTTCACAGTCGACTTGGGTGACCCATGCAACCTTAAAAACATTTCGGTAAAAATGGGCCCACATGCCCATGTGATCTGCCCGTGTGGGCCCACACGCCCGTGTGGCCCACTTGGCCCAAATTGGTCTTGGCTGTGTGATCCATTTTTAAAGTAACTCATGCTAGCTCAATACTCATATATGTTTTCACTGTTTACTTATATGTTCATTCAAAGTTGTTTACTTGAGTCATTATGTTTACTTATATGTTCTTTAGCTACAGAATTCCAAATTAAGATCCGCTTGATGTTTTTGAAATTAGACTCAAATACCTTTCTACCATAAAATTTTCTGAATTTATAGTTTATCAAATAAGTACATAAAATCTTTAAAGTTATCCCTATTTTGCTGTTTGACAACTTCGACCTTTCCTTACTAAAAATTATTTATCTCTTAGTACGGAATTTAGATGATGTTTCTATTTATTTATCTTAAATATGGACTCATTAAGGATTTAAAAATATAAATTTAAGCCCCTAATTATTTGTTTTACAATTTTTTATGATTTTCCAAAGTCAGAACAGGGGAACCCAAAATCATTCTGACCTTGTCTCATAAATTTTATTATAACTCATGATTTACAATTCCATTTCTTACATTATTTCTTCCATGAAAGACTAGAACCAATAAACTTTAATTTCATATTTTATTCAACCTCTAACGCAATTTACACTATTTTTTATAATTTTTCAAAGTTAGACTACTGTTGTTGTCCAAAATTGTTTTAGTGCAAAATGTTGATTTCCTAGTTTTTCATACCCTTATTTCCTTTCTCGACAATTTTTCACATAATTTTCTCTTATTTCTCTTATTTCTCGCCAGCAAGCAATTTTGGTTTCTTGCCGAACCCTATTTTCTGTGTTTCGGGTAAACACCTGGTATCGTTTTGATGCCTAATCACTCCCGAGCACTTCAAGGCCTAAAATCAAGATACTGATCAACATCAATTTAATGGATTTACAAGCGAATTAACAACCAAGAACGAACAGAAACCCAACTTACTGCCAACGATAACCCTCCGTTTAACTATTGTTAAGACGAGAACACTAAATTCACCAGTCCGAGCCACCCCCTACGCCCAAATCGCAGAAAAAAAAACATTACCACTTCAGTCGCTAAGAGATTCATGATAGAAATGAAGAGAAACACTTACCGAAACTAAGCAAGCACTAACTGCATGCGAAAACGAAGGAAAATAAATTGATTAGGGAAAAATCAAGAAGAAGAAAAAGAAGAGAAAGATGGAAAAACTCAGAGAATTTTGGCAAGAGGAGAGGGAGAAGAGTAGACGGCATAAATTTTTTTTGGAAAAGGGAGACAAAATTCGGTTATGGGAAAAAATAAAATAAAATTTCGATAACACCCAAAATCCCTTAATCTTCTCCCCTAATTCCCACTTGACATCCACTACTCAGAATCCTCATATTACATAACTCTATCCCAAAATCTGAGCAAAAATAAATAATAATACCTTTGACTGTGCAGGGATTCAAACACAAGACCTCCACCATAATAACACACCACTTAACCACCAGACCAGTAGACCCACTCTATTGTAATTTACCCAACATTTAAACTTAAGCCCTTTGCACAAGGTTAAGGCTTTATTTATAAAAATACCAACATTTTCCCAAGTAGAGCTTAAAATTTTTAAAACAAAGTTTTGATCTTTTTCAACTATTTTGAAACAAAGTTTTGATTTTTAAGAAAAATAGTGATTTTTTAAAGAAAAAATTGATTTTGCAAAAAAAAAAAATTCCGGCCACCGTATGCGACAGCTCCACCACCAGAGGCCGGAGAGTCGTTGCGCTCTCCGGTGGTGGAGCCATGGCCAACATAGAAGTAAGAAGAGAAGCAGGAAGAGGTTTTTTTTTTTTTTTTAAATGAGGTTAAAATGAAAGAATGAATAGTTTTTTTTTTTCATTTGTAGGTGCAAAAAATGGCTAATTTATTCCCACTCCCTTACCTTTTAAATTTACAAAACATACATCATTTTTTTGCAACATTGCCCTCACTCTCTAGCCTATTTACACCCGTAACCCTTTTGTTTATTCAAACATTCGGTTTAATTCAAAATTTCAAAATTAAAAGCAAATTAATTGCTACATCAGTCCTTTGTCTTCCACATTTTTTATCTTTTAGTCCCAAAATCAAGCTATGTCATTTTGTTTCCATCTTTAATAAATTATTTACACTTATATCTTCCCTTTCATTTGCATTTATACCTTATATATTTAATGTCAACTATGCACATTATTTTAATGTTTTATATTTATTCACACTTGTATAATTTTTATTTATTCTTATTTTGTCTTAATTTATTTTCATGTCCATTTATATTTATGTTTTTTTACACATTCCCCTTACGTACATTTTACTATTATTTATTTATGTTACTTTGATTCTTTTACTGTATTATGAATAAGGTTTATTATTGTTATTATTATCATCATCATGTCAATGTCTTATTTATTTCATTTATTTAAGTTTTCTTTTTTATTATTGTCATTTTTAAAAGAGTTTTAACTTTTCATTAACTTTAGCCGATTTAATTAATTTTCCTATTTTATTACTATTCGTTTTAAAAGAGGGAACTTTAAGTCATTTTTCCATCGTATATTTGTTGACATGAAGTTAGTTAAGTAGGTGTTACATTTTAATGAAACAATAAGGTTTTTACATTTGAATTTGGGTTAGTCTTTAAGATCTTATCTACCATTTACCCTAGAAAATTGTAAATAACATGGAAGATTTTTTTCTAGGGTTTTAAACTAATTTTAAATATTGTATAGGATTCCCCTTTAGAATATTAAATTAATATGTAAATATTCTTTAGGCCTTTATTCAAGATTAAAACTAAATATTTTTGTAGGTGAATTGTAAATCATGTGTAGGTCTTTCTAAGTTTTTTTTTTTTTAGAAACTTTTTAAGAAAGCTGATAAATGTTATTTAAGATATATTATTTTAGGATTTTGACGAATTTAAACCTTAGATCAAGAATTTTAAAGTAAGATAAATCACAAACCCGTCATAGGATACTTTCGTAAGATCTTGATAGGTTTAGCGTTATTAATTAAATCTTTTAAATAATAATAATAATAATAATAATAATAATAATAATAATAATAATAATAAATCGAATAAATTGTAGATGAATTTTAATATTTCTCTTAATTCATTAGTAATTTCCAGGTTTTCTTTTTAGAATTCTAAGATAGAATTAATTTTAGGAATTGGAGGTATTTTACTAGAATTATTTAGGTATCCCTTAGGGTTCTCATTAAAAGTAAAAAATCTCTAATTTAAGTTTCAAACTAGATAAGTTTGGTGAACGCATCTTAATCGAGTTACAAGTAAACCGGAGACAGTTTCTTTAGAGTTTTTATTTAAGATCTCCATAAGATTTTAGCCTAGATTAAGACATTAATATGCTTAAATAAATAAAAAAACCTAGCTCCTAAGACCCCGTAGGACTATCCTCGGATAGGCGTTGTGGGGGTATTATAACTTTCCCTACACGTAACCATACTCCCGAACCCAAAATTTGGTGATGAGATTGAGTCTAGACTTTTAGGATTTTTCATAGTATTAATTCTAGACTTTTAGACAATAGGTGGCTAACCAACTTAGCCCTAATTGGTTAGTGGTGACTCTACGTTATTTTAGGCCCTCCGTGTCTAGCTTTATTTACTAGGCTCTTGTACTCTTATGTAGGCAACGTTACGACACTCTTGTTATTTATTTTTATTATGTTTACTTTGAGTTTATTATTTTTGACATCAATTATGGTATTTTAAATCCTATTTGCTAGGATGATTATGTTAATTCAATAAGATTTATTTTATTCATGTTTAATATGTTTTGACCTCAGTCAATCATTTTTTCAATTCGTATCATGATGCATTTCATTCAAACGTGATTGGGTGCACTCAGATTAGCTAAGCGATCCTAGCCAGACGACAGCTAGTAGATACATAGCTACAAAGTGCAATGCTCAATTTAGATTATTAAACCCGACTAAGTTGATGTTTATAATATCTTTAGTTAGCTCTATTATCTTGCATACTTTTTTGGTTTATGTGATTAAACTATTGCAAACGTAAATGTACCTGTGACATCCCATAAATACTAAGAAACCCTTAGTTAATATGATTAGTAAAATGCATATTTAACTAAGTAAAAGAATTTGAAATGACTTAATTTGGTTTCCAAATTCATGAAAGATTGAGTTGTCCTGGAAGTATTTTTGAACATTGTTAAGTATGATAAAGTAAATTGAATTGATTAATATCATTATCCTTGCCCATTTAATGTTGATTGTTTTTATTGCTAAAGTCATTCATTCATACATTTAGGTAAATTGCATCTAGATTAAAATTGCATTAGGGATCACTCTTTGCATATAGTTAATTTAATCATCACTATCCAAATTTATTGAGTTTTTATATCAAATTGTTAAATAAAATTTTGCAATTAAACGGTTAAGCTTATATAGTCCCTGTGGAGACGATAACTAATTTTACTTACTTATTACTTGAACGATTGTGTACACTTGCGCATATTCATTGTTACAGATAGCCCGACCCATTATCAAATCTACTATCATGCAACCAACTGTGAATTTATGCCTTCAAACTTTGCAATGACACTAAAATTTGAAAAGCGATAACTTAACCTTGTTTATAATATACATTTTAATTTTATAAAATATTTTATTTAATTTTATAAAAATAAAATAAAATAATATAATATAATATAATATGTAAAATTGACCAAATTAAAATAAAAAAGGACTAAATTCACATTTTATGCATAGTTCATAAACTAATAACATGATTTAACCAAAAATAAAAACACTCCATGTGGTCCCATATCCCCATATGGCATCTTCAATTTTAGTCTTCTCTAAATGGAAAGTACAATACGACGAAGAACAAAAGGCAAGAAGAGAGAAAAAATAATTCTTTTCTCTACTTCTGGCAATACCTGGGTTCATGATTCAACAAAAATGCTCAACAAATGTGAAAATCTTGTCACATTTAATTAGTTTAAATTACCATAAATTTTTATCGTAAATTGTTATAATTCTTATTTACATTTATAAACACTATTATTTTTTATTCTTAAATCCAGAAAAGAATTTAAAAAAACATGAAGAAAAAAAAATAGGGCGAAGAAAAATTTAAAACCCAAAGATTGGAAGACATGAAAGCAAGATAAGCAAAATATTCAAAGCGAAAAAGATGGATTCTTAAGAATGCAAGAGAGCTTTCTGTATTGTGTGATGTTGAAGTTGTTCTTTGACTCTCTTCCCCCTCTGGTAAACCAACCATTTTTGTTGGTCAAGACCCCAAGTAAATTACTTTATTCCTTTTTTTTCATTATCACTATTAATATTATTATTTTCTTTCACAATTAAAACTCCAGTTTCTTTTTTCTTATTTACGTTTGATTTCATTTTATTCAAAAAAAAAAAATGTAAATTTTATGTTTTGAAAAAGTTGGTCAAAATATTGGCTTATATAGCATTCTTGAGAAAGTCTCGACTATGACATCCGTAGAGCGGGAGGAAAGGTAAATAATATTAATAAAATAGTTTTTCCTTTTTATAAAAAAAGATTTCGATAGCTACAATTTCTATTTATTTTTATTTTTTTCGCCAAAAGGGCCTATACAATGGAAGTATATCTCGGTACCCGGACTTGATTTAGGGATTTTTTTTATTTTATAATTTCATTTCTTTCATAATTAAAATTAATTTTTTAATGAAGATGTTGAAGAAATTTTATGTAAAAATTGGGAGTTAGAGTTTGATCCATTAAGCCTGCCCCGTAATAGAAATGTTGATACCCTCAAGGTAAATGGGTTCCTACAGTTGAGAACATAACAAAATTTATTTTTTTTTCTTTTTTTATTAGTTTTTAATCCATTTTATTTTTGCTCTAGTTATATGAAGATCAACTGCAAGAGCTGAAGGATAAACTTACTGAGAAAAGCAACATTTTGAGGTTTAAAATATTCTAGTATTTAAAGATTTTAATTATGTACACAAATGTCACTTGTCGATATTAAGCACATATCAACACTTGAATCATGGTATAATAGATTATCAAATACTCTAATAATAAATTTTGTAATATTCCAAGGATTGGAAAAACCCATAAAATGTTGAGGACCTAAACCAAATAAAGTTTATGGAGGATCATCTCATTGCATATCTTAATGGACTTAGAAACAGGAAGGTACCTTCTTTCTTTTTAATCTATATATATTATGACAATAAATTTTAAAAATTTGGGTCTACATTTTATTTCACTTCATTTGCATTTAGGTTAATTTGCATCTAATTAATTAATTAATTTTAACATCTATCACTTCAAAATTATAGTGTTTTCTTCACAAACTTGTAATTCATAAATTTGTAATTATTTGATTAATAGATGCGGTCCTTGGGGAGACGATAACTCTTTTGCTTATTTATTACTTGATAAATGTTGTAAACACTTGCACAATCATATGCGTTACATTACCTTCTTTCTTATATATATATATTATGATAATAAAGTTTAAAATTTTTTGTCTAGAAAAAATATTTAATTCATGAATGTATTAAGCAAGAAAGTAAAAATATTATTTTGTTTTGTTTTTCGCAGAATCAATTAGCAATGGATAAGTAAAGCAGAGAAAGAGCTTTAGAGGTTGGTCTTTCAATAAGCATGAAATTATTTGCTCATTTTTCAACTATATGTAAAATACCTAATATATGGTTTTTTTTTTTTTTTTTTTTTTTTTTTTTGTGCAGGGGAATGAGAATTTGGAAATTTAATCTATGATTTCCTTTCAAAACTTATGATTTTTATTAATGCAATGTTTTAAAATTATGATAAATGAATTTTAAATAAAATAATTTTCTTTAGCAAATATGTATTACCTAAACCTGTTCTTGGACAATATGTCTTTGAAGGGGCTTTTGAATTTCCTGTCTTATCTTTTATTTAATAGGCTCCTTATGCTTTGTTATTATGGTGAGAAATAAATAAGTTTTTTTTTTTAAAAATACAATGAATGAAAATTTTAACATTATGTCCAAGTTTTTTTTTATCTTTTTGACGGAACTAATAAATCTTTTCTAGGATATAAATAACTTTTTCAAAGTTTATGACAATCCTTTTCAACAATGTCATATTTAGGATGAGAATATGAGTTCTTTTTTCCAGAGTGTAATGTGTTTTATCATTGCATCTAACACTTGTAACTATATCAAAGTTTTTAAATTTATATAAAATTAATAATACTATTTGATCGTGAAGGTGTTTTTTAATTGCGGTTCTAAAACAGCCATGTATATTTTTATTTTTTAGCGTCAATTAAAGATATATTACAATTGTTTAAATAAAATTAAAAATTTTCAC
Source organism: Gossypium australe (assembly GCA_005393395.2). Lineage (NCBI taxonomy): Eukaryota > Viridiplantae > Streptophyta > Magnoliopsida > Malvales > Malvaceae > Gossypium > Gossypium australe. The sequence goes on from CM016617.1 coordinate 33,354,984, forward strand.
TTTCATTGTTCTTAATAGTTATTATTGAAACTAATATGTTCAAATGATAAATTTCTTCACTCAAAATATTATAGCACAAATTAAGAACCCGATCAATTCAAATTATTGATTAACTAACTAAATTAAAGTCCACACATAGCAACAACTCAAGGTAAAACTTAGAGACCCACACTTTTTAATTGTGGGTCTCAATTTTAGGTATTTAAGAACCAAAGCCTCCGCTTTTTCAACTAAGCCAAGGCCTTATTGACTTCAATCTACTAAAGTTGATTTCATAAAATCATGACAAAAAAAGCAGATGATGACAAGGGTATAGGATTAAAATTATGTAGTTAAAATTTAAATGTTACAATATGCTCCAATTTTGTGCTATTTTTATATTTAAAATTTAGTCTTTATACTTTCATTTTCAAGAATTTAAAATTTTAAAACTTAGGTCCAATTGTTAATACTTTAAAATTATTATATTAAATCCGCTCCTCTAACATTCTATTTATTTCAAATCCTTATTTGGTAGTCATCTGACAGAAAAATGGCATTGTAATAATCCTAAATTTGACAAAGAATTTTAATGGTATTAACAATTCTTAAAATTAAACATTTAATCAAAATAAATTGTAGTCATATATACTACAAATTTCAACCTATCAATAGGCCTTTATTTCTCTAGGTTTTACACAACAAAAAATTATTTATGTAACACCCCAAACCCGGCCTAGACGTTATGGTCGAATCTGGCAATCTCACATAATAGTACTTTTGAAATCGTAGCCACGCTCAAACCATTTCTCCTTTTTAAAAGTTTTTCATTATTATATGTTAATTCCAAATAGTGTCATTCATTTCCCAAACGCTGTCCATTTTCCAAAACATTTATACTTCGCGGAAGCTTTTAAAATAGTTTGTGTAATCGTGGTATTTTGGTAAAACATTTGTTTCTTTTGAAAACCCGTGCTTTCCTACTTCTAGCAATAAAAACCGTAAAACATTACAAATCCTAAATTCAAACAAAAATCCGCAATGGCCATAATTACATAAAACTTTTCCCAGATATAATCAAAACCATGAATAAGTATAAAAACCGTGAATCTATCGTGAAGCAGAAGCAGTGGTCACCATCGAGTCCTCCGCTGCATCAGTCCGTCTAATGCCGGGGATTACCTGAACAAATTAAACAGAAAAAAAGATGAGTTTTCGCAAACTCAGTGTGTAATCCCCACAGAAAACATGCACACAGCATAATATCAGAAAACAGTCATATATTTACAATTCGGGTCTGAGCCCATTATAGAATCGGTGTGGACCTTAGCCACTCAGATACAGAATAAGATACAATTTAAGGCCTCAGCCCATCAGATATAACATGTAGAACAGAACAGAATATCAGAATCCTACCCACCAGCCTCTACACACCATCTGCGACCAAGCCTACACACCATGTGGGGATAAAATCAACCTACCAATCCCTACACACCATGCTGTACCGAAATGCGGCACATAATCAGATAGTTGCAGCTGAGCTACCAGATAACAGGCTTAATAGCTTTTCAAATACTTCCTCCAATATCATAAACCCACCCCAATGTAATACAGCATACAATCAATGACATGCTACAATGCAATTAACAGATCATACATTCAAGTCGATATACATGCTAAGTGTAACATGCTTAATACATATATCACATAATCGGATCACGTAATTAGGGATCTAACTAATGCTTACCGACCCTACAGTAGGTCCACAGTCGACTTGGGCGACCCGTGCAACCTTACAGATCAGTTCGGAAAAATGGGCTCGCATGCCCATGTGGCCTGCCCGTGTGGCCTACACGGCCCAAATTGGCCTTGGACAGAATCATTTTTCGGCTTTCACCGATTCTCGTTTTCTGTGTTTCCGGGTACATGCTTGTATCGTTTTCGCTATTTTTGCAACCTTGAGATCGCCAACACCTATAATCAGAATACTTCATCTTTTAGTAACCAAAAACAAGTCTAAATCGATTGACCCCCACATCACAAAGTCAGCTTACCGGTACTGAACAAACACGACTCCGAAACAGATCAACAAAAAGTGATTTCCAGCCACACAGCCTCCTCCTAAATAGCGACAACACACCTCTTAATCACTCAACTAGAGAATAAATGAGTTTTGTAAAACGGAACTTACCACCTACCACACAACGTAATTAGCCTTGTAGGAAAAATGGAAAAGGTGTATTGGGAAACAAAGGAGAAGGGAGAAGAGGAAAAAAAAAAAGGGAATTTCGGCAGTAAGGGGGAAGGAAACGGAAGAGAGAGAAAAGCAGGGAAAAGGGGTAAATGTTAGGAAGAAAACGAAATTGAGAGGGAGAGGGAGATAGCCGAATTTTGCCAATCCAAACCAACTGATCAGATTCTGATAACACCTCATCCACTCTCCTTACTTTTCTCCCTCAACCACTCCATTATCAGCATTTCACTCACTCTCAAACTCCTACACGCCACTGGCAGCAAAAATCAATTCCCTTGAATGTACAGGGATTCGAACTCAAGACCTTTAGCACCTCAACACACCACTTAGCCACCAAACCAGCAGGCTCATTCTGATATAATTCTACCAACATATAATTAAAAGCCTACTAAACAAGAGCAAGACTTTATTCACACAAAAATTTTGCTCCAGTCAAGGCTTGAACCTAAGACTTCTTAGACACTCCTAAAACACTTAACCACTGTAGCAGATACACATTTGTGTCAATTAATTTCAGAAACACATACAGATATTTTTGTGCTAAAAAATCATTTAAGCCGAAATTAAAGAAATTTAGGGCGTTACAACTCTACCCACCTAAAAGAAAATTTCGTCCTTAAAATTTTACCTGATCAGAAAAGGTGAGGATACTGCTGACGCATTGAATCCTCCGGTTCCAAAGTGGCCTCCTAAGTGCTATAATTTTGCCACAGTACTTTCACTAAGGGGACAGACTTCCTTCGCAGAACTTTAATGTCGCTATCCAGAATCTAGACCGACTCTTCCTCAAACGTTAGATCTGGTCTAACCTCAATGTCCTCCACCGGATCAATATGCGTGGGATCAGAGCTGTAGCACCTCAATATCGAAACATGAAAAACATCATGAATGCGATCCAACTCCAGAGGTAGTTCCAACTGATATGCGACTGGTCCCACCGATTTAGAATATGGTATGACCCAATAAACCTAGGGCTTAGCTTACCCTTGAGGCTGAACCTCAGAACCTTCTTCCATGGCGAGACCTTGAGAAAAACTAAGTCCTCCACAAAATACTCGATATCCTTTCTCCTCAGATCAGCATAGGACTTATGCCTATCAGATGCCGCTTTCAGTCGATCTCGAATCACTCGAACCTTATATTCAGTTTCAGAAACCAGTTCAGGACCCAGTACACATCGCTCACCCAACTCAGTCCAGCACAAGGGAGTGCGACACTTACGACCGTACAAGGCCTCGTAAGGTGCCATCTGGATGCTAGACTGGTAGCTGTTATTGTAGGCAAACTCCGCCAAAGGCAAGTACCCATCCCAACTGTCTCGGAAATCAATCATGCATCTCCTCAACATGTCCTCCAGTATCTGAATCACCCTCTCCGGCTGACCATTTTTCTGAGGATGGAATGCAGTACTGAAGTCTAGTCTTGAACCCAAAGCCTCATGAAGCTTCTTCCAGAAACAAGACGTGAAGCGAGGATCCCTATCGGAGATGATGTAGACAAGAATCCAATGCAGTCTTACTATTTCAGATATATATAGTTTAGCCAATTTCTGGAGAGAAAAGTCCGTCCTGACCCGAATAAAGTGAGTAGACTTGGTCAATCGATCCACTAACGAAGTCCATTGTTACTCATTCTCATTTCCACATCGATCTCTTTACCAGCTGTAGCAACCTCGAAGGCATCTGATGCTCAGCTTTAACCTACTGACAAGTCAGACAACGAAGAACGAAGTCAGTAACCTCGTGCTTCAACCCTGGCCACTAGTACAACTCTCAGAGATCTCGGTACATCTTGTTCCCACCGGGATGCATAGCATAGGGACTACTATGCACCTTCCTCAAAATCTAATGTTGCAACTCCTCATCACTCGGTGCACAAATCCAACCGCGGAAATAAAGTACCCCATCGTTGTTAATCCCCAACTCAGTAGCATCACCAGTCTCAACCTGACGAAAACGCAACTTAAGAGACTTATCCCCCATCTGTTTACCTCTAATCTGATCAATCCATGTAGGCTTAACCTGAAGTTCCGCTAACAGACTCCCATCGTCGAATAAACTAAGTTGAACGAACATCACTCTCAAATCAGTCATAGCCCTACAGCTCAAAGCATCCGCCACTATATTGGCCTTACCAGTATGGTACTCGATGGTGCAGTCATAATCCTTAAGCAGTTCAACCCCTCTACGTTGCCTAAGGTTTAACTCCTACTGAGTGAGTAGATATTTGAGGCTTTTGTGATTAGTGTAGATAGTACACTTCTCACCGTGCAGGTAGTGCCTCCAAATCATTAAAGCAAAGACTACAACAGCCAGTTCCAAATCATGAGTGGGATAGTTCACCTCATGCGTCTTAAGCTGACTTGAAGCATAAGCTACAACCTTACTATCCTGCACCAGTATGCAACCCAAACCCACATGCGACTTATCACTGTATACGACAAAATCCTTCCCAAATTCAGGCTGTATCAGAACCGAAGCCTGAGTCAAAATAGATTTGAGCTTCTCGAAGCTCTCTTGTTACTCATCAGTCTAGACAAAGGGAACTCCTTTGCGTAGAAGCTTGGTTAACGATGCTGTGATCAAGGAGAACCCTTCTACGAAGCGTCGATAATAACCCGTTAGCCCTAGGAAGCTATGGATTTTAGACACATTCTTCAGTTGTTTCCAATCCAACACAGCCTCAATCTTACGATGATCAACATGAATCCCCTCCGCAGAAACCACATGTCCCAAAAAGGTTACTTCTCGGAGCTAGAACTCACACTTACTGAACTTCGCATACAACTGTTCTCAGGAAGAGTCTGTAGTACCACTCTAAGATGCTAATCATGCTCGTCCTCAGTCTTAGAATATACTAGGATATCATCGATGAATACCACCACAAACTGGTCCGAATAAGGCTAGAACATACGGTTCATCAAATCCATAAATGTCGCTGGTGCACTGGTCAACCCAAAAGGCATAACCAGGAACTTGTAATGTCCATAACGAGTCCTAAAAGTCGTCTTATGCACATCGGCCTCCTTAACTCTCAATTGATGATATCCTAAACGTAGATCAATCTTGGAAAACACAGAAGCCCCTCTGAACTGGTAAAATAGATCATCTATCCTTGGAAGTGGGTACTTGTTCTTGATTGCTAGCTTGTTCAGTTACCGGTAGTCGATACACATCCTCATTGTCCCATCTTTCTTTTTCACAAACAACACTGGTGCTCCCTACGGAGTCACACTAGGACGAATGAATCCATAATCTAACAGTTCCTAAATTTGAGCCTTAAGCTCCGTTAGCTCTTTCGATGCCATTCAGTATGACGCGATAGACACCAGAACTGTACCCAGAATAAGCTCAATCCCAAATTCCACTTCTAGGTTTGGAGGCAAACCCGGTAATTCCTCAGGAAAAATGTCTAGAAAGTCCCTCAAAGTTCTGATGTCCTTAACCGAAAAGTCCCCAGATTTAGAAATTTCGATGTAGGCCAAGAATGCCTTACACCCTTTCCTCACTAACTTTTCAGCTACCAAAGCTGAATTTACATTAGTCAGATAGTCTCGTCGCTCCCCAATCACAACTACCTCACTGTCCCCCTCGGTCCTTAAAACGGCCCTTTTTGTCGCACAGTCCAAACTTACCCGGTGTTTAACCAGCCAATTCATTCCCAGAATCAAATCAAACTCCCCAAATGAAAGCTCCATCAGATCAGCCAGAAATACTATCCCTTGAACCTCTAACGGGATGTCTCTAAACAATTTACTCACTCGGATAGACTGCCCCAATGGACTCACAATAGTTACCTTATTAGAAATACTCTCAACTGGAATCCCCAAGGTTTCAAACACAGTACTGGCTACGTAAGAGTGTGTAGAACATATGTCTATCAATGCCAAATAAGGTACATTATAAATTAAAAACATACCCGTGATGACGTCCGGAGCATCTCGGTCCTCCCGGTGATAGGCAACAAAAACCAGTGCGAGCTGCCTTGCCTCAGTCGGTCCAGCACCTCTTCCCGGTACTCTCTGTCCTCGGCCCATGTTGTTACCACCCCTGGCCTGACCTCAGCCCCTAGGTGGTTGCTTAACTACTCTCGGTGGCTGCGTAGTACCAGTACCCGCAGTTTGCATCTGATCGGTTCTCAGCGAACAATCTCTAACATGATGCTCAGTAGAGCCACATCTTAAACAAGCCCCAATAGTCCTCCAACATTCGCCTGGATCGAGTTTACTACAATACTCACAAAGTGCCACCCCAGTAGGTGCAACAGGAGGCCCAACTCTCACTGGCCCATCAGATCTGGCCTTTTTCTTAGGCCTCATCACAAAACTCGAGGGCTCCAAATCCCTATTATTCTTTCCTTCTCTCGATTTTGACGCTCAGCGTACTTAACCTCCTCGGTGATCTTCATCTACTCAATTAAAGTAGAAAAATCACGCTCTCTCTGCGGAGCTATCAGAACTCGCAAACTGTCTCTGAGTCCATCCTCAAAATGGACGCATTACTCATACTCGGTCGCCACCATGCCTCTCGCAAAACTGTTCAATCTCAGAAACTCGGCCTCATACTCGACCACTGAACAATCCCTCTATGTGAGATTAAGAAACTCACGCCTCCTAACATCGATGTAGCTGGCTCCCACATACTTATTCTAGAACACAGTCTTAAAGTAATCCCAAGTCAGTCGATCGAGCTGAGTGCCCTCCTTAACCGTCAACCACCACTGGTATGCTTCATCGTGAAGTACAGAAACATCCCCCTTAAGCTTTTGCTCAGTGGTAAAATCCAGGTCATCCATAATTCTTTCTGTTACCTTCATCCAATATTCGGCCACATTAGGGGTGACTCTAGTGACACCCCTGAATAATTTAGCCCCATTGGACCGGAGTCGTTCCGTAACCGACCCTCAGCCCCTAGATTCGGTGTTGGGCCAAACGACCCTCTCCAATATCCTCAGCATGGCCTGGGACAGTGCGTCGTCCCCAGCCATATGATCTCGAGACCCAGTCTCTATCGTAGGTAATACCGGTGTCTCACTAGTATCTAGATTAGGTAGATTTCCAGATAACGGGGACCCAGCTCGAGCCCCTCTACGGCCTCTACCACAACCTCTTACACCCCGTCCGCGAGTACCTCGCGTGCTCATTGTAAATTTAGAGTTTATCTATATTAATAGTTTTATGCATTAGTTTATAGTTTTGATATTCATTAACAGATATTTTATGCAGACAGTATCAAAAGTTCAAAATTTGTTATCGTGAATTGTAGTCTCACTACGGTTTTCAGTTTCGCTTCAGTTTTAAGTTTACACTACCTAGAGTGTTTTCAATACAGTATACTACCTATGGCTGTTCCAAACATGCTAGTAGTATTTTCAGACAAATCTAAGTAGAGTTTCAGAACACTTACAGGATCGACGCTGGAGACTCGGTATACCACATACTCAGTCCAAAAATATTTCAAATCACTTAAAAATTATTTCTTAAAACCAATCTTTATAACCCAAATCCACAGCCGAGTTTTGCAACCTGGCTCTGATGCCACTAAATGTAACACCCCAAACCCGACCTAGACGTTATGGCCGAATCTGGCGATGTCACATGATAGTGCTTTTGAAATCGTAGCCACGCTCAAACCATCTCTCCTTTTCAAAAGTTTTTCATTATTATATGTTAATTCCAAATAGTGTCATTCATTTCCAAAATGCTGTCCGTTTTCCAAAACATTTATACTTCATGGAAGCTTTTAAAACAATTTGCGTAATCATGGTTTTTTGGTAAAACATTTGTTTCTTTTGAAAACCCGCGCTTTCCTACTTCTAGCAATAAAAACCATAAAACATTGCAAATCTTAAATTTAAATAAAAATCCGTAATAGCCATAATTACAAAAAACTTTTCCTAGATATAATCAGATCCATAAATAAGAATAAAAACCGTGAATCTATCGTGAAGCAGAAGCAGTGGTCACCGTTGAGTCCTCCGCTGCACCGATTCGTCTAATGTTGGGGATTACCTGAATAGATTAAACAGAAAAAAAGATGAGTTTTCGCAATCTCAGTGTGTAATCCACACAGAAAACATGCACACAGCATAATATCAAAAAACAGTCATATATTTACAGTTTGAGTCTGGGCCCATTACAGAATCGGTGTGGACCTTAGCCTACTTAAATACAGAATAATATACAATTTAGGGCCTCAGCCCATTAGATATAACATGCAGAACAGAACAAAATATCAGAATCCTACCCACCAGCCTCTACACACCATCTACGACTAATCCTACACACCATGTGGGGATAAAATCAACCCACCCATCCCTACACATCATGCTGTACCGAAATGCGGCACATAATTAGATAGTTGCAGCTGAGCTGCCAGATAATAGGCTTAATAGCCTTTCAGATACTTCCTCCAATATCATCAAGCCACCCCAATGTAATGCAGCATACAATCAATGACATGCTACAATGTAATTAACAGATCATACATTCAAGTCGGTATACATGCTAAGTGTAACATGCTTAATACATATATCACATAATCGGATCACGTAATTAGGGGTCTAAGTAATGTTTACCGACCCTACAGTAGGTCCACAGTCGACTTGGGCGACCCGTGCAACCTTACAGATCAGTTCGGGAAAATGGGCTCGCATGCCCATGTGGCCTGCCTCTGTGGGCCCACACGGCCCAAATTGGCCTTGGCCATGTGGTTCACCCGTGTGGGCCCACATTATGTGGCCCACACGGCCCAATAGGTCGAGCCTATGTGTCGCACACGGCCTTGCCCGGCCATCACACGACTACATCACTTGCCCACGGCCTGGCTCGTCGATCCTACAGCCGTGTTGTTGCTTACACCCTTGCACATGGCCGTGTGGCATCGACAGAATGGTTTTCTGGCTTTCCCCGATTCTCATTTTCTATGTTTTCGGGTACACACCTGTATCGTTTCTGCTATTTTTGCAACCCTGAGATCGCCAACACCTATCAAAATACTTCATCTCTTAGTAACAAAAAATAGGTCTAAATCGATTGATCCCCACATCTCAAAGTCGGCTTACCAGTACCGAATAAACACGACTCTGAAACAGATCGACAAAATGAAATTTCCAGCCACACAGCCTCCTCCTAAATAGTAATAGCACACCTCTTAATCACTCAACTAGAGAATAAAGGAGTTTAGAAAAATAGAACTTACCACCTACCGCATAACGCAATTAGCCTTACAGGAAAAATGAAAAAGGTGTATTGGGAAACAAAGGAGAAGGGAGAAGAGGAAAATAAAAGGGGAATTTAGGCTGGAAGGGGGAAGGAAACGACAGAGAGAAAACAGCAGGGAAGAGGGGAAAACGGTAAGAAGAAAAAAAAATTTAGAGGGAAAGGGAGATAGCCGAATATTGCCAATTCAAACCAACTGATCATATTCTGATAACTCCCCGATCTACTCTTCTTACTTTTCTTCCTCAACCACTCCACTATCAGCTTTTCACTCCCTCTCAAACTTCTACACACCACTGGCAGTAAAAATCAATTCCCTTGAATGCACAGGGATTCAAACTCAAGACCTTTAGCACCCCAACACACCACTTAACTACTAGACCACCAGGCCCATTCTGATATAATTCTACCAACATATAATTAAAAGCCTATTGAACAAGAGCAAGACTTTATTCACACAAAAAATTTGCCCACGTCAAGGCTTGAACCCAAGGCTTCATACCTGAGTCCAACGCTAAGACTAGATACGAGACATTACCATACTTGAAACTTGCTTGAACTTGTACGAACGGGCTATAAAATTTCGTTTCGATTTAAAAAATTCTCTTTCTTAGTCATGACATACAATTCATGGGCCTACGAGGCCTTAAACTTACATCCGAAAACTTTTACGAACTTAGAAAACTTTTCATCAAAACAGTGGTCACACGCCCGTGTGACTTGGGACACGCCCGTGTACTCAATGACATGCCTGTGTTCTTCACCCGTGGTGAAAACTGACTATCTTACACGGCCTAGGCACACACTCATGTAGCTAGCCCGTGGTCTATCCTGACTTAAAACTCTAACATGCAGGGGACACACGTCCTATTAACAAACCTATATGGGTTGACCGTGTATCACACATGGCCTAGTCACACGCCCTTGTGACTACCCGTGTGGACACTTAAAGGCTATTTTCCAAGCCAATTGACACCTTGAAATTAGGATCTTTCATATACCCAATTCAACAACTTAAATACTTCATCAAAAACATGAACAATGATGCATAACTCATCAACATTGAAATATAAACTTAGTAATTATTGGCAAATCTTTCTTTAGCCATATACAAAAAGAATCATAAACTTGATAGCCAACACTATGGCTCTTCTTAAGACATAACTCAAAATGAAATGATTCCTATACATGCCATACTTAATAAAAACAACTTGGCTATACCCAAAATGGTGATTGATAGTGTGTTCTGAGCTCCGACGTCAATGATCCACGAATTAGCTTGGCGAGACTACAAGGAAAGAAAGAAATAAAGAGGTAAGCATTTAGCTTAGTAAGTTTGCATGTAATGCATATAGCAATATGATTACTTAATATAACTCATCCATCATAAAACAATAGCATCACAAATCTCAAGTGCTTGAGCTTACTTACTCATACTCATTCATACTCATTTCATGTTACTTACTCATCTCATGCTTGTAATGTAAACAAGATACCTGTATCACTTAATCATAAAGATTAGTATACTTTGCTATTGTAAACATAAACTCAAACTTTATCTTTCTTAACTTGAATAATACTCTTATTCAACTTTGACTTGATAATAGCTTTACGTGCTTAACTTTCTTGTTATCTCATTAAAGATTTTCTCTTTTACCCGATGAATTAACCGGAATAACCGAGGATACTAAATGTATCACACATGTGTCTCGATGCCAATGCCATATCCTTGATATGGTCTTACATGGGATCTCTTAACTTAGTGTCGATGCCATGTCTTGACATGGGCTTACACGAAATCTTCCTTGGGTGTTTCCTTGGAAACTCACCATTGCCATGTCTTGACATGGTCTTACGTAGTATCTTTACTTCATGGAACTTGTCATTGCCATGTCTTGACATGGACTTACATGATATCTTTACTTGGGAGCTCACCAATGCCATGCCTTGGCTTGGACTTACATGGGATCTTTATCTCATGATAACTTTTCAATGCCAAGACTTGTCTTGGACTTACATGATCTCTTTGCTTTAGAAACTTATCAATGCCATGCCTTGGCTTGGGTTTGCATGACCTCTTTGCTTTATTGCCGATGCCATTTCTTGACATGGTCTTATACGGGCTTTCTTGTCTCATGTTGTAGATTAAGCATCCTCAGTAATCCAACTTCAATCGGAACTTTCTTTTACTTAATCTCATTAATTTCCTTGTTTAAACATATTTAAACAAATTCATGGAAATAATGTGCAATAACAATATAATAAGAAATTCAATGAAAATACTCATGAAGCTTTAAAATCATACAAACTTACCTCGGTATGAAAAATGTATGAAGATAGTCAATTTAGTCCACGACTTTGTTCTTGCCTCGGTTTCGATCCGAGCTTCGTTTTTCTTGATCTATAATAATAATTTAACTCATTTAATACTCACATTGACTGAATTGACTGATAATTCATACTTTGGCAAAATTACCATTTTGCCCCTAAATTTTCTCATATTTACACTTTTGCCCCTAGGCTCGTAAAGTGATTTTCATTTAACTTTCTTGTATTTCATGCTTAGCTGATTCATTTTCTCAACTATAGCAATACTCAATTCTCACTATTTCACTCATGTATGACCAATTTCATGACTTTTACAAATTAGTCCTTACATGCATTTTTCATGAAATTCACTTAGAAAAAGATGTTTATTCTACATCAAACTCTCATAATCTTCCATAAAAAATCAAAATACATGCATGTCATACATGGGTATATTTTTGAACATGGATCATAGCTCAAACTATAGCTAAAAATAGCTAAATCATGTTACGAGGACTTCAAAAATATGAAGAATATTAAAAACGAGGCTAAGATGCACTTACTATGAGCTTGAAAAATTGAACAAACCCTAGCTATGGAGTTCTTCAAAATTTAGGCCAAGCTTGGTGAAGATGAACATGAATTTTGACTTATTTCATCCTTTTTAACCATTAATTAGCCAAATGACCAAAATTCCCTTTTTGCTAAACTTTCAAAATTTACTAACTCATGTCCATTTTTGTCCAAAAATTAAAAATTAGGAAAATTGCTATTTAAGGACCTCTAATTAATAATCCAAAGCTATTTTATACTAAAAGCTTCTAGAATCTCATATTTTTCAACTTTTTCAATTTAGTCCTAATGGACCATTCAATCTCAATTTAATAAAATTTCTTTATGAAACTTTCATACTATCATGCAAACATCTCATAAACCTTAAATCTCATATTTCTACTTTGGATTTGTGGTCTCGCACCACTATTTTGACTAGGCCCTAAATCGGGCTGTTACACTCCCAGAACACTTAACCACTGTAGCAGATACACATTTGTGTCAATTAATTTCAGAAACACATACAGATATTTTTGTGCTCCAAAATCACATAAGCCGGAATTAAAGAAATTTGGGGCGTTACAATTTAGATTGAGATTGTTTCAAAAGGTTTTTCTTGTGGGGCTTTGGGTTTTTATTTTAGTTCTCTCCATCTTTTTTACTCTCCTTTATTATAGTGAAATATCTTTTTTTCTTGTGGGTTTTTATCCTCTTTTGAGGAGTTTTTCCATGTAAAATTTGCGTGTTAGATTTTTTCGATTCTTATTTTATTTACTTTGTTTGTTGCTTAATCGCGTTTATCCCCTACAAACTAGTTTCCGACATAGTTTGATTTCCGCAATCAATCCGTTCAGAGATGACAGCGTCAAGGGTCGATATTGAGAAGTTCGGTGAAATTTCAAATTTTAGTTTGTGGCAAGTTTGGTTGGCAACAATACTGGTTCAGAACGGTCTAAAAAAGGTTGTTACAACACCTTGAATCTATGATCCATTCGGAAGTAAGATAAGAGCTTTTGGTCGTTGACACCAATAAGAAATCATCACCTCTATCCTCGGCTACACTAGCATCAACAACTTCAACTTTCTGCTTATCTTTCTCGTCATTTTCGACATCCTTTTTTATTTTATTTTGAAGTTTCCAACATTCTGCCTTAACATGGCCCACCTTTTTACAATAGACACAATATTTGTCATGATTTCTTCATTTGGACCTTACTTTAGACCTATTTCGATCCGTCTTTCTAGTTCGTTGTCTACCTTTTACAACTAGAACTGAGAATTGCCCATCTGATTTTTTGTTTGGGCCTAACTCATTGTCGAGTTTATCCTTGCTTAGAATTTTCATCTTCACATCCTCAATCGGGAGATGATCTCTCCCATAAATTTGAGTTTCCCTGAAAGTTTTATAAGAAGAGGGAAAAGAGCATAACAACAACATAACTAGATCCTCATCACTAATCTCTACTTTGATATTCCTTAAGTCATTAAGAAATGTAACAAAATCGCTAATATGAGTTCTAATAGACTCACCTTCGGCCATTCTGAATGTGTAGAGATGTTATTTTACTACTAACCTATTGGAAAAAAATTTTGTTATATATACTGCTTCTAGTTTCTTCCATAACACAGATGTTGTTTTCTCCTTTAAAACCTCTTGTAACACATTATTCATGAGGCATAATTGAATAATGGATAGAGCCTTTTCACCGAGTTCTTCACATTCTGACTAAGCATGACATATCTCAAAATTAGGCCTAGGAGTTCGAGGGTAATTTAGATATTTTGGCTCATAATGAATTTGGAAATTTATAAGTATTGTAAATCGAAAATATATTCGACTATGGATTTTTGTAAATTAAATCAATTTACGGAAATAATGTAGATAAGACCTCCAATTTTAAAAAGATGATTGTTTTGTAAAAGGGTTAATTTAAGAGTAGTTTTAAAATAAATATACCAAGTTTTAAAATAAGCCTATTTTTCCCCTTTTTACCCTAATTTTGACGTTTAAAAAAAAGAAGAGAAACATTTTTCATCTTTTTCTTGTGCCGCCCATTAGGAAGGAAAAATCCCAAACTTTCATCCTCCCATTTCAATCTTCGAAAGCTCCAATCCCTTGTTTTCTATCATCTTCCTTGCATTAAAACATCTCAATAATTTAAAGAAAAGCATCAAAAACACCATTAATGTAACAGCCCATTTTTTAGTGGTGTCTAAAATAATGGTTTTGGGGCTACAAATCTGACGAGTAGGTTCGTAAATATTAAATAATATTTACGAGTCAATTATGGTATGTAATGTATATTTTTAAGTTACGTTTTTATGGTAATGCTCTGTATCCATATTTTGGTGATGGATACGGGTTAAGGGAGTTACATTTAGTGGTATCAGAGCTACGATTTAGTCGATTCTCAGACTAGACGTAGGATGTATGAAATCTAGAAATACATGCCATTATATAACATATGATAGTGTGATGTCCCCTAACTCTAATGAGATTTGTTCCACTTATAGACAGAGATGTTTTCTAACTGAGCTAATTCCGGTAATGCTGAAAGTGATACTCAAGTATATGATTAAAAGTTGCTAATGATAAGTAAAAACTCATAAAGGTAAGAGTAGAAATTCATAATGTTATGTTAATAATGATGAGTGTTATGTCTAATGTGTGTTATATGAGAATAAAATTTTGTGGCATTATAATCTTCACCCCCTATTTCCTAAAATTTTATATCACGGTATAAATGAGAAGCTGAAGAGCTCAATGGTTAATTGAGTAATAATGTGGTCAAAGTCAAGAATTGGTTAGCAATTATTTGGTAATTAACTTTATTAAGGATGGTATCTAAAGAATGGGTTAACTGAGATTTCTTCTGAATTGATTTCTTTAGCAAAACGGGATAATATGGGACCATAGATAACTTTAATAGTCAGTGGGATAGTGTTCGAACTACAAATATATTTGAATACAGCTGTTATGGTTGAGTATCTTACAACGAACTTCTCTAGGTATTCTATATGTTATTTTGTCCTCGGAGGCATGTAATTGTTTATCTTCAAATGTGATTCTTATCTTATGGGAATACTTGCTAATCATAACGTTAGACAGAGGTATTGTTAGTCTGGTTGATTAATGATCGACATTGCTCTATTTTTTTTCTTTGGCATTCTATTCCATTGTGTTCAGTAGAAGATTCGATGATAAGACTCATATGATTCTATTTTTCTACTTCTATTGGTTGTTGTTCTGCTTTATATATATGCAATTTATGTTGTCTCTGTCACAACTGGTTCCGGTGCGTATGAGTGATATACTTCTTCTGGAATTGTTTTAGGGTATCAACAATCTTTTTAACAATATGGTCTCTTATAGAATAGCTTGATGTGAACGAGTAATTCAGTAAGGCTTATAAATTGTATAGTTTGAAAATATAGACAGGGATTATATTTTCAGAAATTAAGTAGAGCTTTATATCTTGGAATTCTTTATCTCGGTAATCTTATTATTCTTATTGCTTAATCTATCAAACATGGTTCATCTGTAAAGGATATTCATTGGCCGGGAGGTAATCACATCTACTACGATTATAATTCCTGGTTAGATCATGGGAGCACAGTGATAAAAATCTCAGATTTATAGAGTTGTGTTGCAGCACTAGTTGTTACTAGAACTACATTCAGTTTTTTTCTTTTGTTTCAAAGTGCATTATTGATGTTGAGATATAGTTTTATCTATACAGTTGTAACGTCAGTTTTATTATGGTACTGTGGTTTTAATTCAACTAATGGTTGCGGATCCGGTATGGTTCAAGGTTTTGATGTTAATAATTGAAATAGTTTCATGAAAAGGATAGGTGACGGAAAAAGTATAGACGGTGGAAGATCGAGCTTAATCTTACATATTGGTTCCCTTTACTCAGGTAATCTCGGATTATCTCAACGAGTCTGTAACACCCCTTACCCGTAACCGACGCCAGTACAGGGTACGAGGCATTATCTTTCTAAAACACATGCTAGCATACATTTCCAAGTCATAAAAGTTCGTTCAAGTTCAAAACTATTCAAACTTTCTCTTAATGTCCTTAATATGGGCCTATGAGGCCCAAAACACATTTTAGAAATGTTTCAAGATCAAATTGAGTTCTTTAGAAAACTTTGGAAAATGTCACTAAAATAGGGACACACGCCCGTGGGGCAAGGGACATGCCCATGTGGGCAGACCGTGTGGTCACACACGCCCATGTCCCTAGCCGTGTGGATTTATTTCTCAATTCGAACCTACAGGGGTTTTCACATGGCCTGGCACACGCCAATGTCCATGGCCCGTGTCCCTCACACAGCCATGACACGCCCGTGTCTCGGTCCGTGTGCAAAAACCTTGACATTTTGATTCTGACGTCATCAACCCAAGAAGGTCACACGGCCAAGGCACACACTCGTGTTCTTAGGCCGTGTGGCGAATTAAATTCCTAAATTCAAGTGCAGACTTTACACGGCCTGGGCACATGCCCATGTCCTATGGTCGTGTCTTCCACACGGTTGAGACACACGGCCGTGCCTTAGCCCGTGTGGTTACTATTGGGCATTCTGTTTAGCCAACTTAAGGTGTAGGGGGACACATGGCCAAACTAAACGCCCATGGGGCAGCCCGTGTGTCTACCCATGTGGGCAAAAACAAGGCTATTTACCAACCCCTTTCTGACACCCTTACTTGCACCAATATAAGCCATATCAAATAAGCTACTCATTCATGCATTAACATACCAAATACTCAACCATGCAATTTGCACATTCATGAAAAATGTAATCATTTTCATATATCAATAATAAGTAATAGCCATCATCCATGACCTTATACAAAATGAGTCAATCTTCAAGACAAGCCAACACATTTGGCTAAAACAATATGACACTTGACAAAGACCAAGTCCCTATACATGCCATAATCAAAATGTTAAATCTAACTATACCAAATGTTCAGGTTGACAGTGTGATCGACCCTCCGACGTCCTTTTATCCTCGAGCTAGCTTGGCGATACTATAAGAAAATGGAAAGGAATGGGAGTAAGCATAAAGCTTAGTAAGTCGCAAGTAAATAATTAACAACAATTACCATGCATTATATACTCACAACATATTATAAACTTGCACATAATTCTCGAATGATTAAAGGCATAACTTACTCATTTTCATCCTTACTAATCATACATCATAAATCGAGCTCATTTCTTATAAATTTTATGTAGGTACCTGTATCACTTACAAAATAGTCGTAACTCTTCTTACTTTTGACACAAACTTTAAATTACCCGTTGAACCAGTTGGAATACCAAAGGATACTCGACAAGCCTCACACAAGAGGGTACGATGCCGATGCCATGTCCCAGACATGGTCTTACACTGGCCCACGTATCGAGGTCGATGCCATGTCCTAGACATGGTCTTACACTAGCTCTCGTCTCAATACCGATGCCATGTCCCAGACTTGGTCTTGCACTGGCTCTCGTATTGTGGTCGATGCCATGTCCCAGACATGGTCTTACACTAGCACACATATTAATGCCGATGCCATGTCCCAGACATGGTCTTACACTAGTGCACATATCGCTCAAATGTCATGGCTTAGATATCCAATCTATTCCTAAGGTTCAACTAGGAGTATATCACATCAAATTTCGTCATTCATATTCATAACAATAATAAAAAATTTTATGCAATATCAATTGTTTAATGCATAAATATAATAATGTTGTATTATTTACATACAACTTACCTCAGTATACAAAAAGTGGGCGACTAGATTGAATTAGTCTACTAGCTTGGTTTTCCCCCAGTCTAGGTCCAAACTCCGTTTTTCTTGATTTGCAA
This sequence comes from Gossypium australe, assembly GCA_005393395.2. Classification (NCBI taxonomy): domain Eukaryota; kingdom Viridiplantae; phylum Streptophyta; class Magnoliopsida; order Malvales; family Malvaceae; genus Gossypium; species Gossypium australe. The sequence continues at coordinate 33,373,163 of CM016617.1, forward strand.
GGATTGTAAGTTGCTGAAAATTTCAAGCTTCCAAAACAACTATTTTGCCGATATTTTCAGTGGAGAGGATGAAGATGAAAGGTGATATCTTTCTTTTTTTTCTTTATTTTATTTCATCAATTAAGTCACCTAATTCTACCAACTTTGACCAATTTGCATTTTCTTGTCCCCTATGGCTGGCCAACACTCTCTTAAGGGCCTAATTGCACATTAAGGACATCCAATTTAAGGTTCTATAGCTATTTGACACCTTTAGCTTGTAGAACAAAACTTTCGCACTTTATGCGATTTAGTCCTTTTTCAAAATTAAGCATGCAATCACTAAAATTAATTCACTAAAATTTTCATGCAGTCATATAATCAGGCTATAACACATAAAATAATATTAAAAATAATTTCTCCGGCCTTGGACTAGTGGTTCCGAAACCACTATTTTGACTAGCCCTAAAATCTGGCTGTTACAATTCCCCCTTAGGGATTTTCGTCCCCAAAAATCTTACCAACAAAAAGGTTCAGGTATTGGTCTCTTATGGTCTCCTCGGGCTCCCATGTGGCCTCTTCAATCCTATGTCTATGCCATAGTACTTTCAAAAATACTATACTTTTATTTCTCAATTGCATGACCTCTCGATCCAAAATCTTAACCGGCTTTTCACCATAGGTCATGTCTAAACAAATCTCAACCTCTATTGGCGAAATCACATGTGATGGGTCAGAATGATAACGGCGCAACATAGACACTTTGAATACATCGTGGATCTTTTCTAACTTAGATGGCAAGGCTAATCGATAAGCTACCGGTCTAATTCTCTCAGTCACCTCATAAGGTCCAATAAAACGTGGACTTATGTAACATCCCGAAATTGGGCCTAGAAGAATTGGGCCCAATTGGGCGTAGGGATGTTTAAAATTTTCGAGAATATGAGAATGGCATTGTTGCAAATTGGACTTATTAGTTAAGTGAATTTGGAAGGTTACGAGGTTTTTAGGAAGTTCCGGGTTCAAGATGGGCTATAAGAAAAATTTTGTGTTTAAGCATTTAAGGAGAGTAGGCAAGTAGCATCAAGACTTAAGGAAATAAGTGTGCATTTTGTTAGCACAAGGAGTCTAATGGTAAAGGTGGAAAGTGGCGTGTGGAGTGTACTAATGGTCTGAGTTTTGAATCCCATCTAGTGCAAATATTTTGTATTAAATTTTTGTACTAATAAGGTAAGTGTCGGCCAAGGCTTAAATAAGGTAAGTAAGACTTTTTAATTATGGAAAGATGGCTAAGGAAATAAGGTAAGGATGAGTGGAAGGAAAGAAGGAAAAAGAAAAGGAAAGAGTAGGGAACATGTTGGCTTAAGGTGTGGAAAATGTTTTGGAAAGAAATTGTTGGTCAACATCCATCCTTTTGGCAAGAGTTACATAAAGTTTTGCTAAGGAGAGGGAGGAGCCGAATTTTCCAAACCTTTTTGCAATAACTTGTGCATGAGAGGTATTTTCCTCCTTTGATCATATTGTGTCTCTTTTCCAAAATAGCATTTTCGGTCATTTGGCGTAAGGGGAGAAATCGAAACTTTTCTTTGCTTTTGAGTGTTCTTTCGGGTTTCTTTTTGGAGAGTGACGTGTTGGGTATTTTTTTTTTCCTTGAGCATTTCGGGTCATCTCGTTTTCAATTCTTCTTGTCGAATTCTTAGGCCCTCTCTTTTCTTCTCCGATTTCCTTCCTACTCATTCCGCTCCATAGCCTAACCTTTTCTCACTTCCCTAACCCTTAATCGTTTCCTCCTCTTTTTCCTTCCACATCATTCGATTTTCTTTGCAGTTTAATTCTCTTAGTTGAACACTCTCTATCGCTTTTTGTGTTGGGCATACTTTTTGCATCTTGTGAGTTAGTCCTTGCCCGAATCACAGTCCTATTCTACCCTAGAGTGGCGCTACAAGGAATTTAACAATCGGTAAGTAGTAGTTCTCTCTTTGTCAATAACTTTGTTTCATTCGAGTTTTTCCTTAATAATCGTGTGTTCTTCTCTCTCTCTCGTTGGGTCTGAGTTACATTCTTTTTTGTGATATGGCCATCGTTGGGCTTAAGGCTTTCAACAAGGTGAAGGAGCACAAGTGATTTGTATTAACCAAATCGTTATCGTCAACTCGTCAAGCAAGTGGGGTAAGAACGTTGTTATAAGATTTGTTTTGGCCAAGGGTGGGATAATTGCAAACAACTCTTTCGCTCACCAAATATTGTTAGAACGGGATTTTAGTAGCCAAAGGGTAGGATCGATTCTTGGTGCACTGAGGGAGATCACATTCGTGGTGTTGAAATTGGTAGAAAGCACAACCCGTAATCAGGTGTGTAATCCCGTACCCTTCCGAATACATGTTGAAATGGTGTGTAATCTCACACCGTTTTTCCGTGGGTTTTAAGATTCAATATCATATTGGAAATAGCTCGTTATGACTAAAATCGCAATATGGCGTAAACCGAGAAATTGGCCTAAATTACACTATTTGATAAATTTGTCAAAATCAGTATTAACACTGTGAGAATTATGAAAATGCCCCTAATGGGCCGAATTATGAAAATGCCCCTAATGGGCCAATTTGATAGATTGCCCTAATGGGCTGATTTGCAAAGTGTTATAATGGGCCGACTTATTGTAAGAAATCCCTGGATTAATGATTGATGTTTATATTTGTAATTATTATGCTTTAATATGAATGCTGCATTTACATAATTTTGCATGGGTTGGGAAAAATGTTGAAGAGAAGTGATTCCGGTGGCATTGCCACAACAATGTTTGTTAATATGATTCATTATGATTCCGGTGGCTTGGCCACAATCAAAATATGTTATAAATGGCAATTTTCCTGCGATTGGTATGTTTGGCGGGGTGGGTTGACATGATCCCCACAGATGTGATGGGATGGTACGGGTGGTGTGTAGCGGATGGGTTATTAGGTTGGGTTGGGCTGCATTACATCTATTTTATATATTCTGCTATGTAAATGGGCTTCGGCCCAAGATTATGCTTTATGGGCTCAAACCCAAGTTTTGCTAAACGGGTTCAGACCTAGTGGATGACGGTAAGGGGATTATTCACTGAGTTCTTGTAACTTACTAGAACGGTGGAAATGTGCAAGTGTACACAATCGGAACAAGTAATAAAGTGACAAGTAAATGTCGAGTTATCGTACCAACAGGGACTGTAAAAGAATTATTTATGAAAATAATTTCAAACAATTTGGTGATGGAAAAATATTTGGTTTTGAGAAGTACTAAAAACAACTAAAGAAAAACAAAGTAAAAGAAAATAAACAAAGTTCTAATGCACGATTTCAAAAACTGATTTTAATCAAGATGATATAATTGTGTTGGATCAATTGCATTTCTTACCTTAGAATTATTAAGCTCGTGTTTATACTTGTTAAAACATGGCAACTCGGTAATTTGCTAACTTATGAACATACTTACAAATAAAAATCCATTCATCTCTTGTACATATTTCTATGCAAATTCGAACGATTAAACAGACTCTAAAAGTAAACATGTTATCGCACATACATACTTATTAAGTTAAACAATATCTCACATATTCCTATGTCAATTCAAACAATGAATTCAACCTAATAAGCATATAAAAGATCATGTGAAGTAACAAAGTATTTTTACCTTGAAACAATTTAATCACAAAATCCTGCAAGTTCTGCAAGGCATATGTATCGTCAAATACAATGCTAATTTAATCTTCAGCTACCTTAGAAGAATTAAACATGCACAGATCAAGTATTGTGTCCATTAATTATAATTTTAATGCGTTTAAATAATTAATTCATTAGTTATCTAAACAATTATAATGCCAGATAACTTAACATGATTTTAGTTAATCAAACATTTTATCGAGGCCTTTAACAGCATAAACAAAATTTCAATAATTTAAGAGTACGAAATGTAATCAACCCAACACGAATTAAATTCAAGCTAAATTGATTAAATTAAACATTCCAACAGCATAAATATTCATAAACATGTTCGTCAAAACAACAACGAAATTTAAAGAGATAGGGCATAAGAAGCAAATCCGGTGTTTCTCTGTGGCTTGACTGATTGCTCCGTTCTTCATTGGCCTTGGCTATCAAGGTGGCTTATGAACACTCCAATTGCTACTCCAAATGGCTGGGAAAACACCTCTTTTCCAAGAGGAGAAATCGGCACAAGAACACACAAAGGGAAATGGGAAAAATGGGAATTGAGAGAAAGTGAGAGAGGAGAATGTTGGATGCTTGAGGTATGTTTTGAATGAGCAGCAAAGGGGTGTATTTATAGCTGATCAAGGCTGCTAAAAATAGAAAATAGCAGCAGCAAAAGAGGCCTCCCTTGGCCGGCCATCCCATGTGGAAAAGTTGAAGAATTCAACTTTGCTAAATATAGCATGGGGCAAATCTACAAAGCCATAATATTTGGAGGGGTTTGAATGCAATTTTGAAAGGTCTTCAAGGGCTTCTTTGTAAGCTTAATTAATCAGATAATAAGTGATTTAGGCCATCATTGTGGACGGTTTGGGCTGCCCAATTGGTGGCTGGTTCGGTTCAATCGGTTCGGTTCAACCAGTGCGGTTTAACTAGTCCCTTCTTCCATAATTAATTAATAATAATTTATTTAGCCCAAATTAAATTGGGAATAAATTAAAATTAATTATATTATGATTAAATCTTCATAATTGGACCGTCTTGGGCTGGAAATAATTTCGCCTTGATACTTCAAATTGCTTCTCGGGTTTATTTTTCGAGCAGTGTCTACCGAGTCAATTTTCGCCCTTTGTGGGAATCTGTCAAAAATAGTCAAAATTAACTATAACATTTATTAAAATTCATCATGTTCATATTTTTAGCACAATTTAATCATTTTATAATATTTAATTATTTTCCGACAAGAATTTACTCGAAACTGCATGAATTTGGGTCAAAAAGAGCATGAAAAAGTATATAAATTTCTGTGTTTCCACTCACCCCCCCTTTCTTTTCTTAATCCTTGTAGGTAACGCTCAGTGGCGAGGACTTGGGGCCATGGATGACTCGGTAGAGGCCATACTTCAGAAATGGTGTTTTATTTTGAACTTTAGATTTCTATTTCCGTTTACTTTACTATTTTGGGTTTTTATGTTGTAATAAGGCCTCTAAATTATTTTTTTATTTTTGCTTTATGTTTGATGAATTTATTATTTTGCTTAAATTATTTTAAATTGGAATTTTTCTAAAAACTTAAATAAAGGTTTTCCAAAATTGATTAACAAATGGATTTCATAACGAACTTCTACGAATATTTTAACTCAAAAATTTTATCTCGAATTATCAATCGATATTTTCAAAAGTCACGGTTTATAAAATCTCTAGTTCAAATTTATCGATTTATCAATCAATCCCCGAGGTTAGTAGTATTTTATCAAATATTTCAAATCAAACTTGTTTTCTTGATTTTAGTAATTCAATACCTATTTAGTACGAATAGAAAGGATTTAACATGTTTTTGTCATGTGACATGTCAGATCCGGTCATAACGCATGGGCCAGGTTTGGGGTGTTACATTTTATGGTATTAGAGCCCGGTTGCAAAACTCGGTTGTGGTTTGGGTTCAAAAGCGTTTCCAAAGTTGTTTGAATTTTTAATTTATAAATGTATGTTCTAAAGGAAGTATGGCACCACGGGTATCCGGCACCAAGTCAAGTAAGTTTATGTTTTCCTTTTATGATTACTGTGGTATGATTGTAGAATTAGTCTAGAACTTTTAGCTTTAGGAGTAGAAATTATAGAGATTGAGACCATAGGATATGTATTGCGAAAACAACTTTATTTCCTATACTTCATAAGATATTGTTTAATAAACACTGAAATAGCATAATGATTCATAAAAATCTTAATCAGATTAAATCGATTTAGTGAACATGAGCGCTAGAAAACGTGGACGTGGTAGAGGCCGAGGTGCTAAGGCTAGATATTCAGCATCGGGGAATGTTTCCAAAAGGGAGGCGTTGGCATCGCCAGTGGCTAACACGGGATCTCATGATCGAGATGCGGTTGATGAGTTGACTCAGATATTTAAGGAGGTATTGGAGGAGGTTAAAAGAATCGGTGAAGCACTTCGGGTTGGGTCTGTGGATTGTAAGAAAAAAATAGATCGCGGTTCTTTTGGGTCGCAGTCTCGTTCCGTAAAGCATGTCAAGGCACGTCCAAACTTTCCGGCTTGCAATTTTTGTAGAAGGCGTCATCGTGGAGAATGCTGGAGGAGGTCAAGAGTATGCTTGAGATTGTTTCATCACCATCAAGTCAGGTATGTTTTGGTTGGATGTGATGATTGAATGTAGAAAATTTTAGGTATAAGTGGTAGATAACTGTTTACTTCTGTGGTTAGATTTTTGGTTGTATGAAAGAGGATTCAAGATTATGTTAAAAGTACATTAGTGTTATTAAGATCAGAGTGCGTAGTGAAAGCATAGTGGTGTGATTTGAGCGATGCGTTTAGTAGCAGGGTGGAAATTTCGAGGACGAAATTTCTTTAAGGAGGGTAGAATTGTAACATCCCGAAATTGGGCCAAGAAGAATTGGGCCCAATGGGCCTTGGGCGTAGGAATGTTTAAAATTTTTGAGAATATGAGAATGGCGTTGTTGCAAATTGGACTTATTAGTCAAGTGAATTTGGAAGGTTACGAGGTTTCTAGGAAGTTTCGGGTTCAAGATGGGCTATAAGAAAAATTTTGTGTTTAAGCATTTAAGGAGAGTAGGCAAGTAGCATCAAGACTTAAGGAAATAAGTGTGCATTTTGTTAGCACAAGGAGTCTAATGGTAAAGGTGGAAAGTGGCGTATGGAGTGTACTAATGGTCTGAGGTTCAAATCCCATCTAGTGCAAATATTTTGGATTAAATTTTTGTACTAATAATGTAAGTGTCGGCCAAGGCTTAAATAAGGTAAGTAAGACTTTTTAATTATGGAAAGATGGCTAAGGAAATAAGGTAAGGATGAATGGAAGGAAAGAAGGAAAAAGAAAAGGAAAGAGTAGGGAACATGTTGGCTTAAGGTGTGGAAAATGTTTTGGAAAGAAATTGTTGGTCAACATCCATCCTTTTGGCAAGAGTTACATACGGTTTTGCTAAGGAGAGGGAGGAGCCGAATTTTCCAAACCTTTTTGCAATAACTTGTGCATGAGAGGTATTTTCCTCCTTTGATCATATTGTGTCTCTTTTCCAAAATAGCATTTTCGATCATTTGGTGTAAGGGGAGAAACCGAAACTTTTCTTTTCTTTTGAGTGTTCTTTCGGGTTTCTTTTTGGAGAGTGATGTCTTGGGTATTTTTTTTCCTTGAGCATTTCGGGTCATCTCCTTTTCAATTCTTCTTGTCGAATTCTTAAGCCCTCTCTTTTCTTCTCTGATTTCCTTCCTACTCATTCCTCTCCATAGCCTAACCTTTTCTCACTTCCTTAACCATTAATCGTTTCTTCCTCTTTTTCCTTCCGCATCATTCAATTTTCTTTGCAGTTTAATTCTCTTAGTTGAACACTCTCTATCGCTTTTTGTGTTGGGCATACTTTTTGCATCTTGTGAGTTAGTCCTTGCCTGAATCACAGTCTTGTTCTCCCCTAGAGTGGCGCTACAAGGAATTTAACAATCGGTAAGTAGTAGTTCTCTCTTTGTCAATAACTTTGTTTCATTCGAGTTTTTCCTTAATAATCGTGTGTTCTTCTTTCTCTCTCTCGTTGGGTCTGAGTTACATTCTTTTCTGTGATATGGCCATCGTTGGGCTTAGGGCTTTCAAAAAGGTGAAGGAGCACAAGTGATTTGTATTAACCAAATCGTTATCGTCGACTCGTCAAGCAAGTGGGGTAAAAACGTTGTTATAAGATTTGTTTTGGCCAAGGGTGGGATAATTGTTAACAACTCTTTCGCTCACCAAATATTGTTAGGACAGGATTTCAGTAGCCAAAGTGTAGGATCGATTCTTGGTGCACTAAGGGAGATCATATTCGTGGTGTTGAAATCGGTAGAAAGCACAACCCGTAATCAGGTGTGTAATCCCGTACCCTTTCGAATACATGTTGAAATGGTGTGTAATCTCACACCGTTTTTCCGTGAGTTTTAAGATTCGATATCATATTGGAAATAGATCGTTATGATTAAAATCGTAATATGGCGTAAACCGAGAAATTGGCCTAAATTACACTATTTGATAAATTTGTCAAAATCAGTATTAACACTGTGAGAACTACGAAAATTCCCCTAATGGGCTGAATTATGAAAATGCCCCTAATGGGTCGATTTGATAGATTGCCCTAATGGGCCGATTTGCAAAGTGTTATAATGGGCCGAATTATTGTAATAAATCTCTGGATTAATGATTGATGTTTATATTTGTAATTATTATTCTTTAATATGAATGCTGCATTTACATAATTTTGCAAGGGTTGGGAAAAATGTTGAAGAGAAGTGATTCCGATGGCATTGCGACAAAAATGTTTGTTAATATGATTCATTATGATTCCGGTGGCTTGGCCACAATCAAAATATGTTATAAATGGCAATTTTCCTGCGATTGGTGTGTTTGGCGGGGTGGGTTGACTTGACCCGCACAGGTGTGATGGGATGGTACGGGTGGTGTGTAGCGGATGGATTATTAGGTTGGGTTGGGTTGCATTACATCTATTTTATATATTCTATTATGTAAATGGGCTTCGGCCCAAGATTATGCTTTATGGGCTCAGACCCAAGTTTTGCTAAATGGGTTAAAACCCAATGGATGACGGTAAGGGGATTATGTACTGAGTTCTTGTAACTCACCCCCTTTTCTTTTCTTAATCCTTGTAGGTAACGCTCAGTGACGAGGACTTGGGGCCATGGATGACTTGGTAGAGGCCATACTTCAGAAATGGTGTTTTATTTTGAACTTTAGATTTCTATTTCCGTTTACTTTACTATTTTGGGTTTTTATGTTGTAATAAGGCCTCTAAATTATTTTTTTATTTTTGCTTTATGTTTGATGAATTTATTATTTTGCTTAAATTATTTTAAATGGGAATTCTTCTAAAAACTTAAATAAAGGTTTTCCAAAATTGATTAACAAATGGATTTCATAACGAACTTCTACGAATATTTTAACTCGAAAATTTTCTCTTGAATTATCAATCGATATTTTCAAAAGTCATGGTTTATAAAATCTCTAGTTCAAATTTATCGATTTATCAATCCTCGAGGTTAGTAGTATTTTATCAAATATTTCAAATGAAACTTGTTTTCTTGATTTTAGTAATTCAATACCTATTTAGTACGAATAAAAAGGATTTAACATGTTTTTCTCATGTGATATGTCAGATCCGGTCATAACGCATGGGTCGGGTTTGGGGTGTTACAACTTAATTTGCCTTTTCTACCGAATTCGAGGACTTTCTTCCACGGGGGTACTTTCAAAAATACCTTATCACCAACTTGAAACTCAATCTCTTTCTGTTTCAAGTTCGCATAGGAGTTCTGTCTATCTGAAGCGGCCTTCAAACAACCACGAATCACTTTTACTTTCTCTTCTGCTTTTTTGACTAAGTCACCCCGTGTATGTGATTTTCTCTTAGTTCGGTCCAACACAAGGGCGTTCAGCACTTAGATCCATACAAAGCCTCATATGGTGCCATTTTCAAACTCGACTAATAGCTATTGTTGTAGGCAAATTTTACCAACGGTAAGTTCCTTTCCCAACTGCCTTGAAACTCAAGAACACAACACCGCAACATATCTTCAAAAATCTAAATTACTCTTTCTAACTGACCGTCGATTTGTGGGTGGAAAGTAGTACTGAAATTCAGTTTCGTCTCCAATGCTTCTTGCAACTTTTTCCAAAACCGAGATGTGAACCTTAGATCTCTATCCGAAATGATCGATAAAGGTACCCCGTGAAGTCTAACAATTTCAGAAACATACAAATAGGCCAATTTCTCAAGTGGATAATCGATACGCACAGGTATAAAATGAGCCGACTTAGTTAGCCTATCGACCACAACCTATACAACATCTTTCTTCTTTGGCGTCAACGGTAATCCAGACACAAAATACATGGTAATATGGTCTCATTTCCACTCTATAACCATCACGGGATGAAGTAAACTCGAAGGTACTTGGTGTTCGGCTTTCACTTGCTGACAAATTAAACACTTAGAGACAAACTCTGAGATGTCTCTTCTCATTCCCAACCACAATACATTTTCTTCAAGTCATTATACATTTTCACACTACCCGAATGGACAGACATACAAATGCTATGTGTCTCATGCAAAATCTTCTGAATAAGCTCATCATTTTTGGGTACACAAATTCTGTCTTGAAACATTAAACAGCCATCTGAACAAATCCGAAAGTCTGATTCTATACTCGTTTCGCACTGAGTTATCATAGCTTGCAACTCTTTATCTTTTTTCTGAGCTTTACAAATCTCTTGTAAAAACATTGGTCTAGCTCTTAACTCAGCTATGACTGAACCATTATCAGTCATAGACAACTGGGTATTCATAGCCCTCAAGGTAAATAATGACTTTCTACTCAAAGCATCGTCAACCACATTCGCCTTTCCAGGATGATAGTCAATTATCAACTCATAATCCTTTGTCAGTTCTAACCATCTCCACTGCCGTAGGTTTAACTTTTTTGAGCCATCAAATACTTTAGACTTTTATGGTCAGTGAATACTCGACATTTCTCGCCATACAAATGGTGTCTCCAAATCTTCAGTGCGAACACTATGGCGACAAGCTCTAAATCGTGAGTCGGATAGTTTTTCTCATGTGGCTTCAGTTGTCTCAAGGCATATGCTATCACCTTGCCCTCTTGCATAAGTACACAACCCAATCCATTCAAGGATGCATCACTATAAACCACAAACACTTTTCCTGGTTCATGTTGTACTAAAATTGGGGCTTCAGTCAACAATGCTTTTACTTTCTCAAAACTCTGTTGGCACTTCTCTATCCATTCGAACTTAACATCTTTCTGTACCAACCTCGTCATCAGTGTAGCAATCATGGAAAATCATTTAACAAACCGTCTGTAGTATCCCGCTAAGCCTAAAAAGCTTCTAATCTCTGACACATTCCTCAACGGTTTCCAATCAATGATAGCTGATATCTTGCTCGGGAAAACTCTAATTCCATCACCCGACATGATGTGTCCTAAGAATCTGACTTTTCCGAGCCAAAATTCACTTTTGCTAAATTTAGAATACAACTGCTTATCTCTTAAAGTCTGCAAAACAGTTCTTAAATGCTCTGCGTGCTCACTCTCTTCACGAGAATAAATCAATATATCATCGATAAAAACAATAACAAACTTATCCAAGTACGGTCAGAAAATACGATTCATTAAATCCATAAACACGGCGTGAGCATTTGTTAAGCCAAAGGGCATGACGAGAAACTCATAATGGCCATACCTCATCCGAAACGCAGTTTTTGGTACATCTTGTTCCTTAACTTTCAGCTGGTAATAACCGGACCTCAGGTCTATCTTAGAAAACAATGTGGCTCCCTTCAATTGGTCAAACAAATCGTCGATCCTTGGCAAAGGATACTTGTTCTTAAATGTAACCTTGTTGAGTTGTCGGTAGCCTATACATAATCTCATCAACCAGTCTTTCTTTTTCACAAAAAGTATAGAAGCACCCCGCAGAGAATAACTCGGTCTTGCGAAACCTTATCCGTCAACTCTTGTAACTGAGCCTTCAATTCTTTTAACTCTAACGGTTCCATCCTATATGGGGAAATCGAAATAGGTGTCGTACCAGGGACCAACTCAATACCAGACTCCACTTCCCTAACTGGAGGTAATCTAGGTAACTCTTCCAGAAACACATCTAGATACTCGTATACCACAGGCACTGTCTCAATCTTTACTTTCGACTCTTGGGTATTCAACACAAATGCAAGATAGGACTCATACCCTTTTCTCATGTATTTCTCAGCAGTCATAAAAGAAATTAGCATAGGTAAGCTATTTGGTTCACCTAATTCAACCCGAATAATATCCCCATTTCACATCTCAATTTAATAAAATTACTACCACAGTTTACTAACACGTTATGAACAGTCAACCAATCCATGCCAAGAATTAGGTCAAATTCATCAAACAGTAGTAGCATGAGGTTAACAGGAAAACAATGGCCTCTAATCATCAAAGCACAGTTTCTACACACTTTGTCAACTATCATATGCTTGCCTAACGGGTTTGACACTTTTATCACAAATTTTGTAGACTCAACAAGCATATTCATGGTAGACACCAATTTCATACAAATATAGGAATGGGTAGACCCCGGATCAATCAAAGCAACAACAGATATATCATGAAGAGAAAAAGTACCCGTAATCATATTTAGTGACGATGCCTCTTTGCGAGCGCGAATCTCATAAGTCCTTGCAGGCACTCGACCCTTGGACCTCATGATGGAATTTCTAGGTGCACCTCTGCTGCTAGCCCCACTTCCAGGGTTCTTTTGTGGTCTACCCCTCGAAAGTGCATTACTCATTCGCACTTTTTGCTTTCTGTCTTTTTCTTCCATTTCAGGACAGTTTCGAATGAAGTGGTCTAGTGAAGCGCACTTGAAACAGCCTCTATTATTTCCTCAACACTCACCGAAATGTCATCTACCACACTGCGAACACTTCAGTTTATTTGGTCGAGCACTACCAACACTCGCAATAGAAGTGGATTGAGCTTTAGATGCCGAATACTGCTTACTCCTATTTCTATTTGAGAATCCAACTGAAGCATTAGATCGGGTAGTGAACTCTCTCGATTTCTTGGATGAGGACTGAAATGAGATCCCCAACTGTCTTTTCTTTGAGTCACGAGACTCAATATCAGCTTTCATTTTTTCCTTTGGCAAATTCCTTGGCCTTGCAAGCTCTCTCCACTAGTACAACAAATTCCTTCAGTTCTAGAATACCAGCAAACAATCGGATGTCCTCGTTTAATCCGTCCTCAATCCTCTTACACATGATGGCTTCAGTGGATACGCACTCCCGAGCATATTTACTGAGCCTCACGAACTTACACTCATACTCTGTTACTATCATTCGGCCTTGCTTCAATTTTTTAAATTCCTTCCTTTTCTGGTCTATAAACCATTGGCTAATATACTTTTTATGGAACTCTTCTTGAAAGAATTCCCAAGTTATCCTTTCCCTTGGTACAACCGACACAAGGGTGTTCCACCATTGGTAGGCCGAGTCTCGTAGGAGTGATACAACACACTTCATGCACTCCTCAGGTGTGCAAGACAACTCATCGAATACCCTAATTGTATTTTCTAGCCAGAATTCTACTCTCTCTGGGTCATCATCTATATTCGCTCTCAATTCCTCGACCCCTTGCTTTCGTATTCTGTCTACCAGATGTTTTTCCTTTCTAATCGTTTCCACTACTTGGGGGGTTGTAGGGGCAGGTTGAGGAATTGGAGGGGGTGGAGGAGGTGGAGCGTTCGGGTTTGCACGAACAAACTCTGAATACCAAACATTTATCATATGGAGAAAGGCTTCTCTAGCCCCTCTGCCCTAACTCAGTGTCACGGCCCCACTTTCGACTGGCGCGGTCCCTTCTACGAGAGCCGGCACATTACTCTCGACATCATCTACCATGCTCCGTCAGGATCCATTTACTATATAAAAACACATTTTAAATTGTCAGGAGTCGTCACACTATCATAATTCATATATGGCATGTATAGCTAGACATGTACACACGCTAGGTTAGCCCGAGAATTGACTAAACCATAGCTCCGATACCACTAAATGTAACACCCCTTACCCGTAACCGACACCTGTACAAGGTACGAGGCGTTATCTTTCTAAAACACATACTAGCATTCATTTCCAAGTCATAAAAGTTCGTTCAAATTCAAAACTTTTCAAACTTTCTCTTAACGTCCTTAATATGGGCCTGTAACACCCCTTACCCATACACACCGGAATCAGGTACGAGGCATTACTGGACTTAACGTACTTTAACATACAACTTTGGGCTACCAATTTCATTTACAATACAAATTCTTTCATTCACATTCATAACATTCTTATTATGGGCCTACGAGGCCTTACACATGCAAAAGGATGGCCTCGGAATCAAACCAGGATCTTTTGTATACTTAGAAAAGTTTTGCCTTAACAGGGCCACACGCCCGTGTGAAACGGGACACACCCGTGTGGGCAGGCTGTGTGGTCGCACGCCCATATCCCTAGCCCGTGTGGAATTTATTTTCAATTCGAACCTACAGGGGTTTTCACACGGCCGGACATACGCTCGTGTCCTTGACCTTTGTCCTCCACATGGCCTAGACACGCTTGTGTCCTCACCCGTGTGTGAAAACCTGGGTATTCCATTTGTGACGTCAGCAACCAAATTAGGGGCACACGGCCTAGGCACACGCTCATATGTCTAGCCCGTGGTCGACACTGACTTGCAAGACTGACATGCAGGGGACACACAGCCTGGTCACACACCCATGGGACTAACCGTGCGTTACACACGGCCTATACACACGCCCATGTGCCTACCTGTGTGGACAGGAACAATGTTATTTTCCAAGCTCTTTTTATCACCCTAACTCATACAACATCAATCACACTCAATCATGAATAACCTCATCTTTTCATATATTAATAACAATAAGCCATCAACTATGGCTATTTACAAAGGTTCTTCTTTTAAGAAGCCAACACACTTGGCCAAAATATCAAGACATATCACTAAGCCTAGCCCTTATACATGCCATACACAAAATGCTAAGTCTAGATATACCGAGATGAGCAGATAGTGTGGATGATCTTCAAATTATCTTTATATCTCAATCCAGCTCTTTGACACTATAAAACAAGGGAAAAAGAAAGAGGGTAAGCTTTAAGCTTAGTAAGTTTACATGTAAACAATAAGCATCATCACATATGCTAATCAATCAATAACATCACATACTAGGCAAGAACAATTCACATTTCCATAATCATGATTACTCATCTCATCTCTTACCACATTCCAATCACATAACAATTATATTGCTCACAATTACTTGTACACAATCCCTGCACTCACCACCACAAAGCAACATGAAACATTTACTTATACCATTTCTCGATAAACCCCTCGGAATAATACTATGTACTCGGTGGTTTCAAACACAGCCCACCGTTAATCAATAATAGGGTGGTATCGCACATAGTCGACCAACAAGAGTAATTGAGGTGGTTTCGCACATAGCCCACCAAATGATAATATAAACGATGGTATCGCACACAGCCCATCGTGAATAAGTAATAAGGTGGTATCGCATACAGCCCACCAATTAATCATTATGGATATTTTTTTCGCGCTTACATATCTATTCCGAGGTTCATACAAGAACTGCTCACCATCTATAAATTTCAATCATAATTTGTCGCATTCATGCTATACAACAATAAGTAACAACATATGTATTAAAGATGTATCATTTACACATAAACTTACCTTGGTGCAAAATGTGTTAATCGACGACTTAAATCGTAACCTTGCCTTTTCCCCGATCAAGGTTATTTCCATACCCTTCTTGATCTATAATAATAAAATTTACCCATTTAATCACTTTATAATTCATGACACATCAAAATTTCTACTAAGGCAAAAATGACCATTTTGCCCTTATACTTTGGCAAAATTACTATTTTGCCCCTAGGCTCGTAAATCATTTTTCATCACATTTTCTCATTAACCAAGCCTAGCTGAACATTTATTTCTCTTACAACAACTCGCAAAACCAATTATTTCATGCATTTATTACTAAATTACAACTTTTACAACTAAGTCCATTTTAGGTGTTTTCATGGTAACACCTTGCACAAAAGTTGTTCCTTAACTCACTAACATTCATTTTCTTCCATAAAACAATCAAAAAACAACACAAAAACTCTCATGACAAGTCCCTAAACTTTTAACCATTTTGCAAAATAGTCCCCTCATTAGCTAGCTTAAGCTTTGGGGGCTCCAAAAGTACAAAAATTATCAAGAAAGACCTCTAAAATCACTTACTTTCAGGGGTGAGAAGTTGCTGAAAATTTTTGGCTTCCAAAACCCTTCCTTAGCTGATATTTTTGGTGGGAAGAAGATGAATAAAATGGGTGATATGATCCTTTCTTTATTTTATTTATTTTCTTTAATTTCATCCACCTAACCCAACCACTTGACCAATTTTGACTTCATTTTGTCCCCTATGGCCGGCGACCTATTCTCTATAGGTTTAATTTCACTATAAGGACCTCCAGTTTGATATTCTATGGCTATTAGACACCTCTAGCTTGTAAAATAGAACTTTCACACTTTTTGCGATTTGGTCCTTTTTCACAATTAAGCATTCAATCGCTAAAATTAAAGCACCAAAATTCTCATGCATCCTTATAATCATGCTATAACATGTAAAATAATATAAAAATAATTTTCTTCAACCCCGAATTAGTGGTCCCGAAACCATTGTTCCGACTAGCCCCAAAATCGGGTTGTTAAAACTCTCCTCCCTTTTAGAGATTTTCGTCCCTAAAAATCTTACCGGTAAAAAGGCTTGGGTATTGTTCCTTCATGGCTTCTTCCGGTTCCCATGTAGCCTTTTCCACACTGTGTTTTTGCCATAACACTTTTACTAAGGCTATGCTCTTGTTCCTCAATTGTTTAACCTCTCGAGCCAATATTTTAATTTGTTCCTCTTCATAAGTCATGTCTGGTCGTATCTCAATTTCGTTGAAGGAATCACATGCGAAGGATCAGAACGATATCACCGTAACATTGACACATGAAACACGTTGTGTATTCTTTGTAACTCTGCTGGCAAAGCCAACCGGTATGCTACTGGTCCAATCCTTTCAATAACCTTATATGGCCCTATAAATCGTGGACTCAATTTGCCCTTTCGACCAAATCTCAATATTTTCTTCCACGGGGATACTTTCAAAAATACTTTGTCGCCCATTTGAAACTCGATTTCTTTCCTTTTTAAATCTGCGTATGACTTTTTTTGATCTGAAGCCGCTTTCAGACTATCACGGATCACTTTCACTTTCTCTTCTGTCTCTTTAACTAGATCGACCCCGTGAATTTGCTTCTCACTAAGCTCGGTCCAATACAAGGGAGTCCGACACTTGCGACCATATAAAGCTTCGTACGGTGCCATCCCTATACTTGATTGATAACTGTTGTTATAGGCAAACTCAACCAAAGGTAGATATTTTTCCCACCTACCTTTGAACTCCAACACACAACATCGGAGCATATCCTCACGAACTTGAATCACTCTTTCAAATTGGCCATCGGTTTGAGGATGGAACGTAGTACTAAAATTCAACCTTGTACGCAAGGCTTCCTGCAACTTCTTCCAAAACCTCGAGGTAAATCTCGGATCTCTATCCGAGATAATAGATATAGGCACTCCGTGCAATCTCACCACCTCGATAATATACAATTCAGCCAACTTATCAAGTGAATAATCCACACGCAGTGAATAATTACTTAGTTTGTTCTTAATTATGTTGCTTAATCCAAATCTGATGTGCTTAGGTAGAGGAGGAATAGACCTTGCCTAAGAGTAGATCTAGCATAATTAAGCGGAGTTGATCGAACGCCTAGAGATAGGGTTACGAGATTTTTCCGGATTAGGGTGAAACCTAATATGGGAGTCCATAGATCGATTTACTGCTATTCTAGGGGGTTATTATAAGTGAACGAGAGTTCCACTAATTAACCTAGGGTTAGATGTTATTCGCCTCGAGAGAGGGTTTAATATACGTTAGGGAGTCTCACGAATCAAGCTAAGTAAAGAAATCATATGATTCAGTGTTAGATAACAAGAGAAGTTTAGGTGGATTCTTCCTGAGGGTATCATTGTATCAATTGAGTTTTCCTTCAAGTTATTTTCCAATTCGTTCTTTTTGTCTTGTGTCTTTAAGCTTAGTAGTTGTTAATTTAGATTAAAGCAACTTCACTTTATTTTTAAGGCTAAATAATAAAAAGAAAGTTAGTATTAGTACTTTTAGTTCCTTTGGGTTCGACAATCCGGTCTTGCCTAAGCTATACTACTGTTCGATAGGTACACTTGCCTTTAATCATTGTCAGAGTTAGTTTCCAGGTTCGATCACATTCATTATAAATTTTTAAAACTCTGATTTCAGCGATCAAGTTTTTGGCGCCGTTGCCGGGGAACTAAAATACTAGGAAAGCTCTATTTTTATTACTTTAGCCATTATTTTTTATTTTTTAATTTCCGTAATATACTTTTAATTTTTGTAGTTAAATTTTATTTTTGCAAAAAAATTATTATTATTATATTTTTTCTACTTTTCTAATTCTTCTTCTATTTGCCTTGACAGGTAATTTTAGTCTATAGAGGAGATGGCACTAAATAACTATCAGTGGCAAGTTATGAGGACAGCACCGACAAAAGCAGCCAGTGTTTTCAACCTCGACGTGGTCACCAAGTTATCTAACCAGCTAGAGATGATGAACAAAAAGTTTGATGGTTTGAATAGTCTCTCGCAGGTACACCCAATAATGCAATATGACTCAAATCTAAGAGGCGTGGCGAATACTAAGTACCCACCCTACAGATATGGCATGGAGAACGAGCAAGCTCACTATACGGGTAACTATTCTAGACCACAAAATAATTTTTATAATAACACTTATAACACAGGTTGGAGTTACCGTCCCAATTTCTCGTGGAATGATCAAAATAGCCAAAGACAGGAACTTCCTCCAAACTTTCAACAACCACCTCACCAACAGGAAGAGGAGTCACACCTTGAGGAGATGCTGACAGAATTCATGGCAGCCACAGAAAACCGCTTCCAAGAGACTGAGGAAACACTCAAAAGCAACGAGAACAGAGTTGGGGAACTTACTAAGTCAGTCAAGGAAGTCACTAATGCAGTCGAACAACTTGCAAAGCTAATATCAGAACTACCACAAGGAAACTTGCCAAGCAATACTGAAAATAACCCGAGAGAGAAAAATCAAGCCATTTACGATAGTGAAGGGTCAGACAAACCAAGCCCAAGGGAAGAACACGTGGTAAGTGAAAGTAAGGTTGAGGTGTGCCATGATTTACCAAAATCGGTAATTACAGAGTACCAACCTCGTGTGCCATATCCCGATGCAATAAAGAAAGACCACACAGAGGAAGAATTCGGTGAACTCACATTTCGTGTAGACGATGAAACAATCACTCTTCAAGCTCTTGACTCAACTGGGACATCGAGTAATAAAGGTATGAACGTTAATTCTATTGATAACTATTTGGTTCAACCTTCTTTACAGGAAGCATCAAGAAATCACCTAGCTGAGCTAGATCTTAGACCTCGTGCCAACAAAGAAGAATTGTATGAGGAACGAAGCCTTAGGGTCGACAAATTAGAAGAGTGGAAAACACAACTTAAAGAAGAACCTGAACCACACGAAGTGAAACTGAAGGAGCCCTCAGACGAGCTGATAAGAACAACGAATCACTTCAAAGTAGGAGATCAGGTATTGTTAAACAAGGAAGGCCCTCGAATAACCAATTCAGACCTCAAGAAAAACGAAGAAATCACTTTTGAGGTACTTAATGTCTTCCTATACGGCACAGTCGAGGTAAGCAATCCTAAATTCGACACTTTTGAGGTAAACATTACTCGACTTAAACTATATATCCATAACCGAAGTGATCACATGAGAAAGGATTTTCACCTCTTCAAACCACCATGACCATACGAATGAGAGGTAAAGTCTAGCTTAAGACAATAAATGAGCACTTCTCGGGAGGCAACCCGAGCACTAACCCCATTTTTACATTTTTTATTTTTTATTTTTTATTTTTTATTTTTTATTTTTTATTTTTTATTTTTTTCTTTTCTTTTTCCTTTTAGCACCTAACCATAAACTAACCAAAAAGCAGATTTCTAAGCCACACGGCCCTATACACGGGCTTGCCCGTGGCCGTGTGGAAGCCAGGGGATGAACCATGGCGTGCCAGTAGCCGTGCACAACATAGAAAAATTTCTTTTCCCAACACAGGTGACGATAATAGTCCACGCTCGTGCCGACGCCCCGCGCGAGGTTACTGACTTGTTAAGCACGGGCTAAACACGACCGTGCCTTCCAACCGTGCCAACATTCTGACTTATCGAACACGGGAGGAGCACACCCGTATTAAATAACTGTGTGAAGAAAGACACAGGCGTGCCACTACACCCACCGCCGTGCCCGAACACCCTGAACGCGTCCAAAATTCAAAATCCCAAAACACGGGCTACATCTCTATTTAAACCTCATTCTCCCTTTTTCTGGTTGTCTTTCATTTTCCATTATTTATTTTTATTTTTATTTTATTTTCATTTCATTATTTTTTAATTTACTTTATTTTATTTTCTTCTACTTATTCTTTATGATATTTAGGTTTATCTTAGGATACAATAAAATCAGACCGGCTGCTTCGAGGATTCAATTCCAAACGGTTCGAGATGCTTCCCCACGCTCACCTCCAATCCTATCCGATTTCTTTTCATTGACTTCATCCAAAATTCAGGAAGTTTCACTTCTCTCCCCATCTTATGATTTTTATGATTATTTAGATATTATCTATCTTTGTACATTGAGGGCAATGTACATCTTAAGTGTGGGGGGTTAACTATAGTATTATTTGAAAGTACCTGAATTATGCCTTGTTCGAAAAGTAAGTTTCTCATATTATGACTAGAATGAAATTTCCTTTAATTTATGATTTTTATTGATATGTTTTAGAGTAAGTCATTGATAATTGTGCATTGATGATTAAAGTTAAAGAATACTAGAGAATCAAGCATGATAAGTCTATTTTTCAAAAATTAAAATTTTTTTTCTAGGTTGTCTACCTGAATTTGAATATTATTTTGAAGTTTGAAATTTCCGAGGTTGGCATCAAAAACCCATAATTTTTTGTGATATTTTGAGCCTTATAAAGCATATATTCTTTTTCTTGCTCACTTTCTTGATTATGAGTGTGTCAACATCGATTTGTTATTCTAGAACTTGCATTGATTATAATTGTCGAGACCACACCTATGATTTGATATACAGAGATGATAAAGGCACCTAGGTTTTAACCCACTTACTCCACAAAAAGCCTACCTCCACAATTAACCCCTAGTGGACCCCGTTTAATCCTAACAACCCTTTTTATTGACTTACCCACTAATTTTAACCCAAAACCCTTTGTATTTGTTATCACCATTCCTTGACTACCCTTATATCGAAATTTGACTTGATTCCTAATTATATTATTTTAGTAAGTTGAATTTATCCTTTATTACTTAGTTTGCTCTTAAAAAAAAATGACGAAGTATATTCATTATTAGTTCTATGTTAGGTAAGCTTATGCATGTAAATTTCAAGTCTTGAAGAAAAAGCTCGTGTTAGAGTATTAGTATTACAAATTTTCATTTGATGCAATTACTTTTCATTAGTTCATGTTTCTAGTTAAGTAAATTGTCAGGTCAATCTCGATTCTAACCTTCTAATTCAACCTTTATCCATACCCTTAACCTAAGCCTCGTTACAACCCTACTAAAGACCTTTTGATTTGTGTATCATCTCAGTGGTGGAGATTTGATTTTCATGCAAGCCTATGGGATTAACTTTTCAGGTTCGACTTATTGACTGCTTAATTTTGAACCTTAAACACTTTGAGTGATTTGAGTGAATCTTTAGTGAGGATGTCAACTCTTTTCATTTTTGAATCAGAGGTAACAATTCAAGTAAAGGGAAACGCCTATGTTTTCATGCTAAAAATGTATGACTTTGATTGTTTGAATCTTTAGGACTCTTTGAGTTGAATTATCCATATATAAATTATCTATGAATTATGATGAGGCATTGTTGATAGGAATTATGAATTATGGAAAGTTCATTTTAATTGTAAGTTGAGAATTTTGCTTGAGGACAAGCAAAAGCTTAAGTATGGG
Organism: Gossypium australe; assembly: GCA_005393395.2. Lineage (NCBI taxonomy): Eukaryota > Viridiplantae > Streptophyta > Magnoliopsida > Malvales > Malvaceae > Gossypium > Gossypium australe. The sequence continues at coordinate 33,395,152 of CM016617.1, forward strand.
GGTATTTGATAAACCACAAAAGTAACATATTTTAATCCCACATTTAGTATGCTTTTGGATGATTTAAGCCTCAGTTTATATAAAAGGTTGCTCTTCATCCTTTCTTTTCATGTTTTATACCCAGGAAAGCACCCAAGGATGAAAAGAACATAAAACGGGCTTAAAATGGACCAAATGGGGCCAAGAGAGAAATCAACACGGCCTGGCCCAAAGACCACATGACCGTGCTTCATTAAAAGTCCAAACACAGCCTGGCCACGATTCACACGAGCGTGTGCCATGGCCGTGTCCCTGTCGCTCGAAAGAGAAATTTCATTCGGGAAAGGATACTTGGAGGCAAAGAAACATATTCCAAAGCCTATTCAAACACTCTATTAGGAATTCTACTTGAATTAGGATACTTCGGGGCCAAGTAAGGCATCACAAAGTCTATATAAACACCCAAGGGGGCAACTTGAAAAGGGAGTTCGGCAGAAGCCGAAAGGGGGCGTCAAAGCTAGGCCAAAGAGCCAAGCCGAGAAGGTTCGAGTTGAGGGAATCACTCGAAGATAGCCAGTTGATCCATCCCAAGAAGCCGAAGTTATACTCAAGACGGCGGATTTCTCCTTCAATTCCTTCAGGAAGTTTTAGGGATTTCTTATGTTTTGTTTTATCTTTTCTCTTGAGATATTTTATTTATTTGTCATGAACTAAACCCTTCAGATACCTGAAGGGAATGAAACCTAGATGAATCTTGTTATTTGATTTCTGAATTATATGATAATTACTTAGTTTGTTCTTAATTATGTTGCTTAATCCAAATCTGATGTGCTTAGGTAGAGGAGGAATAGACCCTGCCCAAGAGTAGATCTAGCATAATTAAGCGGAGTTGATCGAACGCCTAGAGATAGGGTTACGAGATTTTTTCAGATTAGGGTGAAACCTAATATGGGAGTCTATAGATCGAATTACTGCTATTCTAGGGGGTTATTATAAGCGAACGAGAGTTCCACTAGTTAACCTAGGGTTAGACGTTATTCGCCTCGAGAGAGGGTTTAATACACGTTAGGGAGTCTCAAGGATCAAGCTAAGTAAAGAAATCATATGATTCAGTGTTAGATAACAAGAGTAGTTTAGGTGGATTCTTCCTGAGGGTATCGTCGTAATCAACTGAGTTTTCCTTCAAGTTATTTTCCAATTCGTTCTTTTTGTCTTGTGTCTTTAAGCTTAGTAGTCGTTAATTTAGATTAAAGCAACTTCACTTAATTTTTAAGACTAAATAATAAAAAGAAAGTTAGTATTAGTACTTTTAGTTCCTTTGGGTTCGACAATCCGGTCTTGCCTAAGCTATACTACTGTTCGATAGGTACACTTGCCTTTAATCGTTGTCAGAGTTAGTTTCCAGGTTCGATCACATTCATTATAAATTTTTAAAACTCTGATTTCAGCGATCAACACCACATATGAGCTATTCAAGCCCATCCAACCATGCACACCACATAAGACCTTGAGAGGCCCATCCAACCCTACACAACATGTATGTGGACTGAGCCACTCAAATGTTAATATGCAGCAGAGCTGACATATATATCGTACTGTGTGGTAAATAGCTATAAAGACGTATTACCGTTAAAACTGCCAAAACAGATCAAACTCCCTTCTCTTCGCAACCAAACCCAAAAAAATTAATGCAAATGGAAAATGCACACCATTAGTAAAAAGTATTACAAAAACAGAATACGGAATCGGAAATGCACACATTCAAATGCCCAGAATAAAAATTGGATATAACATAACATCAATTAACACTCAATCGAATTGCTTAATTAGAGCTATGATTGCGAATAACGCACAAGTCCAGGCCGAAACAAAGTCCCGACCACACTTACTAAAACCTAGCTAAGGGTTGGAACACATAGAATCATAATTAGATAAAAAATATACACAGTACAAAAACTAGCAAAATAGGGCCACAAGACCATGTGCCCCGGCCGTGTGGAAGTGCCTAGGCTGTGTGGGGGGTCAACATGTAACAGACCTTAGTCAGAATAATAGTTTTGGGACCACAAATTTGAGGTTGGAAAAATATTTTAATATTATTTTTGGTGTTTGTAATATGTGATTGATCATGTGTGAAAGTGTAATATCCTGATTTTGTGAGTCTATGCATTTGGTATGTTGCATGGCTAAGTTAGTTGGCTAAGGCTTTAAGGTGTGCATTGGGCTCGGGTTTGGGCTGTAAAACTTGGGTTAAGGGGTTGATAAATAGTGTTAGCTATAATTTGAGTTAAGTAATTATATTTGGTAGCAAGCTGGGCTTATGGCCCAATGTTTGGAGGAGCTTTTAGTGGGCATTAAGGTGGCGTCAAAAGGGGGGAGGAGTTGGGCCTTGTGTGGCCGCTTGGGGCCCAAAGGGATGGATAAAATTCGGCACTCCTAGGGGAAGGGGGTGGACGGCACAATGGCTACAATTTAGGAGCTTAAATCCTTTTATTTTTTTAGTGATAAATAATGATAATTGGGAAAGATAAGGATTAAATGGATGAGGGATATGATAATTGATGGATAAAGTTATCAGGAGGGAGAGAGTTGGCCGAATATCCAACTCTGTGTGTGTGCCTGTGTATAGCCGAAATTTGGAAGGAGAATTATCATCTTTTCCATTTATTTTTCTCACTTTCTCATCTTTTCTCTCAAGCCAAAATTCTTTTCTTTTTTTTTTTCTCTTCTAGCCAAAATTCCCTAGCCTTCTTCTCTTCTCCAATATCTTCCTGAAAGCCGAATTCTTCTTACTCATATTCCTCCTCCATAGCCGAATCTACAAGGGAGGTTTCTGTTTCCCGAAGGTGCATCATAAGCTGCATACTCCTTAGTAATCTGGTGAGTTTCGGGATTTTATTCTATGCGATTTCACTCTTTCTTTTCATTAAGATCTAACCCAAAACATTTGTTTAAGGCCTGTCGATTTCCCCTCTCTGTCCCTAGAAGCCGAATCCTGTCCTGCCATAGTCAGAAGTGCCGATTTGTGGGAAAATCGAAGGTAGGTTGGTGGTAGGTTCGGCTTAATGGCCACGTTCTTGTTCTTATGTCTTTGTCCGAATGTTATATGGTACTTGGTAGGGTGTGTTCAACGGTTTGATTTAATATTTTGGGGCTTGGCCGAATGTAGGTAGGAAGGTGACGCTTTCTTGAAGGCTTTCGGGATCCGACAGTTTAGGTAAGGTTGTGATTTAGTGCTGTAAGTATTTAACTGATTAGATCTCACCATTTACATTCAGTTTAGTGACCAAGGAGTTATTATGGACAATAATAACAGACAAGCAGTAGGGGTTGGATCTGTAAATCCAACGCCAAAGTACAAGAAATGAGCAGTATCGGGAGTGCGAGATTGGCCATTGGGGTGTGGGCCGACATCGAAAGTAGACCGTAAACCAATAGTGGTAGTCTCGAGTGACAGTAGCGTAGAGACAGTAAAAACGGTAGTACGAAAATCAGGTGTGTAACTCTTACGCACTTTCTTACTTAATATGCTTACGTTGTGTGTTGTTAAAAAGCCGGAATGACGGCAAAAGTTACTAAAATGCCCTTGTGGGTAAAAGCGAGGATGCCGGGTAAGTTATTACTATTTTCCCGCATTGATTGTGATCTATGAAAGCATGATAATTTGTATACATGATACTTGTTTGTTAAGCATGATCATATGGATATTGATTGCATGAATATGTGTTATGGGTGATGAGAGGAGGGGGAAGTATGATCTATCAGACTGTCACCAGTGATTTGGTATCACACAGTGGGTTGGCCCCACATTTTATGAAATTGTGACTAAGTCTCAGTGGTTTGGCACACATATGTTATAATTGTAACCTCGGTTACCAGTGGTTTGGCACCACCAGTGGTTTGGTACCACAAGGGGTAGATTTGGGAGACTCGGATGGATACTAGGTTGGATGGATTGCATGACTTGCATATTATTGTACTAATTTGTGTAAGAGCATAATTTCTTTTGGGATGGGGATTTATACACTGAGTCTCGGTGACTCACCCCTTCCTTTACATTTTGCAGATCAGACTTAGATCGTGGATATGGAGCCGGAGCGGATTCGAGGTGGCCATGCTCAGCAATTGTTTTGTTTCAAAGTTTTCTGTTGAACTTAGTTGTTTTACTTTAATTTTGGGTTTACAACGTTGTAATAAGGCTGCCTAACTTTTATTTTGGGATGTTTTATTTGGATGTTTTTATACCCTTCGATAGGCGTACTTGGTAAATATGAATTGGTTGTTTTCTTTAAAACCTCGATAAGTATGTGTTTTCTGAAATGCTCACTGATTAAGTAATAAATATGGAGTACAATTAAGTAACTAAGTTTTTTGAAAACAAGATTTAACTCGTTTTGAACACCACAAGATTCAAATTCGTTTTCTCTAAAAATTATTCAAAAGTTTTCTCCTTACGCAAAAATTGACAAATCGATTTTCAAACATTTTCTCCCCGTGACACGCCAGATTCGGTTGTAACGTTTTAACCGGGTTTGGGGTGTTATATTTTGGTATGAGAGCCCGGTTCAAAAGCTCGGTTGTGGGCTTAGGGCCCAAAATATGTTTTAAAAGTTTGAGAAATGATTATTTTTTGCTTTCCGGGAAGCATGGCACCTGAGTCTCCGGCGCCGATCCACCCAGGTAAGTACCCTAACTTTTGTTGTGATATATTTGTTGGGCTTTGTAGGCTTTAGGCGTAGTTAAGCATGATAGTACTCATGGACTCTAGGCTTAGACAAACCACTCTTCAAATCCATAAGACTTAACTTTGTTAAACAAAACCTGTAAACGAGTCACAAGGCTAAAGTGTGGCAACAAGCATATGCATGTCTAGGAGTAGATCCGGAAGAGCTTGGAGCAGTCCGAGTGACTCACCTCCTCTTCGCTGGAATCTTACCTGGTGCATAGTGATTGTTCACTTTAGCTATGACAGGGTGTGGCAATAGGCATATGCATGTCTAGGAATGGATTCGGGGAAAGCATGGTATTTAAGCAGTCCTAGTGACTCACCTCCTTTTCACTAGAATCCCACCTGGTGCATAGTGACTATTCACCTTAGTAACAAAGACGTGTTGACAGGCCAAAACTTACAACTAAAACCCGAAAGGGACCAGCCACACTGTTTTGTAAAAACCCTAGTTTTGAAATTACCAAATTACCCCTGGATTTGTGAAAACTACCTTAGATTTGAAAAATGACCAAAATACCCCTAAATTTACAAAATTACTGAAATACCCCGAATTTGCAAAATTACCGAAATACCCCCGAGTTGAAAAATTACCAAAATACCCTTATTTCGTAAAATCACCCGAGACCATATTTTGGAAAATTACGAAAATACCCCTGTAGGTTAAAATTACGAAAATACCCCTGGGTAGTGAAATGACAAAAATACCCCTAAATGTTGAATGTGGTCTGTGGATGTTGTTTGTGTGATGAATGTACCTAGAACTAGGAGATAATCTTGGAACTGGAACTTTAAGATAGATTCGTATGCGAAAGAATCACTTTTAAAACTACTTCTCATAAAATTGTCCGTGGATAAATAGTGAACAGAGTTAATAATTCATAAAATTCTTAATCAGATAAACGCGAACGAGAAGAATGAGTACAAGAGGTCGTGGACGTCCGCCGCATGGCCGTGGTAGGGGTAGGATGACCTTGTCGGAGCCAGCAGGGTCTGGCCATGGGTCTAGAAACGTGCTGCCGGATCTGCCAGCGGCGGAAGCTGAGTTTTAGGATCAGACTGGTGGTAACGATGCAGTATCCCAGGCTATACTGCGAGTTTTGGAACGAGTTGCTGGGGCAGGCGCGGGTGTAGGAGCCCGAGAATCCGTGGCTGAGCGACTCCGGGCTAACGGAGCAGAAGTGTTTAGGGGAGTTTCTGGAGTGGCTCCCAACACGGCTGAGTACTAGTTAAAGGCGACCGAACGTAGAATGGATGATTTGGACTTCTCGGCTGAGGAGAATTTAAATGGGATAGTGTCTCTCCTCCGGGATGAGTCGTATCAGTGGTGGCTCACGGTTAGGGATGGTGCAGTGGCCGATGATATCACCTGGGGTTATTTTAAGGCAGCCTACCAGAGGAAGTATGTGGGAGCTGGGTATACTGATGCACAACGTAGGGCGTTCTTGAACTTGGTTCAGGGGAATAAGTCGGTACCCGAGTACGAAGCTGAATTCTTGATGTTGAGTAGGTATGCTCGGGGTATGGTGGCTACAGAACATGAGCATTGTGTTAGGTTCGAGGACGGGTTAAGAGATGAGTTGCGGGTGTTAATTGCACCTCAGTGTGAAAGGGAATTTGCCGTTCTCGTGGAAATGGCTAAGGTAGCTGAGGAGGTGAAGCGAACTGAGAGGCGGAATCAGGACAGAAGTAAGGATAAAAGGAGTTTTGGGCCTTCAGGGTCTGGTGGAAGTTCACAGAAGAGGGCTAGATTTGGTGGACCGGAAAGAGCCGCAAAGCCTGCTGCTGCTCAGTGGCCACCCCAGTGTGCTAGATGCGGGAAGTCCCATTCGGGAGAGTGTTTGGCTGGTAATAGAGGGTTCTTTGAGTGCGGGTCAATGAAGCATCGGGTAAGGGATTGTCTGCGGAAGTTAGCTAGGACACAAGCTGAGGGTCAAGGATGCGGTCAATTCAGGAGGGATGGTCAACAACCACAGAGGGGTCGAGGAGCAGCTAGGGGTGGTAATGGTAATGGTAACGGGCAAGGCCGAGGAGCACCTGGCCGAGGTGCTGGAGGTGCTGATGCTAGACAGCCTGGGTTGGTCTATGCAGCCAAAAGTCGAGAGGAGGGTGACACACCGGACGTTATAACCGGTACATTTATAATTTTTGGGTTGCCTTACATTGCTTTAATTGATGTTGGTTCAACATACTCATATGTTGCTAGTAGTATAGTGGGAACTTTGAACTTAGTTAGTGAGACTGCTGCTAGGAAGATGACGGTAGTTAGCCCTTTAGGACACTCTGTGGTTGTGGATAAATTGTATAGAGAAGTACCCCTAGAACTTCAAGGGGTCGTGTTTCAAGCGGATTTGATAGAACTACCCTTCGGGGAGTTCGATTTAATCTTAGGAATGGATTGGCTGGTAAAGTACCAGGCAGAGCTGGACTGTACAGCTAAGCGGTCGGTGCTGAAGTCGGTTGAGGGTGAAAAGGTGGTAATGATAGGAGAGAGAAGGAATTACCTATCTAATGTGGTGTCTGCGCTAAAGGCGGAGAAGATGGTAAAGAAAGGATGTAAGGCGGTTATGGTCTACGTGTGTGCCTTGGAAGTTAAGGAATCAAGAATAGAGAATGTTCGAACGGTGAAAGACTTTGTCAATGTCTTTCCGAAGAGCTTCCGGGTTTGCCCCCGGATCGTGAAGTGGAGTTCGGTATAGATCTTTTACCGGGAACAGCGCCAGTGTCTATTGCTCCATATAGGATGGCGCCAAAGGAATTGGTGGAGTTGAAAGCGTAGATTCAGGAGTTGCTGGGTCGGGGTTTCATCTGGCCAAGTGTTTCGCCGTGGGGGCGCCTGTGCTCTTTGTTAAGAAGAAGGACGGGTCGATGCGAATGTGCATAGACTATCGTCAGTTGAATAAATTGACAATTAAGAACAGGTATCCTTTGCCTAGGATAGATGACTTGTTCGACCAGCTTAAGGGAGCATTGGTCTTCTCCAAGATAGATTTAAGGTCGGGGTATCACCAACTTAAGGTAAAGAAGGCAGACATCCATAAGACGGCGTTTCGTACTCGATATGGGCACTATGAATTCTTGGTTATGCCATTTGGATTGACGAACGCACCAGCAGCGTTTATGGATATGATGAACCGGGTGTTTCAGCCATACTTGGATCGGTTCGTCGTAGTATTTATCGACGATATTCTGGTATACTCGAAATCAGATGAGGAGCATGACGCACATTTGCGAGTGGTGTTGCAGATTCTTAGGGAAAAGCGTTTATACGCCAAGTTTAGTAAGTGCGAGTTCTGGCTGAAGGAGGTTACTTTCTTGGGGCATGTGGTGTCAACTGAGGGGATTAGAGTGGACCCTCGGAAGGTTGAGGCAGTTTTAGACTGGAAGCCACCGAAGTCTGTGGCAGAGATTCGGAGTTTTCTGGGGCTAGTAGGATATTACCGGAGGTTTGTGGAAGGGTTTTCTCTGATTGCAGCACCATTGACCAAGTTGCTGAGGAAAGGGGTTCCATTTGTGTGGTCAGACAAGCAACAGGAAAGTTTTGAGAAGCTAAAGAGGATTTTGACGGAAGCTCCGGTATTGATTCAACTGGAAGCCAAAAAAGAATTTACGGTTTATTGTGATGCGTCCCATACAGGATTAGGATGTGTGCTGGTGCAGAAGGGGAAGGTAGTAGCGTATGCTTCCCGACAGTTAAGACCTCACGAAGTTAACTACCCGACGCATGATCTGGAATTGGCTGCAGTGGTTTTTGCCCTAAAAATTTGGAGGCATTATTTATATGGAGAGAAGTTTGTAGTATATACGGATCACAAGAGTCTGAAGTATCTTCTCACGCAGAAGGAGTTAAATTTGAGGCAGAGAAGGTGGATTGAGCTGTTAAAAGACTATGACTGCTCGATTGAGTACCACCCGGGAAAGGCTAACGTGGTAGTGGATGCCTTGAGCCGTAAGGTTGTGGCAGATTTAAGAGCCATGTTTGCTCACCTTAGTCTATATGAGGATGGAAGCCTGTTAGCGGAATTGCAAGTGAAGCCAACATGGATTGACGAGGTTAAGGAGAAACAGCTGGTAGATGAAGTTTTAAGTGCTCGTTGTTTGCAAGTGCAGAGTGGTGGATTGGAGGGGTATAGTTTAAGCAGCGATGGAGTGTTATGTTTTCAGGGAAAAATGTGTATACCTAAGGATGTGGAGTTAAGGCAGAAGATTTTGCAGGAGGCACATAGCAGTCCATATGCTATGCATCCAGGAAGTAGTAAGATGTACCGGGGTTTGCGGGAGCAGTTTTGGTGGTCGGGCCTTAAGCGTGAGGTAACGGAGTTTGTGGATAAGTGTCTGACGTGTCAGCAAGTCAAGGCTGAACATCAATTACCCTCGGGATTGTTGCAACGGATCAAGATTCCACAATGGAAGTGGGAAAGGATCACAATGGATTTTGTAAGTAGGCTACCTCCTACGCCGACCAAGAAGGATTCAGTCTGGGTAATTGTAGACCATTTGACAAAGTCGGCTCATTTCATACCTATACGTATGGATTATTCTCTTCAGAAGTTAGCAAGACTATATGTAGCGGAGATTGTGAGGTTACACGGGGTACCGGTGTCGATTATTTCGGACAGAGACCCTAGATTTACGTCAAGGTTCTAGAAGGCGTTGCATCAGGCATTGGGCACAAGGTTGGATTTCAGTACGGCGTTCATTCCCCAATCAGATGGACAGTCAGAGAGGGTGATTCAAGTCCTGGAGGATATGTTAAGGGGTTGTGTCTTGGATTTTAAGGGCAGTTGGGAAGAATTTTTACCGTTGGCAGAATTCACGTTTAACAATAGTTATCAGGCAAGCATACAGATGGCACCATACGAGGCGTTATATGGTCGGAAGTGTCGTACCCCTATGTGTTGGACGGAGTTGGGAGAGCGGCAGTTATTGGGTCCAGAGTTGGTTACTGTGACAGAGAATAAGGTGAAGGTGATTAGAGCTCGGTTGAAAGAAGCCTCGGACAGGCAGAAGTCTTATGCCGATCTTAAACGGAAGGATATAGAGTTTGCTGTAGGTGACAAGGTTTTCTTGAAGGTGTCGCCATGGAAAAAGGTTCGAAGGTTTGGTAGGAAAGACAAGTTAAGCCCTAGATTTATTGGGCCCTATCGGGTGTTGAAGCGAGTAGGACTAGTGGCGTACCAGCTCGAGTTGCCACCAGAGTTGAGTCAAATCCACAATGTATTTCATGTTTCCATGCTTAGACGCTATCGCTCGAATCAGTCTCATGTTGTGCCAGTGGAGGAGATTGAGGTAAGCCCATACTTGTCTTTTGAGGAGGAGCCAGTGCAGATCTTAGATCGGGATGTTAAGATTTTGCGTAGGAAATATGTTCCTTTGGTAAAGGTATTATGGCGGAACCATGGATCGGAGGAAGCGACATGGGAGCCGGAGGATATTATGCGACAGCAATACCCTCAACTTTTATGAGGTAAATTTCGAGGTCGAAATTTATTTTAAGGGGGGTAGAACTGTAATATCCTGATTTTGTGGGTCTATGCATTTGGTATGTTGCATGGCTAAGTTAGTTGGCTAAGGCTTTGAGGTGTGTATTGGGCTCGGGTTTGGGCTGTAAAACCTGGGTTAAGTGGCTGATAAATAGTGTTAGTTATAATTTGAGTTAAGTAATTATATTTGGTAGCAAGCTGGGCTTGTGGCCCAATGTTTGGAGGAGCTTTTAGTGGGAATTAAGGTGGCGTCAAAAGGGGGGAGGAGTTGGGCCTTGTGTGGCCGCTTGGGGCCCAAAGGGATGGATAAAATTCGGCACTCCTAGGGGAAGGGGGTGGACGGCACAATGGCTACAATTTAGGAGCTTAAATCCTTTTATTTTTTAGTGATAAATGATGATAATTAGGAAAGACAAGGATTAAATGGATGAGGGATATGATACTTGATGGATAAAGTTATTAGGAGAGAGAGAGTTGGCCGAATATCCAACACTGTGTGTGTGCCTGTGTATAGCAGAAATTTGGAAGGAGAATTATCATCTTTTCCATTTGTTTTTCTCACTTTCTCATCTTTTCTCTCAAGCCAAAAGCCTTTTCTTTTTTTTTCTCTTCTAGCCGAAATTCCCTAGCCTTCTTCTCTTCTCTAATATCTTCCTGAAAGCTGAATTCTTCTTAATCATATTCCTCCTCCATAGCCGAATCTACAAGGGAGGTTTCTATTTCCCGAAGGTGCACCATAAGCTGCATACTCCTTAGTAATCTGGTGAGTTTCGGGATTTTATTCTCTGCAATTTAACTCTTTCTTTTCATTAAGATCTAACCCGAAACACTTGTTTAAGGCCTGTCGATTTCCCCTCTCTGTCCCTAGAAGCCGAATCCTGTCCTGCCATAGTCAGAAGTGCCGATTTGTGGGAAAACCGAAGGTAGGTTGGTGGTAGGTTCGGCCTAATGGCCACTTTTTTGTTCTTATGTCTTTGGCCGAATGTTATATGGTACTTGGTAGGGTGCGTTCAACAGTTTGATTTAATATTTTGGGGCTTGGCCGAATGTAGGTAGGAAGGTGACGCTTTCTTGAAGACTTTCGGGATCCGACAGTTTAGGTAAGGTTGCGATTTAGTGCTATAAGTATTTAACTGATTAGATCTCACCATTTACATTCGGTTTAGTGACCAAGGTGTTATTATGGACAATAATAACAGACAAGCAGTAGGGGTTGGATCTGTAAATCCCACGCCAAAGTACAAGAAACGAGCAGTATCGAGAGTGCGAGATTGGCCATTGGGGTGTGGGCCGACATCGGAAGTAGACCGAAAGTCGATAGTGGTAGTCTCGAGTGACAGTAGCGTAGAGGCAGTAAAAGCGGTAGTACGAAAATCAGATGTGTAACTCTTACGCACTTTCTTACTTAATATGCTTACGTTGTGTGTTGTTAAAAAGCCGGAATGACAGCAAAAGTTACTAAAATGCCCTTGTGGGTAAAAGCGAGGATGCCGGGTAAGTTATTACGATTTCCCCGCATTGATTGTGATTTATGAAAGCATGATAATTTGTATACATGATACCTGTTTGTTAAGCATGATCATACGGATGTTGATTGCATGAATATGTGTTATGGGTGATGAGAGGAGGGGGAAGTATGATCTATCAGACTGTCACCAGTGATTTGGTATCACACAGTGGGTTGGCCCCACATTTTATGAAATTGTGACTAAGTCTCAGTGGTTTGGCACACATATGTTATAATTGTAACTTCGGTTACCAGTGGTTTGGCACCACTAGTGGTTTGGTACCACAAGGGGTAGATTTGGGAGACTCGGATGGATACTAGGTCGGATGGATTGCATGACTTGCATATTATTGTACGAATTTGTGTAAGAGCATAATTTCTTTTGGGATGGGGATTTATACACTGAGTCTCGGTGATCACCCCTTCCTTTACATTTTGCAGATCAGACTTAGATCGTGGATATGGAGCCGGAGTCGACTCGAGGTGGCCATGCTCAGCAATTGTTTTGTTTCAAAGTTTTCTGTTGAACTTAGTTGTTTTACTTTAATTTTGGGTTTACATCGTTGTAATAAGGCCGCCTAACTTTTATTTTGGGATGTTTTATTTGGATGTTTTTATACCCTTCGATAGGCATACTTGGTAAATATGAATTGGTTGTTTTCTTTAAAACCTCGATATGTATGTGTTTTCTGAAATGCTCACTGATTAAGTAATAAATATGGAGTAACAATTAAGTAACTAAGTTTTGTGAAAACAAGATTTAACCCGTTTTGAACACCACAAGATTCAAATTCGTTTTCTCTAAAAATTATTCAAAAGTTTTCTCCTTACGCAAAAATTGACAAATCGATTTTCAAACATTTTCTCCCCGTGGCACGCCAAATTCGGTTGTAACGTTTTAACCGGGTTTGGGGTGTTACAGAAAGTTCTATGTGAAAATTTTATCAATTGTGTGCTTAAATTGCAAAAAGGACTTAATCGCATAAAATGTAAAAGTTGTGTGTTGGTTTTTAAAGTGTTTATTTATCATGGCTTTCTAAATGAGGAGTCCTTATGTTGTTATTAAACCATTTCATAAGTGAGTGGATGGTAATGTACATAAATGGCCATATATTACATTAATTTTAAATGTTTTCATTAATGGTAATTTGGTAATTTGTAAATAATGTCATTAAATTAAAACAAAACAATATTTTGTTCATCATTTTAATGGCTATTGCCGAATGTTAAAGGAGAAAAACACCATTGTTGAGCAAGCTAGGTTTCGGCCATTATCTAAGCTCAATCAAGGTAAGTTTTGAGCTCAGTTTTTGATAATTTCTACGTTTTTGTAATCGTAGCTTCGTGTTCTTTCAAACGCATGCTTTAATTTTAGAATTTGATGGTGATTTTGAGATATGCCATTGATGAATGCTTGAGCTATATGTTAGTTGATAATGAAATATGAAAGATATGTGAAAGATTAACATATTTTGTTTTGGAATTTTTGGTGAAATTGAGTAATTTGGGCTAAATTGTGAAAATAATATTTTGAGGGACTAAAATGTGAAATAAATGAAATATATGGGCTTGTATGAGCATGGGGAAAATCCGGCTAGGCACGGGTGAAATGAAATTATGTGTATTTGATGATTTTATGAAATAGGGACTAAAGTGTCTAAATGTGAAAATGTGAGGGCTATTTTGTAAAATGCCTTAAATATCTATGTTTGGACTAAATTGAATGAATTGGTAATTGAATAATTTAAATTTGAATATGTATAGACCAAGAAATGAGAGATTCGGATCGAGATTGGGGTAAAGACAGTGCTCGATTAATCGACTGTTTTGTTATTTCGACATCTGAGGTAAGTTCGGATATAATACGTGTTCTTAAATTATGTTTAAATGCTATGAAATGAATAGTTATGTGATTATTGGATTAGTAATGCTATGTGTGGAATCGAGTTAGGTGGCACTAAGTGTGCGTATTTGGAAATGAGATCGAGATGATTAGCACTGAGTGTGCGAAATAATAGAAGCTTTGGCTTTTTTATTGGCATTGTGTATGCGATACCGAATTAAGTTAGGTTTTATATTATGGCACTAATTGTGCGATGTTATTTAAGCTTTGGCTATGAATTGGGCACTAAGTGTGCGATTGAATTGAATAGATAGTGAACAGTGAATAAATTATGGTATCGAGCATTGAATAGCAAGAACGTTTGTTAACTAAGTGTTGGCAAAGGTATGTTTCGAATCTATGTGGCTGATGATAAGGTTTAAGGTTGAATAGATCGATGTATGAGTATATGGTGAAGGATGATATTATGTTTAGTTGATAATCTATCTAAGTGATGGTTTATTTATGTATTGATATTATATTTTTAAGTAATATGTATTATATTATGAACTTACTAAACTTTAAAAGCTTACTGTGTGATGTGTTTCTCTATTTTACAGTGTCAATAAAGCTAGCTCGGATCCAGGGATCGTCAGCGACTCAATCACACTATCAGCTATCTATTTTGGGACTTTTGAAAGATGTGTAAATTTGAATATGGCATGTCTAGGCTAGTTAATATGGCATGTTTTGAAACGTTTGAACCTTGCCATGCGATCTGGCTTGGAAGTTGAATGATGTTGGTTTTTATGTATGAGCTATGGAAATGATGAATATGGCATGAGGTAGTGAAAATGGAAATGGTATGTTTCATTCTTAAATGGTTGGTGAGTATTGTGGTTTGAATGTGAATTTGTGGTATGGATTATATGATGCTTGATTTATATGCTTTGGTATGTGAAATTGTTATTTTGAATGGACTTTTTTTAGTGGAAATTGAGTATGGATATAGATGGTATAGTTGATGATTAATTGGTGTGTGTATTGGCATGTTTTGGTTGCCATTTGAGGTATAAATGCATATGATTTGAGGCTTGTAGTGGATTTTATGTGTGGGTTGCAAGTTTGGCCTTAGAAATGGCCTATAATTACCCACATGGTTGAGCACACGGGTGTGTGCCTCGACCGTGTCTCTTAAAATTGTAAATTTGATTCAAGTCAGACTCGACCACGGGTTGGACACACGAGCATGTGACTGGCCATGTGGTGTAAGTCAATGTCGGCCACGAGTGAGGCACACGGGTGTGTCTCAGGCTGTGTGGACAAGTCAGTATTTATGCCCTGTTTTGCCACAGCTTGGACACACAGGCGTGTCCGATGCCGTGTGAGGCACACGGCCTACCCACACGGGCGTATGACCTCTGCAGTTTTGAAAAATCTTTAAAATTTTGAAAATTTTCGTATGTGTTCGTTTTAGTCCCAACCCCTTTCTCACACGTGTTTAAGGTCTCATAGACCTCATTAAGGGACTATATGTTTATATTTTGATATGTTTCAATGATGATTGACTTTGTGTTGTAAAATGATATGAAATGTACGGAAAAGATTAGTAATGCCTCTTAACCCTAGTCCGACGATGGGTACGGGTTAGGGTGTTACATTTTATTGGTATCAGAGCTACGGTTAAGTCGATTCTCTGATTAACATAGCGCGTGTGAGTCTAGCTATACATGTCATATATATAATTGCGATAGTGTGATGAATCCTAACAGTTAAAAATGTGTTTTTATATAGTAAATAGATCCTAATTGAGTAGTTGCTGATGATGTTGAGAGCAATGCGCATGCTCCTGCTTAAGGGACAACGCCGGCCGAATCTAGGCCGAATACTAGTAACCAAGAGGTAGAGGCTAAGGAAGCCTTCTTCCAAATGATGAGTGAGTGGTTTTCAGAGTTTGTTCAAACGAATCCGGCTGCTCCACAACCTCCACCCCCACAAGTACCCGTTGAGCCACAACTTGTAGATCCGATCCGATTGAATAAACCTCTTGTAGATAAAATTTGAAAGTATGGGGACGAAGAGTTTAGGGCCACAGTTGATGATGATGCTGAGTGAGATGAGTTCTAGCTCGAGAATACCATTCGAGTGTTTGATGAGATGTCGTTGACTCCTGATAAATGCATTAAATCTGTCGTTTCCTTGTTGAGAGATACGGCATATAATTGGTGGAAAACATTGATATCAGTGGTTCTGAAAGAGAGCATTACCTAGGATTTCTTTCAATCTGAATTCCGGAAGAAGTATATTAGTCAACGATTCATAGATCAGAAATGTAAAGAATTCCTTGAGCTGAAACAATGTCGTATGTCAGTTACTAAGTACGAGCGGGAATTTGTGAGATTAAGTCAGTATGCACGAGAATGTGTTTCAACCGAAGCTACTATGTGTAAATGTTTCATTGAAGGGCTGAATAAAGACATTAAGTTGCTGGTTGGAATACTTGACTATAATGAATTTGTTGTGTTAGTTGAAAGAGCCTGTAAAGCCGAGGAGCTTAGCAAAGAAAAGAAGAAAGTTGATTCTGAAGCTAGAGATGAAAGAAAAAGATCAATGAGTAAGTCGTATCAATCTTCATGAAAGAGATTCAGAAACGCAGCTAATCGCTCAAATGTTTCGTCTAGACATTCGGGTAGAGATCGTGTGAGACAAAGTGTTGGTCCAAGAGTTCAAATTCTGACTGAATCAAGTGTTGGAAGTGCCAAAAGCAACAAACTTGAGTGTAGATAGTATGGAAGACGACATGTGGGAAAATGTTGGGGCATGTACAATAATAGAACTTGTTATAAATGTGGATCACGAGATCATTTCATTCGAGATTGTCCGGAGTTAGTTGAGAAAGAAAATATTCATAGTGCGACACCGAGTAATATGACGACTAGGGGTAGATGATAAACTGTAATATGTAAATATTTTAATCCCACATTTGGCATACTTTTGTATGATTTATCCCCTGAATAATGGAATTTGATGCTCTAAATCCTTTAATTTCATGTTTTATATTTAGGAGAGCATCGGAGGATGAAAAGAACGAGAAACGGGCCAAAAATGGAGAAAATGGGCCAAAGTACGAAGTCCACACACCCTAGTCCCAATTCACACGGCCGTACCTCTTTAGCAGACCCGAACACGGCCTGAACGCGATTTACACGGGCTTGTGCCACGAGCGTGTCCCTACCATGAGCTGTTTTAATTCTACTCGGAAAAGGGTACTTAGAGGCAAAGAAAGACATTCCAAAAGCCTATATAAACACCCTAGAGGACAACCTAAAGGAGGGCGTTCAGGTAGGCCGAGGAGCCAAGCTAGAGAGGCCCAAATTGTTGGATTTACTCGAAGACAGCCAGTTGATTCATCTCAAGAAGCTAGAATTATACTCAAGACGGAAGATCTTCTCTTCACTTTCCTTCAGGGGGTTTTAGGATTTTTTCTTATGTTTTGTTTTATACTTTCTTCTGAGATGTATTCTTTTATAAGCATGAACTAAACCCCTTAAATACCTGAGGGGGATGAAACCTAAGATCTTGTTATTATTTTCTGAACTATATGATAAATACTTGATTTGTTCTTAATTATGTGTTCTTAATTCTTGCTTTCATATTTTAGGATATTGATTCAAGTATTGATGTGCTTAGGCAGTGGAGCAAAAGTCCCTGTTTAAGATTAGATCTAGCATAGTTAAGCGGAGTTGATCGCACTCCTAGAGATAGGATGATGAAAATATGCCGGATCAGGGCCAAACCTAATATGGGAGTCCATAGATCAAGTTAATACTACACTAGGGGTTTTAATTAGAAAGAGATTTCAATTAATCAACCTAGGGTTAGATGTTAGTAGCCTCGAGAGAGGTATTAATATAAATTAGGGAATCCTACGGATCAAGTCAAGTGAAAAAATCGTCTGGTTCAGAGTTAAATAATAAGTGAAGTCTAGGTGGATTCTTCCTCGGGTATTGTCTTAATTAATTCGTTTTCCCAAAAGTATTTCCCCAATCCATTCTTTGTGTCTTAGCATCTTTAGCTTAGTAGTTAGCTAGTTTTAGATTAAACAACAATTCCTTTAATTCTTAGGCTAAATAGTAGAAAGATAGTAATTACTAGTACTCTTGGTCCTTGAGGATACGATATTTCCGGTCTTGCCATAGCTATACTACCAAACGATAGGTGTGCTTGCCTCAATCGTTGTCATAGTTAGTTTCTACGCTCGATCATTCATTATATAAATTTTAAGACTTTCAGACACGATCAAGTTTTTGGCGCCGTTGCCGGGGACTAAGATATTAGGAACACTTTATTTTTATTACTTTAGCCATTATTTTTTATTTTTGCAATTTATTTTTTTATTTTTTATTTTTCTAATTTTTATTTTTTTTTATTTGCTTCTGATAGGATTTTCTAGTTTATTACAAGAAAGAACCCGTCAAGACCCTTGATTTTTGACAGTGATATTGAAGGTACCATTCGCAGAAACAGAAGAGAAATAAGGCGAAGCTTACAATACAAAGAAGAAGAGTAAGGGAACGAAACTAATACTATCGAAGAGATGGCTGATAATAATCCGCTACCTCCGGTGGTGGCCGAAAATCATGCTCCTCATACTATGTATGATTATGCTAAACCTAATTTAACAGGAACTGAGTTATGTATTGTTAGACCTGCTATTGCCGGAAATAATTTTGAACTGAAACCTAACACAATTCAGATGATACAGAAATTTATTTAGTTTGATGGTTTGCAGGATGAAGATCCAAATAATCACTTGGCGAATTTCCTAGAATTTTGCGATACTTTCAAAATAAATGGCATTTCTAATGATGCCATTCGTCTTCGGTTGTTTCCCTTTTCATTGAGAAACAAAGCTAAACAGTGGTTGAACTCGTTGCCATGAGGATCAATCACTACATGGGAACAAATGATCGAAAAATTTTTGTTAAAATATTTTCCGCCGGCTAAAACGGCTAAGTTGAGGAATGATATCTCTTCTTTTGTGCAGATGGATTTAGACACACTTTACGATGCATGGGAGAGATACAAAGATCTATTGAGAAGGTGCCCACACCATGGGTCACCCTTGTGGCTACAGGTCCAAACCTTTTACAATGGTGTGAATCCCTCAACTAGGCAGTTGATCGATTCAGCCGCCAGCGGAACCCTGAATAATAAAACACCTAAGGCTGCCTATGAATTCATTGAAGAGATGTCACTAAATAACTATCAGTGGCAAGTCACGAGGACAAGGCCAACAAAAGCCGCTAGTGTTTTTAACCTCGACGCAGTAACCATGGTATCAAACCAGGTAGAACTGTTAAATAAAAAATTTAATGGTTTGTGTGGTTCTTCGCAGGTACACCCGGTTATGCATTGCGATACGAATGGAGGAGGGATGAGCAATACAGAATATCCACCTTACAACCCGAGTGCTGAAAACGAGCAAGTTCACTATATGGTTAATAATTCTAGACCTCAAAATAATCCTTATAGTAATACTTATAATCCAGGTTGGAGGAACCACCCCAATTTCTCATGGGGTGGTCAAGGAAATCAAAGACAACAACCCCTCCCAGGCTTCCAACAGCAATCCTACCCACAAGAAAAGAAGCTGAACCTTGAGGAGATGCTAGCAAAATTTATAGCGGTGTCTGAAACTCGTTTCTAAAACACCGAGACAACACTTAAAAATCAACAAGCATTTATTCAAGGGATCGAGAACCAGTTAGGACAACTTGCCAAGACCATATCAGAACGACCACAAGGCAGCTTGCCAAGCAACACTGAAACAAACCCAAAGGAGCAACTTCAAGCCATAACAACTCATGATAGTGAAGGGTTAGATGAGCCCAAATTAAGGCAAGAGAATGTGGTAGAGGAAGGTAAGGTTGAGGGAAGCCATGATAAACGAAAACCAGTAATTAAAGAGTACCAACCTCGTGTGCCATACCCCAATGCGATGAAGAAAGACAACACAGATGAACAATTCGGTAAATTTCTTAGACATTTAAAGAAATTACATATTAACTTACTGTTTCTTGAAGCTCTTTCACAGATGCCAAAAGTTAGAAGAAAAGTCGCATGTGGAACTAAACGTAGTGTGCTCAAAAATGTTGCAAAATAAACTACCAAGAAAATTTAAAGATCTAGGGAGTTTTACAATTCCATGCTTAATTGGTAGTTTATCTGTTGATAATGCTTTAGCGGATTTAGGGGCAAGCATAAATGTTATGGCTTATAAAATGTTTAAACAACTAGGTCTAGGGAAACCCAAACAAACTAGGATGAGCATTCAATTAGCTGATAAAACTATCAGAATTCCTAGGGGTAAAATTGAACATGTACTAGTAAAAATTGACAAATTCATATTCCCTGTAGACTTTGTCGTTTTAGACATGGATGAGGACAACAATATTCCTTTAACTTTAGGAAGACCCTTTTTAGCAACTGCTAGGACTAAAATTGATGTTGGTACAGGAGAACTCATACTTCGTGTAGGTGACGAAACGATCACTCTTCAGGCTCTTGACTTGGCTAGGACATCAAGCAATCAAGGTGACAAAATAAATTCTATTAATGACCATTCGATTTAACCTTCTTTTCAGGAAGCACCACTGAACTACACACCCGAGCCAAATACTAGCTCTCATGACAATAAGGAAAGATCTCATGAGGAACGAATGCTTCGGATCGATGAACTAGACGAGTGGAAGACACATTTTAAAGAGAAATTAGGAACACAGGAAGCAGAACCAAAGCAAAACCATGTCAAACTTAAAGATGAGCCAAACCAATTTAAGATCGGAGATCAGGTATTGTTAGATAAGAAAGACCATCGAATCTTCCCTTCTGACCTTAATACAAAAAAAAATCCCTTTTAAGGTACTCAACGTCTTCCCATACAGAACAGTCGAGGTAAGTAATCCTATATTCGGCACTTTTAAAGTAAATGCTACTCGACTAGAACTATATACCGATAATAGAATTGATAGCATGAGAAAGGATTTTCAACTCCTCAAACCACCATGATTATGCGAATGAGAGGTAAGTCTAGCTTAAGACTTTAAACGAGCGCTTCTCGGGAGGCAACCCGAGCACTAACCCCATTAACTTTTACATTTTTTATTTTTACTTTTATCTTTCCTTTTTAGCACCTAACTACAAACTAACCAAAGCGCAAGTTTCCCTACCCACACTTTATTTTTATTACTTTAGCCATTATTTTTTATTTTTGCAATTTATTTTTTTATTTTTTATTTTTCTAATTTTTATTTTTTTTTATTTGCTTCTGATAGGATTTTCTAGTTTATTACAAGAAAGAACCCGTCAAGACCCTTGATTTTTGACAGTGATATTGAAGGTACCATTCGCAGAAACAGAAGAGAAATAAGGCGAAGCTTACAATACAAAGAAGAAGAGTAAGGGAACGAAACTAATACTATCGAAGAGATGGCTGATAATAATCCGCTACCTCCGGTGGTGGCCGAAAATCATGCTCCTCATACTATGTATGATTATGCTAAACCTAATTTAACAGGAACTGAGTTATGTATTGTTAGACCTGCTATTGCCGGAAATAATTTTGAACTGAAACCTAACACAATTCAGATGATACAGAAATTTATTTAGTTTGATGGTTTGCAGGATGAAGATCCAAATAATCACTTGGCGAATTTCCTAGAATTTTGCGATACTTTCAAAATAAATGGCATTTCTAATGATGCCATTCGTCTTCGGTTGTTTCCCTTTTCATTGAGAAACAAAGCTAAACAGTGGTTGAACTCGTTGCCATGAGGATCAATCACTACATGGGAACAAATGATCGAAAAATTTTTGTTAAAATATTTTCCGCCGGCTAAAACGGCTAAGTTGAGGAATGATATCTCTTCTTTTGTGCAGATGGATTTAGACACACTTTACGATGCATGGGAGAGATACAAAGATCTATTGAGAAGGTGCCCACACCATGGGTCACCCTTGTGGCTACAGGTCCAAACCTTTTACAATGGTGTGAATCCCTCAACTAGGCAGTTGATCGATTCAGCCGCCAGCGGAACCCTGAATAATAAAACACCTAAGGCTGCCTATGAATTCATTGAAGAGATGTCACTAAATAACTATCAGTGGCAAGTCACGAGGACAAGGCCAACAAAAGCCGCTAGTGTTTTTAACCTCGACGCAGTAACCATGGTATCAAACCAGGTAGAACTGTTAAATAAAAAATTTAATGGTTTGTGTGGTTCTTCGCAGGTACACCCGGTTATGCATTGCGATACGAATGGAGGAGGGATGAGCAATACAGAATATCCACCTTACAACCCGAGTGCTGAAAACGAGCAAGTTCACTATATGGTTAATAATTCTAGACCTCAAAATAATCCTTATAGTAATACTTATAATCCAGGTTGGAGGAACCACCCCAATTTCTCATGGGGTGGTCAAGGAAATCAAAGACAACAACCCCTCCCAGGCTTCCAACAGCAATCCTACCCACAAGAAAAGAAGCTGAACCTTGAGGAGATGCTAGCAAAATTTATAGCGGTGTCTGAAACTCGTTTCTAAAACACCGAGACAACACTTAAAAATCAACAAGCATTTATTCAAGGGATCGAGAACCAGTTAGGACAACTTGCCAAGACCATATCAGAACGACCACAAGGCAGCTTGCCAAGCAACACTGAAACAAACCCAAAGGAGCAACTTCAAGCCATAACAACTCATGATAGTGAAGGGTTAGATGAGCCCAAATTAAGGCAAGAGAATGTGGTAGAGGAAGGTAAGGTTGAGGGAAGCCATGATAAACGAAAACCAGTAATTAAAGAGTACCAACCTCGTGTGCCATACCCCAATGCGATGAAGAAAGACAACACAGATGAACAATTCGGTAAATTTCTTAGACATTTAAAGAAATTACATATTAACTTACTGTTTCTTGAAGCTCTTTCACAGATGCCAAAAGTTAGAAGAAAAGTCGCATGTGGAACTAAACGTAGTGTGCTCAAAAATGTTGCAAAATAAACTACCAAGAAAATTTAAAGATCTAGGGAGTTTTACAATTCCATGCTTAATTGGTAGTTTATCTGTTGATAATGCTTTAGCGGATTTAGGGGCAAGCATAAATGTTATGGCTTATAAAATGTTTAAACAACTAGGTCTAGGGAAACCCAAACAAACTAGGATGAGCATTCAATTAGCTGATAAAACTATCAGAATTCCTAGGGGTAAAATTGAACATGTACTAGTAAAAATTGACAAATTCATATTCCCTGTAGACTTTGTCGTTTTAGACATGGATGAGGACAACAATATTCCTTTAATTTTAGGAAGACCCTTTTTAGCAACTGCTAGGACTAAAATTGATGTTGGTACAGGAGAACTCATACTTCGTGTAGGTGACGAAACGATCACTCTTCAGGCTCTTGACTTGGCTAGGACATCAAGCAATCAAGGTGACAAAATAAATTCTATTAATGACCATTCGATTTAACCTTCTTTTCAGGAAGCACCACTGAACTACACACCCAAGCCAAATACTAGCTCTCATGACAATAAGGAAAGATCTCATGAGGAACGAATGCTTCGGATCGATGAACTAGACGAGTGGAAGACACATTTTAAAGAGAAATTAGGAACACAGGAAGCAGAACCAAAGCAAAACCATGTCAAACTTAAAGATGAGCCAAACCAATTTAAGATCGGAGATCAGGTATTGTTAGATAAGAAAGACCATCGAATCTTCCCTTCTGACCTTAATACAAAAAAAGAAATCCCTTTTAAGGTACTCAACGTCTTCCCATACAGAACAGTCGAGGTAAGTAATCCTATATTCGGCACTTTTAAAGTAAATGCTACTCGACTAGAACTATATACCGATAATAGAATTGATAGCATGAGAAAGGATTTTCAACTCCTCAAACCACCATGATTATGCGAATGAGAGGTAAGTCTAGCTTAAGACTTTAAACGAGCGCTTCTCGGGAGGCAACCCGAGCACTAACCCCATTAACTTTTACATTTTTTATTTTTACTTTTATCTTTCCTTTTTAGCACCTAACTACAAACTAACCAAAGCGCAAGTTTCCCTACCCACACGACATTATACACGGGCGTTGCCGTGGCTGTGTGGGCACCACGGATTTTCATACCGGCATGGCAGAGATAGTACGAAACAGGACGAAAAATATCTTCAAGCCACGGGCTCCGACTAAACACCACGGCCGTGCGATATAGCTGTGGTCGACACTGTTTTATCAACATGGGCGTGGCGACCTGCACACAGGCATGGGAGAAATGAACAAAGCATAACACGGCCTTGCAACATGGCCGTGTGACTTAACACGCCGAAGGTACACGGGTGTGGGAAATCACCATACCACGCTCTTAAAAATCACTCCCACCTCGCGAACCATCTAACGATAAGGACTTTTCAAGTCTATTAATCTGTTCTTTTAATTTTATTTTACTTTTCACACTCTTTCTTTTTATCTTTGTTTTCTTTAAATTTATAATTTGTATATTTTCAATTATTTTGATTATTTTCTTGCTAATTCTTCACGAGTTACACAATTTCTTCATCTAGCGCAGAGATTATTGGCGGCCACCATAACACCACTAGAGACGCCTCTTCCAACTTATCTTCCACCTCTGAATCAAATTTCTACATTCCCAACTCAAGGAATCCATCCAAAATTCAGGAAGTTTCCCTTCTCCCTATCTCTTATGATTTCATATATCTTTGTACAGTGAGGGCAATGTACATCTTAAGTGTGGGGGTGAATTTTATTTTGGAAAGTTCCTAACTTTTTGCATTATTCTCAAATCCCTAAATTATGTCTTGTTATTAAGTAATTTTCTCTTATTACTATTAGAATGAAATTTTCTCTGATTCATGATTTTTATTGATATGTTTTGGATTAAGACATTGATAATTGTGCAGAGATGATTTAAACTTTAGGAGACTAGAGAATCAAGCATGATGAGTCTATTTTCAAGAATTAAAAATCTTGTTAGGTTGTGTACCTGGATCTAATTATTTCCTTGAAGTTTGAAATTTACAAGGTTGATATCAAAACCCCATAATTTTTGTGAGATTTTGAACCTTTTAGAGCATACATTCTTCTCTTGCTCACTTTATTGATTATGAGTGTGTCAACATTGATTTGTTATTCTAGAACTTGCTTCGATTATACATGTCAAGACCACACTCTTGATTTGATATACTGAAATAATAAAGGCACCTAGGTTTTAACCCACTTACCCCCAAAAGGCCTACCTTCATAATTAACCCTTAGTAAACCCCTTTCATCCTAACAATCCTTTTATTGATTTACCCTCAACATTAACCAAAGACCTTTTGTTAATATCCCTTTAATTAATTTGACCCCTAATTTGTCGAGATATGATTTGAACGGATTACTTAGCTTAACTATGATTTCCATTTCAATAGTTAATTTATTTATTATTACTTGACTTGTTCTTAAAAAAAAATCGAAGTATATTCATTATTAGTTCTATGATTAAGTGAGCCTATACGTTTAAATTCCACATATTGAGAAAAAGCTCGTATTATTAGTAATTAAGTTTTAGTTGATGTATTTATTCAAGTATTAGTTTATTTTTCTAGTTAAGTAATTTGTCAATTCAATCTCGATTCTAACCCTCTAATTCAGCCTTTATCCACACCTTTAAGCCAATCCCCATTACAACACTTTAAAGACCTTTTTATCAGTGTATCATTTCATTTTATAATGGTGGAGATTTGATTTTCATGCAAGCCTATGGGATTAACTTTTCATGTTCGACTTTTGAGTGCTTAATTTTGAACCTTAAACACTTTTGAGTGATTTGAGTGAATCTTTAGTGAGGATGTAAACCCTTTTCGATTTTGAATTAAAGGTGACTATTTAGGTAAGGGAAAACACCTATGTTTTCGTGCTACAAAAACTATGACTTTGATTGTTTGAATCTTTAGGACCCTTCTACTTAAATTATCAATGTATGAATTATCTATGAATTATGATGAAACACTATTGATGAATATTATGAATTGAGGAAGTTCATTTTAATTGTGAGTTGAGAATTCTGCTTGAGGACAAGCAGATGCTTAAGTGTGAGGGTATTTGATAAACCGTAATATGAACATATTTTAATCCCACATTTGGCATACTTTTGGATGATTTATCCCCTGAATTGTGGAATTTGATGCTCCTAATCCTTTAATTTCATGTTTTATATTTAGGAGAGCATCGGAGGATGAAAAGAACGAAAAACGGGCCAAAAACAGAGAAAATGGGCCAAAGTACAAAGTCCACACGGCTTGGTCCCGATTCAATCGGCCGTGCCTCTTTAGCAGACTCGGACACGGCCTCAACGCGATTTACATGGGCTGTGCCACGAGCGTGTCCCTACCATGACCTGTTTTAATTCTACACGGAAAAGGGTACTTAAGGCAAAGAAAGACATTCCAAAAGCCTATATAAACACCCTAGAGGACAACCTAAAGGAGGGCGTTCAGGTAGGCCGAGGAGCCAAGCCAGAGAGGGCCAAATTGTGGGATTTACACGAAGACAGCCAGTTGATTCATCTCAAGAAGCCGGAATTATACTCAAGACGGAAGATCTTCTCTTCAATTTCCTTCAGGGGGTTTTAGGGTTTTTCCTTATGTTTTGTTTTATACTTTCTTCTGAGATGTATTCTTTTATAAACATGAACTAAACCCCTTAAATACCCGAGGGGGATGAAACCTAAGACGGATCTTGTTATTGTTTTCTGAAATATATGATAAATACTTGATTTGTTCTTAATTATGTGTTCTTAATTCTTGCTTTGATATTTCAGGATATTGATTCAAGTATTGATGTGCTTAGGCAGTGGAGCAAAATTCCCTATTTAAGAGTAGATCTAGCATAGTTAAGCGGAGTTGATCGCACTCCTAAAGATAGGACGATGAAAATATGCCAGATTAGGGCCAAACCTAATATGGGAGTCCATAGATCAAGTTAATGCAACACTAGGGGTTTTAATTAGAAAGAGATTTCAATTAATCAACCTAGGGTTAGACGTTAGTAGCCTAGAGAGAGGTATTTGATCGTATGTCTATCGAGTTTTAAAATTTATAAAGAGAATGATCAAACCTGGAAGCTAACTCTGACAACGATTGAAGGCAAGTGTACCTATTGAACAGTAGTATAGCTTAGGCAAGACCGGATTATCGAACCCAAAGGAACTAAAAGTACTAATACTAACCTTCTTTTTATTATTTAGCCTAAAATAAGTGAAGTTGCTTTAATATAATCTAAACTAATTACTAAGCCAAAGACACAAAGACAAAAAAGGATGAATTGGGAAAATAACTTTAGGAAAAACTCAGTTGATTAAGATGATATCCTCAGAAAGAATCCACCTAGACTTCACTTGTTATTTAACCCTAAACCATACGATTTATTTACTTAGCTTGATCCGTAAGACTCCCTAACGTATATTAAACCCTCTCTCGAGGTGAATAACATCTAAACCTAGGTTAATTAACGGAAATATCTTTCTCACTTAATAACCCCCTAGAATAGCAGTAAATCAATCTACGGACTCCCATATTAGGTTTCACCCTAATCCGGCAAAATCTCGTCACCCTATCTCTAGGCGTGCGATCAACTCCGCTTAATTATGCTAGATCTATTCTTAAGCAGGGTCTATTCCTCCTGCACCTAAGCACATCAAATTTGGATTAAGCTTGCATAATAAAGAAAAACTAATTATTTATCATATAATTCAGAAAATAATAACAAGATTCATCTAGGTTTCATCCCCTTCGGGTATCTGAAGGATTTAGTTCATAACAAATAAAGAAAACATCTCAAGAGAAAAGATAAAACAAAACATAAGAAATCCCTAAAACTCCTTGAAGGAATTGAAGAACAAATCTACCGCCTTGAGTAGAATTTCGGCTTCTTGGGATGGATCAACTGGCTATCTTTGAGTGATTCCCACAAATCTGACCTTTCCGGCTTGGCTCCTTGGCCTAGCTAACCACCCCTTCAAGGATGAACTTAGGGGGTATATATAGGCTCTTGGAATGTGTTTCTTTGCCCCAAAGTATCCAAATTTGAATGAAATTGTTCATTGCCATGACAGGGACACGGCCATGTCACACACCCGTGTGACTAGTCTTTAGGCCGTGTTCAGATTTCTTTAATGAGGCACGACCGTGTAAATCGAGGGTCAGGCCGTGTTCTAGATGATCAACAAGGCACGGCCGTGTGGGCTTAAGTCCAGGCCATTTCGATTTCCACCTTGGCCCAATTTGCTTCGTTTTGGGCCCGTTTCTCGTTCTTTTTATCCTCGGGTGCTTTCCTGAGTATAAGACATGAAAAGAAAGGATTAGGAGCACCTTTTTATATAAAGCGAGGCTTAAATCATCCAAAAGCATACTAAATGTGGGATTAAAATATGTTACTATTACTATTTATCAAATACCCCCACACTTAAGCATTTGCTTGTCCTCAACCAAAATTCTCAACTTACAATTAAAACAAACTTTCTATGATTCATAATTCCTATTAACAATGTCTCATCATAATTCATAGATAATTTATACATGGATGATCTAACTCGAAGAGTCCTAAAGATTCAAACAATCAAATTCATACATTTGTAGCACAAAAACGTATGTGTCTCCCCTTATCTAAATAATTACCTTTGATTCAAAATCGACAAGGATTGACATCCTCACTAAAGATTCACTCAAATCACTCGAGGTGTTTAAGGTTCAAAATTAAGCTCTCAGAAGTCGAACCTAAAAAGTTAATCCCATAGGCTTGCCTGAAAATCAAATCTCCACCACTGTAATATGAGATGATAAACAGATCAAAAGGTCTTTGTCAGGGTTGTAACGGGGCTAGGGTTAAAGGTGTGGATAAAGGCTGAAATTAGAAGGTTAGAATCGAGATTGAATTGACAAGTACCCACCTAAAAATTACCGAAAAAATAATTACATCAACTGAAAAGTAATAAACCAACTAATACGAGCTTTTTCTTTTGATAAATTGACTTTAATTATATAAGCTCACTTTCCATGGTATTACTATTGAATATGCTTTGATTTTTTTTAATTAAGAACAAACTAATAATAACTAATAAATTGAACTACTAAAATAATATAATTAGGTAACTACTCAAATCAAATCTCGATATAAGGGTAGTCAAAAGGAATGGTGATAACAAATACAAAGGGGTTTTGGGTTAATATTAGCTGGTAAGTCAATAAAAAGGGTTGTTAGGATCAACGGGGTTCGCTAGGGGTTAATTGTGAAGGTAGGTTTTTTAGTGGAGTAAGTGGGTTAAAACCTAGGTTCCTTTATCATCTCTGTATATCAAATCATAGGTGTGGTCTCAACATGTATAATTGAGGCAAGTTCTAGAATAACAGTTCATAGTTGACACACTCATAATCAATAAAGTGAGCATGAAAAAATATATGCTCTAATAGGCTCAAAATCTCACAGAAATTATGGGTGTTTTGACATCAACCTTGTAAATTTCAAACTTCAAGATAATATTCAGATTCAGCTCAACAACCTAGCAAAGGTTTTAATTCTGAAAAATAGACTTATCATGCTTAATTCTCTAATATTCTTCTAATTTAATCATCAATGCACAATTAACTATGACTTAATTTAAAACATATTAGTAAAAATCTAAATCATTAGAAATTTCATCCTAATTAGTAATATGAAAATTTTACTTAAAGACAAGACTAAATTCAGGGATTTGGGAATAATGAAGAAAGTTAGGCCGGATTTGAGAATAATGCAAAAAGTTAGGCCCTTTCTTTAAATAAATATTCACCCTCCACACTTAAGATGTACATTGCTCTTAATCTACAAAGATAGATATAAAATTTAAGGGATAAATCAAAAGAAAAGGGGAAAGATTACTCCCTGAATTTTGGATGGTGTCCCTGGAGGATGGTAGAGGTCGTGGTGTGTATGTTTGGAGGGGTCGGTTTGGATGACGATCCTCTGCTAGACGAAGAAATTGGGGAGCTCTTGAAGGATTAGCCAGGGTTTATTAAGACATAATTAAAATAAAATAAATATGTAATTAAAGAAAAGCAAGCTAAAGTGAAGGAGACTAAGAAGGAAAATAAAAATAAAAGAAAAGAAGAATGGACCGAAGAGTCCTTATTGTAGGATGGTTCGCAAGGTGGGTGTGACCTATAGGGCTGCAGAGATGCTGGCGGTGGCGGAAGTGGCGTGATTCCCTAGCAGCCTTTTGAACCTGACACTAAAAAACTAAAATAAATTAAACTAAATAGAGTAGAAGAGAAGTAAAGATAAGGAAACTGAAACAAAAGAGAAAAGAAAAATAGAAACTAAATGGTCTCAAAGACCATTGGCTTGTTGTTGGAATGAAGTGGCCGGCATGAACTTATGTGTTGGGGTCTCCCTCGAGAAGATTATGCTTGCCTTCTTCTGCTTCTTCGGCATGGCTTCGGTGTAGCTCAAGAGTTTTGAAGAATAATATGGAGGGGTTAAT
Organism: Gossypium australe; assembly: GCA_005393395.2. Classification (NCBI taxonomy): domain Eukaryota; kingdom Viridiplantae; phylum Streptophyta; class Magnoliopsida; order Malvales; family Malvaceae; genus Gossypium; species Gossypium australe. The sequence goes on from CM016617.1 coordinate 33,425,244, forward strand.
CTAAGAAGAAGAAATAACAAAAGAGGTGGAAAGTAGGAAAATGGGGAGGGGGTTAGTGTTTAAATAGAGGCTCAAATCTGGTACGTTCCCACGCCCGTGGTCCTAGGGCGTGATGATTCACACGCCCTTCTCGTACGGCCGTGTGTCCATGCGTGTTGTTTCACCATGCCCGTGTTTCAGCCAGTCATGCCCGTAGGTCACAACTCAGTATGTTGGTACGGTTTCAAGGCCCGGGCGTGTTCTGCCCGTGGTGTGCAAGTCAGTAGCTTCACACGGTCGTGGGGCACGGCCGTGCCACTTTGTCGGTGCCCGTGGGGGAGTGGTTGGGTTCGTGGTGTCAGAAATTAGGTGGGATTTTGATTCGTACGGCCTCTGCTATGTCAGTACTGGGATTCTGGTGGTCCACATGGCCACGGACACGGCCGTGTGTAAGACTGTGTGGACTGGAATTTTGCACTTTTGTGTTAATGTAAAACTAAATTTTCAGAAAAGAAAGAAGGAAAGAAAAGAAACTGAAAATAAATTTGAAAGTAAATAGTGTTAGTGCTCGGGTTGCCTCCCGAGAAGCACTCGTTATAGTCTTAAGCTAGACTTTACCTGTTATTCGCACAATCATGGTGGTTTAAGGAGGTGGAAATCCTTTCTCATGCGATCAATTCGGTTATGGATATAAAGTTTACATCGAGTAGTGTTTACCTTAAAGGTGCTGATTTTAGGACTAGTTATCTCGACTTTTCCATCTTGGGAGATTTTGAGTACCTGATCTCCTATTTTAAGCTGGGTTGTCCTATCATTAAGTGCGTTGTGGAGTTGCCTTGTTTTTTCTTCGTGTGTTTTTAGTTTCTCTTTGAGGTTTGTCTTCCATTCATCTAGTTCATCGATCCACAGCCTTCGTTCCTCATAAATTTCTTCTTTACCACCACAAGGTCTAGGATTTGGCATCTGCGAAAGAGCTTCAAGAAACGGCAAGTTAATGTGAAACTTCTTTGAAATTTTAAGATACTTACCGAATTTTTCCTCTGTGTGGTCTTTTTTTATCGTATTGGGGTATGGTGCACGAGCTTGGTACTCTGTAGTTAACGGGTTTGGTAAATCCTAGCTTACCTCAACCTTACATCCACTCACCACAGGCTCTTGCCTTGGGTAAGATTCCACTAACCTTCCACTGTCATTTTCGGCTTGAATTTGCTCTTTTGAGTTAGTTTCAGTGTTGCTTGGCAAGCTTTCTTGTAGTTGTTCAGAGATCAGCTTTGCAAGTTGTTCAACTGACTTAGTGATTTCCCCAACTGACTTAGTAAGTTCCCCAATTTGGTTCTTGGTCTCTTCAACCGATGTTTGTTGAATTTTAAGTGTTTTCTCGGTGTCTTGGAGACGAGTATCTGTGGCTGCCATGAATTTTGTCAGCGTCTCTTCAATGTTCGAGTCCTCTTCCTGTTGGTGAGGTAGTTGTTGAAAATCTGGAGGAAGTTCCGGTATTTGGCTATTTTGATCATCCCACGAGAAATTGGGATGGTACCTCCAACTTGCATTATAAGTGTTACCATAAAAATTATTTTGAAGTTTAGGATAGTTACCCATATAGTGGACTTGTTCGTTCTCCATGCCATATCCGTAGGATGGGTACTCAAGATTCGCCACGCCTCTACTTGGTTCGTACTGCATAACTGGATGTACTGGGTCGAGGTTGTAGATATCGGCTACTTTTGTTAGCTCTGTCCTCATGAATTGCCACTGATAATTATTCAGTGCCATTTCTAAAATTATCTACCAAAAATAAAAAAAATTATCAAAGTAAAAAAAATAATAATGAAAAATAAAAAATAATAATGAAAATAAATTGCAATATAATAATGATAAAAAAATGGCTAAAGTAATAAAAATTAAGCGTTCGTAATATTTTAGTTCCCCGGCAACGGCGCCAAAAACTTGATCGTATGTCTGTCAAGTTTTAAAATTTATAAAGAGAATGATCAAACCTGGAAACTAACTCTGACAACGATTGAAGGCAAGTGTACCTATCGAACAGTAGTATAGCTTAGGCAAGACCGGATTATCAAACCCAAAGGAACTAAAAGTACTAATACTAACCTTCTTTTTATTATTTAGCCTAAAATAAGTGAAGTTGCTTTAATATAATCTAAACTAATTACTAAGCCAAAGACACAAAGACAAAAAGGATGAATTGAGAAAATAACTTTAGGAAAAACTCAGTTGATTAAGACGATACCCTCAGAAAGAATCCACCTAGACTTCACTTGTTATTTAACCCTGAACCATATGATTTATTTACTTAGCTTGATCCGTAAGACTCCCTAACGTATATTAAACCCTCTCTCGAGGCGAATAACGTCTAACCCTAGGTTAATTAACGAAAATCTCTTTCTCACTTAATAACCCCCAAGAATAGCAGTAAATCGATCTATGGACTTCCATATTAGGTTTCACCCTAATCCGGCAAAATCTCGTCACCCTATCTCTAGGCGTGCAATCAACTCCGCTTAATTATGCTAGATCTATCTCCTCCACCTAAGCACATCAAATTTGGATTAAGCATGCATAATTAAGTGCAAACTAAGTATTTATCATATAATTCAGAAAATAATAACAAGATTCATCTAGGTTTCATCCCCTTCAGGTATTTGAAGGATTTAGTTCATAACAAATAAAGAAAACATCTCAAGAGAAAAGATAAAACAAAACATAAGAAATCCCTAAAACTCCCTGAAGGAATTGAAGGAGAAATCCGCCGCCTTGAGTAGAATTCCGGCTTCTTGGGATGGATCAACTGGCTATCTTCGAGTGATTCCCACAAATCTGACCTTCCGGCTTGGCTCCTTGGCCTAGCTAACCGTCCCCTTCAAGGATGAACTTAGGGGGTATATATAGGCTCTTGGAATGTGTTTCTTTGCCCCAAAGTATCCAAATCCGAATGAAATTGTTCATTGCCACTACAGGGACACGGCCATGTCACACGCCTGTGTGACTAGTCTTTGAGCCGTGTTTGGATTTCTTTAATGAGGCACGGCCGTGTAAATCGGGGGTCAGGCCGTGTTCTAGATGATCAACAAGGCACGGCCATGTTGGCTTAAGTCCAGGCAATGTCGATTTCCACCTTGGCCCAATTTGCTTCGTTTTGGGCCCATTTCTCGTTCTTTTTATCCTTGGATGCTTTCCTGAGTATAAGACATGAAAAGAAAGGATTAAGAGCACCTTTTTATATAAATCGAGGCTTAAATCATCCAAAAGCATACTAAATGTGGGATTATAATATGTTACTATTACGATTTATCAGTATTAATATAAATTAGAGAATCCTACGGATCAAGTCAAGTGAATAAATCGTCTGGTTCAGAGTTAAATAACAAGTGAAGTCTAGGTGGATTCTTCCTCGGGTATTGTCTTAATTAATTCGTTTTCCCAAAAGTATTTTCCCAATTCATTCTCTGTGTCTTAGCATCTTTAGCTTAGTAGTTAGTTTTAGATTAAACAACAATTCCTTTAATTCTTAGGCTAAATAATAGAAAGATAGTAATTACTAGTACTCTTGGTCCTTGAGGATACGATATTTCCGGTCTTGCCATAGCTATACTACCAAACAATAGGTGCGCTTGCCTCAATCATTGTCATAGTTAGTTTCTAGGCTCGATCATTCATTATATAAATTTTAAGACTTTCAGACACGATCAAGTTTTTGGCGCCGTTGCCGGGGACTAAGATATTAGGAACACTTGATTTTTATTACTTTATCCATTATTTTTTATTTCTGCAATTTATTTTTTTATTTTTTATTTTTCTAATTTTTATTTTCTTTTCTTTGCTTCTGATAGGTTTTTCTAGTTTATGACTAGAAAGAACCCATCAGGACCCTTGATTTTTTATAGCGATATAGAAGGTACCGTTCACAGAAATAGAAGAGAAATAAGGCGAAGCTTACAATACATAGAAGAAGAGCAAGGGAACGAAACTAATACTACCGAAGAGATGGCTGATAATAATCCGCTACCTCCGGTGGTGGCCGAAAATCATGCTCCTCGTACTATGTATGATTATGCTAAACCTAATTTAACAGGAACTGAGTCAAGTATTGTTAGACCTGCTATTGCCGCAAATAATTTTGAACTAAAACCTAACACAATTCAGATGATACAGTAATTTGTTTAGTTTGATGGTTTGCAGGATAAAGATCCAAATAATCACTTGGCAAATTTCCTAGAATTTTGCGATACTTTCAAAATAAATGGCATTTCTGATGATGCCATTCGTCTTCGGTTGTTTCCCTTTTCATTGAGGAACAAAGCTAAACAGTGGTTGAACTCGTTACCACGTGGATCAATCACTACATGGGAACAAACGACTGAAAAATTTTTGTTAAAATATTTTCCATCGGCTAAAATGGCTAAGTTGAGGAATGATATCTCTTCTTTTGTGCAGATGGATTTAGAGACACTTTACGATGCATGGGAGAGATACAAAGATCTATTGAGAAAGTGCCCACACAATGGGTTACCCCTGTGGCTACAGGTCCAAACCTTTTACAATGGTGTGAACCCCTCAACTAGGCAGTTGATCGATTCAGCCGCCGGCGGAACCCTGAATAATAAAACACCTAAGGCTGCCTATGAATTCATTGAAGAGATGTCACTAAATAACTATCAGTGGCAAGTCACAAGGACAAGGCCAACAAAAGCTGCCAGTGTTTTTAACCTCGACGCAGTAACCATGCTATCAAACCAGGTAGAACTGTTAAATAAAAAATTTGACTGTCTGTGTGGTTCTTCGCAGGTACACCCGGTTATGCATTGTGATACGAATGGAGGAGGGATGAGCAATACAGAATCTCCACCTTACAACCCGAGCTCTGAAAACGAGCAAGTTCACTATATGGGTAATAATTCTAGACCTCAAAATAACCCTTATAGTAATACTTATAATCCAGGTTGGAGGAACCACCCCAATTTCTCATGGGGTGGTCAAGAATATCAAAGACAACAACTCCTCCCAGGCTTCCAACAGTAATCCTACCCACAAGAAAAGAAGTTGAACCGAGACAACACTTAAAAATCAACAAGCATCGATTCAAGGGATCGAGAACCAGTTAGGACAACTTGCCAAGACCATATCAGAACGACCACAAGGCAGCTTGCCAAGCAACACTGAAACAAACCCAAAGGAGCAACTTCAAGCCATAACAGCTCATGATTGTGAAGGGTTAGATGAGCCCAAATTAAGGCAAGAGAATGTGGTAGAGGAAGGTAAGGTTGAGGGAATCCATGACAAACCAAAACCAGTAATTAAAGAGTACCAACCTCGTGTGCCATACCCCAATACGATGAAGAAAGACAACACAGATGAACAATTCGATAAATTTCGTAGACTTTTAAAGAAATTACATATTAACTTACCGTTTCTTGAAGCTCTTTCACAGATGCCAAATTCAAGGAAATTTTTAAAAGAGCTTTTAACAAACAAACGGAAGTTAGAAGAAGAATCGCATATGAAACTAAACGTAGTGTGCTCAAAAATGTTGCAAAATAAACTACCAAGAAAATTTAAAGATCTAGGGAGTTTTACAATTCCATGCTTAATTGGTAGTTTATCTGTTGATAACGCTTTAGCAGATATAGGGGCAAGCATAAATGTTATGGCTTAAAAAATGTTTAAACAACTAGGTCTAGGGAAACCCAAACAAACTAGGATGAGCATTCAATTAGCTAATAAAACTATAAAAATTCCTAGGGGAAAAATTGAAGATGTACTAGTAAAAATTGACAAATTCATATTCCCTGTAGACTTTGTCGTTTTAGACATGGATGAGGACAATAATATCCCTTTAATTTTAGGAAGACCCTTTTTAGCAACTACTAGGACTAAAATTGATGTTGGTACAAGAGAACTCATACTTCATGTAGGTGACGGAACGATCACTCTTCAGGCTCTTGACTCGGCTAGGACATCAAGCAATAAAGGTGACAAAATAAATTCTATTAATGACCATCCGATTAAACCCTCTTTTCAGGAAGCACCACGGAACTACACACCCAAGCCAAATCCTAGCTCTCATGACAACAAGGAAATAAATCATGAGGAAAGAATGCATCGGATCGATGAACTAGACGAGTGGAAGACACATTTTAAAGAGAAAGTAGGAACACAGGAAGCAGAACCAAAGCAAAACCATGTCAAACTTAAAGATGAGCCAAACCAATTTAAGATCGGAAATCAGGTATTGTTAGATAAGAAAGACCCTCGAATCTTCCCTTCTGACCTTAATACAAACAAAGAAATCCCTTTTAAGGTACTCAATGTCTTCCCATACAGAACGATCGAGGTAAGTAATCCTATATTCGGCACTTTTAAAGTAAACGCTACTAGGCTCGAACTATATACTGATAATAGAATTGATAGCATGAGAACGAATTTTCAACTCCTCAAACCACCATGATTATGTGAATGGTAAGCCTAGCTTAAGACTTTAAACGAACGCTTCTCGGTAGGGAACCCGAGCACTAACCCCATTAATTTTTACATTTTTTATTTTTACTCTTATCTTTCCTTTTAAGCACCTAACTACAAACTAACCAAAGTGCAAGTTTCCCTACCCACCCGACATTATACATGGGCATTGCCGTGGCCGTGTGGGCACCATGGATTTTCGTACCAGCGTGGAAGAGATAGTACAAAACAGGATGAAAAATATCTTCAAGCCACGATCTCCGACAAAACACCACGGCCGCGCAATATAGCTGTGGTCGACACTGTTTTATCAACATGGGCGTGGCGACCTGCACACAGGCATGGGAGAAACGAACGAAGCACAACACGGCCGTGTGACTTAACACGCCCAAGGTACACGGGTGTGGGAAATCACCACACCACGCCCTTAGAAATCACTCCCGCCTCGCGAACCATCTAACTATAAGGACTTTTCAAGTCCATTAATCTTTTCTTTTAATTTTATTTTACTTTTTACACTCTTTCTTTTTATCTTTCTTTTCTTTCAATTTATAATTTGTATATTTTGAATTATTCTGAGTATTTCCTAGCTAATTCTTCACGAGTTACCCAATTTCTTCATCTAGCGCAGAGATTATTGGCGGCCACCATAACACCACTAGAGACGCCTCTTCCAACTTATCTTCCACCTCTGAATCAAATTTCTACACTCCTAACTCAAGGAATCCATCCAAAATTCAGGAAGTTTCACTTCTCCCTATCTCTTATGATTTCATATATATCTTTGTACAGTGAGGGCAATGTACATCTTAAGTGTAGGGGTGAATTTTATTTTGGAAAGTTCCTAACTTTTTGCATTATTCTCAAATCCCTGAATTATGTCTTGTTATTAAGTAATTTTCTCTTATTACTATTAGAATGAAATTTCCTTTGATTCATGATTTTTATTGATATGTTTTGGATTAAGACATTGATAATTGTGCAGTGATGATTTAAACTTTAGGAGACTAGAGAATCAAGCATGATGAGTCTATTTTCAAGAATTAAAAATCTTGTTAGGTTATCTACCTGAATCTAATTATTACCTTGAAGTTTGAAATTTACAAGGTTGATATCAAAAACCCATAATTTTTGTGAGATTTTGAGCCATTTAGAGCATACATTCTTCTCTTGCTCACTTTATTGATTATGAGTGTGTCAACATTGATTTGTTATTCTAGAACTTGCTTCGATTATACATGTCAAGACCACACTCTTGATTTGATATACTGAAATGATAAAGGCACCTAGGTTTTAACCCACTTACCCCCAAAAGGCCTACCTTCATAATTAACCCTTAGTAAACCCCTTTCATCCTAACAATACTTTTATTGATTTACCCTCAACATTAACCAAAGACCTTTTGTTAATATCCCTTTAATTAATTTGACCCCTAATTTGTCGAGATATGATTTGAACGGATTACTTAGCTTAACTATGATTTCTGTTTTAGTAGTTAATTTATTTATTATTACTTGATTTGTTCTTAAAAAAATCGAAGTATATTCATTATTAGTTCTATGATTAAGTGAGCCTATACGTTTAAATTCCACATATTGAGAAGAAGCTCGTATTATTAGTAATTAAGTTTTAGTTGATGTATTTATTCAAGTATTAGTTTATTTTTCTAGTTAAGTAATTTGTCAGTTCAATCTCGATTCCAACCCTCTAATTCAGCCTTTATCCACAGCTTTAACCCAATCCCCATTACAACCCTTTAAAGACCTTTTGATCAGTGTATCATTTCATTTTATAGTGGTGGAGATTTGATTTTCATGCAAGCTTATGGGATTAGCTTTTCATGTTCGACTTTTGAGTGCTTAATTTTGAACCTTAAACACTTTTGAGTGATTTGAGTCAATCTTTAGTGAGGATGTCAACCCCTTTTCGGTTTTAAATTAAAGGTGACTATTTAGGTAAGGGGAAACACCTATGTTTTCGTGCTACAAAAACTATGACTTTGATTGTTTGAATCTTTAGGACCATTCTACTTAAATTATCAATGTATGAATTATCTATGAATTATGATGAAACATTATTGATGAATATTATGAATTGAGGAAGTTCATTTTAATTGTGAGTTGAGAATTCTGCTTGAGGACAAGTAAATGCTTAAGTGTGGGGGTATTTGATAAACCGTAATATGAACATATTTTAATCCCACATTTGGCATACTTTTGGATGATTTATCCCCTGAATTGTGAAAATTGATGCTCCTAATCCTTTAATTTCATGTTTTATATTTAGGAGAGCATCAAAGGATGAAAAGAACGAGAAATGGGCCAAAAACGGAGAAAATGGGCCAAAGTACAAAGTCCACACGACCTGGTCCCGATTCACACGGTCGTGCCTCTTTAGCAGACCCGAACACGGCCTGAACGCGATTTACACGGGGGTGTGCCACGAGCGTGTCCCTACCGTGACCTGTTTTAATACTACTCGGAAAAGGGTACTTAAAGGCAAAGAAAGACATTCCAAAAGCCTATATAAACACCTTAGAGGACAACCTAAAGGAGGGCGTTCAGGTAGGCCGAGGAGCCAAGCGAGAGAGGGCCGAATTGTGGGATTTACTCAAAGACAGCCAGTTGATTCATCTCAAGAAGCCGGAATTATACTCAAGATGGAAGATCTTCTCTTCAATTTCCTTCAGGGGGTTTTAGGGTTTTTTTCTTATGTTTTGTTTTATACTTTCTTCTAAGATGTATTCTTTTATAAACATGAACTAAACCCCTTAAATACTTGAGGGGGATGAAACCTAAGACGGATCTTGTTATTGTTTTCTGAACTATATGATAAATACTTGATTTGTTCTAAATTATGTGTTCTTAATTCTTGCTTTGATATTTCAGGATATTGATTCAAGTATTGATATGCTTAGGCAGTAGAGCAAAAATCCCTGTTTAAGAGTAGATCTAGCATAGTTAAGTGGAGTTGATTGCACTCCTAGAGATATGACAATGAAAATCTGCCGGATTAGGGCCAAACCTAATATGGGGGTCCATAGATCAAGTTAATACAACACTAGGGGTTTTAATTAGAAAGAGATTTCAATTAATCAACCTAGGGTTAGACGTTAGTAGCCTCGAGAGAGGTATTAATATAAATTAGGGAATCCTATAGATCAAGTCAAGTGAATAAATCGTCTGGTTCAGAGTTAAATAACAAGTGAAGTCTAGGTGGATTCTTCCTCGGGTATTGTCTTAATTAATTCGTTTTCCCAAAAGTATTTCCCCAATTCATTCTCTGTGTCTTAGCATCTTTAGCTTAGCAGTTAGTTAGTTTTAGATTAAACAACAATTCCTTTAATTCTTAGGCTAAATAATAGAAAGATAGTTATTACTAGTACTCTTGGTCCTTGAGGATACGATATTTTCGGTCTTGCCATATCTACACTACCAAACGATAGGTGCGCTTGCCTCAATCGTTGTCATAGTTAGTTTCTAGGCTCGATCATTTATTATATAAATTTTAAGACTTTCAAACACGATCAGGTTTTTGGCGCCATTGCCGGGGACTAAGATATTAGGAACACTTGATTTTTATTACTTTAGCCATTATTTTTTATTTTTGCAATTTATTTTTTTCTTTTTTATTTTTCTAATTTTTTTCTTTTCTTTGCTTCTGATAGGTTTTTCTAGTTTATGACTAGAAAGAACCCGTCAGGACCCTTGATTTTTGACAGCGATATAGAAGGTACCTTTCGGAGAAACAGAAAAGAAATAAGGCGAAGCTTACAATACATAGAAGAAGAGCAAGGGAACAAAACTAATACTACCGAAGAGATGGCTGATAATAATCCGCTACCTCCGGTGGTTGCCGAAAATCATGCTCCTCGTACTATGTATGATTATGCTAAACCTAATTTAACAGGAACTGAGTCAAGTATTGTTAGACTTGCTATTTCCGGAAATAATTTTGAATTGAAACCTAACACAATTCAGATAATACAGCAATTTGTTCAGTTTGATGGTTTGCAGGATGAAGATCCAAATAATTACTTGGTAAATTTCCTAGAATTTTGCGATACTTTCAAAATAAATGGCATTTCTGATGATGCCATTCGTCTTTGGTTGTTTCCCTTTTCATTAAGGAACAAAGCTAAACAGTGGTTGAGCTCGTTACCACGAGGATCAATCACTAAATCGGAACAAATGACCGAAAACTTTTGTTAAAATATTTTCTACCGACTAAAACGGCTAAGTTGAGGAATGATATCTCTTCTTTTGTGCAGATGGATTTAGAGACACTTTACGATGCATGGGAGAGATACAAAGAGCTATTGAGAAGGTGCCCACACCATGGGTTACCCTTGTGGCTACATGTCCAAACCTTTTACAATGGTGTGAACCCCTCAACAAGGCAGTTGATCGATTCAGCCGCCGGCGGAACCCTGAATAATAGAACACCTAAGGCTGCCTATAAAACCATTGAAGAGATGTCATTAAATAACTATCAGTGGCAAGTCACGAGGACAAGGCCAACAAAAGCCGCCAGTGTTTTTAACCTCGACGCAGTAACCATGGTATCAAACCATGTAGAACTGTTAAATAAAAAATTGATGGTTTGTATGGTTCTTCGCAGGTACACCCGGTTATGTATTGCTATACGAATGGAGGAGGGATGAACAATACAGAATATCCACCTTACAACTCGAGCGTTGAAAACGAGAAAGTTCATTATATGGGTAATAATTCTGGACCTCAAAATAACCCATATAGTAATACTTATAATCCAGGTTGGAGGAACCACCCCAATTTCTCATGGGGTGGTCAAGGAAATCAAAGACAACAACCCCTCCCAGGCTTCCAACAACAATCCTACCCACAAGAAAAGAAGCTGAACCTTGAGAAGATGCTAACAAAATTTATAGCGGTGTCAGAAACTCGTTTCTAGAACACCGAGACAACACTTAAAATTCAACAAGCATCGATTCAAGGGATCGAGAACCAGATAGGAAAACTTGCCAAGACCATATCAAAACGACCTCAAGGCAGCTTGCCAAGCAACACTGAAACAAACCCAAAGGAGCAATTTCAAGCCATAACAGCTCATGATAGTGAAGGGTTAGAGGAGCCCAAATTAAGGCAAGAGAATGTAGTAGAGGAAGGTAAGGTTGAGGTAAGCCATGACCAACCAAAACCGGTAATTAAAGAGTACCAACCTCGCGTGCCATACCTAAATGCGATGAAGAAAGACAACACAAATAAACAATTTGGTAAATTTCTTAAACTTTTAAAGAAATTACATATTAACTTACCGTTTCTTGAAGCTCTTTCACAGATGCCAAATTCAAGGAAATTTTTAAAAGAGTTTTTAACAAACAAATGGAGGTTAGACGAAGAGTCGCATGTGGAACTGAACGCAGTGTGCTCAACAATGTTGCAAAATAAACTACCAAGAAAATTAAAAAATCCAGGGAGTTTTACAATTCCATGCTTAATTGGTAGTTTATCTGTTGGTAATGCTTTAGCGGATTTAGGGGCAAGCATAAATGTTATGCCTTATAAAATGTTTAAACAACTAGGTCTAGGGAAACCCAAACAAACTAGGATGAGCATTCAATTAGCTGATAAAACTATTAGAATTCCTAGGGGTAAAATTGAATATGTACTAGTAAAAATTGACAAATTCACATTCCCAGTAGACTTTGTCGTTTTAGATATGGATGAGGACAATAATATCCCTTTAATTTTAGGAAGACCCTTTTTAGCAACTGCTAGGACTAAAATTGATGTTGGTACAGGAGAACTCATACTTCGTGTAGGTGACGCGATTACTCTTCAGGCTCTTGACTCGGCTAGGACATCAAGCAATCAAGGTGACAAAATAAATTCTATTAATGACCATTCGATTAAACCTTCTTTTTAGGAAGCACCATGGAACTACACACCTGAGCCAAATCCTAGATCTCATGACAACAAGGAAATAACTCATGAGGAACGAATGCTTCGGGTCGATGAACTAGACGAGTGGAAGACACATTTTAAAGAGAAATTAGGAACACACGAAGCAGAACCAAAGCAAAACCATGTCAAACTTAAAGATGAGCCAAACCAATTTAAGACCGGAGATCAGGAATTGTTAGATAAGAATGTGATAAACCGTAAAAGTAACATATTTTAGGCCCACATTTAGCATACTTTTGGATGATTTATCCTTTGATTTATGTAAAAAGGTGCTCTTAATCCTTTCTTTTCATGTTTTATACTCAGGAAAGCACCGGAGGATGGAAAGAACGAGAAACGGGCTTAAAACAGACCAAATTGGGCCAAAGTGGAAATCGACACGGCCTGGACTTAAGCCACACGGTCGTGCCTCATTAAACAGTGTCAAACACGGCCTGATCACGATTTACACGGGCTTGTCACCTCATTAAAAGTCCGAACACGGCCTAAAGATGATTCACATAGGCGTGTGCCATGGCCGTGTCCCTGTTATGGAGAAGAGCAATTTCACTCGAAAAAGTATACTTAGGGGCAAAGAAACCTATTTCAAAAGCCTATATAAACCCTCTAAGTATAACCTAGAAGGGGGCGGTTAGCTAGGCCAAGGAGCCGAGCCAGAAAGGTCAGATTTGTGGGAAGCACTCGAAGATAGCCAGTTGATCCATCTTAAGAAGCCGGAATTCTACTCAAGACGGCGGATCTCTCATTCAATTCCTTCAGGGGGTTTTAGGGATTTCTTATGTTTTGTTTTATCTTTTCTTCTGAGATGTTTTCTTTTATTGTTATGAACTAAACCCTTCAGATACATGAAGGGGATGAAACCTAAGACGGATCTTGTTATTGTTTTCTTGACTATATTATAAATACTTGACTTGTTATTAATTATGTGTTCTTAATTCTTGTGTTGATATTTCCAGGATATTAATTCAAGTATGATGTGCTTAGGTGGAAGAGCAAAAATCCTTGTTTAAGAATAGATCTAGCATAGTTAAGCAGAGTTGATCGCACTCCTAGAGATAGGGTGACGAGATTTTTTCGGATTAGGGTGAAACCTAATATGGGAGTCCATAGATCGAGTTAATGTGATTCTAGGGGTTTTAATTAGAAAGAGATTTCAATTAATCAACCTAGGGTTAGACGTTATTCACCTCGAGAGAGGGTTTAATATAAATTAGGGAATCCTACGGATCAAGTCAAGTGAATAAATCGTCTGGTTCAGTGTTAGATAACAAGTGAAGTCTAGGTGGATTCTTTCTAAGGGTATCGTATTAATCAACTGAGTTTTTCCAATAGTATTTCCCTAATTCATTCTTTTTGTCTTTGCGTCTTTAACTTTGTAAGTTAGTTAAATTTAGATTAAACAACAAACTTCACTTTATTTTAGTCTAGATAATAAAAAGAAAGTTAGTATTAGTACTTTTAGTTCCTTTAGGTTCGACAATCCAGTCTTGCCTAAGCTATACTACTGTTCGATAGGTGCACTTGCCTCAATCGTTGTCATAGTTAGTTTTCAGGTTCGATCATTCTCATTCATTATAAATTTAAAACTCTGAAATCAACGATCAAGTTTTTGGCGCCGTTGCCGGGGAACTAAAATATTAAGAAAGCTCTATTTTTATTACTTTAGCCATTATTTTTATTTTCCGCAATTTACTTTTATTTTTAGTTTAAATTTTGACTTTGCTAAATTTTCTTTCTTTCTTTTCTTAGCAGGTACCTCTAGTTTATGACTAGAAGGAACCCGAGAGGACCTTTAGTATACGACAGTGATATTGAAGCTACCGCTCGCAGGAATCGCAGAGAAATTAGGAGAACCTTAAATTACACAGAAGAAGAGCGAGAAGGCAGATCCAATCCTACTGAAGGGATGGACGAGAATAATCCACCGCCACAAGATGTGGCAGAAAATAATGCTCCGCGTACTATGTATGATTATGCTAAACCTCATTTAACAAGAGTAAAATCGAGTATTGTTAGGCCTGCTATAGCTGCTAATAATTTTGAATTAAAGCCTAACACTATACAAATGATTCAACAATTTGTTGATGGTTTACAGGACGAAGACCCAAATACTCATGTAGCAATTTTTTAGAGTTCTATGATACCTTCAAAATAAATGGCTTTCTGATGATGCCATACGTCTTTAGTTATTTCCCTTTTCATTAAGGAATAAAGCCAAACAGTGGTTAAACTCGTTACCACGAGGGTCAATCACTACATGGGGTCAAATGACTGAAAAATTTTTATTAAAATATTTCCCACCGGCCAAAACGGCCAAATTACGGAATGATATCTCTTCTTTTGTGTAGATGGACTTAGAGACATTATACGACGCATGGGAGAGGTACAAGGATCTCTTGAGATTGTGTCCGCACCATGGTTTACCCTTGTGGCTCCAAGTCCAAACTTTCTATAACGGTGTGAACCCCTCAACGAGGCAACTAATTGATTCAGCTGCCGGTGGAACCCTGAACAACAGAACTCCTGAAGCAGCCTATGAGTTTATTAAAGAGATGTCACTGAATAACTATCAATGGCAGGTTACAAGGACAAAACCAACAAAATCAGCCAGAGTTTTCAACCTCGACGCAGTAACCATGCTATCAACACAAGTAGAGATGATGAATAAAAAGCTTGATAGTTTGTGTTCTTCGCAGGTACATCCAGTAATACAGTGCAACGCAAGTGGAACTATGGCGAATCCTGAGTACCCACCCTACCAATCGGGCACAGAAAGCGAACAGATGAACTATATAGGTAATAATTTCAGATCTAATAATAACCTTTATAGTAATACTTATAATCCAAGTTGGAGGAACCACCCAAATTTTTCATGGGGAGGTCAAGGAAATCAAGGAAATCAAAGACAACAACCTTCTCAAAATTTCCAAAATCAGCCCTATCCGCAGGAAAAGAAGCCAAACCTTGAAGAGATGCTGACAAAATTCATGGCAGCCACAGATAATCGTCTCCAAGACACTGAGACCACCCTTAAGAATCAACAAGCATCGATCAAAGGGATCGAGAACCAAGTTGGGGAACTTACTAAGTCAGTTGGACAACTTACTAAGATAGTTTCTGAAATTCGATCAGAGATTTTTTCTAAAGGAACCGAACAGGTAAAGGCAGTTACACTGAGAAGTGGAAAGGAGTTAGTCAAACCAAAGAAAAAAATGCCATACGAAGATAACAAAGCAAAGGATAAGGGAGTTAAGGATGTAACTCCAGAACGCAACGAAAGTAAACCACAAATCCCATATCCGGCAAAGTTGAAGAAAGACCAATTAGATGCCCAATACGGTAAATTTCTTGAACTTTTTAAACAAATACATATTAACTTACCCTTTGTTGAAGCCATTTCACAGATGCCAACTTACACAAAATTCTTAAAAGAACTCCTGACAAATAAAAGGAAGCTTGAAGAAATATCAACAGTGGAGCTTAATGAAGAATGTTCAGCCATCCTCCAAAACAAGTTACCAACCAAATTAAAAGACCCAGGAAGTTTTACTATTCCCTGTTTAATTGGTAGTTTAAATATTAAGAAAGTATTAGCTGATCTAGGTGCCAGTATTAATTTAATGCCTTATAAAATGTTTAAACAACTAGATCTTGGGGGAACCAAAACCCACTAGTATGAGTATTCAGTTAGCTGATAGATCTATTAAATATCCTAGAGGAGTTATCGAAGATGTCTTGGTAAAAATTGATAAATATATTTTCCCTGTTGATTTTATTGTGCTTGACATGGATGAGGACATTGAGGTTCCCTTAATTTTAGGGCGCCCTTTTTTAGCTACTGCTAGGGCTGTTATCGATGTAGGTGACGGTAAACTTGCATTAAGGATAGGCGATGAGGAAATTATTTTTCAAATTTATGATGCCATGCGATATTCTAGAGAACAAGAAGATTCCTGTTATTTTGTTGATACCACTGACCATATCATTCAAAACTCATTACAGGAAATTATACATGATGACACGATGGAACTGTGCTTGACTCAAGAAGAGGGGGAAAAAGATAAAGTCGACGAGCTGAATTTGAATACATCTTCATCTAGACATACGAAAGAAGAGAGCATTAAAGTTAATGACGAACTAAAACAAAAACCCTCAAATTGATGAGCCACCTAAATTAGAATTAAAACAGTTGCCGAAACACTTAGAATATGCATTCCTCGGGGACAATTCTACGCTACCGGTAATTATCTCTTCAGAACTAGAACCCAAGGAAAAAGAGGAGTTGATACAAGTACTAAGAGAACATAAAAGAGCCATAGCTTGGAAAATTTCTGACATTAAGGGAATAAGCCCATCATTTTGCACCCACAAAATTTTAATGGAAGAGGAATACAAGCCATGTGTGCAACCTCAAAGACAATTGAATCCTAACGTAAAAGAAGTTGTGAAAGCTGAGGTAATTAAACTTCTAGTTGCTAGAATAATTTATCCTATTTCTAACAGCAATTGGGTAAGTCCTGTGCAGGTTGTTCCAAAGAAAGGAGGCATGACGGTGGTACCCAACAAAAAGAATAAACTAATTACCACCAGGACAGTCACAGGTTGGAGAGTTTGCATTGATTACAGGAAGCTGAACGACGCTACTAGAAAAGATCACTCCTCTGCCCTTCATTAATCAAATGTTAGAAAGGTTATCTGGGCATATGTACTATTGCTTCCTGGATGGACTCTCTGGCTATTTCCAAATCCCGATAGCACCTGAAGATCAAGAGAAGACAACATACACATGCCCATACGATATGTTTGCTTATTGTAGAATGGCTTTTGGATTATGTAATGCTCCTACTACTTTTCAGCGTTGCATGTTGGCAATCTTCATTGTGGAAGACATTATGGAGGTATTTATGGATGATTTCTCGGTATTCGGTAATTCTTTCCATCTTTGCCTTAAAAATTTAAAACAAGTTCTAATGAGATGTGAGGAAACAAACCTTGTTTTAAATTGGGAAAAATGCCACTTTATGGTACAAGAGGGAATTGTATTAGGACATAAAATTTCTAGTAAGGGAATCGAGGTAGATAAAGCAAAGGTCGAAGCCATAGAAAAATTACCTCCTCCTAGCTCAGTTAAGGCTATTGGAAGCTTTTTAGGTCATGCAGGATTTTATAGAAGATTTATTAAAGATTTTTCTAAAATAGCTAAGCCTCTACCAAAATTGCTAGAAAAAGATATACCTTTTGAGTTTGATCAGGAATGTTTAGATGCAATTAATATCCTTAAAGAGAAATTAATAAATGCCCCAATTATAATTACCCCCGATTGGAATCTTCCTTTTGAACTCATGTGTGATGCAAGTGATTTTGCAGTAGATGCAATTTTAGGACAGTGAAGAGATAAGCACTTCCAACCGATCTATTACGCCAGCAAGACATTAACGGTCGCGCAAGAAAATTATACCACCACTGAAAAAGAATTACTAGTTGTGGTCTTTGCATTTGATAAATTCAGACAATATTTAGTATTATCTAAAGTTGTCATTTACACTGACCACTCCGCTCTTCGTTCTCTTTTAACTAAACCCGATGCAAAACCTCGACTCATAAGATGGATTTTACTCCTACAGGAATTTGATTTGGAAATACAAGATAAGAAGGGAGCTGAAAACCTTGTAGCAGATCACCTCTCCAGGCTTAAGAACCCACATATCAAAGAGCTCGACAAAAGTGAGATAAATGACTCGTTCCCTGAAGAACAACTCTTTTCTATAACCAACTTCGAGGTACCATGGTTTGCAGATATTGCGAATTATTTAGCTGCTAACATCTTACCAAAAAGGTTAACACATCATCAAAAGAAATGATTCTTTGCTGACGCGAAAAATTATTTTTTGGGAAGATCCTTTTCTTTTCCGCATAGGTGCAGATCAGGTAATTCGGAGATGCGTTACAAGGGCGGAAGCAAGAAAATCCTAGAACATTGCCATTCAGGACCTTTAGGAGGACACTACAGTGGCATTAAGACAGCACATAAAATACTCGAATCAGGTTTTTATTGGCCCACTCTATTCAAATATGCCAACAAGTATGTCGCTTCGTGTGATAAATGCCAAAGAACAGGTAATGTTTCTAAATGTGATGAAATGCCTCAAACATATATGTTATCATGTGAAATATTTGATGTATGGGGTATTGATTTTATGGGTCCATTTCCTAGTTCATTTGGAAATAAATACATCCTAGTGGCAGTTGATTACATGTCAAAATGGGTGGAAGCCAAAGCTTTACCTACCAATGATGCTAGAGTAGTAGTTAAGTTTCTCAAGAAACTATTCTCTCGATTTGGAACACCTAGAGCCATCATTAGTGATAGGGGCACTCATTTTTGTAATACTCAATTTGACAAAGTCTTAAAAAATATGGAGTACATCACAGGATAGCTACCCCATATCACCCTCAAACCAGAGGGCAAGATGAAGTAGCAAACCGAGAACTTAAATGCATCCTAGAAAAAACAGTTGAATCAAACAGAAAAGATTGGGCATTAAAAGTAGATGATGCCCTATGGGCCTATAGAACAGCGTTTAAAACCCCCTAGGAACATCCCCATACAAACTTGTCTACGAGAAAAGATGTCATTTACCATTCGAGTTAGAACACAAAGCTTTTTGGGCTATAAAATTTTTAAATTACGATCTTAATACTGCAGGAAAGAAAAGAATGATGTAGATGAACGAGCTAGACGAATGGAGAGTTGAAGCCTACGAGAATTCGAAACTATACAAGGAAGCAGCAAAGTGACGCCATGATGCTCGTCTAAAGAAATCGAAACAATTCGAAGTAGGGGACTTAGTCCTGCTATACAACTCAAGGCTTAAATTGTTTCCTGGGAAATTGAAATCAAGATGGTCAGGTCCATTCATGATTAAAATAATCTTTCCCTATGGCACAATCAAGGTAACTCATCCCACTCAAGGCACATTCAAGGTAAATGGTCACCGACTCAAAATCTATAATGGTGAAGATTTTAGGGATATGAGAGAGGAGCTTCAGCTCCGTGAACCTTCTTCTAGAAATGAAAATAGGGTAAGCCTAGCTTAAAACTTTAAACGAGCGCTTCTTGGGAGGCAACCCGAGCACTAACCTCACTAACATTATACTCTTAATTTTTAGCATCTAATTCCATACTAATTAATCCAATAAAGCGCAGGTTTTAAGACCACACGGCCTTGCACACGGGCGTGCCCGTGGCAGTGTGGAAGCCAGGGGACAGACCACAGGTGTGCTAGTAGCCGTGCACGACAAAGAAGAATTTTTTCCCCAACACGAGCTGCAATAATAGTCCACGCCTGTGCCGACTTTCCGTGGACTATATTGACTTACCAAACACGAGCAAGACACGGCCGTGCCTTACAACCGTGTGAAGATACTGACTTATCGAGCACGGGCTAAACATGCCCGTTCTAAACAACCATGGGAAGAAGAACATGGGCGTAGCATCTTGACAACGGCCGTGGCCAAACACCCTGAACATCCCAAAAATCAAAATCACGAAAAACACGGGCTGATTAAAATCGAACACGGGCGTGGCCCCTGCCCGTGCTCTCACCCCTATTTAAAGAACTTAAACTCTCATCTTCCCCAAACCACAAGCCTAACCGATTCTCTCAACCCCCTCCTTCCCTAATCCGGCCACCATAAAAAAATCACCCCCATTTTGACCCCCATAACCCCTCCACCCTGGCACAATACCATGATCCAGGTACGATACAATTCCGTTTGGGAGGCACCGTACGATGATTGAATGTGCCACAATTCGAGGCCGCACTCGGACTTTACACAGATGACTTCGTAGCAGAAAATGACCTCTCCAAACTACACCGCCACATCCACTCAACCCCCGTCAGCTGTTGGTACAACTTAGCCCCACACAAGGGCAACTACGACCCCAGTCGCGCCAAGGCGACGGCCCTGGCCCCGTCTCTAAGGTACGTACACGCAATTTTGGCTCACACTCTTACAGGTCGATGCGAGAGCACCGGCATCGTAAACACTCACGACGTCTACTACCTGTAGTGCATGTCAAATTGGCACGTCTTCGACCCAGCCTACTTCATAGCCCGTGCCATCCAGCACTAGACGGAGCCACATAGGAGGGGAATCCTATCGATGGGCCCATAGATCACACGTTTGGCTCGGTACTTTGGCCTCCTCAACACCAAGACCCAGACCTCCTCTCTAACACTAATGGGGCAGATGGTACCCCAGGGTATCCAGATGATGCTGCACATGAGAATGATCAAATATCGACATGGGACCGATCCTCCTCAATACCGACTAGCCCTCCCCATTGACGAAGAGGAGCCTGAGGACATTACTGATGATGTCCCACCACCACAGGAGGAACCATTCCCGAGCCAACGGTCTTCCCATACAGCAGCTTCACTTTCGGACATCTCTGCACGTTTTACCCAATTCGAGCAGTACTGTACTCAGCAGTTCAATGACATCGCTCGACGTTTTGACGGGATCAAGGCCACCCTTCAGCAGATTTGTCATCACTTCCACATTTCTTCACCGCCACCACCGCAGGACCCAGCAAATGATGAGGACCTTTGAGTCCTTTTATTATCTTTATTTTTAGTTTTCTTTTTTTTATTTTTAGTTCTTAGTTTCAATTTTTATTTTTATCTAAACTTGTTGCCTTTTATATTTCAAACTTTTATTTTATTCATGTTATCATCGGCTATCTAACCTTTGAGTATTGCTAACAACCACTTGTTTAATCAGGCCACTGAGACATCTAGCTAATGACTTCGTAGTTTCAATTGCACACTCCAAATAACGAACAAATCACTAGGAGTAATTCAATACTACATAAGTCATCATCTTTCACCTTCGACTCAAGGAATCCATCCAAAATTCAGGAAGTGTTACTTATCCCCTTCTCTTTCGATTTAATTACTATTTGATTATTATATATCTTTGTACATTGAGGGCAATGTACATCTTAAGTGTGGGGGGTAAAAGTGCCTAACTTTTTGCATTATTCTCAAATCCCTGAATTATACCTTATTTTAAAGTAAGTTTCTCATATTATGATTAGAATGAAATTTCCTTTGATTTATGATTTTTATTGATATGTTCTAGATTAAGTCATTGATAATTGTGCATTGATGATTAAATTTAAAGAATACTAGAGAATCAAGCATGATAAGTCTATTTTTCAGAATAAAATTTTTTAGGTGTGTAACACCCTTAACCCATATCCGTCGCCGGATTAGGGTTACAAGGCATTACTAGACACAGTACAAGTCATAACAAATATTTACTATTCATATGGTCATAACTGAATGCATTATGAGTAAGCATTTTCATAGTATGCCTAAACAATAACGTACATATCTGAAATCCATTTAGCCAAATTCACATATAAACATTTTCCACCAAATAACAAAAGTTACTATTTATTTGGTCATTTAAATTACATTGACTAAATATACACATGCTCATAATTACTTTACTAAAGCAAGTTATCAATTATCAAAACTAAACATACATACATATATATATTTGCATAGACCTTATTTAACCGAATCTAAGATATATCCAAATTTCCATACCAAGTGCAAATACATCGAAACATTATATAGATCATTTCATATACAAGAACATAGTCGAATTAACAAGACCAAATATATCTCCCAGATCCATAACCCATAAATCTGAACCTTTTTACACATGCACATATGTATATAATATGCGAATATACCAACCCAAGTACATAGCCTATAATTTCATCATCTTGCCGAATACAAAGTTACAATATAAACGATTTCCAAAATTGATTCATGTTTCAATTATACACTTCAATAGTAAGTCTTTAACAAATCATAACCCAAACTTATTAAACAACCACATATGTCAACTTTCCAAAAGAACTAATAATAAATCATAAATGATTACTTCATATCAAAACATATATATACATATATATATATATACTTAACATGAAATATAACACAGCCAAATTCATAATCCAAGCAGAACATACGCACATACTATGATTAAGATGTATTAATCATTAGATCATTAGCATTTTAAACAAGCCATTTTCGCATGGCTTATATTTACATCTTTCAAACATCATCAAAGTTATAAGCTAGCCTATACATGCCTTAAGTTCTAAATCCAAACTTTAAAAGTACCAAAATAAGGCGATAGTGTGGACGACTTCAATAACGATCCTCCAAGCTCGCAACTTTCAATCAAAAAATCTATAAAATAGAGTAACAAAACACACAGAGTAAGCTAACCTAACTTAGTAAGTTTTAAGCAAAATAACATTCGTATTGATAATCAAAACATTAAAGACAAATCAAAATTATAGCATTAATAAAGTATATTGTCACAAACATATCATCTCATATTTTATTTAAAACCTATAATTATATACAAGGGTTTTTTTGTTCGAAAGCAACTAATGCACCTTTAACTTATTATCATTCAACTTTTCATTCTCAAAAAGTCATAAACTCGATTATGCTTACAATCACATACTTGTGCTCATGACACAACCATCAACTTTACAAGCCAACCTCACTTATTTAATCAATTATAGAAAATCAAATATCACATTTCACCCATGCATATCTATATGGCCGAATATGTAAGAACAAAATTGAGCATCACCTATGTACTTTCTCATTTAACCGAATACAATATCAACTATAATATCACCTTTAGGCATAACTTCATGGCTACATATTCAAAGTCCAATATAACATCATATATATATATATATATATATATACACATACCTTGTGGCCGAATATAATCTAAATCATTTAACTAAGCTTTAACTTGCTCAATTTCCACCATAACTTGAACACTTCATAAACATAAGCTTGTAATTAAATCACCAGTATAAAACCTGCTAGGCATAAGCCTGAATCACACACCGGCACTAAGCCTGCTAGACCCGAGGTCTGATATTCAATCACCGGTAATAAGCTTGCTAAGGACAAAGCCCGATTAAGTTCACCAGCCCAAGGCTTACTAGGCTCACAGCCTGAATAACGATACTTTTAATTTGCCTCACACATATATTTCATAATGTCGACCCTTTTATGTACCTCAAAATTTTTGTATAACATTCACATATCAAATCTCAATCAAAATAAACTTAATCATACCAAATTCTATGAATTTTCACATTCGGCTATTCAATAATATAGTTCCATAATTTCCAAAATAGTATATACTAAATTACGTATATAATTTACGAATGTTTTAACGCTTAAAAACCTACCTCGGATATCTACGAACGACAAAAACCGGCTATTTGACTATTTTCGCTTTTCCCCGATCCAAATCCGTTTTCTTCGGTTCTTGATCTAAACATGTTTAAATTAACCTCATTCAGACATATTTTCATTCAATTTAATCCAAAAACACATAAATGGGTAAATTACCATTTTACCCCAATATTTCACACTTTTACAATTTAGTCCTATTTGTACAAAACACAAAATACACAAAATTTGACTAAACACCTTAAGGGCCGAATGTTCCTAATCCTCATACAAGTCCATACATTTCACTTTTTTCACATTTTAGTCCCTAAAAAATTTATTTTTGCAATTTAGTCCAACATACTCAATTTCATCAAAAATTCAAAGACAAAACTTGTAATCTATCACATATATATATCATATTTCACCATTAAACATCATAAACAACAAGCTATCATCAATGGCTCAACTCAAAATATTCATCAAAATCAAAAATTAACACATGGGTCTTGAAAATTTCTAAGCAACGATCTCATAAACGTAGAAACTATCAAAAATCGAACAATAAACATACCTCAATCAAGCTTCAAAGTTGCCGAAATGTTGAAGAATTTTTGTTTTCTTCCTTCAAGCATTCGGTCACTTACAAAAGAAATGATAATGGCTTTTTGTTTTGTTTTATTATAAGTTAATATAATATATAATTAATAATTATAACTTTTATAATATATATAATACCTATAATAAAGTCATCTATAAACAAACATGCCGTCCACTATTTATAAAAGGGACTAATTACAATGCAAAACCTTCATATTAAAAAGACATCAACAATTAAGCACTTTAACAACAACCATCAAATTTTCATTTTACGCGATTTAATCTTTTCACTAAATTAAGCACACAAACAGTAAAATTAATTCACGAAACTTTCACACATGCTAATTCACATATAATTTACACAGAAAATAATATTTAAATATTTTTCAGACTCAAATTCATGGTCCCGAAACCACCATTCTGATCAAGGCCAAAATCGGACTGTTACAACTCTTCCCCCTTAGGGATTTTCATCCCCGAAAATCTTACCAGTGAATAGATTTGGATAACGCTCTTTCATTGTATCCTCTGACTCCCAAGTTGCTTCTTCAACTCCGTTGCCACAACACTTTAACTAACGGAATTTTTTATTTCTCAATTCTTTTACCTCCCGAGCCAGAATACAAATCGGTTCCTCTTCATATGTCATATCAGGTTGAGTCTCAACCTCTGTTAGGCAAATCACATGTGAAGGGTCAGATCGATATCTACGAAGCATCGAAACATGGAAGACATTATGAATTCTTTCTAACTCAAGTGGTAACTGCAATCTATAAGCAACCGGCCTGATACGCTCTGTGATTTCATATGGTCCAATGAATCTCAAACTCAATTTGCCTTTACGACCGAATCTGAGTACTTTCTTCATGGTGAAACTTTCAAAAATACTCGATCTCCTATCTAAAACTCAATGTCTTTACGTTTCAAATCTGCGTATGACTTTTGACAATCTGATACAGCTTTCAAACTATCACGGATCACTGCCACTTTCTACTCAGTTTCTTTGATCAAGTCAACCCCGTGTATCTTATTTTCATTAAGCTCGGTCCAATACAATGGTGTACGACATTTACGACCGTACAAAGCTTCGTAGGGTGCCATTTTGATACTTGATTGAAAACTATTATTATAAGCAAATTCAATCAGAGGTAAGTATCATTCCCACGTACTTTCGAACTCGAGGATGCAACATCTCAAAATATCCTCAAGTATCTGTATGATTCGTTCGAACTGACCATCTGTCTGCAGATGAAAAGCTTTGCTAAAGTGTAGTTTCATACCTAGAGCATCCTGCAATTTCTTCCAAAACCGCGACGTGAATCTCGAGTCTCTGTCTGAAACAATAGAAATAGACACACCATATAATCTCACAATTTGAGATACATACAACTCAGCAAGCTTATCGAGCGAATAATTCATACGAACTTGAACAAAGTGAGCTGATTTGGTCAATCTATCCACAATAACCCAAATTGCATCTTTCTTGCTCGGTGTCATAGGTAAATCGGTTACAAAATCCATAGTGACTCTGTTCCATTTCCATTTTGGTATCATGATCGGCTAAAGCAACCCAGAAGGTACCTGATGTTCGGCTTTTACTTGTTGACAAACTAAGCACTTCGAAACAAATTCAGATATGTCTCGTTTCATACCAGACCACCAATAGAACTGTTTCAAATTATTATACATTTTTGTGCTACCCGGATGTACAGACAATCGGCTGCTATAAGCTTCATTTAAAATCATCTGAATCAAATCTGGATTCCTCGGAACACATATTCGATCTTTGAACTTCAAGCAGTCATTCTCATCAATTTGAAACTCTGACTCAACATTATTTTCACACTGAGCTCGTTTTGCCAACAAATCTTTATCAACTTTCTGGGCATCACCAATTTGTTGAATAAACAACGGTTTCGCTTTTAATTCGGCTACTATCGAACCATCATCAGACATAACCATATGTGCGTTCATCGCACGTAAAGAAAAAAATGACTTTCAACTTAAAGCATCCGCAACAACATTTGATTTTCCCGGATAATAGTCAATCACTAGTTCATAATCTTTCAACAGCTCTAACCATCGGCGTTGTCTCAAATTCAAATCTTTCTGAGTCATCAAATACTTCAGGCTTTTGTGATCTGAATAAACATGACATTTCTCACCGAACAAATAATGACGCCATATCTTTAACGCAAACACAATAGCTGTTAGCTCCAAATCATGTGTCGGATAGTTTCTTTCATGTGGCTTCAACTGTCTCGAGGCATAAGCTATGACTTTGCCTTCCTGCATCAAAACACAACCCAAACCATTCAAAGATGCATCACTATAAATAACGAATTCTTTACCCGATTCAGGCTGAACTAACACTGGAGCTTCGGTCAAATGAGTTTTCAACTGATCAAAACTTTTTTGACACTTTTTCGACCACTCGAACTTAACATCTTTCTGTAATAGCTTTGTCAAGGGTGTAGCTATCATAGAAAAACCTTTCACAAATCTTCTGTAGTAACCAGCGAGCCCCAGAAAGCTTCAAATTTCAAAAACATTTTTCGGTGGTTTCCAATCAAGTATAGCCGATACTTTATTCGGATCAACCCGAATACCTGATGCTGAAACAACATGGCCCAGGAAACTGACTTCACGTAACCAGAACTCACACTTACTAAACTTTGCATACAACTGTTTATCTCACAAAGTTTGTAGCACAAGTCTCAGATGCTCGGCATGCTCGGTTTCATGTTTGGAGTAGATCAGAATATCATCTATAAACACTACAACAAACCGATCCAAATGCTGTCTGAAAACCGATTCATCAGATCCATAAAAACAGCAGGTGCGTTAGTAAGTCCAAAAGGCATAACCAAAAACTCATAGTTTCTGTACCTCGTCCAGAAAGCAGTCTTTGGCACATCAGAATCTCTGACTCACAGCTGATAATAACTCCACCTCAAATCTATCTTTGAAAACACTGAAGCCCCTTTCAGCTGATCAAACAAGTCATCAATCCGTGGCAACGGGTATTTATTCTTTATAGTCACCTTTTTTAGCTGTCGGTAATCAATACACATTCGCATAGTTCTATCTTTCTTTTCCACAAATAGAACTGGCGCACCCCAATGAGAGAAACTCGGTCATGCAAAACCCCTGTCTGTTAACTCTTGCAACTGTGCTTTCAACTCTTTTGATTCAGTAGGTGCCATTCGGTATAGAGCTGTCGAAATCGGAGTCGTCCCCGGTACTAAATCAATACCAAATTTTACCTCTCGAACAGGTGGCAAACCCGGTAATTCTTCAGGAAACACATCCGGATACTCGCACACAACGGGTACAGATTCAATCTTCTTTTCAGTCACTTTACTATCAAGAACATAAAAAAAGTAAGCTTCATAACATTTTCTCACATACTTCTGAGCCAACATCAACGATATTACTGCTGGTAACCCATTCAGATCATTAGATTCAATCTGAATAATTTCACTATTCTGACATCTCAAATCAATGGTCTTTCTTTTGCAATTAACAACGGCATCGTGCAAAGTGAACCAGTCCATACCCAAAATTATATCAAACTCGTCGAAAGGTAACAACATTAAATCGGCTAGAAAACATGAATCTCAAATCATCAACGGTCAATATTTACACACTTTATCTCGGTCTCGTCTAGAAATGTCTGAAGTAGCTTTATGTTGACTAGAATCATCTCTGAACTTCTTCGATAATGAATGAAAAGCCTTACTCGATGATCTTTTACGAAAGTCTCTGGCTTCAAAATCAGCTTTTCTTTTCTCTTTTCCAAGCTCTTCAGCTTTACAGGCTCACTCAACAAGTACCACGAACTCTTTAATCTCAAGTATGACCACCAACAACTTAATGTCTTCACTCAAACCATCTTCGAATCTTTTACACATGATAGCTTCGGTTGAAACACATTCACGAGCATATCGGCTTAGTCTCACAAATTTCCGTTCGTACTCAGTTACGGTCATACGACCCTGCTTCAGTTCTAGAAATTCTTTGCGTTTTTGATCGATGAATCTCTAGCTGATGTATTTCTTACGGAACTCGGTCTGAAAGAATTCCCAGGTCACTTTCTCTTTCGGAACCACCGATACTAGTGTATTCCACCAGTGATATGCAGTGTCTCGTAATAAGGATATAGCACATTTTAAGCATTCATCTGGAGTACATGATAGCTTGTCAAACACACGAATAGTATTATCAAGCCACAGATCAACTCGTTCCGCATCATCATCATCATTAGCTTTAAACTCTTCGGCCCCGTGTTTTCTGATTTTATCTACAGGAGGCTTGTTAAATCTCTTCAGATCTATCATCGGAGGTACCATAGGTATGAAGTTGGATTATTCGGGGGTGGAGGTTGTGTACAACCGAATTAGTCCAGGTATATTGAGTAAACCAGTCGTTCGTCATTTGATAGAAAGCTTGCTTAGCCTCCCCCTCATGGCTACTCGAGGTAGGTCGAGATTCAACCGGCGCTGTCCCATGTACGGGATTAGGCGCTATGCTCTCGACATCATCAGCTACGGCTCTACCGGGATCATTTACTATATAAAAACACATTTCAGAAGTCAGAAGTCATCACACTATCGCATCATAAATTAAGGCATGTATAGCTAGACTCACACGCGCTACGGTAGTCCTAGAATCGACTAAACCGTAAGCTCTGATACCAATCAAATGTAACACCCTTAACCCATATCCATCGTCGGATTAGGGTTACAAGGCATTACTAGACACAGCACAAGTCATAACAAATATTTACTATTCATATGGTCATAACTGAATGCATTATGAGTAAGCATTTTCATAGTATGCTTAAACAATAACGTACATATCTTAAATCCATTTAGCCAAATTCACATATAAACATTTTCCATCAAATAACAAAGGTTACTATTCATTTGGTCATTTAAATTACATTGACTAAATATGCACATGCTCATAATTACTTTACTAAAGCATGTTATCAATTATCAAAACTAAACATACAGACATATATATATATTTGCATAGACCTTATTTAACCGAATCTAAGATATATCCAAATTTCCATACCAAGTGCAAATACATCCAAACATTATATAGATCATTTCATATCTTCAAGCCACGGGCTCCGACTAAACACCACGGTCGTGCGATATAGCCATGGTCGACACTGTTTTATCAACATGGGCGTGGCGACCTGCACACAGGCATGAGAGAAACGAACGAAGCACAACACGGCCGTGTGACACAACCGTGTGACTCAACACGCCCAAGGTACACGGGCGTGGGAAATCACCATACCACGCCCTTAGAAATCACTCCCACCTCGCGAACCATCTAACGATAAGGACTTTTCAAGTCCATTAATCTTTTCTTTTAATTTTATTTTACTTTTTACACTCTTTCTTTTTATCTTTCTTTTCTTTAAATTTATAATTTGTATATTTTGAATTATTTTGATTATTTCCTGGCTAATTCTTCACGAGTTACCCAATTTCTTCATCTAGCGCAGAGATTATTGGCGGCCACCATAACACCACTAGAGACGCCTCTTCTAACTTATCTTCCACCTCTGAATCAAATTTCTACACTCCCAACTCAAGGAATCCATCTGAAATTCAGGAAGTTTCACTTCTCCCTATCTCTTATGATTTCATATATATCTTTGTACAGTGAGGGCAATGTACATCTTAAGTGTGGGGGGTGAATTTTATTTTGGAAAGTTCCTAACTTTTTGCATTATTCTCAAATCCCTGAATTATGTCTTGTTATTAAGTAATTTTCTCTTATTACTATTAGAATGAAATTTCCTTTGATTCATGATTTTTATTGATATCTTTTGGATTAAGTCATTGATAATTGTGCAGTGATGATTTAAACTTTAGAAGACTAGAGAATCAAGCATGATGAGTCTATTTTCAAGAATTAAAAATCTTGTTAGGTTGTCTACCTGAATCTAATTATTACCTTGAAGTTTGAAATTTACAAGGTTGATATCAAAAACCCATAATTTTTGTGAGATTTTGAGCCTTTTAGAGCATACATTCTTTTCTTGCTCACTTTATTGATTATGAGTGTGTCAACATTGATTTGTTATTCTAGAACTTGCTTCTATTATACATGTCAAGACCACACTTTTGATTTGATATACTGAAATGATAAAGGCACATAGGTTTTAACCCACTTACCCCCAAAAGGCCTACCTTCATAATTAACCCTTAGTAAACCCCTTTCATCCTAACAATCCGTTCATTCATTTACCCTCAACATTAACCAAAGACCTTTTGTTAATATCCCTTTAATTAATTTGACCCCTAATTTGTCGAGATATGATTTGAACGGATTACTTAGCTTAACTATGATTTCCATTTCAGTAGTTAATTTATTTATTATTACTTGATTTGTTCTTAAAAAATCGAAGTATATTCATTATTAGTTCAATGATTAAGTGAGCCTATACGTTTAAATTCCACATATTGAGAAGAAGCTCGTATTATTAGTAATTAAGTTTTAGTTAATGTAATTATTCAAGTATTAGTTTATTTTTCTAGTTAAGTAATTTGTCAATTCAATCTCGATTCTAGCCCTCTAATTCAGCCTTTATCCACACCATTAACCAAATCCCCATTACAACCCTTTAAAGACTTTTGATCATTGTATCATTTCATTTTATAGTGGTGGAGATTTGATTTTCATGCAAGCCTATGGGATTAACTTTTCATGTTCGACTTTTGAGTGCTTAATTTTGAGCCTTAAACACTTTTTAGTGATTTGAGTGAATCTTTAGTGAGGATGTCAATCCTTGTCGATTTTGAATTAAAGGTGACTATTTAGGTAAGGGGAAACACATATGTTTTTGTGCTACAAAAACTATGACTTTGATTGTTTGAATCTTTGGGACCCTTCTACTTAAATTATCAATGTATGAATTATCTATGAATTATGATGAAACACTATTGATGAATACTATGAATGAAGAAGTTCATTTTAATTGTGAGTTGAGAATTCTGCTTGAGGACGAGCAAATGCTTAAGTGTGGGGGTATTTGATAAACCGTAATATGTACATATTTTAATCCCACATTTGGCGTACTTTTAGATGATTTATCCCCTGAATTGTGGAATTTGATGCTCCTAATCTTTTAATTTCATGTTTTATACTTAGGAGAGCATCGGAGGATGAAAAGAACGAGAAACGGGCCAAAAATGGAGAAAATGGGCCAAAGTACGAAGTCCACACGGCCTGGTCCCGATTCACAAGGCCGTGCCTCTTTAGCAGACCCGAACAAGTCCTGAATGTGATTTACACGGGCGTGTGCCACGAGCATGTCCCTACTGTGACTTGTTTTAATTCTACTCGGAAAAGGGTACTTAAAGGCAAAGAAAGACATTCCAAAAGCCTATATAAACACCCTAGAGGACAACCTAAAGGAGGGCGTTCAGGTAGGCCGAGGAGCCAGCCAGAGAGGGCCGAATTGTGGGATTTACTCGAAGACAGCCAGTTGATTCATCTCAAGAAGCTGGAATTATACTCAAGACGGAAGATCTTCTCTTCAATTTCCTTCAGGGGGTTTTAGGGTTTTTTTCTTATGTTTTGTTTTATACTTTCTTTGGAGATGTATTCTTTTATAAACATGAACTAAACCCCTTAAATACCTGAGGGGGATGAAACCTAAGACGGATCTTGTTATTGTTTTCTGAACTATATGATAAATACTTTATTTGTTCTTAATTATGTGTTCTTAATTCTTGCTTTGATATTTCAGGATATTGATTCAAGTATTGATGTGCTTAGGTAGTGGAGCAAAAGTCTCTGTTTAAGAGTAGATCTAGCATAGTTAAGCGGAGTTGATCACACTCCTAGAGATAGGATTATGAAAATTTGTCGAATTAGGGCCAAACCTAATATGGGAGTCCATGGATCAAGCTAATGCAACACTAGGGGTTTTAATTAGAAAGAGATTTCAATTAATCATCCTAGGGTTAGACGTTAGTAGCCTCGAGAGAGGTATTAATATAAATTAGGGAATCATACGGATCAAGTCAAGTGAATAAATTGTCTGGTTCAGAGTTAAATAATAAGTGAAGTCTAGGTGGATTCTTCCTCGGGTATTGTCTTAATTAATTGGTTTTCCCAAAAGTATTTCCCCAATTCATTCTCTGTGTCTTAGCATCTTTAGCTTAGTAGTTAGTTAGTTTTAGATTAAACAACAATTCCTTTAATTCTTAGGCTAAATAATAGAAAGATAGTAATTACTAGTACTCTTGGTCCTTGAGGATACGATATTTTCAGTCTTGCCATAACTATACTACCAAACGATAGGTGTGCTTGCCTCAATCGTTGTCATAGTTAGTTTCTAGGCTCGAACATTCATTATATAAATTTTAAGACTCAGACATGATCAGTAGACCACCCAGAAATACCAAAAATTTGAGTGAAAGTCAAAGAAGGAATACAGATACAGCTATGAGATTCGAGGCGATAGCACCTGCCCGAGCCTATGCTATTCGCGCACGAGAAGAAGTGTCATCTCCAGACGTCATTATTGGTACTTTTACTCTATTTGATACTGATGTGATTGCATTGATAGATCCAAGATCTACTCATTCCTATGTGTTTGTGAAAATAGTATCTTGTAAGACTCTACCTGTTGAGTCTTCTAAATTCGTGATTATAGAATCGAACCCCTTAGGCAAGTGTGTTTTGGTTGATAAAGTGTGCAAGAACTGTCCGTTGATGTTTTGGGGCAATTGTTTTCCGGCTAATTTGATGTTATTACCATTCGATGAATTTGATATAATTATGGGTATGGATTGGCTCACTTTACATAATGCTATTGTGAATTGTAAAAGAAAGAGTATTTATTTGAGAAGTCAGAATGGTTAGATGATTTGAATTGAATCCGGTGATTTGAATGGGTTATCGGCTGTTATATCTTCGATGAAAGCTCTTAATTATGTGAAAAAGGGTTGTAAAGCTTATCTCGCGTATGTGATAGATACAAAAGTGACTAAAAAGAAAGTTGAATCTGTACCTGTAGTATGTGAGTTCCTAGATGTGTTTCCTAAAGAACTACCGGGATTACCTCCAATACGAGAAGTTGAGTTTGGTATTGATTTAGTGCTAGGGACGACTCCTATTTCAATAGCTCCGTATAGAATGGCACCGACAGAATTGAAAGAGTTGAAGTCTTAGTTGCAAGAGTTGACCGATAGAGGATTTGCGAGACCAAGTTTCTCGCCTTGGGGTTCTCCTGTGTTGTTCGTGAAAAAGAAAGATGATACTATGAGGAAGTGTATTGTCTACCGACAATTGAACAAAGTGACGATAAAGAATAAATATCCTTTGCCACGTATTGATGATTTGTTTGATCAGTTGAAGGGAGCTACAGTGTTTTCTAAGATAGATTTGAGATCGAGCTACTATCAATTAAGAGTTAAAGAATTAGATGTACCGAAGACTGCTTTCAGAACGAGGTACGGACATTATGAATTCTTAGTTATGGCTTTTGGACTAACGAATGCTCCTGCAATGTTTATGGATTTGATGAATCGGATATTCAGACTGTATTTGGATCGATTTGTCGTGGTGTTTATTGATGATATTCTGATTTATTCCTGTAATGAGACACAACATGCCGAGCATTTGAGAATTGTGCTACAGACTCTACATGAAAAGCAATTGTATTCGAAGTTTAGCAAATGTGATTTTTGGTTGCGTGAAGTTGGTTTTCTGGGACATATTGTATCAGCTACGAGAATACGAGTTGATCCGAATAAAATTTCAGCTATTTTAGAATGGAAGCCTCTGAGAAATGTGTCTGAAGTCCGTAGTTTTCTGGGACTAGCGAGATATTATAAGCGGTTTGTGAAAGGCTTCCCGATGATTGCAACTCCTGATCGAATGTCTTGTCGAGTTTTAAAATTTATAAAGAGAATGATCAAACCTGGAAACTAACTCTGACAACGATTTAAGGCAAGTGCACCTATCGAACAGTAGTATAGCTTAGGCAAGACCGGATTGTCGAACCCAAAGGAACTAAAAGTACTAATACTAACTTTCTTTTTATTATCTAATCTAAAAGACGGTGAAGTTATTTTAATCTAATCTAAATTAACTACTATTAAGCTAAAGATGTAAAGACAAAAAGAATGAATTGGGAAATAACTTGAGGAAAAGCTCAGTTGATTAAGACGATACCCTGAGGAAGAATCCACCTAGACTTCACTTGTTATCGAACACTAAACCAGACGATTTATTCACTTAACTTGATCCGTAAGATTCTCTAAGTTATATTAAACCCTCTCTCGAAGCGAATAACGTCTAACCCTAGGTTGATTAATTGAAATCTCTTTCTAATTAAAACCCCTAGAATGGCATTAACTCGATCTATGGACTCCTATATTAGGTTTCACCCTAATCCAGCAAAATCTCGTCACTCTATCTCTAGGCACGCGATCAACTCCGCTTAATTATGCTAGATCTACTCTTAAGCAGGGACTTTTGCTCCTCCACCTAAGCACATCCAACTTGAATCAATATCCCGGAAATATTAACACAAGGATTAAGCACACATAATTAAGAACAAATCAAGTATTTCTCATATAGTTCAGAAAATAATAACAAGATCCGTCATAGGTTTCATCCCCTTCAGGTATTTGAAGGGTTTAGCTCATAACAAATAAGGAAAACATCTCAGAAGAAAAGATAAAACAAAACATAAGAAATCCCTAAAACCCCCTGAAGGAATTGAAGGAGAGATCCGCCATCTTGAGTAGAATTTCGGCTTCTTGAGATGGATCAACTGGCTATCTTCGAGTGATTCCCACAAATCTGACCTTTTCGGCTTGGCCCCTTGGCCTAGCTAACTGCCCGTTCCGGCTTCTGCCGAACTCCTCTTCAAGTTGCCCCCTTGGGTGTTTATATAGACTTTGAGATGCCTTACTTGGTCCCTAAGTATCCTAATTCAAGTAAAATTCCTATAGGGTGTTTGAATAGGCTTTGGAATGTGTTTCTTTACCTCCAAGTATCCAAATCCGAGTAAAACTCCTTTTGGCCGCAACAGGGACACGCCCATGGCACACGCTAATGTGAATCATCTTAAGGCCAAGTTCGTACTTGTTGAATGGGGCACGGCCGTGTAAATCGTAAGTAGGCTGTGTTCTAGTAGATAAATGAGGCACGGCCATGTGGTCTTGGGCCCAGGCTGTGTGGATTTTGTGATATGGCCCATTTACTCCGTTTTGGGCCCGTTTTCCATTCTTTTCATCATTGGGTGCTCTCCTGAGTATAAAACATGAGAACAAAGGATTAAGAGCACCAAATTACACAATTCAGGGCTTAAATCATCTAAAAGCATGTTAAACGTGGGATTAAAATATGTTACTTTTACGGTTTATCAACTCCATTGATGAAGTTGCTACAGAAAGATATTAAATTCGAGTGGTCAGAAAAGTGCCAGTAGAGTTTTGAACAGTTGAAAGCATTGTTAACAGAGGCGCCAGTGTTAGTTCAACCTGAATCGGGTAAAGAATTCATAGTTTATAGTGATGCATCGTTGAATGGTTTGGGTTGTGTGCTGATGCAAGAAGGCAAAGTCATCACTTATGCTTCGAGGCAGTTAAAACTGCATGAAAAGAATTACCCGACACACGATCTTAAATTAGCCACGATTGTGTTTGCATTGAAGATTTGGCGTCACTACCTATTCAGTGAGAAATTTCATATTTATACTGATCACAAGAGCTTGAAGTACTTGATGACTCAGAAAGAATTGAATTTGAGACAGCGGAGATGGTTAGAATTACTAAAAGATTATGAATTAGTAATTGATTATCATCCAGGTAAAGCTAATGTTGTTGCTGATGTTTTGAGCCGAAACTCTATATGTGATTTGCTAGCAATGAGTACTCAGGTAGATCTATGTGATGATGGTTCAGTTTTGACTGAGTTGAAAGTTAGGTCGATGTTTATACGTCAGATTTGTGATGCCCAGAAAAGTGATAATGAGATGATGACAAAACGAGCTCAATGTGGTTTGAATTTTGATTCAGAATTTCAAATTGATAATGATGATTGTTTAAGATTCAGAGATCGGATTTGTATTCCGAAGAATTCAGAGTTAATTTAGATGATTTTGAACGAAGCTCACAGTTGTCGTTTGGCTGTTCATCCGAGGAGTACAAAAATGTATAATGATCTAAAACAGTTTTATTGGTGGCATAGTATGAAAGGGGATATCTCAGAGTTTGTTGCAAAATGTTTAGTTTGTTAGCAAGTTAAAGCTGAACATCAGGTTCCATCCGGTTTACTGCAACCGATTATGATTCCTGAGTGGAAATGGGATAGAATCACGATGGACTTTGTGTCGGGATTACCTTTATCTCCGAGAAAGAAAGATGCAATCTGGGTGATAGTTGACAGATTGACGAAATCAGCTCATTTTGTTCCAGCGAGAACAGATTATTCACTTGAAAAGTTAGCCGAATTGTATATTGCTGAGATTGTGAGATTGCACAGAGTACCACTATCTATTATATCTGACAGAGATTCGAGATTTACCTCGCAGCTTTGGAAGAAATTACAAGAGGCTCTAGGTACAAAGTTGCATTTTAGTACTGCATTTCATTCGCAAACGGATGGACAATCCGAGCGGATCATATAGATTCTTGAAGATATGTTGAGATGTTGCATTCTTGAGCTTGAAAGTACGTGGGAAAAACATTTTCCGTTGGTTGAGTTTGCGTACAATAACAGTTTTTAATTTAGCATTAAAATGGCACCGTATGAGGCTCTTTACGGAGTTGATTTGATAAAAGAGACCGAGCAGAAAGTAAAAATGATTCATAACAATTTGAAAGCAGCGTCAGATCGTCAAAAGTCTTATGCAGACTTGAAACAAAAAGATATCGAGTTTGGGGTTGGTGACAAGGTATTTTTGAAAGTGCCTCCGTGGAAGAAAATACTTCGATTTGGCCGAAAAGGCAAGCTGAGTCCGAGGTTCATCGGAGCCATATGAAATTATTGAACGAACTGGACCGGTTGCTTATAGATTGTTGTTGCCACCTGAATTAGAAAAGATTCATAATGTATTCCACGTATCGATGCTTCGTTTTTGTAATCGTTGCTTCGTGTTCTTTCAAGCCCATGCTTTAATTTTAGAATTTGATGGCGATTTTGAGATATGCCATTGATGAATGCTTAAGCTATGTGTTAGTTGATAATGAAATATGAAAGATATGTGAAAGATCAACATATTTTGTCTTGGAATTTTTGGTGAAATTGAGTAATTTGGGCTAAATTGTGAAAATAATATTTTGAAGGACTAAAATGTGAAATAAATGAAATATATGGGCTTGTATGAGTATGGGGAAAATTCGGCTAGGCACGGGTGAAATGAAATTATGTGTATTTGATGATTTTATGAAATAGGGACTAAAGTGTCGAAATGTGAAAATGTGAGGGCTATTTTGTAAAATGTTATGGTTAGACTAAATTGAATGAATTGGTAATTGAATAAGTTAAATTTGAATATGTATAGACCAAGAAAGGAGAGATTCGAATCGAGATCGGGCAAAGACAAACTACTCGATTAATTGACTGTTTTGTTATTTCGACATCCGAGGTAAGTTCGGATATAATACGTGTTCTTAAATTATGTTTAAATGCTATGAAATGAATAGTTATGTGATTATTGGATTAGTAATGCTATGTGTGGAATCGAGTTAGGTGGCACTAAATGTGCGTATTTGGAAATGAGACCGAGATGATTAGCACTGTGTGTGCGAAATAATAGAAGCTTCGGCTTTTTGATTGACACTGTGTTTTATATTATGGCACTAAGTGTGTGAGGTTATTTAAGCTTCGACTATGAATTGGGCACTAAGTGTGCGATTGAATTGAAGAGATAGTGAACAGTGAATAAATTATGGTATTGAGCATTGTATAGCAAGAACGTTTGTTAACTAAGTGTTGGCAAAGGTATGTTTCGAATCTATGTGGCTGATGATTATGTTTAAGGTTGAATAGATGGATGTATGAGTATATGGTGAAGGATGATATTATGTTTAGTTTCAAATCTATCTAAGTGATGGTTTATTTATGTATTGATATTATATTTTTAAGTAATATGTATTATATTACGAACTTACTAAGCTTTAAAAGCTTACTGTGTGATGTGTTTCTCTGTTTTACAGTGTCAGTAAAGCTAGCTCAGATCCGGGGATCGTCAGGGAGTCAATCACACTATCGGCTATCTATTTTGGCACATTTGAAAATTGTACGAAAAAGATTAGTAATGCCTCTTAACCCTAGTCCGGCGCCGGTTACGGGTTAGGGGTGTTACACAAGAAGCCCATGTGGAGGGGCACACGCCCGCATGAAAGGAGGCACACGGTCGTGTGAATATGAAACACGCCTGTGTGTCCGGGAACATGGCCGTGTGGGCAGCCCATGTAACTCTCTGTCCATTTGTGCTAAAATAAAGTGCAGGCCAGACACGGCAGTGTGGAAGTCTCACACGCCCGTGTGACCAGGCAGTGTGTCACCAAAATCGGCCCTAAAACCCTAATTCCCAATCGCACACGATCGTGTAAACCACCCAGTGGAGCACACACCTGTGTGGTCATGAAACCACACCGAAACAGACTCGAAATGTGAAAATGCAAAAGCAAAACATTCCCCATTTACCAAGGTTCAGAAACACGCAATCCTATGCTGATTTGAACGATTTTAGAACATACAGAATTTGTCGAATTCCACAAATTCAAATGGCAACTCGACATTGAAATTACAGAGTTACGAACACACACCTGTTTCGATTTCAAGCACCGAGAACCACTCAATTCGCTCCACCAACTCGTTTGGAAACCTCAATTCCAAAATAGAAACACACTCAACTATAAGAAACCGACTAAATAATTTGAATGTACTAACAAACTAAATCAGTCAAAAACTCAAAGGACAGCACTTACCCGATTCAATATTTAAAGAATCAAGAACGACTTGAAGAGCAGTAACTAATGAACGGCTAAATTTTGGAATCCCCAACGGAAAAGAAAAGAAAAGAAAAACAAATCGTAGACTTCAAAGAGAAAGGATCCTTCCTAGAAAAAAAATGACAGAACTGTGAAGTGAGGGAGAGGGAGAACGTAAAAGGAGGAATGAAAATAATAAAATAGAACATAAAATAAATAATTACTTTTTTTTAAAACCTAAAAAAAATCTAATATTTTATAAAAATATTTCTCCAAAACACACACAATGTAACGGCCCGATTTAGGGGCTAGTCGGAATAGTGATCTCGAGATCTCTAATCCGAGATTTGAGAAATTATTTTCATGATATATTATGAGTTATAACATGATAGCATATGAGCATCAAAATTTTGGAACTTTAATTTTAGCAATTTCATGTTTAATCGCGAAAAAAGGACTAAATCGCATAAAGTGCGAAAGTTCCATTCTATATGCTAAGTGTACCAAATGGCCATGGATTGTTAATTGGGGTTTTTAAAAGCAATTTAGCCTTTGAAAGAGGCTTGACTGGCCATAGGAGAGTATGGGAGACAAGATTGTCAATTTTAGTTAAAGTTAGTAGTAGTAGGTGGACTAATTTGACTTGTAATAATAAAATAAGTAGAGAAAAGTTATCATCTTTTCTCCTATCATCTTCCACCGAAAATTAGCAGCAAATAAAGGGTAGAAACCTTCAAAAATTTCAACAAGCTCTCATCTACTCAAGTAAGTGTTCTAGTGAACTATTCTTGAAAATAATTGTACTTTTGAGATCCCTAAAGCTTAAGCTTCCAAATAAGGGGACTATTGTGCAATATTGTGAAAGGTTTAGAGTTCTACCATGAGAGCTACCTTAGTTATTTGCTGCATTTTTATGGAAGAACTTGAGTCTTGGTTGTTAGATGAACAACTTTTAAAAAGGGTGTTAGCATGAAAACACCAATTAGGATCTTAATGAAAAGGTTATAAATTTTTTAGTAAGTATGTGAAATATTGATTTTTGATGATAGCTTTAAGAGCATTAAATGTTTGCCTAGGCTTGTTGAGGATAAGAATGTGATTAGAATTAATTCCCGAGCCTAGGGGCAAAATGGTTATTTTGTCAAAATCTAGGGGTAAAATGGGAATTTTGTCTAAGTAGGATTATTGAGATGCTTATGTTAATGTAATGATTAAAATGAGTTAATTTGCTATTATAGAGCAAGAGGAGGCGAGAATTCACCTCAATCGGGGAAAGGATAAAGTCGTGCACTAAATCGAAGAACTAGCTCATTTTGAAAACGAGGTAAGTTGTATGTGATTTTAATGCAATATTATATTAGCATAACTGAGAATGCTTGATGTCTTATTGATGCATGATACTTCAATAAATTGAAAAGTTTATGTGAAGGTGATATTGAAGTCCTAATGGACCATGATGTATACGAAAAATGGCATCAGCCGTATTATGAGGGTCAGTATAAGACCATGTCTGAGACATGGCATCGGCCGTATTATGAGGGTCAGTGTAAGACCATGTCTGGGACATGGCATCGGCCGATTTATGAGGGTCAGTGTATGACCATGTCCGAGACATGGCATCGGCCGTATTATGAGGGTCAGTGTAAGACCATGTTTGGGACATGGCATCGGCCGAATTATGAGGGTCAGTGTAAGACCATGTCTGGGACATGGCATCGGCTGTATTATGAGGGTCAGTGTAAGACCATGTCTGGGACATGGCATCGGCTGTATGATGAGGGTCATTGTAAGACCATGTCTGGGACATGGCATCGGCCACATTATGAGTGCCAGTATAAGACCATGTTTGGAACATGGCATTGGCATTAAGACAAGAGCTGGCGTAAGACCATATCCGGGGTATGGCATTAGCATATAGAGGTAATTCCCTATAAGACCATGTCTGGGACATGGCATCGGTACCTAGAGGAAACTTCATGTAAGACCACCTAGAGAATGGGACATTAGTTTTATACTCATCGTGGTGATTATAAAAACATGTATTTGATTATTTTTAGTATATGACAGGATAAGCAGATGAATTTAAAAGTAGAGATATGAATGAATACAAGTGCTAATGAATGAGTCATGAGAAATTGGCTCTATATGTGTTACATAAATGTTAGATAAGGGCGATTGTAAGTAAGTATTGTCAAGAAGTCTTGACTTGTGCACGGTTAGCTAATGCCATGGATGAATTATTCTTTTACGAGTATTATGATTGCTATTTATTTCCATGCAACTTACTAAACTTAATGCTTACCCTTTTTCATTGCTCATCTTTCTTATAGTATTCCTAAGATAACTCAAGAATCGTAGACGCAGGGGTTCAGGAATCACACTATCAACAACACTTTGGTATAATAATTTTAGACTTGTTTTGAATATGGCATGTATAGGAGTTGGGTATTTTGTCAAGTTGTAATTGTTCGTTAAAGTGTTGGTTGTAAGTCCTTTTGTAAATGGTCTGTTGAGTTAGACAAATATTTGGCAAACTCTTTATTTTCAATGAAGATGAAATTAATGAAGTGTATGGCTCTTTTATTATTCTTTTGTATTTGGCTAAGTGATTGCCCAAAATTGTCTATGTATGTATGTTTATTGAAATCAATGAAGCATGTAGTATTGTCTATGAAATGCATTGAGTTGATCTTGATTTTAGGGTGGCAAATGGCTTAGTAAATAGCTTTTAAGTGCCCACACGGTTGGACGCACGGGCGTGTGTCTAGGCCGTGTGAACCCTGCACCTTAATGTTTTAAGTCAGGATAGGCCACAGTCATATCCCACGGCCGTTGGTATGAGCCGTATATGACACACGGTTAGAACATGGGCATGTGCCCCAGACCGTGTGATCAAGTCAGTATATCAAGGAAAAAGACACAGTCTAAGCCCACGGGCGTGTCAAAGCCGTGTGAATATAGTCAGTAGCTCCCCACGGTTTTTAGAAATGGGCGTGTCCAAGGGTACACGGGCGTGTTCCAAGTCACATGGGGGTGTGAACCCTGCTTCAAAGAAGAGTTTTCGGTTACGTTCCTAAAGTTATCGGATAAGTGCTTAAGGCCTTGTAGGCCCATGAAATGTATGATTAGACTAAGAAAGAGAAATTTTTAAGTCAGAATGAAATTTTACAGCCCGTAAGAGTATGTCTAAGTGAGTTCAAGCATGGTAACGTCTCATATCCAGTCCTAGCATCAGACTCGGGTATGGGATGTTACATTTATTGGTATCAGAGCTATGGTTTAGTCGATTCTATGACTAACGTAGCGTAAGTACGAGTCTAGCTATACATGTCATATGTAAGGGTGTTTGAGTAATGATAGAGTGATGACTCCTGACGTATAAAATTGTGTTTTATGTAGTAGATGGATTCAGATCTAGACCGAACTGCAGCTGATGATGTTGCGAGTAATGCGCCGGCTCCCACCCAAGGGACCGCGCCAGCTAACAGTAGACCCGAGACCTTGGGTCAGGGAGATGAGGCTCGAGAAGCTTTTCTCTACATGATGAGCAACTGGTATACTGAGTATACCCGAGCAAATCCCAATACTCAGCCCCCTCCGCCCCTACCTATTCCTCAACCCGCTCCAATAGCTCCTCAAGTGGTTGAGGTGGCGAGGAGAGAAGGGCCTCCAGTGAATAAGATTTGGAAACAGAGAGCCAAGGAATTTCGGGCAAATAAGGATGATACCCGGAGAAAGCGGAATTCTGGCTCGAGAACACCATCCGAGTATTCGATGAGTTATCCTGTACGCCTGAGGAGTGCTTAAAGTGTGCGGTATCTCTCCTGAGAGACTCAGTCTACCGATGGTGGAACACCTTGGTGTCTATGGTGCCAAGGGAGAGAGTTAGTTGGGAATTCTTCCAAGAGGAATACCGGAAGAAGTATATTAGCCAGAGGTTCATCGACCATAAGAGAAAGGAGTTCTTGGAACTGAAGCAAGGTCGTATGTCAGTGACCGACTATGAACGGGAGTTCATAAGGCTCAGTAAGTACGCAAGAGAGTTCGTGTCTACCGAAGCCATCATGTGTAAGAGATTCGATGATGGATTAAAAGAAGATATCCGCCTATATGTGGGAGTTCTCGAATTAAAGGAGTTCGTAGTGTTGGTGGATAGGGCCTGTAAAGCCGAAGAGTTGGCCAGGGATAAGAGAAGAGCTGAGTACGAATCACGTGACTCGAGGAAGAGACAACTGAACAAGTCTCACCAATCCTCAACTAAGAAGTCGAGGGAT
The DNA here is from genome assembly GCA_005393395.2 of Gossypium australe. Lineage (NCBI taxonomy): Eukaryota > Viridiplantae > Streptophyta > Magnoliopsida > Malvales > Malvaceae > Gossypium > Gossypium australe. Next base: position 33,468,794 of record CM016617.1, read on the forward strand.
TTCACTACTCGATCCGTCACTTTAGCGGGGTTTTTAACCCGAAATAAGGGCAGGCGATTCTCAGAATCAAAAGGGCAAACTACATCGGTTGCTAGTGTGGGAAACATTTGTCCAAATAGACTGGAATGCCCTCAGTGTGGTGGGCACCATTTTGGTGAGTGCCGAGCTAATGAGAAAGGTTGTTTCAGATGTGGGTCCTTGGACCATTTTATCATAAACTGCCCCGAGGTAGACGTGAAAGGAAGGCCTCAGAATGCGAGATTGGGAAGTACGACAAAGGGAAGACCGTTGAAAAATCTAGGGAGTGAGATGGGAAACAAGAACCCACCTAAAGAACGAGCTGCTACAGTTGAGGGTAGAGAACCGGCGAGGACATATGCCATCCGTGCTCGTGAAGAGGCATCTTCCCCCGATGTAATCACGGGTATCTTTTCTCTCCATAATACTCGTGTTATAGCTTTAATCGACCCGGGATCTACCCACTCATACATATGCATGAAATTAGTCTCTAGCATGAGTATGCCTATAGAATCTACCAAGTTTATTATAAGAGTGTCAAACCCCCTTGGTAAGTGTGTGTTGGTTGATAGAGTGTGTAAAGGGTGCCCTTTGATAATTAAGGGTCATTGTTTCCCTGTCGATCTTATGTTATTATCGTTTGACGAGTTTGATGTCATTCTCAGGATGGATTGGTTAGTTACTCATAATGTAATTGTGAATTGTGGGAGGAAGCATATCGAGTTGAGAGATGAAAATGGCAATCTTATTTGTGTTGAATCAGATAAATCAGATAGTTCACTAATAGTGATATCAACCATGTCAGCTCAGAGATACCTAAAGAAGGGGTATGAGGCTTATCTTGCCTTTGTGTTGAACACTAAAGAGATTGAATCGAATATTGAGTCGGTACCCATAGTATGTGAATACCTAGATGTTTTCCCAGAAGAGTTACCAGGGCTACCTTCGGAGAGAGAAATTGAATTTTGAATTGATCTAGTTCCGGGTACTGCCCCTATTTTTATTGCTCCCTATAGAATGGCCCCAACCTAGCTGAAAAAGTTGAAAGCACAGTTGCAAGAACTAACGGTAAGGGTTTTGCAAGGCCGAGTTTTTCTCCGTGGGGTGCTCCCATTTTATTTGTGAAGAAGAAGGATGGTTCCATGAGACTATGTATAGATTATCGACAACTCAACAAGGTGACGGTAAAGAATAAGTACCCGTTGCCGAGAATTGACGACCTGTTTGATCAGTTGAAGGAAGCTACAGTACTTTCTAAGATAGATCTGAGGTCAGGGTATTATCAGTTGAGAGTCAAGGACTCAGACATACTGAAAACCACATTCAGGACTAGGTATGGCCACTATGAGTTTGTGGTCATGCCTTTTGGATTAACAAATGCCCCCGCGATCTTCATGGATTTGATGAACTGCATTTTTCGACCATATTTGGATAGATTTGTGGTGGTCTTCATCGATGACATACTGATCTACTCTCGAGATGAGAATGATCATACCGAGCACTTGAATATAGTTCTACAAGTTTTGAGAGAAAAACAATTGTATGCCAAATTCAGTAAGAGTGAATTTTGGCTCAAAGAAGTGAGATTTTTGAGGCATGTTGTCTCGGGAGATGGGATAAGAGTTGACCCGAGTAAAACCTCGGCAATTATTAAGTGGAAACCGCCGAGGAGCGCAACTGAAGTAAGGAGTTTTCTAGGCCTAGCAGGCTATTATAGGCGTTTTGTCAAAGGATTTTCCATGATAGCTACACCAATGATGAAACTTCTGCAGAAAGATGTAAAGTTCAACTTGACGGAAAAGTGTCAACAGAGTTTTGAGAAATTAAAGACACTGTTGACTGAGGCTCCTATTTTGGTGCAACCAAAAATGGGAAAAGAATTTGTGGTTTACAGTGATGCGTCACTAAACGGGTTGGGCTGTTACTTATGCAAGAGGGTAAAATGATTGCATACACTTCTAGACAGTTGAAGCCACACGAGAATAACTACCCGACTCATGATTTAGAGTTGGCCGCAATCGTGTTTGCGTTAAAAATTTGGAGGCATCATTTATATGGTGAAAGCTGTCGAATTTTACCGACCACAAAAGCCTAAAATATTTGATGACCCAGAAGGAATTAAATTTGAGGCAACGAAGATGGTTAGAATTGATTAAAGATTACGAGTTAGTAATTGACTACCATCCGGGAAAGGCAAATGTAGTTGCCGACGATTTGAGCAGAAAATCCTTGCTTGCACTAAAAGCCATGATCACCCAGATGACCTTGTTAGAGGATGGTTCTGTATTAGCCGAGTTGAGGGCTGAACCACTGTTCCTCCAAGGGATTTACGAAGCTCAGAAAGATGATAATAGTTTGCAATCTAAGAGAGCTTTATGTGAGCCGGGCGTTGAGTCAGACTTTCGGGTAAATTCTAATGGATGTCTGACATTTAGAGATTGGGTTTGTATACCCAGGAATGATGAGCTCATTCATAAAATTTTGCATAAAGCACATAACGGATGTTTGAATGTGCATCCAGGCAGCACAAAGATGTACCAAGATCTGAAGAAATGGTACTGGTGGCTAGGTATGAAGAAAGATATTTCTGAATTTGTATCAAAATGACTGATTTGTCAGCAAGTGAAGGCTGAACATCATGTACCTTCGGGTTTGCTTCAGCCTATCATGGTTCCTGAGTGGAAATGGGACCGTATTACTATAGATTTCGTGACGGGTTTACCATTGACTCCCAAGAAGAAAGATGCAACTTGGGTAGTGGTCGATAGACTCACTAAGTCAGCCCACTTTATACCAGTGCGAGTCGACTACTCACTCGATAAATTGGCAGACTTGTACATGTCCGAGATAGTAAGACTTCAGGGTGTACCATTGTCAATCATTTCAGATAGAGATCCGAGGTTCACATCGCGGTTTTGGAAAAAGCTGCAAGAAGCTTTGGGCACGAAATTGAGTTTCAGTACTGTCTTCCATCCCCAAACCGATGGGCAGTCAGAGAGAACAATTCAGATACTAGAAGACATGCTTAGATGTTGTGTTTTGGAATTCCACGGTAGTTAGGAGAAATACTTACCATTGGTGGAATTGGCCTACAACAACAGTTTTCAGTTAAGTTTGAAGATGGCACCTTATGAGGCATTGTATGGACGTAAGTGTCGAACGCCTTTGTATTGGTCAAAACTCAGAGAGAAACAGATACACTGGGTTGATTTTGTTAAAGAGACTGAAGAGAAAGTAGAAGCGATTTGTAACTGCCTGAAAGCCGCCTCAGATAGACAGAAGTCCTATTTAGATTTAAAGAGGAGAGAGATAGAATACGAAGTTGGTGATAAAGTGTTCTTAAAAGTATCACCTTGGAGGAAAGACCTCAGATTTGGCCGGAAGGGCAAATTGAGTCCGCGCTTTATCGGACCTTATGAAGTTATCGAAAGGATAGGACCGATAGCTTATCGGCTAGCTTTGCCGCCTGAGTTAGAAAAGATTCATGATGTCTTCCATGTATCTATGTTGCGCCGATACCGTTCAGACCCTTCACATGTTATAGAACCAACAGAGGTAGAGATTCAACCAGATTTGGCTTATGGTGAAGAACCAGTTAAAATATTGGCTCGTAAGGTCAAGCAGTTAAGAAATAAAAGCATAGCCCTAGTGAAAGTCCATGGCAGAGGCACGGAATAGAAGAGGCTACATGGGAGTCTGAGGAAATGATGAGGAACCAATACCCCAATCTTTTCACTGGTAAGATTTTCGAGGACGAAAATCCTTAAGGCGGAGAATTGTAACGGCCCGATTTAGGGGCTAGTCAGAATAGTGATCTCGAGATCACTAATCCGAGATTTGAGAAATTATTTTCATTATATATTATGAGTTAGAACATGATAGCATATGAGCATGAAATTTTTGGTACTTTAATTTTAGCGATTTCATGTTTAATCGCGAAAAAGGACTAAATCGCATAAAGTGCGAAAGTTCCATTCTATATGCTAAGTGTACCAAATGGCCATGGATTGTTAATTGGGGGTCTTTAAAAGGCAATTTAGCCTTTGAAAGAGGCTTGGCCGGCCATAGGAGAGTATGGGAGACAAGATTGTCAATTTTAGTCAAAGTTAGTAGTAGTAGGTGGACTAATTTGACTTGTAATAATAAAATAAGTAGAGAAAAGTTATCATCTTTTCTCCTATCATCTTCCACCGAAAATTAGCAGCAAATAAGGGGTAGAAACCTTCAAAAATTTCAGCAAGCTGTCATCTACTCAAGTAAGTGTTCTAATGAACTATTCTTGAAAATAATTGTACTTTTGAGACCCCTAAAGCATAAGCTTCCAAATGAGGGGACTATTGTGCAATATTGTGAAAGGTTTAGAGTTCTACCATGAGAGCTATCTTAGTTATTTGCTGCATTTTTATGGAAGAACTTGAGTCTTGGTTGTTAGATGAACAACTTTTAAAAAGGGTGTTAGCATGAAAACACCAAATAGGATCTTAATGAAAAGGTTATAATTTTTTAGTAAGTATGTGAAATATTGATTTTTGATGATAGCTTTAAGAGCATTAAATGTTTGCCTAGGCTTTTTGAGGATAAAAATGTGATTAGAATTAATTCCCGAGCCTAGGGGCAACATGGTCATTTTGCCAAAATTTAGAGGTAAAATGGGAATTTTGTCTAAGTAGGATTATTGAGATGCTTATGTTAAAGTAATGATTAAAATGAGATAATTTGCTATTATAGAGTAAGAGGAGGTGAGAATTCACCTCAATCGGGGAAAGGATAAAGTCGTGGACTAAACCGAAGAACTAGCTCATTTTGAAAACGAGGTAAGTTGTATGTGATTTTAATGCAATATTATATTAGCATAATTGAGAATGCTTGATGTCTTATTGATGCATGATACTTCAATAAATTGAAAAGTTTATGTGAAGGTGATATTGAAGTCCTCTAAATTTTGAAAAGTTTATGAGGGTAAGTGTAAGACCATGTTTGGGACATGGCATCGGCCAAATTATGAGGGTTAGTATAAGACCATGTCTGGGACATGGCATCATCCGTATTATGAGGGTCAGTGTTAGACCATGTCTAGGACATGGCATCAGCCGTATGATGAGGGTCAGTGTAAGACCATGTCTAGGACATGGCATCGGCCACATTATGAGTGCCAGTATAAGACCATGTTTGGAACATGGCATCGGCATTAAGACAATAGCTGGCGTAAGACCATATTCGGGGTATGGCATTTGCATATAGAGGTAATTCCCTATAAGACCATGTCCGGGACATGGCATCGGTACCTAGAGGAAACTTCATGTAAGACCACCTAGAGAATGGGACATTAGTTTTATACTCATCGTAGTGATTATAAAAACGTGTATTTGATTATTTTCAGTGTATGGCGGGATAAGCAGATGAATTTAAAAGTAGAGATATGAATGAATACAAGTGCTAATGAATGAGTCATGAGAAATTGGCTCTATATGTGTTACGTAAATGTTAGATAAGGGCGATTGTAAGTAAGTATTGTCAAGAAGTCTTGACTTGTGCACGGTTAGCTAATGCCATGGATGAATTATTCTTTTACGAGTATTATGATTGCTATTTATTTCCATGCAACTTACTAAGCTTAATGCTTACCCTTTTTCATTGCTCATCTTTCTTATAGTATTCCTAAGATAACTCGAGGACCGTAGATGCAGGGGTTCGGGAATCTCACTATCAACAACACTTTGGTATAACAATTTTAGACTTGTTTTGAATATGGCATGTATAGGACTTGGGTATTTTGTCAAGTTATAATTGTTCATTAAAGTATTGGTTGTAAGTCCTTTTGTAAATGGTCTATTGAGTTAGACAAATATTTGGCAAACTTTTTATTTTCAATGAAGATGAAATTAATGAAGTGCATGCCTCTTTTATTATTCTTTTGTATTTGGTTAAGTGATTGGCCAAAATTGTCTATGTATGTATGTTTATTGAAATCAATTAAGCATGTAGTATTGTCTATGAGATGCCTTGAGTTGATCTTGATTTTAAGGTGGCAAATGGCTTGGTAAATAGCTTTTAAGTGCCCATACGGTTGGACGTATGGGCGTGTGTCTAGGCCGTGTGCACCCTGTACCTTAATGTTTTAAGTCGGGATAGGCCACGGTCATATCCCATGGCCGTTGGTATGAGCCGTGTATGACACACGGTTAGAGCATGGGCGTGTCAAGGCCGTGTGAATATAGTCAGTAACTCCCCACGGTTTGTAGACATAGGCGTGTTCAAGGGTACACGGGCGTGTTCCAAGTCACATGGGGGTGTGAACCCTGCTTCAAAGAAGAGTTTTCGATTAAGTTCCTAAAGTTATCGGATAAGTGCTTAAGGCCTTGTAGGCCCATGAAATGTATGATTAGACTAAGAAATAGAAGTTTTTAAGTTAGAACGAAATTTTACAGCCCGTAAGAGTATGTCTAAGTGAGTTCAAGCATGGTAACGTCTCATATCCAGTCCTAGCATCGGACTCGGATATGGGATGTTACATACAAGAGAATTCGAGCATGCGGCCCAGAGATACAACAACACACAACCAACCACTAGACCAACAGGCCCATTCTGACATCAAGATGTGAAAACTTAGCCAATTACGCGACCTACTCACTGACCCTTATTTTGAATCTCAAACTCCTAACCTCAAAAACCGAGATGTTACAACTCACCCCTCCTTAAAGAAATTTTGTCCCCGAAATTTCCCACCAACAGAACAGTTGTCTAACACAATTACACCACTACCTCCCGCTGAGCACTCTAATCCCGAAGCGTTACCGTACTAAGCTTAAGAACCTCACACACCTATCCAGAACCTCTAAGCACTGAATTAAATCAATTCAATTACATACACGGACACTCAAACCCAAAACCTCAAACACACATCCAGAACACTTAGCCACTGAAGCAGATACCTTTTTGTCCCTCACATACACAAACATTATCCACCGAACAGTCGAACAATTCATTCACAACAAAAATACACAACGTCAAAATGACCTACACCCATGCCTGTCTCAATGTTGCCGACGACACTCCCTAACTCGATGCTCCATAAACCTGCATCTGAGACACGCTCTCGACTTCTTCCAAAAGTCGCCCGGATGGCACTTCTCACAGTGCTCACAAAACGGAACGCTCGCACCTCTACTAGCACCCTTCACATTACCTCACTAACGCTCAATTACGATTTCACACACTTCGCAGTCCAAGGCTCCAACCTCGAAGGACTTAGATCCATTTTCCTCTTACAGTCTATGCACTTACCTTGAACCATCTCTCTATTTTCTTCTATGCTAGCCTCGTACACCTTCTTTAGAACCTCTCTCACTACCTTAGTCAACGCCTCAGTACCAACCTCCGGGTTATTGCTACCCGAAGTTAGTAGAATCACATTGACTTCTGACTCCCGTATAGGCACACATTTTGGAGAAGTTAACGACTCCTCGAGAGTCTCACCAGGCTAATCCTCGTGATCTCACTTATCTTTAGAATCCATATCAGTCTCGTGGCTAACTTAGAATATCTACATTTTCAGAAAATGAACACAATATAAATATCAAATAGGACAGTTTAATCTTACAGTTTTGAATTTCCACCCGGACCAACATCGGAGTCTCGGACATTTTATTTTCATAAAACATTTCCAAAACGCAAATCATTTCAAATTACTGTGGTAAAGCTTCTAGTTTTTTTAAAAATGACCGCGTGCGCACACGGATACATAAAAATACAGGTTGAGTTTTTGCAAACCTAGCTCTGATACCACTAAATGTAACGCTCGAAAACCTGGTCTAGAAGTTTAGACTAAATCTCGGAGGTTACATTGGTCATCGATGTGATCTGAAATAATTTTACAAAACGAGTTGTTAAAATCCTATACGAACACAGTTATTAAAATCGAACTAAACCGTTTATCCCTTTTAGGATTCAAAATAGAGAATTCAAGTTACGTCAAAAACATTCAGAAGTAAAATTCTGAAGTTTCTAGAATTCAAAACAAAACTATTTATGAGGGTACCTGAAAGGGGAAAAACTAAGGGGGTGAGCTACACGAGCTTAGTGTGAGTTCGAAAACGATAGAAAAACGAACACCAAAGTGTCATAATCAAAAATATCTCAATGGCAATCCGATATACCAATAGTCATCGCAAACAAATCAAACGTATCAGTACTGAAACACCTAGATCTATAAGCAATTAGTCTTGCAATCAGATAGATAGACAGAATGTGAAATGAATGCAACAAGTAGTAAAACCCCACCCATCCAACCAAACGCCTCTCCGATCACCATTCACACCACATATGAGCTATTCAAGCCTATCCAACCATGCACAGGATATAAGACCTTGAGAGGCCCATCCAACCTACATCATGTATGTGGACTGAACCACTCAAATGTTAATATACAACAGAGCTGACATATATGTTGTACTGTACGGTAAACAACTATACAGACGTATTGCAATTTAAACTGCCTAAACAGATTAGACTCCCTTCTCTTTGCAACCAAACCCAAAAAGATTAATGCAAATGCAAAATGCACACCGTTCGTAAAAAGACTTACAGAAACAAAGTACAAAATCAAAAATGCACACATTCAAATACCCAGAATCAGAATCAGATATAACATAACATTAATTAACACTCAATCGAATCGCTTAATTAGAGCTATGATTGAGAATAACACACAAGTCCAGGCCAAAACAAAGTCTTGACCACCCTTACTAAGAACTAGCCAAGGGTCGAAACACACAGAATCACAATCAGATAAAAAACAAACACATTATAAAAATTGGCGACATAGTGCCACACGACTATGTACCCCGGCTGTGTGGAAGTACCTAGGCGGTGTGGGGGGTCAACATGCCCATGTGAAGGGGCACATGCCCGAGTGAAAGGAGGCACACAGCCGTGTGAAGATGACACACGCCCATGTGTTCGAGAACATGGCCGTGTGGACAGCCCGTGTAACTATCTGTCCCTTTGTGCTAAAATAAGGTGCAAGGCATACACGACCATGTGGAAGTCTCACACGACCGTGTGTCCAAAACACATACCCGTGTCAAAAACGACTAAAATCCTCAAATCTACCACACGGCCGTGTGGCACCAAAACCGACCCTAAAACCCTAATTTCCAATTGCACACGGTCGTGTAAACCACCCATGTTGGGCATACGCCCGTTTGGTCACGAAACCACACCGAAACAGACCTGAAATGTGAAAATAAAATTGGCAAAATAATCCTTGTTTACCAAGGTTCGGAGACACACAATCCTATGCTGATTTTGACTGATTTCAGAAAGTACAGAATTTGTCGAATTTTACAGATTCAAACGGCAACTCGACGTCAAAATTACAGAGTTTCGAACACACACCTATTTTAATTTCAAGCATCGAGAACCACTCGATTCGCTCCACCAACTTGTTCAAAAACCTCAATTCCAAAATAGAAACACACTCAACTATAAGAAATTAACTAAATAATTCAAAAGCACTAACAAACTAAATCAGTCAAAAACTTAAAGGATGGCACTTACCCGATTCAATATTCAAAGAATCAAGAACGACTTGAAGAGCAGTAAATAACGAATGACGAAATTTTGAAATCCTCGACAGAAAAGAAAATAAAAGAAAAGAAAATCGCAAACTTCAAAGAGAAAGGAACCTTCCCAGAAAAAAAATGGTGGAACAGAGAAGTAAGGGAGAGGGAGAATGTGAAAAGAGGAATAAAAATAATAAAATAAAACTTAAAATATATAATTTCTTTATTTAAAACCTAAAACAAATCTAAAATTTTATAATAATATTTCTCCAAAACACACGCACAAGGATTCAAACACACGACCCAGAGATACACCAACATACAACCAACCACTAGACTAACAGGCCCATTTTGACATCAAGACGCGAAAACTTACCCAATTGCGCCACCCACTCAATAACCCTTATTTTGAACCTCAAACTTCTAACCCCAAAAACTGGATGTTACATGAAAATGGAAGGAATGGTAAGTATTCAAATGACTTATGTCATGAAAACAATGAAAAGGAATGAAAAGAAAATGTACAATGAAATTGATGATTTCAAGTGATGTTGTTCATGTTTAATGACTTATCTTATGTTAATTAAAGTGAGTTATGAATTGAAGCATTAACATGAGTTGTTGATGACGCTTAGGCTTGTGACAAGCTTATGGTTGGATTGTATCTTGCTTAATCTTAATGATATACATTGAAATGGTAAGTGTCCTAATGTAAAAATGATTATGTTCATGAAAAGGTTGAATGAATCAAAAGAGAGTTATGTATAAATGCACTAACTTTTGTATTGATGATGATGTTTATGCTTATGTCTTGTATTATGCAAATGAAACGGGTAAGAAAAGGTAATGAAATGGTAAGTTCATAATTATGATGTAATATGATGAAAAAGGAATTGATAAGTTGAATGACATACTTATACGTGAGATATTTACGTATGCTATGGATGAATTTACCTATGTCATGAATAAATACACTAATTCATGAATTGATGCTGTTATTTAAGTTTATGCTAAGTAAATGGAATGGAAAGTAAGTACAGGGAGCAGTTCATAGTCTTATGAAAAGGTTAATAATGGTGATAGACTTACTCATTTATAAGTTGATGGTTATGTAATTGATAAATCTTGTAGCATTGGTATAGGTTTATAATTTACCTTATAAAGTTCATTATTGAAATGGAATGTTATGTTTAAAGTTTATACAAGCTTACTAAGTATTCATTGCTTACGTAATTATTTTCCTATACTTTACAGATTATTGGAAGCTCGACCGATTTGGAAGCTCGTCGAAGATCTATCACACTATCCAACGATTATATCGATAGCTTTGATGTGTTGGTCAAGGTTATAATGGCATGTATAGGAGGACTTATGGTTGATGTTAGTTGAATGTTAATTGATGATTATGGCATGTATATGTCATTTAGTTGATGTAATCATGGTGCCTTGTTAATGTGTGTGAATATGGCTAAGCTATGGTGCATGTTTGAGTGACTAAATGGCATGTTTGTGTGGAAGTTCTAATGGTCATAATTATGGTACAAATGGTAAGTTTATAATGATTTGGTATATGCTTCAATTTGGTATGTTTTGATTTGGAAATAAGTTAGATGTGTATGCTTGATGTATGGTCAAATATGCACATGTTTAGATAGGTTTGATGAATTGTGATTGAGGTGTCTTATTGGCATATTGGTTGTACGGATTATTGGTATAGATATTTGGTCATTTTATGCATGTTTTGGGCATGTTTTAGGGTCTTGCTTATATGTGCAAATGACTTGTAGGTACATGTATAACAGCCCGATTTTCGGTCTAATCGGAACAGTGGTTTCAGGACCACAAATCTGACACAGTAGAATTTATTTTTATTATATTTTAGGGTCTAAAATTTTATGGGATTATTTTGTGAAAATTTCGTTAGAAAATTTTGACGTTTGGGCACTCAATTTAATTAAAAGGACTAAATTACAAAAAGTGTAAAAACTGAGTTCTATGTGTTTAAGGTGTCCAATTGCTATGAGATTTTAAATTGAAGATCCTTAGATAGTAATTAGACCGTTTGTTAAGTTAGTGGACAAAAATGGACATGGAGTAAGAGAATTTTTATGTTTTAAGTTAGGGGTATTTTGGTCATTTAGTAATTAAATGAATTAAAAAGAAAAAATCAAGCCAAAATCTTGTCCATCTTCTTCATTCTAGTCAAAATTTAGAGGAGGAAGCCATAGCTAGGGTTTACCCACTTTCAAGCTCGACTGTAAGCTCGTTCTTGCCCCGTTTTTAAGGCTCTTTACATTTTTTAAATCGTTGTAACCCGATCTATTTATTTCTACCACAAATTTAAGAAATAATCAAGGTCTAGGGTTTGATCCATGTTAAATATTTGTGTATTTTGATGTTGAATGGTAGATTATGCAAGTTTGATGTTGGATAAACAACTTTTACTAAGTGATTTTCGGTAAAAATGTCAAAAAGGACCTATTTGTAAAGGTTATAAAATGTGTAGTAAAAGTGTGATTTAATGGAAATTGTGGGCTGTTATGAGCATGAATAAAGTTTGTCTAGGCTTGGATTTTAAAGAAATTGAATACGTTTCATTTTACGACCTAAGGACTAAAATGTAAAAAGTTAAAAAGTTAGGGGTAAAATTGTAATTTTTCATAATGTGATTTTTGGGCTGAATTGAATAATGTGAGTACTAAATGAGCTAAATTTTCTATTATAGATCAAGAAAAACGAAGTTCGGACCTAGATCAGGGGAAAAACAAAGTGTTCGACGATTAGGTCTATTTTCACTATTTCTGTACCGAGGTAAGTTCGTATGTAAATAATGCAATGTTATATTTATATTTTTAATGTTTTAATATTGCATGAAATGTATGATTGATTCTATGAGTATATTCGACAAAGTTCCAGCAAGAGAGAAATCTCGGTTGAACCTTAGGAATAGATTAGGATACAAGTGACATGCCACTAGGAACCCATGTGATTATGTGATTTATGTGTCCTAGGTGATGTTCATGTACGTCCCACCCGTGGCTGGGTATACCTATATATGTTACGGATACCTGACAGCTTATGTGAGCAGCACTGCGTAGCTACGTCTTCACTGACAGCTTTTGTGAGCAGGCCCGTGGGATTGCTCGAGAGCGAGCTTATATGTGTTATGAGAATTGTGATAGCATTGGCTACATATGTGGCACTAATGTGCAAAGTTTTCTGTGTATCCGATAGTATTCCAAGTGGTTCAACGGGTATGTCAAAGACGAGAAAGTATGTGATTATGTTACGAGTTGGTACAGGTATGTACAAAAAAACTCAAAGGCAATAAATTCGGTATATGATGAATTATTGGTAAGAATGTGATTGAGTATGTTATGTTCATGAGGTTTTAATGACATTTAGGTTGATATACGTATGTTACTTATACTGCAATTGTATGGTTAAAGTTGTTTATTATTTGCATGTGAACTTACTAAGCTATATAGCTTACTCCCTTTCTTTCCCTTATCTTATAGTGTCACCAAGCTAGCTCGGGTTCGGAGATCGTCGGAGATCCACTCACACTATCAACAAATATTTTTGGCATCAATGATTTTAACATTTTGAGTTATGGCATGTATAGGGGACTTGGTCATTTTGTTATGTGTCATAATTGATTTGGCCAAATGTGTTGGTTTATATTGGTTGAAAGCTCATTTTGTATAAGGCCATTGGAAATTGGCTATTATTGGTTAAGTATATTCATGATAATGCCTTTCATGGATGTGGGAATCTACTTGATTTGAGTTGATAAGTATGTGATGTTTGTGTATGATAGATGGTAGCATGTAAATAATGTGTTGTTGTCTTGGTTGTGGCTGATTTGGTTATATGTATATGCTTGGTTTGGTGCTATGTTATGTTGTGTAGGTGTGTACATTAAAGAGTGGCAAAAAGGCTTAGTAAATAGCCTCATTTTTGTCCACACAGGTAGACACACGGGCATGTGTCTAAGCCGTGTGTGACACACGATCTGCCCCACGGGCATGTGTTTCAGCCGTGTGTCCCCTGCACCTTAATTGTTGCAAAACAAAATGTCCAGAATATGGCACACGGGCAAAGACAAAGGCGTGTGTCTTGGCCGTGTATGCTACAAGGCCTTGAACACGGGTATGTGCCCCGGCCGTGTGAAGTCTTCACCTATTTTACGAAAAATTATGAAAATTAAATCAACCACACGGGCGTGTGGAACGGCCGTGTGGCACAAGTCAGAGAGCTCCCTAATTTGAACACGGCCTGTAGCATGGGCGTGTCCCAAATCCACACTGGCATGTGACCGCTGTAACATGAAAAATTTTCTAAGTTTTGTAAAATTTCCTAAAGTTCTCAGTTTAGTCCCGAACCATTACCAAAGCATGTTTTGGGCCTTGTAGGCTCGTATAAGGGACTCTATGATTAAATGCAAAAAGTTTTAATTTGGACGCAAATTTAGGGCTCGAAAATGTATGTTTGTTTGTGTTCAAGTCCGATAATGTCTCGTACCTTGTTCTGGCGTTGAACACGGGTAAGGGGTGTTACAACATGCTTGAATTGGGTGAAAGAAATGGCTTGAATTTGGCCAATTTCTTGTCCACATGGCCTAAGACACGGGCTTGTGTCTTAGCCATGTGTAACACACGGCTGTGCGACATGGTCGTGTGTCCCTTGTAGGTTTTAAAGGTTGCAAGTTAGGAAGTTACATGGCCTAGCACAAGGGCATGTGGCTTGGTCGTGTGACCCAACTTTGAAAGTAACATGGGCACAGACACGGGTTAGGACATGGTCATGTGTCCAAATTTTGAGTGCTACACGGGCGTGTGCCTCAGCTGTGTGAGTCACACGGCCGTGTGACCCTACAGTCCAAATTTTCCATTTTTTTCTCAAACTTTCCAAATGATTCCAATTTAGTCCCAAATTGTTTCTAAAGTATTTTTAGGGCCTCGAAGGCTCGATTAAGGGACGATATGCATATAGATGAATGATTTCTGCTATGTTTATGTTGAGGTATTAAATGTATGTTTTTAAGTTACATTTTTATGGTAATGCTCCGTAACCTTATTTTGGTGACGGATACATATTAAAGGTGTTACAAAATTAGTTGAAAATTCATGACATGAATGGTTATTACAAGTTGGTTGTGATGGATATAAAACCTTATGAGATTATATGTAGTCTGAGCTCTTATTTCATATGGCTATTGATGTTGTTTTGTGTCATGATAGGGATAATTGTTTAACTTAATGAAATGTGTATGTTTAAAGAAATTGAGGTAAGTAAATTTTTATATTGTATGAGCTTACTAAGTAATTTATATACATGTGTTACTACTTTTCTGTAGATTTTGGACATCCAAAACATGTCAATCGGATCAGTGAAAAGCCCACACCTATTGTCTCTCGATTCGATATACTTTTAAGGTTTCATTTTGGTTACTTTGGCATGCACTTAGGTTGAATTGACTTATGTAAGATAGTGTGAACTTGGGATAATAGCCATGTATATATATATATATATATATAAACTTATGTTTGTGACTTGATATTGGATATTTGATGTTTGCAAAATTTGGTGTCCATGAATGTTAAAGAAATGGTAAAGCTTGAATGGTACTAGTGTTGGGAAATGTGCCCATATTGTAGTAAACATATAACTGTTTTCTATTTATTTGAACGATGAATAAATAAATAAAGTTAATTTCACATTTCACTATTAATTTATGTGATTTCTAAACTGTTAATGATGATGTTGAATGTTATTCTGATTTTGGATTTTAAATCCCAACCCATGAGCTAATTTCATTTGGGTTGGAATTATTGGATCTATTTTGATATATTGATGATCATGGTGATATTTTGAGTACATCTACTATTTTATTCGGTTTGGATTATTTTGAATATATGCATGCAAATTGCAAGCTTTAAACATATATGAATGCATGGTATATCCTTAGACTTGATTTAATTCTGAAAAGGTTAAATAAGTTGGAACGTATCGAATGATACGAGCGAGTACTCGAGCGAATACTCGTAGCACTCTAGATATAAAGTTGTGATCTGTACAGAGTAAGGAAGAATATTGTTAGGTATTGTTTTTGAGATTTGTAAAGATACAAAGACTTAGAATGATAGCTTTAATTCTAGCTCTCGAAAGAAGCAGAATGCAGTAGTTATACCCTGAGCAATAATTTGGTCAAGATTTTTCCATGACATTATTATGTTATTAAGATATAATCCAAGTAATTCCAACCTTCCCATTCAACAGCATCGATACTCTCAACTTTGTCTTGTAGAATTGCCACATCATTTTATTCATTATTTGATTTTTATATTTCATACATTACTACTTCACTTCAAATCATTATTCTGTTTACTTTGTCATAAGTCTAATTAGTATAGTTTATGGTAATAACTCAACCATATTTTTACCTATTCCGATCCTGAGGAGACAATCTCACTTATCACTTTATTACTTGGTTCAACGTGTATACTTGCACATTCTCATTACATATTCACACGTGACAAGTTTTTGGCGCCGTTGCCGAGGATCGGCAAATTGGTGAATTTTGGTTTGTTATTATCGATTTAATTTTGTTAGTTTGAGCTCACTTAGTTGTTTTTTATTCTTTTTCAGGTTTGTTGCTATGAGTAGAGGTATTCCCGAGAACAAAGAGTATTATTTTGATCCTGAAATTGAGAGAACTTTGAGAAGGAGAAAAGAATTGTGAGAAATGGCAAGGATTGGAAATGATTCAGGCATAGAAGATCCATTACATCCAAATGGTAGGGATGTTGATATTCCTCGTGCGATAGTTTATAGAGACAGACCCATTAGAGAACATGTAGTGCCAATCTTGGATTATTTGAATCCAGTGATTGTCAGGCTACATATTCAAGCTCAGCATTTTGAGTTGAAACTAGTTATCTTTCAAATGCTACAAACAGTAAGATAGTTCAGTGGATTACCTACTGAAGATTTGCAACTGCATTTAAGACTCTTTTTAGAGGTCTGTGATTCATTCAAGCAGCAGGCTATTCCTAAAGATGCCCTAAGACTCAAGCTATTTCCTTACTCATTGCGAGAGCATGGCTGAATGCTTTTCCATCAGCAACGGTGGCATCTTGGAATGAACTTTATCAAAGGTTTTTGTTGCGATACAACCTCCCAAACATGAATGCCAAATTGAGCAATGATATTACATCTTTTCGGCAATCTGAAGAAGATACATTGTATGAAGCTTGGGAGCGATTCAAGGAATTGATTAGAAAATTCCCAATGCATGGTTTCCAACATTGGACACAAATAGAAATGTTTTATAATGGATTGAATGCATATACACGAATGGTAGTTGATTCATCTGCCAATGGGACTTTGCTAGATAAATTTTATAATGGGGCAGATGAAATTCTAGAAAGGATAGCTAACAATGATTATTAATATCTGACTACAAGAGTGGCTACTGGCAGAAGAGTTGTTGGAGCTATGGAGCTTGATGCGATCACTTCATTAACAGCTCAGGTATCATCCCTAACTAATATGATTAAAATATTAAAGAGACCAACTATAGTGCAAGAAATGAAAGCAGTAGAATTAACATGTGTTTATTGTGGGGAAGAACATATTTTTGATGAATTCCCATCGAACCCAGCTTCAGTATGTTACATGGGAAATTTCAATTGAAACAATATCCCATATTCCCATACATACAATCCGGGATGGAAACAACATCATAATTTTAGTTGGAGTAATCAAGGAATGGGTAATTCTAGTAATGTTGTTCGACAGAATGTCACAAGTGCACCACCTGGATACAATCAACCTATGCCACGGTAAAATGTTCAGCAATTTTCATCATCATCTTCATCTGTGGAAGCTCTATTGAAGGAATACATGGCCAAGAATGATGTTGTAACACAGGGTAAAGCTGCATCTTTAAGGGCTTTAGAAAACTAAGTGGGGTAAATTGCCAGTGCAATAAGCTTAAGACAGTAAGGAGCATTGCCGAGTGATATTGAAAAATTCAAGATCTCAAAGGAAGGAACATTGCAAAGCCATTACACTCAGAAGTGGTACTCAACTGCCTAGAGTTGTTAATGATGTCGCTGTTGAAAAAGATAGCTTAGATTTCACACATAAGGCAAATTCAGAACCAATAGTGGAGTAATCTACAATTGAGAAGAGCAAACAAAAAAATGTTGAAGTAGAATCAACTTGTGTTGCCAATAAGAATGTCATGGCAAAGCAACATCAACAAGTTGAAGGAAGGCCACTGCCACCTTTTTCTTAGCGATTTCAAAAATCTAAGCAAGATTTTAAATTCAAAAAATTCTTGGATATCCTGAAGCAACTTCATATCAACATACCACTAGTAGAAGCATTGGAGAAAATGCCCAATTATGTAAAGTTCATGAAGGACATATTTTCAAAGAAGCGCAGGCTAAGGGAATTTGAAACGGTTGCTCTCACTGAAGGGTGCACAGCAATGTTGATTAACAAATTGCCACCAAAATTGAAGGAACCAGGGAGTTGTACTATTTCTTGCTCAATTGGAAATCATTATTTAGGCAAGGCATTATGTGATTTAGGTGAAAGCATAAATTTAATGCCTATGTCTATTTTCAGGAAATTGAGAATTGGGAAGGCAAGACCTACAACTGTCACAATGCAGCTAACTGGTCGTTCTTATGCACATTCGAAAGGTAAAATCGAAGATCTGTTGGTAAGGGTTGACAAATTTATTTTTCTGGCTGATTTTATTATTCTGGAATGTGAAGCTGATAATGAGGTACCAATTATTCTTGGAAGACTTTTTCTATCCACTAGTAGAACATTAATTGATGTTATACACGGGTTCATACTAGCCCAGTACAAATGTGGTGTCGCCTACCAAGTAGGCACCACTAGTAAAATAATATATATATATATATATATTTAGTCATGGGTGTCAGAAATTTAGGGTGGTTCCGCCTATGCACCACCCTCCACTTGCGTGAGTGTACCATTTCGGTACATAATCCCTCTAACATACTATTTTGGTATATTATTTTTATTTTATGATATTCAAGTAAAAAAGTCTAAATTTTTGAAACTATTATTCTTTTAAAAAAATTATTATTTATTTCGATTATATATACTTGTTATACCATATTTGCGTCAAGACACGTCGCAAGTTGAAAAGACACCCAAACAATAAGCCTACCACCAGTGAACTAGGAGGTCACCTACGGATTTTTCCTTTGGGACGATCGCCTAGACAACTACATGTCATCCAGTAAGTCAAAGTCTTCATCTAAAACATGAAATTGTTGGTCAACAAATAGCACGTTAGCTCAACTGTTCCGTACCATTAAGTCAAAATAAATAACAGAATCTGTCACATCACAGACATTCTCGTCTCATCAAAGACATCCACCTCTACATGTTTCATAATAATATCTTAATTACAAATTCAACACGTCTATAAATATAAATCACAATGGGGAATTACTCTTACCATGATATTTTTCTTTTGTTCAACACAAATGGTGGAACAAAAAGTGAACTTATGAAGTTGAGGCAAATATAAATTACATTTCCCAAAATTAAATACAAGTACATTCTATATCATCCTTCCAATTATAGTGCGACCGATTTTAAGGTCAAATATGTCACAATGTACAACCCCATATTTTCTTATAGTTTCACCGAAATCATCATAGAGTATAAAAACCCAATAGAAAACAAAAATAGTTTGACGAAGTTGCATGCAAATCATCTCCTTTCTTTCTCTATTTGCACCTGGGATATTTGGTTTTCATTAATAACACTAAGCAAATCTCCCCCTCCAAAATCATGGATTTAAGTTTCAAACTTTCCCACTCCACATTCATGAATTTAACTCCACACTGAAAAACAAGTTTTCTTTCTGGGGGGGTTAAACAAATATAAATATAAGGAAATGCCAAGCATAACTGTAAAATTATACAGT
Organism: Gossypium australe; assembly: GCA_005393395.2. NCBI lineage: Eukaryota > Viridiplantae > Streptophyta > Magnoliopsida > Malvales > Malvaceae > Gossypium > Gossypium australe. The sequence goes on from CM016617.1 coordinate 33,488,360, forward strand.
GTATTCTTCAAGATGAGGTTGAAGAACCGTTTGCAGGGCTGGATCCAGACCCCTCCTGACGAATCCTCAAATCAAGAAGGTGTCAGGACCCGACCCGAAGAACCCGTCTCCGCTTCCAACCCTTCTTTCACCGACGGTATCGCCACTAAAGATATCCGCGTCGACCCTTCAACTGCCCTTTCTGTTCGGATCTTCCTCCCTGAATCGGCCCTTCTCCCTTCCGAACGGCCCCAGCCGAAATCCAAGGCTGAAGAGTCGAGTCTAAAATCAGAAAATAATGGTGATCAAGGTTATACCCCATCAGGTCAAAATTGTCGAAAGTTACCGATAATGTTACAGTTTCATGGCGGCGGTTGGGTGAGTGGGAGCAATGATTCGGTTGCTAATGATTCCTTTTGCCAGAGGATAGCCAAATTATGTGATGCTATAGTGGTGGCGGTTGGTTATAGGTTGGCGCCGGAGAGTAAGTATCCGGCAGCGTTTGAAGATGGATTGAAGGTGCTGAATTGGTTAGGGAAACAATCGAATAACTCGACGGGGGATGAGCCTTGGTTGGTAGCCCATGCAGATCCCTCAAGGTTGTAATTCCATTTCGTTTTGGTCTTGGTTGCATTCAGTGTTGTTAATGAATTGATTTGGTTGATAATAAGGACTTAATTAAGTCTAATTGGATCATGACATGAATGGGAAATTATGATCTTTGATTGTTTTTGTTAGATTTGCTATGAGTGATGTACTTTTTACTGGATATGATTTATTGGCTTTGGTTGTAGCTCAGTTTATGGATTGATTTTGGTTTAGGATTCTGATTGCTGAATTGCTTATTTTATGAACCTTCGTCTTTTCCGGTTGTTAGCTTTGTTGAACATGTTTTTTTACCACTTTGTTGTTCAGCAACTTATTCCCCAAATTCCTAATTTACGTTGTATCATGCAGCGTCTTACGTTTCTCATGTTATGTTCAAAGGCCTTTGCATAGACCTTAATGTCTTGTTGACAATTGACTGTTTTGTGACCTCTCGTTTATTGTAACTATAATCGATAACTTGCAAATCATAATCTCTGCTATTAGTTGATTGTATAATTGTCTTGTGGATCTGAAGCATGCAAAGAATATTGAGTTGACCCGGAAATCAGTGAAGTAGAGTTAAGGTTGAGGCTCATTGTTCCAAGTTCGAATTCATGCCTATGTTTGATTGCTAAGCTGTAAAATTGCAGGTTCTTAGTACTTTTGCTTAGATTTGGTAAGAAAATTTTTGCCATTTTACTTAAAAATCCTTAATCGTGATATTGTTGAAACAGATGTGTTCTACTTGGGGTGAGTTGTGGAGCAAACATCGCGGACTATGTTGCTCGCCGAACTGTTGAGTTAGGCAAGGAACTGGACCCTGTCAAGGTTGTTGCACAGATCCTAATGTACCCATTCTTCCTTGCAAATGAACCCACACAATCCGAAATAAGGTTGGCAAACACGTACTTCTATGACAAGGCGATCTGCTTGCTTGCATGGCAACTATTTCTTCCAAAGAATGAGTTTAGCCTGGAACACCCAGCTGCCAATCCGCTTGCCCCAAACCGTGGCCCACCTCTGAAGCTCATGCCACCGACACTGACGGTTGTAGCAGAACATGACTGGATGAGAGACCAGGGTGTTGCTTACTCAGAGGAGCTTCGCAAGGTAAATGTCCCTGCTCCTCTTCTTGACTATAAAGATACAGTCCATGAGTTCGCAACTCTTGAAATGCTTCTAAAGACCCCTCAGGCTGAGGCCTGTGCTGAGGACATTTGCATTTGGGTTAAGAAGTATATCTCACTTGGATGTCACGAGTTCTCTTATTAAGCGCAAGGTTTCGATCATAAAAAATAAAAAAAAAGATTCTCGGCATAGCATCCCAGTTGTTGGGTTGATAGTGAAAAATGATGCATGGTTGCCATACACGGGACCGGAATAATATATTGCAGTTTTGTGATCTTTCTCGCTAATCCGACTTACTCTGATTAATTTCCAAGTTAGCTGAGGGATAAGATTACATCTTTAGGGAGCTGCAACTGTACAAATTCTCGTGAATACAGTTTTATTCAACGGAACACTCTGTTTCACTATTTACAGTATAGCTATAGAAACTTACATGCAACCATCAAACATGTGGTACATAAAATTTGTCTTTGTTAATTTGCTTTAACATTGTTTATGAATTTAATATTGTCTTATTGCTAGATACATTGTCTACAATGAAATTCTTTTTGTCTGATTGGAAGATGGGGAAAATTGCAGAAGACCATCAAAATTGAAAACATTTTCGAATCTTGGCATCACAAAAAGTTGTATCTAAAAACTCCAAATTATGCAGAGAGCTGTTTTGGATAAATAGATTATTCATTCAAGATAAGGACATCCAATTAATGCTAGCACTTTGTGACTTTAACAATGCTGTGGAAATATATACTGGTAGGCAGACAAGAAGTTAAAATTCCACTATGTTAATATTCTCATTGTTACAATCTTGTATCCATTCCAAAGCTTTTTTTTTGGCCCAATGTCACTCTCATTTTTTGACAAAAACTAGTTTATTTCAATCTCCTTGTTGGTTTGAAAGCCCCCCACCCCACCCCCCCAAAATTCCTGAATAAATACCAGTTACAAGGCAATACTTATTCCTGGGCATTGTTGCTTCATATTTTCCATATCAAAAGCTTTGCTTGTTTTGCCTCAACTCCTGGTTTCACGGAACCATGGAGAACTATGTTCCTCCGACTCTCCATTTTTCTTAAATTACTCATGTTCGATATTTGTACTCGACATGTTTTTGAAGACACCCGTGTTGGATATATACTAGTATCCGGCTTTGAGTCTGAGTAACATAGATGGAGAAGGTGAAAGTGGACTGAGAATCTGCAGGTTATCACAAGAAATTGATTGGGTTTCTTTATCTGTTTCTCAGTGTTTTACATCTTCAAGCAAGCAAAGCATTCTCTGGTTGATATGCCCCAATATTGGAAGCATATTTGAGGGAGAGAGTTACTCGTTTGGTAAGAAAGACAGAAAATGAAACAACGTTTTAAATAGCGATCAAGTCATGCTAATCTAAAGACGGACTACGTTTTCCCTCTCAGCAAGTCACAATATAATCAGCTTGTATTGTTATGATTCCCGGTTATTAAATTTTCCGTCTTTCTTACCCAAACATAGCTTAGACAATGAGGATGAAAGCCATGGCTACAAAAACGGAAGCCTCCTGGAGCTCAGGTGGATGAACCACCCCTATATATCACCAAGGCGTTTTCCCCATGTTATTGCAAAAGCTGGTGATCAGTTTCAAGTGTTTCCAAGCATATTGAGATATTTGTCTGAACAATTAACTTGTACTAAATGTTACAATAAAGTTAGGGGCACTACTTTTTTTCTATTCAAAAGCTTTGATTATTCATGGAAACGCCTTAATAAAGTTCTCCATCTATTTTCAATATAGTATTCTTTCCCTAACACTTTAAAGCTATTAAAAATTTTCATTAAAGGTAAAATTACATCAACAGTCACTCAACTTTGATGTAGTTGACAAAACAGTCACTCTGCTTTCAATCCAGTCATTCAACTTTCGAAAAATAACAAATCAGTCATCCATACCATTTTTTGTTACAGACGTCCCAAATTAAGAACCCTAACTGGACAGAAGAAGAAGAGAAAAAGAGAAAAAAGAAGAAATGGAGATGTCATATTCACACCGCTCCATTTCATTTTACAGTTCTTCAAAACCCATTAATGTAAATCCAGTTTTTTCTCCTCTTCTATCCATTCAACCAACCCTAGAGATTTGAACAAAAACCCATTCAACCAATCATAGAGATTTGGGATTTTTAAGGGACAATTTTGAAAACATTTCTACGAGAGCTCATCAAATATGAAACAATTGTCGATTGATGTTGGAGAAATTAGAAATTAGGGTTTGAGATTTGAAAATTTTGAAGGTGAATGACATTTTTTTAACCTCAAAATTTTGAAGATGAGGGCTTCTTCTTCTCACAGCTCTGACTTACCGACCCTATTTTTCTTTTAATTAAATATCCATCATTTTTTGGATTCTTCTTTTTATACTTAAAAATAGTGGTAAGTGTTGTAACTTCACTTTTTAACCATTAAAGATTCATGGTGGGGGAAGCAATTAACTCTCTCTGATTTTTCAAGGTCTTGCTTTGGGTTCCTATTTTTTATGTAAATGAAAAAAGAAATTAGGTTGTTGGCTTCCTAGGGAAATGAGAAGAATTGTGAAAAGAGGAGGAAGAAGAAGAAGAGAAAACAAAGGCAGCAAGCAAAGCAGAGGCAGAGGCAATGACAATGGCTATGGCAATGGTAAGGGTCAACAACCTTAAAATTGCCATAGGTTTTGTTTGGCAAATTTTCCTTTTGGATGGTTAGCTGAAGAAGTGGAAAAGGAGGAGGAGAAGAAGAAGAAGACCCTCCTGCTCCTCATGTCCAACTCATGTCCAACGTGGCAAGTTAATTGGCCACTTCAGCTAGTTAACCAACCATATCAGCTGTCCCGTTAGACCTGTAACAGAAAATGTTAACGGGAGACTGATTTGTCACTTTTCGATAATGTTGTTGATTGATTTGTTATTTTTTGAAAGTTGAGTAACTGAATTGAAAGCAGAGCGATTGTTTTGTCAATTACATCAAAATTAAGTGACTGATGATGTAGTTTACCCTTAAAAATTAAATTTAGTTTTAATTACCTCATATTAAATTATCAAAATATTTAAACAAATATTCGGGGTTTACAATTACAATATTTGACAATTTAATGGACATTACCTAAATTATCGAAACTATTCTTTATAATTTATTTAATTATTAATTGAGTTAATGTTATGAGTCAAATGATAAAAATTTAATTGACGAAAATATAAAAAAAATCAAATCATTAAATCAAAATAAAAAATGTAAAAGTAATTATATTATTTAAATTTCTTATTTTTTTTTTACTTAATGGCAAATATATATATATTCACACAACTTCGCAAATTTAAAAAGCTATTCATTTTTTTAAATAATAAATATCATTATTTTAAGGGTAAATTACACCAACAGTCACTCAATTTTGGGGTAGCTGACAAAACAGTCACACAGATTTCAATTCAGTCACTCAACTTTCGAAAAAATAACAAAACAGTTACCACAACCTTTTTCCGTTACAGATGTAACGGAGCTACCGTTTTCTGTTACAAACTTAACGAAACTGTCATTTTCCATCCCCCCTATCATTTCTCTCCCATTCCTCCCCCTCTTCCCCACCATCCCCCTACTCTGATTCTTTCTTCCTCCCATCTCTTCCCCACCATGTTTCACCAAACTCAAGAACCACATCTTCACATTTGGTTAGCACAAAATCAAGCCTAGCAAGTTTGAGTGCTGCATATTGTTCACCTTCCTTAATTCCCATCACAAACCCAAGAAAAGAAAATCTCAAAAAATAGTCCAAGCTACCTTGTTGCAACCACCAAATTCGAATAAAATGTCAGATTAGTCTCCCATAATTCTCCAAATTTCATGGGTGCATATTTAGTGTTTATCTGAACTTTTTAATTCATTCCCTATCCCCCTTTGGAGGAAATGTAATCTACAAAAAACCTTTCAAGTATGAAAATTCTTTCTTAGTCCTTTTCCCTATAACTCTACAATGGAGCTTTGGACTCTAACACAGGCAGAATTTCATTCTTTTCCAATGGCACATCCCCGGCTCATAAATTTTCATTTGAACTTTGCAACTAAAATCTCCAAACCCAAGTTCAAGTTCTAACCACCATTTGGATTCAGGGTAGATTTTTTTCCCTTTACTAGTATGCAGAAGCTATCATATTGTTAAATTTTCTAACTTTGATTTAAATCCATAATCCTTATCCTTCATAGGCTTATATGAATTCAAATATCAATCATTTTAGGCATCAACACAACAAAACTGAACAATGGAAAAAAAATTGGCAAAGATAAAGAGCTTTGAGATATACCGCGAAAATGATGCCAAAAGCCTACAAATACTGAACAAGGAAACCGAGAACATCCCACTTGGGACCTTCACATAAATCAGGCTAAAGGCCCGAAAGATCTGGGAATAACTTACCATCAACCAAAATCTCAGACGAACTCCTAGCAACGTCCTCTAATCCAACTCCAACAGCAAGGTTTGATTCTTCAATCTTCGTCATCCTTTCAGGCTCCTATTCCTCATCTTGTTCTTTTGTGGTGAGATTGCTCCTCCAGTTCTTGTTGTCGAAGCATCCGGTTTTGGAAGAGAACTTTTTGGCTGCGGAGGTCAAGTGGATGGTCGGAAGAGGGAGAAGGATGGGAGAGCAGTGATAGGGGATGGAAAATGGCAGCTCTATTAAGTAAGTTTTTTGAAAAACGGGGATCGACTTTTAAAACGAAAGTGGGAGTCGCCACTAATCCCTTTGTACTTAGGTGTGATTGGATCACCTTGCAAAACATTTTATTTTAAAACATCTAATTTTTGGTCCACGAAAAATAAGAAAACGGGTTCGGGAGTCAGTTACGTATGAGGAAGGGTTAGCACCCTCATAACGCCCAAAAATTGGTACCTAATCGATAGAATCATGTCCAAATGTTTGAAATTTAGTAAACATTAAAAAAATTGAACAATTTGATTCAAAACTTGAGATTTCTTTATTCCGAAAGAATACAAATATCACATCCAGCACGTTAGGACACGATATTTTTAAACCCTCGTAACTAAAATCATCTCATAATTTATGAAATTTATTAAAAAGATATTTAATTATTTAGTCAAACGGAAAATCGAAACCCAGCACGTTAGGGCTCTATTTTCCGAATTTCTAAATACTAAACATTGTCTTATTTTAAAATCTTTGGGTAAAATATAGTAATTTTGTAAAATGCATTTTTTTTTTTTGTTTTAAAACAATGATCTTATGAAAACATTATATTAACACATTATCAAACATCAAAAGCAATTATAATCTACTAACATTTAATATAGGCAATAAAGAAAAAATAATACAAAACATGACAAATAATAATTCATGCACTAAAGTAATTGTAAATACGTGATGAAGTATAAACAAATGCAATAAACAATAAAATAAATATGAAATAATTAACAATAATTTATATAAGGATTATAATATAATAATTAATAAATAAAATAATATAAAATAATTAATAATAATATATATTATAATAAAAATAATTAGTAAATATATATAATAATTTTAAATAAAAACATATATACATAATATACTAATCATAAAAATTATATATGTAATAAATAATATAAATGAAATAGGTTATATAATATAGACTTTATACAAATCAAAATTTTAAAAATAATATATATATATATAATACTATATAATATACAAATTAAAAATATAGTATAATATAATACATAAGTTATAAAGTAATATATAAATTATTAAACCAAGTAAAATATATAATATATATATATATATATATATATATATATATGTGAATTTTATACTATTAATAAATTAATAAAAATAGGAAAATAATATAGAACATGTAATATGATGAAATAATTAAATACAATGTAAAATAATAAAATAAATTAAAAGGATAAAAATTAAATAAAACAAAGAAAGCAGGGGATAAAATGGAAATTAGGCCAAATTTAAAGAGCCCGAGGGACTAAATTGAAGCAAAATATAAGTTTATGGGTTAATTTAAAAATAAAGAAAATATTAATTTGGACGAAATTAAAACAAATAAAATTGTAAAGGGACTAAAATTGTAAATTTCCCCTTTTTATAAAACACGCGGATCCTCCCTGAGTTTTCGGGTCAACACGCGGATCCTCCTTCAAAACGACGTCGTTTTATGCTTATTGAATTAAGTAGAAACAACGTCGTTTTCATGGCCCTATATAAGTCGATTTTAAATCCAAAAAAGTCATTCTGATTTTTTTTTAAAAAAAAAACTTTAAAAGTTCTCTGAAAATCCCTCTGGGCTTCCGATCGCCAGATCTCCGGTCACTGCTTCCACGTGCCAAACGCACCATACGCGCCACCGTTGATGGTGGCTGGAGATTAAAAACCTCAGTTTTTCACGCAGGTAAACCTTTTTTTTTTTTTTTCCTTTTAATGTTCGTAAAAAAATAATGTAGATCTAAAATAAGCAGAATAAAATATGAAAATCACCTTTGTTGAAAAAGAAAATTCTGTACTTTATTTCTGTTCGTATCACTTTGTATTTGTTGGTGTTTTTTTTTGTGTTTATATCTGTAACATCCCGAAATTGGGCCTAGTAGGAATGGGCCCAATGGGCCTTGGGCGTAGGAGTGTTTAAAATTTATGGGAATATGAGAATGGCATTATTTCAAGTGGGACTTATTAATAAGGTGGTTTTGGAATGTTACGGAGTTCTATGGAGTTTCAAGTTCGAGTTGGGCCTTAGTGAAAGTTTGTGTTTAAGCCTATTAAGGAGAGATAGTAAGAGGCATCAAAGTTTATGGAAATAAGTGAGTAAATTGTTAACATAAATGAACTATTGGTAAAGAGGTTATGGCATCAAGTGAAGAGCATGGAGGGAAGGGGTTCAAATCCCATCTTTTGCAAATTTTGGATTTATTTTTGTGTGCTCTTCTAAGTGTCAACCATGACATTATTAAAGGAAAGAAATAAAAGAAAAATGAAATGATGACTAAAAAGATAAGGTAAGGAGGAAAACAAGGAAAAAGAAATAAAAGAAAAAGAATAATAAAGAAGTGGGAAAATAATAATGATGGAATTTGAAATAATGGAGTAGGTGAAAACAAAATATAATGATGGGATTTGAAAGGTAATAGAGTAGGTGAGAAAGAAAATGCATGGAGGGTGTAATAGCCCGATTTAGGGGATAGTCGAAACAGTGATCTCGGAATCACTAAACCGAGGATAGAGAAAATTATTTTCATGTTATTCTATGTGTTATAACATGTTTATAAGGATGCATGAAAATTTTGGTGTCTCAATATTAGCGATTGAGGGCTTAATTTCGAAAAAGAACTAAATCGCATAAAGTGCTAAAGTTTAATTTTAATTGCTAAATGTGCCAAATGGCTATGGATTATAAACTGGAGGTCCAAGTGTGCAAATTGGCCTTGTCTAAGAAAGTTGGCCGGCCATAGTGGGCATAGAGGACAAAAACTTTTATTTTGGTCAAAATTGGTGGTATTGGTAGGTAAAATGAATAAAATAAGATGATATAAGCAAACGTTATCATCTCTTCTTTTATTCTCCTTCACCAACCAAAAATATCAGCCATGGGAGGGCTTTGAAAACTTGAAAATTTCAGCAACTCATTTTCTCTTCAAGTAAGTGATTTTGATGGCTTTAGTTGATAATTTTTGTATTTTTGGAACCCCCAAAGCTTAAGCTAGCTAATGAGGGGACTAATTTGTAATATGGTTGAGAGTCTAGGGACTTGCCATGAGAGATTTTATGCTGGTTGCAAGGCCTCGAAGTACTTTATCAAAGGGTCAATCGAAAACCTATCCCTCGTAATAGGTGACTCGGATTTTTGGTGTCACGGAGAGCATCGCGTTACGGATTCTAAATAAGGTGTGTAATCTCATACCCTTTCATATACATATCTGAAATGGTGTGTAATCTCACACTTCTCTGAAAGTTTGTATGAAATATGCTGTTAATCGATCGAAATACCGAAGAAAACTAAAAACCGGCATCCGTGATAACTTGGGCGTGCGTATGATCATAGTGGTAATCGTATTTCGTAATAAAACAGTTTCGGTTTTTGAAAAATCACTAAAAATAGGAGAAAAGAAATTAGAAAGTGAATAAGATACCAAATTAAAGCTTACTGTGTCTATTTTAATATGGAAGAAGCGGAGAAGGAAAAGGAATTTTATATTCTGCGATATCTCAATTTTAGTGAGACTGGTTCTGATTAACTTTGGGGTTCACTGATCTGTTTTGGAAATATCATATAAAATTGTACAAAATGAATTATGGGTTATAATTTATATGTATGGATTCCTTAGTGAGCCTATTTTCAAGAGAAACAAGTTGGAACAGTATATGAAAACCGTACAGTGAGATATTTGAAATTAAGTTAAGAGAGGTCAAAATCATTGGACAGTGAAACAACGGAAAATTTAAGGAATAAACTGTACTAAATGGCTAGGCCAAAAATTCTGGAAAAATTACAGTAAGACTATATATGAGTCTAGTTTTAAGGAGATTTTACGGATCTAAATTTCGAGTTTCCTAACTCGAGTTATAGTCAATTTAGTCGGTATGACGCAGATGGACAGTTTCAAATTTTTATGCCTAAATTAGTAGTTAAGTCCAGAATTGCGAAATTACCCCGTTTGGGCCTAAAATGGATTTTTGACCCAATAGTTCCGAAGAGACCCAAATAGAATTCTGTGCCACTCGAGGCGATAGTAGGCCTTCGAAAACACCGTTGAATATGAAATTACCGAATTACCCTTGGAGGGTATGAAATTACCGAATTACCCTTAGAGGGTAAATTACCGAATTACCCTTGGAGGGTAAATTACCGAATTACCCTTGGTGGGTAAAACTACCGAATTTACCCTTGGAAGGTAAATTATCGAATTACCCTTGGTGGGTAAAACTACCGAAATTATCCTTAGAGAGTAAATTACTAAATTACCCTTAGTGGGTAAAACTACCGAATTTACCCTTAGAAGGTAAATTACCGAATTACCCTTGTGGGTAAAACTACTGAAATTACCCTTGGAAGGTAAATTACCGAATTACCCTTGGTGGGTAAAACTACCGAATTTACCCTTGGTGGGTAAAACTACCAAATTTACCCTTGGTAGGTAAATTACCGAATTACCCTTGGTGGGTAAAACTACCGAAATTATCCTTAGAGAGTAAATTACCGAATTACCCTTGGTGGGTAAAACTACCGAATTTACCCTTGGCAGGTAAATTACCGAATTACCCTTGGTGGGTAAAACTATCGAAATTACCCTTGGAAGGTAAATTATCGAATTACCCTTGGTGGGTAAAACTACCGAAATTACCCTTAGAGAGTAAATTACCGAATTACCCTTGGTGGGTAAAACTACCAAAATTACCCTTAGAGAGTAAGTTACCGAATTACCCTTGGTGGGTAAAACTACTGAATTTACCCTTGGCAGGTAAATTACCGAATTACCCTTGGTGGGTAAAACTATCGAATTTACCCTTGGAAGGTAAATTACCGAATTACCCTTGGTGGGTAAAACTACCGAAATTACCCTTAGAGAGTAAATTATCGAATTACCCTTGGTGGGTAAAACTACCGAATTTACCCTTAGAGAGTAAATTACTAAATTACCCTTGGTGGGTAAAACTACCGAAGTTACCCTTGGAAGGTAAATTACCGAATTACCCTTGGTGGGTAAAACTACCGAAATTACCCTTAGAGAGTAAATTACCGAATTACCCTTGGTAGGTAAAACTACCGAAATTACCCTTGGAAGTAAATTACCGAATTACCCTTGGTGGGTAAAATTTCTGAATTACCCTTGGAGGGTAAATTATCGAATTTACCTTTGGAAGGTAAATTACCGAATTACCCTTGGTGGGTAAAATTTCTGAATTACCCTTAGAGAGTAAATTACCGAACTACCCTTAGAGGGTAAATTACCAAATTATCCTTGGAGAGTAAATTACAGAATTTACCTTTGGAAGGTAAATTACCGAATTACCCTTGGTGGGTAAAATTTCTAAATTACCCTTAGAGAGTAAATTACCGAAATACCCTTAGTGGGTACGATTACCGAATTATGAAAATGCCCTTACGGGCCAAATTACGAAAATGCCCTAATGGGTCGAATTACGAAATGTCCCTACGGACCGAATTACGAAAATACCCTTTATGAGCCAAATGTGATATTTGATATATGTGCAGTTTGATATTTGTGACATGGGCCAGAGTGTGTAATTTCACACTTATCTCATGGGTTAGATATTATACCGTAAGCATTAGAATAAATCGTAAAATTTGTAAAATCGGAAAATACGGTATTATAACACTTTTTGTGTAAATGCATGAGACCGGTATTAAGGTTGTGGGAATTACGGATTTTCCCTTAATGGTTTATTTTGTTAAAAGGTGATGTTTTGGGCCATATAAATTATTTTGATAAATTGGCCAAGTGTGAAATTTGAAAAAAAAAGGCCTCATGTGATTAATGGGCCAAAATTTGCTACATCGATTAATGGGCCAAAATTTGCTAGATCGCTTAATGGGCCAAATTGTTAAGATTGATTAATGGGCCAAATTGCTAGATTGCTTAATGGGCCAACTTGTATTATGGGCCTTATGATGAAATTATTCTATGAATATTGTTATGTTTTGTATATGCATACATGATTGCATGGGTTGGGATAAAAATTGAAGAGAAGTGCTAGTGGCTCTGCCACAATCTAGTTCGGTGACTCTGTCACAATCCAGTTCGGTGGCTCTGCCACAATCTAGTTCGGTGACTCTGTCACAATCTAGTTCGGTGACTCTGTCACAATCTAGTTCGGTGGCTCTGCCACAATATAGTTCGGTGACTCTGTCACAATCTAGTTCGGTGGCTCTGCCACAAACATTTTAAATAGCTTTATGCCTGCGATTGGTGTGTTGGCGGGGTGGGTTGACTTGATCCCCACAGATGTGCTGGTTGGTACGGGTGATGTGTAGCGGATGGAAATTAGGTTTGGTTTGGGATTTGCATATCATATGCATATTATATACATGTTATTATGTTATAATTGTAAATGGGCTTAGGCCCAAAATATTGCTATGTGTGTTCCGACCCAGTGGATGATGGTAAGGGGATTACACACTGAGTTCTTGTAACTCACCTCCATTTCTCTTAACCTTTTCAGATAATGCTCAGTGACGTGGACTTGGGCCTTGGATGACTCGATGGAGACCATACTTCAGAAATGGTTTATTTGGACTTCAGACTTCTTTCTTGTTTATTTTATTACTCTACTATTTTGGGTTAAATGTTGTAATCAGGCCTCGGATTTTCTTTCAAAATGCTTCTGCAACTCTATTCCCAAACGTCCCATTTTCGTAAATTGTTTATTTCAAATATATTTTCACAACCAAAAAGGTTTTTAAAGATAATTACGTTTTCAAGTAAATAACAATTGCTTAAGTGTTTTGGGTTTTAACAAAGAGGCTGTAATTCTCAAACAAGTTTTTAACAATCTCAAAGATGGTTTGAAAAAAAAAACTTCCATGTGACACACCAGATTCGGGCTTAACTTCTAGGCCGGGTTTGGGGTGTTACAGTATCTGTTGTCTGTTCTCTCTGGGCATTGTGTTTTTTTCTGCCTATTCTTCTCTCTCATTTTACAGTTTACATGGGGTTTTCATAACCCTTAAAATAAAAATAAAATAGGAAATATGCTCATTTCCATGTTTGCTGTCCTGTTTCCTTCCTTTTGCAGGAGAGCAACTGAGAATCAGGCGATGATGGCGCGATTCGGGCGCAGATCGTGGTGCGACTGAAGGCTTGGCGAAGACGCGAGGAGTTGACTACGGCGCGACTGTTGGCCTGGGCGCGAGGCTTGCGGCACGACTATTGGCCTGCTGTCTCTTGCGACGCCTAGGGTTATAGAAAACCCTAGGCCTTCTGATTTTTGTTTAAGTGTTTGGGCCTCTTTGGGCCGTGTAATTTGGGTCTTGTCTGGGTAGTCTGTTAAATCTGTGTTAATGGGTTACGGGTTTTAGGCATTGGGTCAAAGTCTGTTGGGTATGGGTAGGATTTGGGCTAGTGGGTTAATATTCAGTTTATTAAAACTGTAAAAGGACATTTTATTATTTTTATTTCTTTTTTTCTTTTTTCTGAGTAAAATGGGCTCGGGCAAAATGAGCCAATTACAGCTATCCCTCTTTGCTCATTGTCGTGTAACGAGAATAGAGCAAAGACTATAAAAGGCCTAATTTTTCCCAATCTTGTCGAGTCTTGATTTTTGGTCCTCATTTTCTTCAAATGGTTTCTAATTCCATAAGGCTGAAAGTGCTTTTGATCTGCTTCATGCAACTTCAGAAAGATAAGATCTTCTCTCTTCAGTCTACTCTACTGCAACTTCAGGGAGATATGGCTGAAAGTGTTTTTGATCTGCTTCCTGCAACTTCAGGAAGATAAGATCTTCTGTCTTCAGTCTACTCTACTGCAACTTCAGGGAGATAAGGCTGAAAGTGCTTTTGATCTGCTTCCTGGAACTTCAAGAAGATAAGATCTTCTGTCTTCAGTCTACTCTACTACAACTTCAAGGAGATAAGGCTGAAAGTGCTTTTGATCTACTTCCTGCAACTTCAAGAAGATAAGATCTTCTGTCTTCAGTCTACTCCGCTGCAACTTCAGGGATATAAGGCTGAAAGTCTTCTTCTGATCTGCTTCCTGCAACTTCAGGAAGATGAGATCTTCTATCTTCAGTCTACTCTGCTGCAACTTCAGGGAGATAAGGCTGAAAGTCTTCTTCTGATCTGCTTCCTGCAACTTCAGGGAGATGAGATCTTCTGTCTTCAGTCTACTCTGCTGCAACTTCAGGGAGACAAGGCTGAAAATGCTTTTGATCTGCTTCCTGCAACTTCAGGAAAATGAGATCTTCTGTCTTCAGTCTACTCCGCTGCAACTTCAGGGAGACAAGGCTGAAAATGCTTTTAATCTGCTTCCTGTAACTTCAGGAAGATAAGTTCTTCTATCTTCAGTCTACTCCACTGCAACTTCAGGGAGACAAGGCTGAAAATCTTCTTCTGATCTGCTTCCTGCAACTTCAGGAAGATGAGATCTAAGAATTCACCGATGTTGCTACACCATCCACTAAGGGATATGTCCTGTAGACTTGGTTTCGTATGATTATGTCACATGACTAAAATGCTATGACCGGAATGAAATCAAATACTTCTAGCTACATGTAACATGTCATGAAAATTATTCTTTTTAAAGGATTAGGATGCAATGATCGGAATGAATCAAATGCTCCTAATGTAATTTGCTATGATACAAAAATGTTGTGAGTATGATTCCTAGACTAGGTGTTATCACTCATTTGTTCTTCATTCTTGTTCACCGATCATGTTCTACTCAATAAGCTTTCCCCAATGTAATTTCTGAGTCATCTCTGCTTGAATCTTGAGAACGCAAGGCTGATACCATGCTACCACAATGGGAATTGAAACTTTTCAATCTGACCCATCTGAAATTTTCATGGTATAGGGTTTATTTTGAATTTAACTCATTCCACCACAATTCAGGGTTTCTTAGTTCATCACACCACCCCTCGGATGACCTGATGACATCACTTACTTCCATCACATCAACTCATTTACTTTGTCCAATTATCAATTGGACCAAGAATTCAGAGAAATAGTCTCTATCCAGACTCTTCTTTCTCAAATATTTCTATGTACATGGAAATTCTAAACAATTATCCTGTTTTGGTTCCCTATCTTATCTAGAAATTTCTATAGTAATGCGTAGAACTTCTTTTTGTGAAATTATTAGTCCATCCATCATTATTTCAATGTAACACATTTATGAGTAATAGGTAACAAATAAATTGATCTCAAAAAGAGTTGAAATTGAATAAATTATCAGAAATACAAAGAAAATTAACTGAGAACATATCTTTGAGAAGAAAATGAATCCCAAGATAGTAAAATGAATAGGACAAAAATTAGATGCCCTAGATATCGCCAATTTGAGCTTCTATATACAAACTTTTATGACAACTGCACTGAATTCAACATGTGTTTAGAAGACTCAAAGTATTTTGTTGATACCCCGATATGCAACATTCTTCATTTTATTGTTGATTCAAGTGTAGCAAGATGACTGCGTATCCATTCAGAATTTGAGCTGCCCTTTTCGGGTTTTCAACTCAAAACCCCTTTGGTCTCAATGCGCCCTTTACGGGTTTTTGCCTTGGACTCTCCATTTTTTTTAAGAAACTCAAAGCGCCATTTGCGGGTTTTCACTTTGGCCTCTTCTCCTTTTCAAGCAAGATACTTTTTGACTGAGTCAGAGTTCACAGGGTTGGGTAAACTCTTCCCATCCATTTCGGTCAAGATCAGTGCTCCTCCAGAGAAAGCCTTCTTCACCACATATGGTCCTTCCCAATTTGGCATCCATTTTCCTCTAAAATCCTTTTGTATGGGAAAGATCTTTTTTAATACAAGGTCCCCTTCATAGAACTCTCTTGGGTGAACTTTCTTATTATAGGCTTGCATCATTCATTTTTGGTACATCTGACCATGACGAATAGCTCTTAGCCTTTTTTCTTCAATTAAGTTCAACTGGTCATACCGAGCCTGGATCCATTCAGCTTCATCCAGCTTTATTTCTGGCAACACTTGAAGAGAAGGAATTTCTACTTCAATGGGTAGAACAGCCTCCATTCCATAGACTAACGAGAAAGGCGTTGCCCCAGTAGAGGTTCTGATAGACGTTCGATAAGCATAGAGTGCAAACAGTAGTTTCTCATGCCAATCCTTATAGGTCTCAGTCATCTTCCCTACTATCTTCTTGATATTTTTGTTGGTCACTTCCACTGTCCCATTCATTTTTGGACGATATAGAGACGAGTTGTGGTGTTTGATCCCAAACTGGTTACAAACCTCTGCTATTGTACTGTTGTTTAAGTTTAGTGCGTTGTCTGATATGATCCTCTCGGGCATTCCATATCAACAAATAATCTCCTTTTTCAAGAACCGACTAACTGTTGACTTAGTGACGCTAGCATAAGAAGCAGCCTCTACCCATTTCGTGAAGTAGTCAATTACTACGAAGATGAATCGATGTCCATTCGAAGCTTTTGGTGAGATTGGTCCGATAACATCCATGCCCCACATGGAAAAAGGACGTGGGGAAGTCATAACATGCAAAGGTGACGGAGGCACATGAATTTTGTCTCCATAAATCTGGCATTTATGAGATTTCTTAGCATAGCTGATACAATCCCCTTCCATGGTGGACCAATAATATCCAAATCTCATTATCTATCTGGCCATTGTGAATCCATTAACGTGTGTTCCACAAATGCCCTCATGAACCTCTTCCAGGATTTTCTTAGCTTCCACTGCATCCACGCATCTCAATAATTCTTGATCTTTTCTCTTTTTATATAAGACATCCCCTTCCAAAACATAGTCAGAGGCCAATCTTCTTAGAGTTCTTTTTTCATTCTCAGTTGCATTGGTATTCACGATTTTTTACATATCGTAATACATCCTGATACCAAGGGTGGTCATCTCTTTCCTCCTCTTCTACGTCATAACAATAGGCTGGAACCTCAAAGATACTCATCTGAATAGGTCTCATATCTTCTGGTCTGTTTACTTTGATCATAGAAGCCAAGGTCGCCAAAGCATCCGCCATCTGGTTTTCATCACGTAGGAGATAATTAAAAGTAATGTCATCAAACTCCTCAATCAATCCCAGAACTATTTTTCAGTAATCAATTAGTTTGGGATCTCTTGTCTCCCACTCTCCTTTAAGCTGGTAGATTACTAAGGCAGAATCTCCATATACTTCTAGCACTCTGATCTTACGTTCTAAGGCTGCTCGAAGTCCCATGATGCATGCTTCATATTCCGTCATGTTGTTCGTGTAATGAAAATCCAGTTTGCATGTGAATGGGTAATGATCACCACTAGGGGATACCAAGATTGCCCCAATTCCATTTCCCACAGCATTCGATGCTCCATCAAAGTTTAGCTTCCACGGACAATCTTCAGTATTTGCCACATACATCAGCTCCTCATTTGGGAAATCAAAGCTCAAAGGTTCATAATCCTCCAAAGCTCTGTTAGCCAAAAATTCTGCTACTGCGCTCCCTTTTATAACCTTTTGGTTCACATAGACTATATCGAATTCAGACAGCAAAATCTACCACCTAACCATCCTTCCATTCAAAGCAGTGGACTCCATCATATATTTAAACGGATCAAGCTTCGAAATTAACCAGGTAGTGTGATATAGCATGTACTGCCTCAATCTCCGAGTTTTCCAAATCAGGGCATAACACAATTTCTCAATTGATGAATATCTCATTTCACAATCAGTGAACTTTTTACTGAGATAGTATATCGCCCTTTCTTTTCTTCCTGACTCATCATGTTGACCAAGTACACACCCCATTGAGTTATTGAATACTGAAAAATATAGTATCAACGGTTTATCTGGATTAGGCGGAGATAGTACTGGTGCGTTTGATAGATACTGTTTGACTTTGTCAAAAGCTCTCTGACATTCATCGTCCCATGCACCTTGATTGTGTTTCTTGAGAAGACGAAATATGAGATCACATTTCTCAGTTAATTGTGAAATAAACTGAGCAATGTAATTTAACCTTCCAAGAAAACCTCGGACTTCCTTCTGAGTGTGCGGTGGAGGCAATTCTTGTATAGCTTTAACTTTGTTCGAGTCAACTTCAATTCCTTTCTCGCTGACCACAAAACCAAGTAATTTCCCTAACCGAGCTCCAAAAGTACACTTTGCCGGGTTGAGCTTTAATTGAAATTTTCTCAACCTTAGAAACAACTTCTTCAAAACCTCAATGTGTTCCTTTTCTGTTCGAGATTCGGCAACCATATCATTAGCATACACTTCAATCTCTTTATGCATCATGTCATGGAACAATGTTACCATGGCCCTTTGATATGTTGCTCCAGCATTCTTTAGTCCAAATGGCATTACCTTATAGTAGAAGGTACCCCATAATGTTATGAAGATAGTTTTCCCTATGTCCTCAGGGTGCATTTTGATCTGATTATATCCCGAAAAGCCGTCTATGAAAGAAAACAGTGAATATCCCGTCGTATTATCCACCAGTGTGTCGATATGCGGTAAAGGGAAATTTTCCTTTGGACTAGCCTTATTTAAGTCCCTATAGTCCACACACATCCGGACTTTTCCATCCTTCTTAGGGACAGGAACAATGTTGGCGACCCACTCTGAGTATTTGACCACTTGTAAAAAACTAGCATCAAATTGTTTCTAAACCTCTTCTTTTATTTTCAACATTACGTCAGGCCTCATCCTTCGTAGCTTTTGCTGAACTGGTTTGCACTCTTCTCTTATGGGAAGGTGATGTACTACGATGTCGGTACTTAGCCCAGGCATGTCATGGTACGACCATGCAAAGACATCCTTGAATTTCCATAGTAACCCAACAAGGTCTTGTTTTGTCTCCTCAGTTATGCGCGTCCCAATTTTCACGACCTTTTCTTCTTCCAAGGCTATGTTCTCTACCTCCTCCTCATGGGGTAAGATTTGTTTCTCCTCTTGCTTTACCATTCTTAACAAATCTAGAGATAAATCACAATCTCGGTCACCTTCAAAATCCTGAGATTCCTCTAAACACATGTCTGGCTCAAAATGGACCTCTGGATCTGTATTATCGTTGATCACATCATTGATATCTAGGGACCTGTGATGGGTACCAAAAAATGTATGAAGAACAAATGAATTCGAGAATAACTATTCACATGATATGAATGAAAAAATATAAAATTTGGAATGAAATTAGAAAGTCAAAAGAATGAAATGAAAAAATATTTGCTCAAGTTAATTATCAAAAATGTATTTTATTAAAACAACAATTTCTGAACATGAGCCTATTTCACAAAAGAAATCTTATTGTTCCTAGGCTAAAAAAAACAAGAGCGTTCTGAATATTACTCTGTATAATTTCTAAAAACTACAGGAAGCTCCTATGCAGTCCAATTGTTTAGAACGCTTCCAGGTTCATAAGGGCGAACGCCCAACAGGTTTCTTTGTTCGATTCTTTCCTCGTGTATGGCATTGACGTGAGGATTTTCCAATAACCCTCTCTTATAGTGAATTACCCCTCTGGATACAAATGTCTGGGATATATGGGGGAATGTCATCGATTCCCACTGAATTTCTTCTCCATTCAAGCGTGCCCTTATTCTTTCTTGCTTTTTCTCGATTTCTTTTCTCCTCTGTCTGGCATCTGGCCTAAAACCCAAGCCAAAACGGTCTCTTTTCTCTTTCAACAATGGTACTTGAATCTATCCTTGGAGATGTCTGCCCAGTCCTTTTCCTAGTAAGGCTCCCTTCCCCACCATCATTTGTAAGCCCATCCTCATGGTCTTGGATATCTTGGGCACCGGAACCTCATTCCCCTCCAAGATAAATGTGGCGTTAACGAACTCTAAAGACCGGAAAGAACACTCTATGGCCTCCTCATTTGTCTCTACATATGGCGCGTCATTGGTAACAGTCACTATGATGTCTTCTTCCGTATTTATAGTGACTAGTCAACCATCCGTCTCCAGTTTCAGTTTTTGATGGAGGGATGAGGGCACTGCTCCTGCCGAATGAATCCAAGGCCTTCCTAGCAAGCAATTGTACGAAGGCTTTATATCCATCACCAGAAAGTCCACCTCATATGTGTTTGGCCCAATCTGCAACGGTATATCAATTCTTCCCATCACCCTTCCCTCGGTGCCGTCAAATGCTCTCACTATGTTCTGACACGTCTTCATGTGAGAACTATCTATTGGCAACCTCTTCAGTGTCGACAATGGTAAGACATTCAAGGCTGATCCATTGTCGACCAGCACGCTTGGTAGAGTATATCCCTTGCAACGAGTTGTTATGTGTAGGGCCTTGGTCGATCCCATACCCCCAAGTGGAATTTCATTGTCACTAAAGGAAATAAAGTTGTCAGCACTTATGTTACTAACTAATCGGTCAATTTTATTGACAGATATGTCTTTAGTAACATAAGTCTCGTTCAACACTTTCATCAAAGCTCACGATGAACTTTCAAACTTAAAAGTAAGGCTAGCACCGATATGCGAGCCGATTGTTTGCGCAACTGTTCCACCACGCTGTATTCATTGTGCTTTAGGAGTTTTAAAAATTCTTTAGCCTCTTCTTCCTTTACAAGCACGTTGATAAGGGTATCAAGTCCTTTCTCTGGTTCAACTAGCACATTCTTTGATTTTACTAGCTCTGTCCTGACGTTTACCGAGTCGTAACGCCTCCCATTTCGTGTGTAGAATCCCTTTCTTTGAACCTCCTTAGAAGTGCTAGCTGAGTTTTCTACTCCCGGTCTCGTCACATTACAATTGTAATTCCATGGTACCATCTTATTATCCTTATAAGAAAAGGACACAAGTCTCTGAATTACAACTTTAGGCGTGATTTGTGCTCCGCCTTCTGTATTTCTCGGTCAGAAAATAATGATCCTCGGATAATTGACTTTTTGAGTTGTCAACTCTCCTTCGGTTGCATGTATTCTGAGCCTTTTTCGTAAAACTCCAGCTCCTTATTGTTCATGAGGTTTTGTACCAATAGTTTGAACTCAGCATATTCCTGAATCTCATGTCCTTCAGCTTTGTAGAACTCACAGTAGTTCCTTGATTCTTCACCTCCTTCCCCGAGACTTGATTTTATCAATCCCCTTCTTAACATTTCCTTCTACACTCTTCTCAACGGAGTTTTTACTTCTGAGACATCTCCTTTAATCTGTCTCACAACATTTTCCCCAATCGCATTTACCCCCTTATCTCAATGATTGGGTAACGGGTTCTCTGCACTGGGTACATCATCAAACTTGACAATCCCCATCTTGATGAGTCTCTCAACTACCTTTTTGAAGGCAATGCAGTTTTCTATGGAATGTCTCGATATTCCCGCGTGGTAATCACAATGTGTATTGGAGTCATACCATTTAGGATATGGAGGTTGTATCGGCTGTACATAGTATGGGGACACTACACGTACCTCGAACAAACTTTGGTATAGCTCCTTATACGTCATGGGGATTGGTGTAAATTGGAGTTTTTCTAAATTTTGTCTAGGGCCTGATTCTTGTCTTGTCGACCCTTGTTGCCCAAACAGTAACTACTTTCGGCTGGTTAACAGTAACTGCTTTTGAGTACCCTTTGTTGTATGTACTCGTATTGTTCACCTCATTTTCCTTTTTCCTAGAAGCAGATCTCCTAGTAGTTTCTCCTGCTTCAATTTTACCACCCCTTATGGCATTTTCTATCATTTCCCCTACCATCACTATATCTGCGAAGCTTTTGGTGGTGCTTCCTATCATATGGGTGATAAAAGGTGCCTTTAAAGTGTTGATAAACAACATGGTGGTTTTCTTTTCCAAGAGAGGTGGTTGAACTTGCATGGCGACTTCCCTCCATCTTTGTGCGTATTGCCTAAAAATCTCATTTGATTTCTTTTCCATGTTTTGCAACATGATTCTATCATGCGTCATGTCTGTGACATGATTATGCTGCTTCATGAAGGCTTGAGCTAAGTCCCTCCAAGAGCTAATGTTAGTACGGCTGAGTTGATTGTACCACCTGGATACCGCCCCCACTAAACTGTCTTGAAAACAATGAATCAAAAGTTGATCATTATTCACATAACCAGTCATGCGCCTACAGAACATAGTGATGTGGGCTTTAGGGCAACTAGTCCCATTGTACTTCTCAAATTCCGGCATCTTGAATTTATGAGGAAGCACAAGATTTGGGACCAAACTCAGGTCCTTTGCGTCAATTCCATGGTGATGGTCGGCATTTTCCAAAGCCTTGAATTTTTCCTCCAACCATCTACAGCGATCCTCCAACTGTCTTGCAGATTCAGCTTTGATCCCCTCTCTCTCTACCATGTCTAGGTCAGGGATAACAGGATTAGCAGGATTATCCCTTAGGTTGGATCCTGTGCCAACTTGAAAATTCATGGGCATTCCAGTGTCAGCTTGCCCTTGCTAAGACCTAATTGTGACAGTTGGCCTCCTGGGGTATCCCTTGTCCATTGCCCCACTCAGCATCTGGGTCATTTGGGCCATCATGTTCCTTTGGGCCTCCAACATCTAGTCCATCATCTCTTGTTGGAGTTTTGTCATTTGCTCTTGCATCTGGTCTTGAATGTCTCTTTGGAATTGTTCCATTCTTTGATCCATCTTCCTTGATTTGGCACGTGTACCGTAGGGATGTTCAGCTTCGAGATTTTATTTATTTCTCTCTCTCTCCTATAATTTAAACTAATTAGACTCTCTCTATGGATTTGAATGCATATGATGTTATGTAATGCAAATGTATGAATGCAAAGAGGCATCGATTCTGATTCAACTTCATTTTAGAAAACTTTATTAGAAAACAAAATCCTTTACATAAAATGGATTACAAATATACTTTCGCCTTTAGGCCCAAAGTTCTAATTTTCCTAAATAACAGAGCTAATTCTTGACCACGATCTGAATGTTGCTCATACTTCATGCTCAACGTATCAGCCTGTGATGCCAAAGTCTGCAGGTGATCAGCTACCTCTCGAATCTGGACTATCGCTTCACCCATGAGGTAATCCCGACTTCTAACTTGATCATGAGAATGGTGAAGCTCTTCCTTCCAACGCCCTTCTCTTGTTTCAAGAAGCTTGATCCGTAGTTCACAACTGTGCAATGCTGCTTCTAACTCTTCAATCTTACCCTTCATTTCCTCGATTTTGTTCAGGCTTGATTTTAACTCAATAGCAGAATTACGGCTTCGATGGTGATGAAGAGACCGTCCAAGTTCAGCCACTCTATCTTTTAATTCTTCCTTTTCACTTCGACTTTCTGATAAACTATTCTTTAAGGCCTCATTTTGCGCTTGCATTTCTTGAAATTTCCTCTTCCAATAATCAACTTTGGCCTTTTCTTCTTGGACCTCTCGTTGCCATTGTTCAGAAGTCTTTCCTAATCCAGCGTTCTTCATCGTCAGTCGCATCTTCTTATACTCTGTCTTCAAGCTATCTCGATCATCCTCGATCTTCCTTTTCTCCTTTCTTACTTTTTCGGCTTCTGATTTCTGAACATCCACATCTAGCCTCAAGTACATATTTTCTTCTTCTAGCTTCTCTATCTTCTTTCCAAACTCTAAACTTTGCCTCTCGTAGTCTTGCTTCATAATCTCTAACTCCGATGGGATCACTTGTAAATATTCCTTCATCGATCGAGTACCCCCCAAACTTGGCCCAGGGATGTTATCGTTGATCCTTTTGCTCATCCATTTTTTGTACTATGGGGTTGTCGTTGGTCCTCCAGTCAATATCTTCATACAGCAAGCTTGCTTCCAAGCATCAAAAATCTCTCGAATCCTCTTATTATAATTATCATTTTTATATGAGAATTCGCTTTGAGTTAACCCATGTGTCGCTGGTATGAACTGTCTTGTTTTGTATTGCCTTAGTACGAGCAACGGTGCATATCCAACAACTCTCCAGATTCTAGGTAGAGGTACCCAATCAAAACTTCCACACCGGTAAAAGATTCTGTCGAAAACCAACCAAGAGGCTTTCAACTCAACATCTTTTTCTCGGAGATTTTGAAGAATTTCCATCCACCTTTCTTCTGATAGATCATCTCTCCTTGTCGTAGCAGTGGCCTCTTTTAGAGGAGAATAACCTTCAGAGAACACTCGATAAGGAACCCTGTCAACTTTCCAAAAATGACCGTGAAACCAAACCATTAATAACTGTGCGCATCCAATGATCTCCCTTCACCAGCTTTCCGACATGTATTTAAAGATCTAAACGTCTCGGTTAATATTGCAGGTACAGGTGTGACCCATTTGTTAAGTCGATCGAATAAATCAGTAACTGTTTTATCTATATGTCTTAGCGCTTTGGGGAATATCACCAAACCATGAATACATAAGGCAAAGACGTCGATCTTCTTTTTCTCATCTGGATGTGCTAGGATCAGGTCTCTCAAACTTACCCAAGGTATGCATTTTACCTTCACCTTTCTCTTGGATTCTAGCTGTAACCCACTGCTCACTCATCCCTGTGATACTCATCAATTTCTTCACAAAAGTTGGAACATTGGCAGCCCTAAAATAAGCTTTGTCGTCTTGGAACCTCGAACAGCGAAGCAATATTGTATATTCCTCCAGTGTGGGCACTAAATCTACCTCCCCGAAAGTAAAACAATTATAAGCAGAATTCCAAAATTAAGTCATAACCCTGAATAGATGCTTATCTACCTTGATGTCGAGCAAGTAAGGCAGATCACCATAATTACGATAGAACAACTGCTTAGCCTCGTCATCCCACTGAGCCCATATCTCTTTCAACTCTTGGAACTCATTTTGTGTAATACTAATACGAGTAAAGTCCCATAGTTCAGATACGTACCCGTCAGCTAAGCTGTTCCCTTTTTCCAATTGCGTTTGTTCTGACCATGTGCGGACGGCAGTATTGTCCTCCACTTTATCAAGGAATTCGTTCTCCATAACCAGCTTTCTAACTTAGAAACTGACCGTGAATCGATACCTCCTAAAGTAAGAAATGATATGCACAAAAATAAAGCACCACAAGTCAGTATCATGAAATAAAATATAAGGCAAGTGAAATAAACGCACATCTAACAAGGTAACTACTAAAGTTTGGCATAGCTCTACCTAAGATAGGCTCTTAGGGTTTACTATATGTGATATAGTTCTAAAGTTGAGGTACCTGAACCAGTAGATTCCTCGATCCTCACCCATTATAAGCTCATACGGACCGAGTTCAGTTCAGGGGAATACATTTCCCTATGGCCCTGCGAAAGTGAGAACTTCACGAAGACATAGGTACAGATGTATTCCGGAAGCAGTCCACTAGCCCATGCGGGGGTGAAAACCTTACGAAGCCATAGCTTCTCGCTCCCACTTAAGGGTGTGACCACGACGGTCATACAGTGTAATGCAAAGAGATATATTTTAAAATCACATACAATATAAGAAAAAAAAATTAAATTTGAACCAAAGGACATGAAATTATCGGTTTTACGGCTTGACTCTCTTATTGTCCCTAGCGGAGTCACCAAGCTGTCGAAACCATTTTTAAGTTTTTTGAAAAAAGGGGATCGACTTTTAAAACGAAAGTGGGAGTCGCCACCAATCTCTTTGTACTTAGGTGTGATTGGATCACCTTGCAAAACATTTTATTTTAAAACATCGGGTTCGGAAGTCGGTTACGTATGAGGAAGGGTTAGCACCCTCATAACACTCAAAAATTGGTACCTAATCGATAGAATCATGTCCAAATGTTTAAATTCAGTAAACATTAAAAAAACTAAACAATTTGATTTAAAACTTGAGATTTCTTTGTTCCGAAAGAATACAAACATCACATCTAGCACGTTAGGACACGATATTTTTAAACCCTCGTAACTAAAATCATCTCATAATTTATGAAATTTATTAAAAGGATATTTAATTATTTAGTCAAACGGAAAATCGAAACCCAGCACATTAGGGCACTATTTCCCGAATTTCTAAATAAACATTGCCTTATTTTAAAATCTTGGGGTAAAATATAGTAATTTTGTAAAATGCATTTTATTTTTGTTTTAAAACGATGATCTTATGAAAATATCATATTAACAAATTATCAAACATCAAAAGCAATTATAATATACTAACATTTAATATAGGTAATAAAGAAATAATAATACAAAACATGACAAATAATAATTCCTGCACTAAAGTAATTGTAAATACATGATGAAGTATAAACAAATACAATAAACAATAAAATAAATATGAAATAATTAATAATATATAAGGATTATAATAATAATTAATAAATAAATAATATAAAATAATTAATATATATATATAAGGATTATAATAAAAATGACTAGTAAATATATATAATAATTTTAAATAAAACATATATAAATACATAATATACTAATCATAAAAATTATATATGTAATAAATAATATAAATGAAATAGGTTATATAATATATAGACTTTATACAAAACAAAATTTTAAAAATAATATATATAATATATAATAAATACTATATAATATACAAATTAAAAATATAGTATATATATACATAAATTATAAAGTAATATAAATTATTAAACCAATATAAAGATATTACATATAAAATATATATGTGAACTTTATACTATTAATAAATTAATAAATATAGGAAAATAATATAGAACATTTAATATGATGAAATAATTAAATACAATAAAAATAAAATAAAACAAAGAAAGCAGGGGTTAAAATGGAAATTAGGCCAAATTTAAAGAGCCCGATGGACTAAATTGAAGAAAAATATAAGTTTATGGGTTAATTTAAAAATAAAGAAAATATTAATTTGGACAAAATTAAAACAAATAAAATTGTAAAGGGACTAAAATTGTAAATTTCCCCTTTTTATAAAACACGCGGTTCCTCCCCGGGTTTTCGGGTCAACGCGCGGATCCTCCTTCAAATCGACGTCGTTTTATGCTTATTGAATTAAACAGAAACGACGTCATTTTCATGGCCCTATATAAGTCGATTTTAAATCCAAAAAAGTCATTCTGATTTGTTTTTTGAAAAAAAAAAACTTTAAAAGTTCTCTAAAAATCCCTCTGGACTTCCGATCGCCAGATCTCCGGTCACTACTTCCACGCGCCATACGCGCCACCGTTGATGGTGGCCGGAGATTAAAAACCTCAGTTTTTCACACAGGTAAACCTTTTTTTTCCTTTTAATGTTCGTAAAAAAAATAATGTAGATCTAAAATTAGTAGAATAAAATATGAAAATCACCTTTGTTGAAAAAGAAAATTCTGTACTTTATTTCTGTTTGTATGACTGTGTATTTGTTGGTGTGTTTTTTTTCGTGTTTGTATCTGTTGCCTGTTCTCTCTGGGTATTGTGTTTTTTTCTGCCTATTCTTCTCTCTCGTTTTACAGTTTACATGGGGTTTTTATAAACCTTAAAATAAAAATAAAATAGGAAATATGCCCATTTCCATGTTTGTTGTCATGTTTCCTTCCTTTTACAGGCGAGCAACGGAGAATCAGGCGATGATGGCGCAATTTGGGCGCAGATCGTGGTGCAACTGAAGGCTTGGCGCGGGCGCGAAGAGTTGACTATGGCACAACTGTTGGCCTGGGCGCGAGACTTGTGGCGCGACTGTTGGCCTGCTGTCTCCTGCGGCGCCTAGTCTGGGTAATTTGGGCCTTCTGATTTCTGTTTAAGTTTTTGGGCCTTTTTGGGCCGTGTAATTTGGGTCCTGTCTGGGTAGTCTATTAAATCTGGGTTAATGGGTTACGGGTTTTAGGCATTCGGTCAAAGTCTGTTGGGTCTGGGTAGGTTTTGGGCTAGTGGGTTAATATTCGGTTTATTAAAACTGTAAAAGGTCATTTTATTATTTTTATTTTTTTCTGAATAAAATGGGCCCGGGCAAAATGGGCCAATTACAAAGTCTATAACAGAAAACGATAGCTCTGTTACATCTGTAACAGAAAATGGTTATTGTTGACTGTTTTGTTATTTTTCGAAAATTGTGTAACTGAATTGAAACCTGAGTGACTGTTTTGTCAATTACCTCAAAGTTGAGTAACTATTGATGTAATTTGCCCTTACTTTAAAATAGAATTTATATATATAATATTATGTTTTTCACCCATATAGTGGGAGACATTCTAGTTATTATAAATGCATATGAAAAGTGGGAACACCGAAACATTGAGTTATTCAATCAGTAATTTAATTGTTTTAAAAAAATAATATTTAAAACTTAAAATTTATAATTCAAGACTGCAATCTCATTTTTAAATAAAAAATTAAAAAAAAAAAAAACAAGGAAGCATGCCAAGAATAATGTGTGGAATCTTACATTATAAAAACATAATTTCTCGTGATATAAAAAATTTTGAATTATTTTGGGGGCGAAATAATTAAGTAAAAATAGTTTTCCCCCATCTGGTCCCCTGGGAGTCAATACATAGGTTTTGTTTGGTTTTGCTTTCCAGCAACAAAATCCACCTACACCACCAATTATTAAACTCAGTACATCAAAATTAATTGTAGTTTATTAAACATTCACGTCATTACTTGAAAGTACCTATACATATAGCTCTTAGCTACCTGTACCCTATTTCAACATTAAAGAC
Organism: Gossypium australe; assembly: GCA_005393395.2. Classification (NCBI taxonomy): domain Eukaryota; kingdom Viridiplantae; phylum Streptophyta; class Magnoliopsida; order Malvales; family Malvaceae; genus Gossypium; species Gossypium australe. Next base: position 33,517,289 of record CM016617.1, read on the forward strand.
TTCATCTTCCATTCCATGCTTCCAGGAATTGTCTCTCCACAGTCTTTGTCATCAAGTATTTGGTACATGAACAACAAATAATTCACCACCATCATTTTTTTTGGTAACTTAGAGGGATGTGAGTATAAATATATTTTTAACCATTTGTTAAAGATGATGGAGTGAATGAATTTCATCTTGTTAACTAATTAAGTATTTTAAGGAAAATAAAGAGCGACATAATTCTATATATATATATATATATATATATATATAGTTGTAGATTAATATATAAGTTGGAAAAAGAAACTGAACAAGTTGCAATTAATATACATGCATGCATGGCAACTACAGTCTACATGCACCATGTGAGGATGTTACTCATCTTAGCCTTTTTCTTTTTCTTCTTTTTAATAATGGAAATTAACCTCAACTTTTTTATTAAACAACATTATTGCCGATTAAAACCCTACATTTTGAAAGAAAAATATGCATGCAAGTAACAAAGTGTTAATGGATATATAACAACAAAAATATCCATTCTAATTACTCCTGTTCATCACTACTTTCACTCCAGTTCTTAATAGCTTGCAACACTGCTTGTTTCACTACTTGTGCATCAATATATTCACTTTGTTCTTCATTCTGCAATCAAACAAAATATAATCATTTATGTAAATCATATTTTTCCTTTACAAAATTATGTTATATATAAATGCGTTCAGATGCTTGCTTACTTCACCCCCAACAGCTTGTAATCGAAAACTGTCGGTGCAAGAAACCCTAGCTTCCAGAACATTAAGACCCAGGTCTTGAAAAGCTTCCAGTACAGAAACAAGCAGACCTGGGCAGCTCTTTTCTGAAAATATATTTATAAGAAAACCCTTCTCTAGGGTTTCCACTGTAACCTGCTATAACAAAATACATACGAAAATGGAACAATTAAATTGAAGATTGATACATTAATTACTGCATGTACTAATAGGTTTTTACTATGTTGAAAAAGAGAGAAAATAAAAAAAAATAAAAAAAAAACAAGGTACAGTGTTAACTTCAAGCACAAAATGGAAATGCAGTATAAAAATGATTCAATGACTAAATTAAAAAAAAAAAAATTACCATAGGCAAAGGATTTCGATTATTTGAAGCTTGTGCAGCTGTTATATCTTGATTCAGTCTTTCTACTTTTTGTTTTAGCTCTTCGATGTACTTTGATGCATCTACTATAATTGATGCTTTGTTCATCTGCCATACATATATACAAGTAAGTTTCAGTGATTTCCACCATGAAAATTCAAGCAACATAAATTATGATAAGGCAACACAGAAATAAATAATTGTTTAAATAAATAAACCCCATAAGTTTAATTAACACAAAGAATTATTAAAACTAATTAACAGTAGTTACATATATATATATATATATATATATATATTATATTCCTACAGAATTAAAGATGAAACAAAGATCGATATGTTGAATAATAAAAAGAAAGGTAATAGGGAAAATAAGATATGTAAGGAATTTTACAGCATGAGAGTTAGTAATGGAACGAAGAAGTTGTAGTTTCTCGTGCAGTCCTGCTCTCTTGTGCTCCCTAGAAAACATTGAACTCAAAGCTCTTAATGCTTTGAAGGTGTTAAAGAGAAAGGGGATGATGAGTTCTCAAATCTATGGGATCCTACTGTTTGCTTGCTTTCCACATGAATGCCTCAGTTTCTTCTCACCAGCAATATATATATAATATATAGATTATATTGGCTTACCAGATTGCCCTTTTTGTTAATTATATATTTTCCAATAATATTATTGCATTTTATGCGATAATCCTATCACCAAGAACTTTTGTGGGAACACAGTGGTCACTCGGATTTACATTTCATAAAACTTAAAAAGTTACAATATATGCATGCATGGTTTGTTAAAATAACATGTGTTGCCCAAACTTATTAAACCTTATTTTGAAGAATTTGCGTTTAGTATATACATTGGATTAATTTTATAATTACAGTTTCTAAAGGAGGAAAAAGAAAGGGTATTTGGGGAAAAGATAAATAGTAAGAAGGGGAATCATGAGCTCGTGATGAAGGAGAGAAAAAAAATAAGCATCGAAAGAAGTGAAGGAGAAGCAACAAAATATAAGGATATGTTATAATTTTGGCTTTGTGATACATAGAATGCCTCCAAAACACTCCTCACGGGCTATTTTTAGACTTCACTATCTATTCTCTCCACACCATAAATTTTAAAATGCCACACAATTTATACAACACAATGAGAAAATTAATTAATTCAAACACGTTACATGTACCATTCACCAGCTAGCCATCACCTCTTTTTCTCTCTATCCCACACGTGCCTTTCTCTACCCTAGCTTACTTCTCCTTCATGATGGCATGCAAAATCTTTTCTTAATTTTCTCAATGATTTTTATGTCAAAATTCATGTATGTATACTTTCAACTATGCTCTAATTGTTCACAATCAGTGCATGAGAATAATTTTTCTCCATTTTTGGTGTAAACGAGAACAATTCATTTTCTGATTCAACATTAGCAACCATTTTTCTCTTCACTCAATCATGACTGTTAAAATAGGACTTCTAAAGAGAGAATGTATATTCGAATTTTAAAAATGATATTGTTAAAAGAGATAATCCAAAATCCTAAAATGTGGATTATAAATTGGACATGAAGAATGTTGAAAAAAATGGGATATTTGTTGGTTTTTAGTTTATATGGAAAATAGATAAGCTAGTGTGGAGGGTTGGGTCCTTTCAGGATCCAGCATTGGCTCCACTCCAGAGCATGCAGGGACAAATCATGCATGTACCCGCCTATTCACATGTGTGCACCCTTCATTATCTTGACAACAAAACAATATTCTCCATATTTATACCCTCACCTTGCTCTCCTCCATCAAATCTTCCTTTTATATATATATATATATATATATATATATATATATATATATATATCAGTTTTAGAATATTCTACATTTTCTTTTAACTTTCTACATATTATATATCAAGTCCGTGGGAAATGGAGAATTGAAATTACTTGATGAAAAAGCTTGGGTTTCTCTTAATTCTTGACTCACACATATATAATTATATATATTATTTTCTTAAAATGGTAAAGCCCTTGTTCTATTTGAAACATGGTTTGACTGATGGAGGGGTGTTTAGTTGCTAAAATGTTGGAGATGAAGAAGATTCTGTTTTGGATTTGATTGCTGCTTTTCACATGATGCATAAAGTATGGGAGTAGTAGTGCATGCATCTTAGGTTGCATACATATTCGAAATGAATGTAAGATACAAGTATGTATAACTTTTTCCGTTCATAATACGCTAAAATAGGTATCATCCAATGTGAAGTAGAATCGAAGTCATTAATGTCCTCTACATTGTATATGCTTGAAACCCCCCTTAGCAAAGACAATTTATAACTTCATCAAAGCTTGGAAAGAAGCTCAATTACAAGGTTTAATTATATATATATATATATATATATATGTATGTATTCCCCCCCTCCCCTTCGTTGTTTATATAAAATGATATCCTTTTGCAGAGACGTAATATAGGGATTCTTGTGACTAGGTATAGCAATAACTCACGTGAGTTTTCACTTCGGGAAAGTACATATTCACATGCAAATGCAACCATGGAAAACAAAGTTTGTAAATCTATAAAGTTTGTAAACAAAGTTTTAAATTTATTTTAAAAAGATTGTGATTATCGTAAATTACTACATTTATGATGTAGTCATTTTCAAGAAGCAACATTCTTAGCATTTTATTAATTTTCTATTTGTGTAGAATATTAGGGTCGTTTTCATCAGTCTTTCACTCTTTAGAATTTTGAATATATAATAATGCTTACAAAATGCTTCGCTGTTATAAAAGAGCAGATAGCTATTCATGCAAACAAATTAGCCTTGCACTTTGACAGCTATAATTATTTGTCCTTTTTTCTTTTACAATAATAATTTAATATTATATTTTTTTCCATATTGTTTTCTTCTCTATTTTTAGTGTTTCTTTGTCCATCTTTTTGGATGTTACAAATTTGTTTTGTCAAAATTCTCTAAAAATTAAAATAAAATTCTAGCTAATATGACAACATTTGATGTTTCTTTTCAAATGTCTTTTTCACCGAGAGATATGTTTTAATAATTGAATTAGTGATCGAATCAATCATATTTTAATTATTCATTCAATAATAATTAAATAATTAACTAGAAATTTTATAAAAAAATTACAAAATATTCTAAAATTTATAAAATTAATTTAACTATATATTTTCCCTATTTTTATTTTTTATCAATTTTAAACAATTTATAAAAATATCGATCTAATTTCTATATTCAGGATCAATATATCAATCAATTCTCGATAACCGATCGATCCGATCTAATTCAGATAATATTGAAACACGAAACCTGCAAAGATAAGTTGGAACGATTCCGATATTATACTAGTGAGGCATCAAAGGAGGATGGGTAAAAATCATAACAAAATGAAAGAATGGCAAAACTATGCTATTTTGATAAACGAAATTGTACCATGTTTGATTTTTTAAAATATTTTCTATTTTTATTTTTAAAAAGTAGACTTCAGTTTTTTTATTTCAAAAATTAAAAAATTAAAAAATAAAATATAAAAAAATACATTTATATGGATTCGAATCAGAATACCAAATTTATTATTTGAAAAACTATTTGAAAAAAATATTTTTATATTTATATGAATTTCAGCCATTGTTTTCATCATTTAAAGTTAAAATCCTTTAAATGAGAGAGAAGTTCGAACCTCAGAGACTATTTTGTTGATAGAAGCAACTATGAACTTCAAACATAAATTGTAAAACAAACATGAAAAGTACCAAAAAAAAGTTTAAAACCTCTGCTTTAATCATTTTTCATTTTGCAAAGCTAGTTTAGCATTGCTATTTGAAAAGTATTTTTGAAAATTTTGATTTTTTTTATATGAAAATTTTGGTTAAAAATTTAAGTGCTTAGTATTGTTTTTAAAAAATATCTTTTAGAAAAATAATGTCCATTTTAATCACAATGTTATAAAATAAAAACTATATATTTAAACAATACTCAAATTCATTAATATTGTGATATTTCAATAAGAAAGTAAAAAAATGATTTATTGCATCTCATCAATATTTTTATATATGAAATATTTTAAATATTTTTTAAGTAATTAATATTAATTATTTATAAAATTTAATTTGAATATGTAAACTATATTTTAAATATTAAAATATAACCATTATAAATTTAAATATATAATGCTATATATTTGAATTAAATTTTAATATGAAAGTAATTATATATGTAATTTAAATATTACATAGCATACTTATGCATTGAATACTTAAAAAATACGATTTGTTTAAGACTTAAAAACACTTTTTAGAAAGCAATGTCACAAAAACTTGTTATTGTTTTTCTAATTTTCACATAATTTAAAAATTATTAAGTTTTCTTCAATATTTTTCTATTCTTTAACAGAAACTTAAATTTTTATGGAAAATAAGAAAATTAAATCCGAAACTTTATTTAAATTCATTCATAGAGCCATTCTTAACAAATTATATGCTTGAATCCCAACACCTACTTGCATACTTACATCCTTTAAAATATTGATAACAGTCTAACCGCAAAAGTCCATACACTGATTAGAGAAGCACTTCAGTTATTTAAAATGACTTGTCCAACAAATGTTTATATATATATATATATATATATATATAATCAAATCAAAGTAATATAGTTCACGAGCATTTTAACTTATTAGCAAGCACTCTCTGTACGAAATGTACCAAAATGTTTCAGTCAGGAATGAGTTGTGCAAATTGTAGACCACCACACTCATTGTGAGAGAGAGAGAGGGGGGGGGGGGGGGGAATTTAGGTCACGGGGGAGTTTTGTAGCTTGATGGGCTAACTTGTATGTTTCGAACATGATATAATTTCAGTTTTCACTACAAATAATATTACAAACACATTCATCACACACACGTGTATATATATATATATATATATATATATATAACAAATTCTTTACTGATGAATATATGGAGCTAATCAGAAGTTGCCGGGTCAGCGCTTTGTCACTTCCTTGTTTCACATGTAAATGGAAGGGAGACGCATACATACGTACATATATCCATGTATACATGCTTTTATATGGTCATGGCCTTACGAGGAAACAACCAAAACCCTTCTTATGCCCAACAAAATAGGAGAGTTTTACCCTATAGATTCTGTAGTTTAGTTTATATTGCATCTATCCTTGCATGATAAGTATCGAAAAGAAAAGAAAACGAAACATTACATACATGCACAACACATGTATACGAGAGATGGAAACAGATGTAAGCTATGCAGCACTGTTCAAATAAAACTTGATCAAGTGAACAAATGGAGAAACCTTTGTGTTGCAGTTTAGAGAACATAAAACAGCTAAAACCTTCATAATGATTGATGATATAGAAGCCTTGTATGTTTAAAACGATTTTTTCTTACGACCACTTAGTGAGATTCGTTTTAGCTCTTGTGACCCACTTTTAATTCCCCTGCAACAAGAATTTCGCAAGCTTTATGGCCTCCAAAACTCCAGAAGAGGACACCAGTAAAGGAAGTGTTCAAAAGGCTTACCTTTGGTACAAGTAAATGAAGAAGTAGAAAAGCGGCAGCAGCAACAAAGTCAAAATGGATAGAGAAATGTAAAGCATACTTGTTCGCTTCTGCACATATCAAATTGGATTATCCATAACAATATATACGTTTAAAGAATGAGGTAAGCTTTTTCTATTCAAAAAGCAAGAAAAAAAGGCAATTAAAGACACTAGATTTATGGTACACCTATGATGTCGATGAAAAGAAATTATATAACAAATATATTTATTAAAAATTAATATAAAAATCAATTGATGTTTTGGTTACAATGGTAAGTTAATTGTTTATCATCCATGATGTTCCGGGTTTAAAACCCATTATGACCAAATTTTTATTGATTTATTATATAAAAGACAAAAACACCCTCATAAAAAATAAATTTGAATATAAGAGGGTATTTTAGTAATATCATAACCGACATCAACTTAATAAAACACTTAAATTAAGTATAGGTTTATAAATGCTATATAAGCATTTATATAAAAGCAGAGTTGGACTTTAAGGTAGATTGTTTATTATTGTGTGTATGAGCATCATATGTAAGGAATAAGATATTCTTTTTGGTCGAAACCAAGGTATCCACCACCAGTAACAATGACTAATACCCTTGCCATGGGTGCTCTCTGAGGAGATAAATAGCTGGCCATGAAATGTGGCTCCATTCCCATTGGTGAGGATCGAACCTCCGACCTTATAGTTAAGGGATGAGGTGAGCAACCATCGCACCACATCTCATGGTTAGGAATGAGATATTTATGTTACAGAGAATTCTACCTTTTGCCCTTTAGGAAAGGGTTTTGGACCTCCGCTGCAAGTGTGGGCATCACAGAATTGCCGCAAGAAGAATTCTATTGATTCAGCAATATCAGAAAGCAATAGTTAAGTGTTTGAAAAGATGTTAATGCAGTAAACAAATAGCAGTTATAGTGAGAAAAACTAAATACCATGAAGACGGCCTGATACAGGACCTTTGCTAACCGGAAAACAACTATCAGCAAGACTCTGCAGAGAAGTCCCAAAAACTGACATAAAGAATGCCAAAGTATATAATTAGCCTAATTAATCATTTAGAAGGTACCTCACAAAGATGTTTATTCCTTGCAGCAGCAGCAGGATTGCACTTAGTCTTGCGGAGTGAAGAATCCATGACAAGGTCACAATGCAATGCACCACACAGGTCAGCCAGACACCTACTATGACTCTGAATTCAGCACAAGCATACCATTATTCAAGGGGTTACTTTTGTTAAAACTTGAATAAGGTAATGGATGTTAATCTATCCTATAATAGTCCACATACCGTATTCAGCAAATCAAAATGTCTGTTGTCAAAATGCTTATCCAGATACTTCTCTTCATAGAAGTTCTTTCTACAGTACCCACATCGCCATTCGTTTATATCTACATGGTGCTTGTGCTGTTCCTGATCTCTATACAAATCATTGTCAGGGTGAAGCCTACATCCACTTGAAATCTTGTATCGCTCTTGCTCCACAAATGGCATTAGATACTGCATTAAAACATGAAAGGTTACTAACTTCAATGACAATTGAAAGCAAAATATTTGAGAGGATAGCACCTTAAAAGTTGAAACTCCAGCTGCATGAATACCTCTTCAATTACTTTCCATGCTGCTCTACTCCTTTCTCTTGAACAACGTACTACATGAGCATCCTCCTCTAGCTTAAAGGTTCTAAAAAGGGGGAAAATGAAGAAAACATTATAACAATATCTCCTAAAATCAATAGAAAAACTAAATCTGACATTAGTAAACCCAGACATGTCATATTGAGCACAAAGAATTGCTACATTAGCAGGTCATCTTAGTTGACAGGTTAGTCATAATTGAAGAAACAAAGGAACAAAGTACACCTAAAATCCATGTAACCAAGATCAAAGCACATAGAATTACCTTGCAGCTGAAGATTCTTTGTTACCCTGGACAAAGAATAAACTCAAAGACTTCAAATTGAATCATAATGATGGCAAAACACCATACAACAGATACACTCGGACAGCAAGAAAAAATGATTAAGAGTAACAAATGCAGTCCCCCCGCCCCGCCCCCCCCCCCCCACCCCAAAAAAATAATAATAATAATAATAATAAAGACAATCCTTTTAGGGAGACTAAAATGAAAGACAAACTTGAGATTACCCAAATCAAGAAATCCTCAGAAAACTCAATATTCAGTGGGTTGACCATACAATTTTCATCATTTGCAATCTGGGTTTTCTTTGAAAGAAATAAATTTGATGAATAAAAGGACCAAGATTGCGAAGAAAATCTCAGATATACCTGATTTCCTTGAAGAGGGGCAGTAGACGAAGAAACATATGGGATTTGGATACAAACTGACAAGCAAAAAACCAAGAGAACGACCCATTTTGACCACTTTTCCATTTCTTAAATTTCAAGTTGGAATCTCTTGATTCAATTAAAAATAAAGATTCATTATTTTGCCTTCGCAAATCTCGCAAATCGCCACTTTCACCTGCCACCGGTATCCAAAATAAAGGGGCCGGTCTGTTTGGAGCGGCGATAGTGGTAAGATTGTAGCGGTGAGTTTGGATAATACGAAGAAAAAATATTAAAATTAGTGGTGAAGGCTTTTTTTTTTTTTTTTTTTTCGGTCATTAAGGGACTTTGTTTGGAGACGTGGTAAAATAATGAGCCATCTGTATAAGGAAGTTAAGTTTAGATTTAATCACTTTAATAGATTAAATTTAATATTAAATTTATTAAATTAATAGAATATTTATCTATAACATACATATTAAATTTAATTTAATATTATAATCACTTTAATGTTAAATTAAAAAAATAATATCAAGATAAGTATTAAATAAAATAAAATTAAATCTATTAAAATAATATTATTTTTGGAATAGTTAATCTTAAATCAAATTATGCCTTTGAGTCTTAGTAGGAGTGTGATTCCTCCACTGCTTAATTGTCGAAGGACCACCCGCCAGCCACCAGAATGTCGTCGCCGCCGTCGGCGGCACTGTTGTGTCCGGTGGTGCCATCGCAGGTGCAACACCCTACTGCACCCCAAGTCAGTTTGATTCGGGCCTAGTGATGGCCAGATCAGTTCGGTCTAGCCACCGTTGGACCATCGGTTTGGTTTCACATACCAAGCCCAGTTCAACTAGTTTTTGGGTCTAGATATCGATTTTGGGTTTATGATCCCAATTTTCGATGTCAGGTCCAATTTTTAAGTTCAATTACCTATTGGGCCAATTGTATGATTTGAAAATTAATTTTCAAAAATATCATATTATTTTAATTGATTTGATTAATTTAATTTTACTTAATCAAAATTAATTTTCTCAAAATTCACTGAGATTTTCCATATTAATTTTTCAAGAAAATTCTTTAATTAAATTTTCTAGTTAAACATTCTCACGACTGCTTAATTTAATTTCACATCGAATAAATTAACTCAATTAAATTATTTCCAAAGTCGTAGAATTTCCTTCTGATTCAAATGCAGTTTGATCGAGCTTTTGTTGAGCTAACGGGGGGACCAATCAGACACATACAATTAGGCTCTAGTAATTGCAATTATGTTTAGAAACATCGTTCTGATAATTCAAAATTTACTTAATCATGGAGTTAGTCCATAAGAAGTACATGAATGAAAACTCCTTATTGTATACTCATTACGAAAGCAAGTCATCCAACTTTTTTGTCAAATGACCTCGTCATGTGTGTATTACCCTCATATGATATCCTTGATTCCTTTGAGTTAAATTCATTCATCGAATACAATCCTATTTTATCTCAGTGTCTCCACTGTATCTTCTTAATGATTAATGTGATCACTATCAACAAATGACTGTGATAAATTGCTCGTTCGACAACGAGCAACCCGTGACAACGTTCCATATTTATCAATCCACACAATGCCAATGAGAGAATATCGTTAACTCTTTAATCGAGCTATGATTTCCATTGTTGCTAGTAAAGTCATTCCATACACAAGTCATGTACCTAACATACCGACTATGGACTCGATCATCTTTGGAGCATAAGCCTCTACTTATATCAAAACACATGAGTTACATACGCATGTTCAATGACTAACTCAAGATTTAGGTAAATCACACCATGAACATCACAAGTGAATTAATTCACAAATAGATTCAAAATTAATTCAACCTGGGTCCAGTCTAATTTATCATTCTTCCAATGAGTAGTTCTTCCAATGCATCAACATGGAAACTAAAGGAGAGTCCATACTGCCACTCGTTCCCCTCAAGGTCCTTGAGGAGAACGCCTACTCCTTCTCCTTTTTCTTTGCTGTGGACCCATCTACATAGATTGTCCAACATTTTGATTCTGTAGTTTGATTACTTTGTTCTTGTGGTTAGGTGACAATTTCTACATTTTGTGTATAAGTAAGATATTAGCATTATGCTTGTAACTACAATAAGATAGTCTAAGAGAGGATATGCATCATAAAGTCATACTAGGTTAAGATGTTACTTGGAAGCGTCAATGATTTGTCAAAGGAGCACTCTACCATGAAGTTAGCAAGGATTTGAGCTTTAATGGCTTTTTTTTTGGCGAGTACTATATTCCAAACTCCACTAACTCGATTCCCCACTTTGTCATCTTTCCTAAGGTGTCTACGGACAAGATATCCTTTATTGATTGATATGTTATGACCCTCACAACTTGCAAGGTGCTACTACCAGGAAGAAAATGATCTTTTCAGTTTTTGAGTACCTCTGTTCACCATTTTGTAGGACTTGCTAACATAATACATTGGATACTATCGAGCCCCTTCCGCTCTCACTAACACCACTACTATCGTTTCCTCGGAATTGGCCAAATAAAGAGAAATGGGTTCTCTCGATTGAGATAACATTAAAAGTGACGGTGAGGTCAGGTACAACTTAAGCTACACAAAAGCAAATTGACACTCTTCCGTCCATTTAAAAGGGGCCCTCAACGCCTTAAAGAAAGGTAGACATTTATCTACTATATTTAGAGCCACAATTCTTCTCGTCAAACGCTGAATGTCCTTGGTCATTCTCAGTGAAGGCATGTCCAAAATAGCATGAATCTTTTTAGGGTTTTCCTCTACACCTCTTTTGAAAATAATGAACCCTAGAAACTTCCTCGTCTTCACCCTTAAAGTGCACTTCTCTGGATCCAACCTCATTCTATAAGCATGCAGCAAATGCTTCTGTCAGATGCTCGATATGTTGATTCAAAATGTCACTTTTTATCAGCATGTCGTCAATGTAAACCTCCATGCTGTGACCTATTTCCTCTTTGAAAATTTTGTTCACTAATCACTGATAGGTCACTCCCGTATTTTTCAGGCCAAAAGGCATGACTCAGTAACATAAAAGGCCTTCCTTCATCACAAAAGCGATTTTATCCTAGTCTTTCATTGCCATGGAGATTTAGTTGTAGTCTGAGAACACATCCATGAAGCTCATAAATTTATGGCCCGCCGAAGCGTCCACTAACCTTTCAATAGACAGAAGAGGAAAAATATCTTTCAGACACATTTTATTTAAGTTCACACTTTAGGCCTTGTGAATGACATGCCAATTGGTAGTGAATTTTGAATAAGCATGATTAGTGTATAGAGTATTTATATAATAAATTGCAATAAGATATATAGTTTATAATCAAATTCTTGCAGTACTTACTAAGCTATTTTAGCTTAACGCGTTTTCTTTTAACGTGTAGGTTGAGGTAGAAAAGAGAAGCTAGAAGTGGTCCGAGACCTTCTCACCCCATCATATCTCCAGGATTGAAAAAGAGTATGATCTAATATTTTGATGTTAGAATGGCATGTACATAGGCTTTAATTGTAGATTTTAGTTAGAAGGGATCAAATTGTTAACTTTGTGAACTTATCTTGATTTTATATGAAATTATGGTATATTTAAAATTAGATTTTATGAGTTTTGTGTTTATGAATATGAATTGTGATTAATTGTGGATGAATGGGGTCAATTTGGAATGTTTTGGACTACTTTAAAATGATTTGAAGTTTTTGGATTGATTTGATAACTTCATAGGGGTTTTAGTAATTTTTTCCTTATTTTTATCTCAAATTTTACTCTAAATATCAATAATAAGGGCTAGGTATCGATACCTAGAACTTTTTCTTGAAAATTTTGAAAACAAAATGCTATTTTGGTGTCGATACTTTAATTTGGTATCGATACCCAAGGCTTGGTATCGCAACCTGGGTTATAGGTATTGATACTTGCGCTAGATTTTCGAAAGTTTTCATTGTCATAAGCCGGTTTTAATATTGATACTTACCAGGGGTACAGATACCTTATTTTGGGTATCGATACCTTATGTTTTAATACTGATACTTGCCCCCTGGTTTGAATAAAAATTACATTTAATTCATTTTTGAATGAAAATAATTAACCGAAAATGACCCCAAATTTTCGTAATGTTGTTACTGAGTTGAATTAAGTTAAAAATCTATTGTTAAAGGTTCAATCTACGTAGTGATTAGCCAAGATCACATTGGCACCAAATGTAATATTCCTATATCAAGTTCCAGAACTCGGATCAAATATAGGGTGTTACATAGCACATCACCCAATTATGTTTATGATTTCATATCACAATTCATATAATGGCATACTTGTTTATTTTGCCTCTACTTTTCCAAAATCAAATTTCAAGCTCAACAAACAAGAAAACATGAGTGTTCTTTCATCACACATTGACAGGGACTTTCTAGGTCTACAACCCAAGTGTAGGTTATATTCAAGTAATAAAATCTCGAGAGTCCAAGGTCGATCCACATGGAAGTTGATTAGAGCTTACAAGATTACATGTGTTATACTAGAACAAATATTTAACACTTAACTTTGGAATGAGTGTCGAAAATGAAATTAGGAGCAAGAAACAAAAAATAAAAATCAACTAAAGAAATTAACTAAAAATAATAAAAACAAATATCTAGAATAAAATATGCTGAGGTAATAAGATCAACTCTTGGTGTCATATTAAGATTAAATTTTAGTACTCAATGTTACTACTCAATTAGAATCGACACAAAATGGAGGTCCCAATTGGATAATCTAGCAATGTACGTTCAATAGTTAAGGATATGAATCCATGAGCAAAGGTATCTCCATCAAAGGAGTGTCCAATATGATTGTCCAATAAGTCTAAGAGTTTAGCAAATGTGTCCATAAGCAAAGGATGGTGCAATATGAGAGTACAATTATTTAAATTCAGTAAAAAAATATAACATGTGGTATTATAATCACTTGATGACTTCAAAACTTATAAAAAAAATTCAAATATTTACTATGCCAATTTTTATATGTCTACAAGTAGAAAATGATCTTACTTTACAAGTATGATTATAACAAGTGATTGATAATTAATTTTAGCTCAAATGATTAGTATGGAATTTACCTTAATATTTGCCAAAAGTTTCACCCTTTAACCTCAATATTTAAATCTTAGAATAACATAACAAAATTAAACAACTCAAACTTAGATGACAAAAAACATATTAGATATAAGAAACTCTAGATTTTACACGAATAAAGAAACAAACAAACACTTAACAAGAAAATGATCTTGATCTCAACTTCAAGATGCCTCCTATTCTGAAACAAAGGCTATTTATAAAGGTTTGTGAAGAGAAAAATGATAATGCAAAAGACTTTCTAGTAATAAATTTCTAGGCTCACTTCTTTGTCATCTTTTGGAGTCATTTTTCCTATGTTGATTGATGACTTCTTTTGTCCAAGCTAATGTCTCCCAATGGGAAATGTCTAAGAAAGTTGATTGAAGATCTGCATCTTGTACATTCATTGTAGAAACTTCAGCTCCAAACTCCAAGTATGTTAGGAGATATGATCCAAAACTGAAAATATGTCAAAATTGTCCATCAATTTGAAACTTGTAAATTTCTCTTTATTTTTTTTTATTTCTTCTTGATGCATTTTGGAATTGATGTTCCAATATTTGAATAGATCTTCAAATTCCCTTTTTGACAATATAAAGCACACCCAAAATGGAGTCTTGGAGCTCGAGAAATGATTGAAACACTAAGAAGTGTTCTGGTTGGAAGTTTTGCATGTATCTGAATTATAAATTTTGAATCTTTAAGCATTATACACTCATCATTTTGGATCAACTTTAGGCTTAGTGCATTTAATCTTATAGTTTCATGTATTGACATCTTCTTCCCAAACTTGTTTTACTTGCAAATTCCATATGGAGTATTTTATTGAAACTAAATGCGTAAAAAACACTAAAAACACACAGTATTTACAATACAAACATACAAAAGTCAAATCAACTAAAATGAATCTAAAATATATAAAAATACTCAACAAACTAAGAAAATGTAAGTAATCATATAATGAGGACTCATCACACACAAAGATCATTATATCCGTCTTCCAACCTTATTAAAAACATTATATGTCTCCACCAAATATCAATTTAGCATTAGAAAGAAAAAAGTTTTCAATGCACCATGTCGAAACCATTTTTTAAAATCGGGTTTAGAAAAAATAGGGATCGACTTTTAAAAATAAAAATGGGAGTCGTCACCAGTCTTTTTTACTTAGGTGTGATTGGATCACCTTGTAAAACGTTTTATTTAAAAAACATTCAATTTTGATCCACAAAAAACAAGAAAACGGGTTCGGGAGTCGGTTACGTATGAGGAAGGGTTAGTACCCCCATAACGCCCAAAATTGGTACCTAATTGATAAAATCATGTCCGAATGTTAAAAATAAAGAAAGTTAGAAAATATGATCCTTTTATTAGAAAGAAAATCAGGACTTACTTATCACAAAGAGATAAAGTACTTTACCCAATAAGTTAAGGTATAGTACCTCATGACTTTGAAATTAAGCTCGTCTTTATTTTAGAAAATTCCTACCTCTAGATTCAAAACGTCGAACCCAATAAGTTAAGGCACAACACTTTGAATTCCCAAGAATAGGTTTTTTTTTTAAAACTTGAGATTTCTTTATTCCGAAGGAATATAAACATCACATCCAGTACGTTAGGACACGACATTTTTGAAACCCTTGTAATTAAAGTCATCTCATGATTTATAAAACTTGTTAAAAGGGTATTTAGTTATTTAGTCAACGGAAAATCGCAACCCAGTACGTTAGGGCACTATTTCCCGAATTTCTAGATACCAAAACATTGCCTTATTTTAAAAACTTTTTAAAAAAATACAATAGTTTTGCAAAAATGAATTTTTTTTATTTTAAACAATAACCTTGTGACAACATTGCATTTATAGAACATAAATATTAAAAGCAGTTATAATACATTAACATTTAATATAAACATCTAAAATAATTACATTAGGGTAATCATAAAATAATAAATAAAAGGGCATTATTTAAACAAATAAAATAAGTAAAACAACATACATAAAATGATCCAAAAATACTAAATAAATATGAACTTTTCATACAAGATGAACTAATTAATAAAAGAAAACATAAAATGAATGATTAAACAAAAATTTTTTAAAATATATATAGCATAATAATTAATATAAAAATAATATGTAATAAAAATTATATTAAATAAAATAATAAATAATGAAATATATGTATATATAGTACATTAATTATAAAATTATATACATAATATAAAAAATAAATTAGATAATATAAATAAATTTTATATAAAATAAACTTTAGAAATAATATATAATATAATACTATATAATATACAAAATATAATAATAAATAATAAAAATATATAATAAAATATAAATTATTAAACAAGTAAAATAATAATTAAATATATAAATAATACATATACAATATATATATATTTTTCATACTATTAATAAAATAATAAATATAAAAAAAATAGAATAGCTTAATGTGATAAAACAATTAATTATAATATAAAATAACAAAATAAAATAAAAGGATAAAAATAAAATTAAAATAAAGAAAACAGGGGTTAAAACAGTAATTAAAACCAATTAAAAGGATTAAATCACAAACGCGCGTTAAAATACAGGGATTAATATAGAAATTATTCAAAATTTTAAAACGGCATCGTTTCGATTTTTAACCTTTAAAAGAGTCTGAGGGATTAAATTAGAACAAAATTAAACTTTAGGGCCGAATTACAAATAAATAAAAATGAAATTAAACAGAATTAAAAATGCGGAGGGACTAAATGTCAAATATCCCATTTTATCCAAAAACACGCGGATCCTTCGGGTCGGGTCAACTGCGCGCGGATCTGGCCATTGAAACGACGTCGTTTTTTCACTTATCAGATTAAGCAAAACGGCGTCGTTTCCTTCTTATTATAAAAGGCAAAAATCAGTTCAAAAATTCATCCCATTCACCATTTTAAAAAAAAAATTTAGGAGAGCTCCGAAATGCTCTCTGTTCCTTCGGCCTGAGGTCAGTCTCGGCCTTTGGCTCCGGTGACACGCCACCGCACGCGCCTCTCCGGTGACGGTCAAAAGCCCAAACGCCTCCCTTTTTACACCGATCGAGAGGTAAAACCCTTTCTATCTCTTTATTTCTAGAACATTCACTGTTTGCAGGGATCGAAAAGAAGAAAAAAAATAACGCGAGCACAAAAAATGGGAAATCACCTTCTGTTTGGTGTTTTTATTTCTGTATAACTTTAGTATTTTGTGGGTATGTATCTTTCTGTTCGTGTATGTGGGAAAAATCCCCCTCTCTCTGTTTACAGGTTGGGTTTTTATACCCTCAAAAATAAAAATAAAAAAGGAATAAAATATTTTGTCCAGATTTGTTTCATTTTCTTTGCTGTATTTTCCTTGTTTGCAGATCAGTGAAGAGGATTCTGGCGATGGGGCATTCTCCATGCTCGAGTCATGGCTTGACGAGGGCGAGACTTGCGGCACAAAAGGGGTTGATTGCATGTTGTGGCACGAAGGTGCTGGACGAGGTTGCGGTGCCTAGGGTTTCAGAAACCCTAGGTCACTGAAGGCTGTTAGGCATTGGGCCTTTTTGGGCCATAAATGTTTTGGGTTCTGCTTGGGTAGTCTATTAGATCTAGGTTAATGGGTATTTCGGGTCTTGTAATTGGGTCAGGGTGTAATTGGCTTTGGGTTTAATTTGTGGAGTCTGTAATTGGGTAGGCTGTTGGGCTTATTGGTTTTGGCTGTTTTAATTGGGTTTGTACTGGACTTAAAAAATGAACATTATTATTATTTTTTATTCTTTTAAATGGGCCCGGGCAAAATTGTGTGTTTACAGCTGCCCCTCTTTGCTTATTGTTGTGAAACAAGAATAGAGCAAAGACTATAAAAGAACCAATTTTGCCCGGTTTTGGCTGAGCCTCGACTTCTTGATCCTCGCTTTCTTCAAATGACTTCCAATCCGAACTGCAACTTCAACAGCATTGGATCTTCATATTGATTTCAGTGAGTTTGATAGCTTCAACTTCATGAAGGCAGTATCCACTATCTTTTGATCTGCTCCACTGCAAACTCAGGGAGACCAGATCTGATATTTTCAATCTGATCCCTACAAACTCAGGGATCACCAGACTGATGTCTTTGATCTGCTTCCTGCATCTTCAGGAATGTCAAATCTGCTATCTTCAATCTGATCCCTGCAAACTCAGGGATCACCAGATTGATGTCTTCGATCTGCTTCCTGCAACTTCAGGAATGTCAAATCTGCTATCTTCAATCTGATCCCTGCAAGCTCAGGGATCACCAGATTGATGTTTTCGATCCGCTTCCTGGAACTTCAGGAAGGTTAAATCTGCTATCTTTAATCTGATCCCTGCAAACTCAGGGATCACCAGATTGATGTCTTCGATCTGCTTCCTGCAACTTCAGGAATGTCAAATCTGCTATCTTCAATCTGGTCCCTGCAAACTCAGGGATCACTAGATTGATGTCTTCGATCTGCTTTCTGCAACTTTAGGAATGTCAAATCTGCTATCTTCAATCTGATCACTGCAAACTCAGGGATCACCAGATTGATGTCTTCGATCTGCTTCCTGCAACTTCAGGAATGTCAAATCTGCTATCTTAAATCTGATCCCTGCAAACTCAGGGATCACCAACTTGATGACTTCAATCTGCTTCCTGCAACTTCAGGAATGTCAAATCTGCTATCTTCAATCTGATCCCTGCAAACTCAGGGATCACCAGACAGATATTTTCGATCCGCTTCCTGCAACTTCAGGAAGGTCAAATCTGCTATCTTCAATCTGATCCCTGCAAACTCAGGGATCACCAGATTGATGTCTTCGATCTGCTTCCTGCAACTTCAAGAATGTCAAATCTACTCCTGCAAACCCAGGAATCACCAGACTGATGTCTTCGATCTGCTTCCTACAACTTCAGGAAGATAAGATCTGCTATCTTCAATCTGATCCCTACAAACTCAGGGATCACCAGACAGATGTCTTCGATCTGCTTCCTGCAAACTCAGGAATTGTCAAATCTGCTATCTTCAATCTGATCCATGCAAACTCAGGGATCACCAGATTGATATCTTCGATCTGCTTCCTGCTACTTCAGGAATGTCAAATCTGCTATCTTCAATCTGATCCCTGCAAACTCAGGAATCACCAGACTGATGTCTTCGATCTGCTTCCTACAACTTCAGGAAGATAAGATCTGTTATCTTCAATCTGATCCCTACAAACTCAGGGATCACCAGACTGATGTCTTCGATCTGCTTCCTGCAAACTCAGGAATTGTCAGATCTGCTATCTTCAATCTGATCCCTGCAAACTCAGGGATCACCAGACTGATGTCTTCGATCTGCTTCCTGCAAACTCAGGAATTGTCAGATCTGCTATCTTCAATCTGATCCCTGCAAACTCAGGGATCACCAGACTGATGTCTTCGATCTGCTTCCTGCAAACTCAGGAATTGTCAGATCTGCTATCTTCAATCTGATCCCTGCAAGCTCAGGGATCACCAGACTGATGTTTTGATCTGCTTCCTGCAAACTCAGGAAAATAAGATCTGAAAATTCATCGATATTGCTACACCGTCTACTGAGGGACACATCCTGTAGACTCAGTTCCATATGTTTATGTCGTATAACTAAGATGCTATAACCAGAATGAATCAAACGTTTCTAGCTACATGTGCAACATGTCATGAAAGTGATTCTTTTGCAATGATTGTAATGAATCAAATGCTCCTAATGAGATTTGCTATGATGCAAAAAATGTTATGAGTATGATTCCTACTTTTAGGTGTTTTCACTCATTTATTCGTCATTCTTGTTATCAATCATGCTCTTTCAACCAGCTTGCCCCAATGTAATTTCTGAGTTAGCCCTGCTTGAACCTTGGGACATGAAGTTGGTATCTCCCATTACAACTTCAGGGGAATGACATTTGGTTTCTTTCATATTTCTGTTACCACTCAGAGGTACAGAACTTGTATCACTTTCAATCAGTTACACCATTCCCTGGGTGTAATGACCAAATGTATGTGTCTGAAGTATCCTGACAATGATCCCTGTTATTTGCCAATATGGTGTCACCAACAAAATTGCCTTATCCAATAAGATTTTGAAGAGATAACCATTTTTCAATGTTTCCAGCCCTTAGGCTTGGTGAGTTCTGAACAATAGTCATGTTTCAGATTCCTCGTATTATTTAGAAGCTTTTTGAGTAATATGCGAAACTCCTTTTATGAAAATGTTATTAGTCCATAAATCGTTATTTCAATAAATGCTTGAAAAAGAACACAAAAATGGACGAGAAAGTAATTAGTTAGGAGCATAGCTCATAAAAACAATTTAATCAAAGATTAACCCATGCAAATAAAAGAAAAATTGATTTGGGTGTATCTCAAAAAGAATAAAGCAATCAAAGAATTCTAAAATGGGTAAGATAGAAGCTAGGTGCCCTAGATATCGCAGCCTGAGCTTCTTTATTCCAACTTCTTGAGGACCATTTTAAACTTAATATGTGTTTAGGGGATCCGGAGCACTTTGTCGATGCCCCGAGGCGTAACATACTTCTTCATTGCTAATTCAGACGTAGCAAGACTATTGTATGCCTCACTTTTATTCAAAATTTGAGCCGCCTTTTTGGGTTTTCAACTCAAAGCCCCTTTGGTCTCAAAGCGCCTTTTATAGGTTTTCGCCTTGGCCTCTCCTTTTTCTTTTTCTTTTTCTTTTTTTTTTTACTCAAGGCGCCCTTCGCGGGTTTTCACCTTGGCCTCTCATTTTCTTCTTTTTACTCTTTTTTTTTTGGATGAATTTGAGCTCAAGGTGCTCTTTGCGGGTTTTTACCTTGACCTTTCCCTTTTTAGGTAAAATTATTCTTGACTGAACCTGAATTCGCCAGATTGGGAAAGTCTTCGCCATTCATCTCGGTCAATATCAATACTCCTCCAGAACAGGTCTTCTTTGGCATCTGTTTTCTTCTAAAATCGTTTTATAGAAGAAAGGTCTTTTTCTATATCAGGTTCCCTTGTGGAATTCTCTAGGATGAACCTTTTTATCACAAGCTTGCATCGTCTGATTGTGATGGATAACTTTAATCTTTTCTTTAAAAACGCTTCAATTCCATAAACCAATGGGTAAGATATTGCCCCAGCGGCTGTTTTGGCCAACGTTCGATAATCATAGAGAGTAGTAATAGCTTCTTATGCCAATCTTTACAAGTCTTAGCCACCTCTTCTTTTTTCTTTCTTTCTTTCTTTTTTTTTGGCAACTTTTGTTGCACTGTGATATGCTGCCTGATCTGTAAACTTTGACTTTGTACAGTGATCCTTTTTGGAATTCTTTGTCGGCGTCTGATTTCTCCTCTTTTTTCTTCTTCCTTTTTTTTGGAAAATTTGATGACTATCGACTTTGCAATATTGGCATATGAAGCTGCTTCCACCTTCTTAGTGAAGTAGACGACGACCATGACGGTAAATTGATGGCAACTTGAAGCATTTGACGAGATTGGACCCATAATATCCATGCCCCACATATAGAAAAGTCTGTGAAGAAAATAGAAGAGTCACATAAATCTCATTTTCTTCAATTCAGTATTTGTGGTATGACTGATGCAATCCCCTTCCATGGTAGACCAACAGTGTCCCATCCTCTTGTTTAGCCCGCGTCTTATTAGCCCAGGCATGTCCTGAAATGATCGTGTGAAAACATCTTTGAATTCTCGAAGATAACTCAATAATGTCTCGCCTTATTTCTGTGATGAGCTAGGCTACTCCTTTCCTAGGCTCGCAACATCCAATGACCCTTTGTAGAGTAAGGTCTGTTTTTCATCTTGTTAAACCATTCTTAACAAGTCAGAAGATATGTCACAAACTCTGTCATTTTCAAAATCCTGAGATCCCCTAGACCCATATCTTGTTCAAAGAGGGAATCAGTAACAACGTCGCTCATGACGTTGATATCTGGGTACCTAGGTACGAAGACGAACAAATCCAAAGAATAAATGATTCTAAGGATGATTATTGGATAGTCATGAAAGAATATTCTAAAAAAAAAAGAATGTATAGTATAAAATAGAAAGAATAAAAGAATATGTGCTCAAACAGATGCATTTTATTGAAATAAAATTTTGAACATAAGCCTATTTCACAAAAGAGTTCTTGTTGCCTTTAGGCTCAAGACAACATGCATGTTTTGAACATTATTCTAGATTAGTCCTAAAAGTACAAGGATTTCTTTCACAGTCTTATTATTCAAAACACTCCCAAGTACACAAGGGTTTGGAAACTTCGTTTTCTGATTCCCTCTTTGATTTCTTCAAGGACTAGCAACTTCTTCGTCTCCTCCTTCAATCACTACATTCGCTTCCTCATTAAAGTGATCAGGTTTTGATGGATCATCGAATTTCACAACTCCCATTTTAATAAACCTTTCGACCAACTTTTTAAACGTATTGCAATTTTCGATTGAGTGGTTCTTTATTCCTGCGTGGTACTCACATTGGGCATTCTCGTTATACCATTCTGGGAATGGAGATTGCAACGGTTTTGAATAAAATGGGGACACCACATGTGCGTCAAACAAACTTTGATATAGCTCCGTATATGTCATGGGGATTGGCGTAAATTGGAGCCTTTCAGAGTTATACCTACCGGTATTATTCGTTTTCTTTTCCTTCCTCTTTAGGGCTTTTGAGGTCCCCTCTCCTCTTTCCTTCATTTCTACCAAAGCAACCGGTTTGGCTTGATCATTTCTCGGGTTAACACACATTGGAGAGTAAACGATGTCTTCCTCGTCATCCTCATTATTGTCTACTAAGCCACTCCTTTTTCCGAGTCCTCCGGCTGTTAACTGGGTTAGCTGGCGAATCACATTCTTTTGGAACTCTAACATTTGTTCCCTCGTTTCTTGCTGAATCTCGGTCAATTACCTCTGCATCTGTATTTGCATTTGCTCTATCCTCATGAACCTTTGTTCCATGTTTTCCAGGTTAACTGAAACATTTTACCTAATTAGGGTACCTTTATAAAAGTCTAATGCAAATGATGCAATGTAATGCGAATGCATGAATGCAAAGAGGTATCGATTCTGATCAACTTCATTTTAGAAAACTTTATTAGAAAATAAAATCCTTTACATAAAATGGACTACCATATTCTTTTGTCCTAAGTTCTGAAGTTTTGACCATAATCCAACCGTAGCTCGTATCAGCCTGTGATGCCAAAATCTGTAGATGATCAACTACCTCTCGAATCTGAGCTATTGCTTGACCCATGAGGTAATCCCAACTTCTAACTTGGTCATGGGAATGATGAAGCTCTTCCTTCCAATGCCTTTCTCTTGTTTCAAAAAGCTTTATCCAGAGCTCACAGTTGTGCAATGCCGATTCTAACTCTTTCAATCTTACCCTTTATTTCCTTGCTCTTGTTCAGACTTCGATTGTGGAATTATTACTTCGATGGTGATGAAGAGATCGTTCAAGCTTAGCCTTTGATCTTCAGAAAAAGATTTGTAAAGTGTTGATCATACCCTAGCTGGTACCATACACTGAGTCACAATGCCATATTCAGAAAGATTCTTCCGCTTCCATGTCTCATAAATATCAGAATTTTTCCTATCTAGGAGCAAACAAAGAAAACATTTTTCAACTCTAACCACAGGTGAAAAACGTCTATTTTGGTTCATCTCTTTGAACCTATCAAATGGGGGTCAATACGAATTCCTTTCATTTCTCTACAATGAATCAAATCCCTTGTAATGTTGTTTGGACCATAACGAGGAGCCGATAAGTTCACATCAGCCTATCTTTGAATCCTAGATGGCTCCACCAATTTCTTGTTCTTAAAATTCCAACGCCTATTCCTCGAAAAGAAATTTCCACCATTGCCCCTTCTTAACCTTGGTGCTGGCAGAATGCGTCCATCCACTTAGGTGAAATTAGAGTTGATATTAACACCTCAAGATTTCAGCATTGGTTCAGCATCACAACTTAGACAAAACATTCATCCTTTTCTTGAGGCATCTGCCTCAATTTTCCAACCAGAGGAAATCTTTGGGAAGTTGATCAACTACTGGACCAGGTTGAATTATCATGGTAATTGATACATCGATATTTAGTGAAAGGCCTCCTTGAGTGGCTATGAAACTTGAATGGAAACCCCTATAGCCAAGGGCACCTCCTCCAACATCTGTGAAGTTGTTCTGATTATTTTGAAAGATTGGCAAACAAATAGGCATCCCTGTTTCGCAACATGCTACCTTAAAATGATATCCGGCATCCTTAGTACTTCTTGAGAGTTTTCAGATTCTTGTCTGCGTCAAGCATTTTGAGTTGCTTGTATGGGTATCTTTGCAGCGAAGCTGATCTCCACTTTAAGGGTCTTTGACTCATAAGGTCGTTTTAATTCTCTTCCTGTCTTGTCCATTTGAGTCATCATGGACATCAGGTCTTGCATTCCCGTTGTTTCTGTTAGATGTAACATCCTCAAATACAACTGTAAACTCATGTTTGTTATTTGGAAGAGCACCAATAGTAAATAAACTTTTCTCCCCATAAAAAAACAAAGCCTTTTCCAACAAATTCATTGCCATAGGTCTCTTGCACCCTCTCTATCACTTTTCTTTCAACACCCTTGCCATCAACTGGATGGCCATCTTCATATGAAAGAGAAACGATGTAATAGTAGAAGTGCCCATTTGTACTCCCCATTCTCTCTTTGAAGTGATTAGTGAGTATAGTTACCTTTTTCCCTTTAGTTCCGACACCATACCTTATCATAGGGTGTCGTACAATATTCTTCGCATCCGATTCAGCTTTGATCAGAACATCATTAGGGGTCACAGGTGGCAGAGATTTTAACGCTATCCTTTTTCTCTCTTGCTCTAACAAATCCATACCCTTCTGCCTTTAACCATATACGAACGATTGCATTGTCTTCTACTTTATCAAGGAATTCGTTCTCCATAACCAGCTTTCTAACTTAGAAACTGACCGTGAATCGATACCTCTTAAAGTACGAAATGATATGCACAAAAAAAATGAAATACAACGAGTTAGTACCACAGAATAAAATACAAGGTAAGTGAAATAACGCACACTTATCCAGGTAACTACTAAAGTTTGGCATAGCTCTACCTAAGGTGGGTTCTTAGGGTTTACTATATGCAGTTTCGATCTAAAGTTGAGGTACCTGAACCAGCAGATTCCTCGATCCTCACCTATTATAGGCTCATACGGACCGAGTTTAGTTCAAGGGACTACATTTCTCTATGGCTGCACGGAGATGAAAATCTCACGAAGACATAGGTACGGATGTATTCTGAAAGCGGTTCACTATCCTGCATGGAGGTGAAAACCTCACGAAGGAGTAGCTTCTCGCTCCCACTTAAGGGTGTGACCACAACGGTCATGCAATGCAATGCTGAGATAAAAATAAAACCACATGCAACAAAAAGGATCACAATTTTTAAACCAAATTTTTAAATTCAAACATAAGGACATAAAATTATCAATTTTATGGCTTGACTCTCTTATTGGTCCCCAGTGGAGTCGCCAAGCTGTCGAAACCATTTTTTAAAATCGGGTTTAGAAAAAATAGGGATCGACTTTTAAAAATAAAAATGAGAGTTGCCACTAGTCTTTTTTACTTAGGTGTGATTGGATCACCTTGTAAAACGTTTTATTTAAAAAACATTCAATTTTGGTCCACAAAAAACAAGAAGACGGGTTCGGGAGTCGGTTACGTATGAGGAAGGGTTAGTACCCTCATAACGCCCAAAATTGGTACCTAATCGATAAAATCATGTCCGAATGTTGAAAATAAAGAAAGTTAGAAAATATGATCCTTTTATTAGAAAGAAAATCAGGACTTACTTATCACAAAGAGATAAAGTACTTTACCCAATAAGTTAAGGTATAGTACCTTATGACTTTGAAATTAAGCTCGTCTTTATTTTAGAAAATTCCTACCTCTAGATTCAAAACGTCGAACCCAATAAGTTAAGGCACAACACTTTGAATTCCCAAGAATAGGTTTTTCTTTAAAACTTGAGATTTCTTTATTCCGGAGGAATATAAACATCACATCCAGTACGTTAGGACACGACATTTTTGAAACCCTTGTAATTAAAGTCATCTCATGATTTATAAAACTTGTTAAAAGGGTATTTAGTTATTTAGTCAACGGAAAATCGTAACCCAGTACGTTAGGGCACTATTTCCCGAATTTCTAGATACCAAAACATTGCCTTATTTTAAAAATTTTTTAAAAAAATACAATAGTTTTGCAAAAATGGATTTTTTTTATTTTAAACAATAAACTTGTGACAACATTGCATTTATAGAACATAAATATTAAAAACAATTATAATACATTAACATTTAATATAAACAACTAAAATAATTACATTAGGGTAATCATAAAATAGTAAATAAAAGGGCATTATTTAAACAAATAAAATAAGTAAAACAACATACATAAAATGATCCAAAAATACTAAATAAATATGAACTTTTCATACAAGATGAACTAATTAATAAAAGAAAACATAAAATGAATGATTAAACAAATTTTTTTTAAAATATATAGCATAATAATTAATATAAAAATTATATGTAATAAAATAAATTAGATAATATAAATAAATTTTATATAAAATAAAACTTTAGAAATAATATATAATATAATACTATATAATATAAAAAATATATATAAAAAATAATAAAAATATATAATAAAAGATAAATTATTAAACAAGTAAAATAATAATTAAATATATAAATAATACATATACAATATATATATATATATTTTTCATACTATTAATAAAATCATAAATATAAAAAAAATAGAATAGCTTAATGTGATAAAACAATTAATTATAATATAAAATAACAAAATAAAATAAAAGGATAAAAATAAATTAAAATAAAGAAAACATGGGTTAAAACAGTAATTAAAACCAATTAAAAGGATTAAATCACAAACGCGCGTTAAAATACAGGGCTTAATATAGAAATTATTCAAAATTTTAAAACGGCATTGTAGGGCCCAATTTAAAACCCGGAGCCCAATACTAGTACCAAACCAGAGAAAAATAGAGGTCCCAATTACAAATGGTCCAAAATTCGAAGCTCGGAAGGCCCAAAATAAAAAACTACAGAAACCCTAAATCAGCCCTCACGCCGCACGTCGTTCACCAGCACCTCTTGCGCCGCATCGTGCTCCACCAAGACACCAAGCCACCACGCCACGTCCGTATCATGCTCTAGCACATCTCTGCAAAAGAGAAAAACAGTTGTAAATAATAGGCTATAAAAGCCAAGATAAAAATTGTAAACGGGACTTTTTTTATTCCTTTTACAGAAAAATACACAATACTCACGTTTCTTCGGAGAGAAATACAAATCAAAGAGAAAAAAGGTTGATTCGTTTTCCATCTATTTATTTCTTTTTTCTTTTCAAAGTTGCATCTGGGCATTTAGGGGGCTTTCTTTTTTTAAAAAAAGGGAATAATATAAGGGTTATTTTTTTTAAAAAAAGAATAAAGTACCTGTGGGTCGCCGGACTGGTCTACACGGCGGCACGAGGAAGATCAAGGGGCTGAAATCCTAATAAGCAAGAAAGGGGGGAGAGTTTCGGCCTTGGTTTTTATTAAACAGAAAGGAAAATGAAAGATTTTGTTTCTTTAAAATGAATGCTGCGCGCAACAAAGGGTTTTAACCCTAGGTATAAAACATTTGCCCAAAATGGGTAACTTGTGCGCTAGATCCTCCCCCTTTGCGCCTGTTTCAATCTCGCCCTATTGTTTTTAAATATTTCTAAATTTGGCCCTATAATTTTCTTTTTGGTTTCGATCTGGCCCTCATGGTAATGACGCATTTTGAGGGAGGGAGTATTTGCTTTTCCGGTCCCTCTAGGTTGCGCGCATGCTTCAATTCAACCCCTTCATCTTCTTTTATTTTTAAATTTGGCCCTGAGGTCCTGTTTTTGATACAAGTTGGTCCTTTTCGATTTTTTATTTATTTATGTTATTATTATTATTATTGCCACCATGGTCTATATATATTACTGTTATTGTATCAATGTATGTTACTATTATATTCCTACTATCGTTATATATGTATATATAATTGTTGGCTTGATTTTTTCTATATATATATTATGCTTATATATATTATTTTATTATTATTAAATATTTTCATGTTTTTTTATTACTACTATTTTATTAGTACTATTACTTTATTACTCTCTTATTATTTTTATTTTGTTCATCATCATTATTATTCTATTATTTTTATTACTACTGCCATAGTTGTTTAAATTAATTTTTCTATTATTATTATATTTATTCTATTTATGATTATTACTATAATTGTTATTATTATTATTTTATTACCTCTTTATATATATATATATATATTATTACTATAATTATGTTTTTTTGTTCACTCTCATTACTTTAATTGTTTTATTACATATTATTATTTTTATATCTACTATTTTCTATTATTATCAGTATACCCTCATTTCTTTTACTATTATTTTTTTTATTAATGTTGATATTATCACCGTGACTCTCTTCATTATTAGTTATTTATTATGAGTTTTATATTACATTAATAGTATTATTATTATCGTTTATTTTTCTCCCTTTGTTTTCATTATTGTCATTCCCTATTAATCGTGTCTACGTTTCCACGTTTCTATTTTTGTTTTTTTCAAAGACTTAAAAAATGGTTTCACAAAGGTAGTATTTAGTGTTTGGATGTTCAAAAAATTGTACCCAATCGTGCTGGGTTTCGATTTTTCGTTCGTCCATATCACTAAATATCCCTTAAAAATTTTGATCATGTTTTCTTGAAAATAAGGCGATGTTTCGTGTTTGGAAGTTTGAGAGACTCGTGCCCAATCGTGCTGGGTCTCGATTCTCTCTTCGTCCAAATGCCCAAATATCCTTCGGAGGTTTTGATTGAGTTTTCTTAAATAAATACAATGTTTCATGATTGGAAATTCAAGGAATCGTGCCCAATCGTGCTGGGTTTCGGTTTTTAGTTTGGCCAAATAATGAAATACCTTTTCCAAATTGCAATACCTGAATTTTGGAAATCATGAAATGATCTTGATATCGATGGTTTGAAGCATCGTGTCCTATCGCGCTGGATGTGGTATTTCAACTTTTCGGAACAAGAGAGTTTCGATATCCAATGCGAGTCATCCAAACAATTTTTTTCATATTTTAAAATATTTTCTAATTTTCGATATTAAGGACATTAATCAATCAATACGGTACCAATTTTGGGCGTTGCGAGGGTGCTAATCCTTCCTCGTGCGTAACCGACTCCCGAGCCCGTTTTCTTAAAATTCGTAGACCAAAATATTTTCTAAAGTGACCCAATCACACTTTAAAAAAAAGGATTGGTGGCGACTCCATTTTCTATTTTTTTAAGTCGGCTCGTTTTCCAAACAAAAAAATGGTTTCGACAGCTTGGCGACTCCACTGGGGACCAATAAGAGAGTCAAGTCGTGAAATTGGTTGATTAATGTCCTTTTTATCGAAAATAAAATTCTTTGATTTCGTTTTTCAATTTGCATGAGTCTGTGTCGCGTCATATATTTGCTTTGGTTTAAGACACATAGAATATTTTTGCATTCATATTGCATGACCGTTGTGGTCACACCCTTAAGTGGGAGCGAGAAGCTATGCCTTCGTGAGGTTTTCACCTCCGCATGGGCTAGGGGACTGCTTCCGGAGTACATCCGTACCTATGGTTCCGTGAGGTTTTCACCTCCGCATGGCCATAGGGAAATGTATTCCCCTGAACTGAACTCGATCCGTATGAGCCTATAATGGGTGAGGATTGAGGAATCTGCTGGTTCAGGTACCCTTTCTTTAGAACTAAACCACATATAGCGAACCTTAAGAGCCCACCTTAGGTAGGGCCATGCTAAACCTTAGTGGCTACCCATATAGTGGTTTGACATTTTTCACTTGCTTTGGTTACTTTTATGTGATACTAACTTGTTTTATTTTGGTCATGTTTGCATGTCATTTCATACTTAAAAGGCGTCGATTCCTGTTTTAGTTACTAAGTTAGAAGGCTTGTTATGGAGAACGGATTCCTTGATAAAGTAGAGGATAATGCGGCCGTGCGTATATGGTCAGAGAAGACACAGCTTGAGAAGGGGGATAGTCTAACCGAAGGGTGCACATCAGAATTATTGGACTTCACTCGCATCAGTGTGACACAGAATGAGCTCCAAGAACTAAGAGATATATGGGCTTGTTGGGATGAAGCAACTAAGCAGCTTTTCTACCTTAATTATGGTGATCTACCCTACTTACTCAACATCAGAGTAGATAAACACTTGTTTCGGGCTATGACTCAATATTGGAATCCCGCTTATAGCTGTTTTACGTTTGGGGAAGTGGACTTGGTGCCTACTGTGGAGGAATATGCGGCTTTGCTTTGCAGTCAAAGGGTTCGGGTCGACAAAATTTACTTCAGGGCCGCTAATGCACCGACTTTTGTAAAGAAGCTGATGAGTATCACTGGGATGAGCGAACAGTGGGTTATGGCACGAATTCAGCAGAAGGGTTAAGGGAAATGCATTCCTTGGGTAAGCTTGAGAGACCTGATGGTGGCACACCCAGATGTTAAGAGGAAAGTTGACATTTTCGCCTTAAGTATCTATGGCTTGGTAATTTTTCCCAAGGCTTTGAGACATGTAGATGAAGCAGTTATTGACTTGTTCGATCGTCTTGACAAAGGGATTACGCCGGTACCAGCGATTCTTGCCGAAACGATTAGATCTTTGAACTCGTGCCGAAGAGCAGGTGAGGGTAGATTCATGGGCTGCGTGCAACTATTGTTGGTGTGGTTCCATAGCCATTTCTGGAAAGTAGATAGAGCTTCTTGTCGGGTTTTTTTTGCGAAGTACTCCCCATTAAAGGAGTTAGCAGCCGCACCCAGAAGAGATGACATATCAGAAGAGAACTGGATTGCGCTTCTTCAGAATCTTCAGGAAAAGGATGTGGAATGGAGAGCTCCTTGGTTCGTTTCCGATGAAATTCTCTATCGGTGTGGAAGTTATGATTGGGTTCCTCTGTTAGGGATCTGGGGAGCCGTTGGATATGCTCCTTTGCTCGTGCTAAGGCAATATCAATCAAGACAGTTTGTACCGACGACGCATGGGTTAGCTCAGTTTGAATTCTCATATAGTGGGAATAATTATAAGAAGAGAGTTCGAGAGGTTTCTGATGCTTGGAAGCAGATTCACCGAATGAAAAGAGTCGCTGTAGGTCCAATGGCAACCTTCGAATATAATACATGGTGGAGCAGGAGAGTAAATGATAATATCCCTGAGCCGACACAGAATGGCGCTCGATCGATAGAGGAATACTTGCAAATAGTCCCTTCCGAGTTGGAAATCCTGAAACAAGACTTTGAAAGTAAAAATTCAGAGTTAGGGAAGAAGATAGAACAGTTGGAAGAGGAAAAGGTGCACTTGAGGTTAGATATTGATGTCCAGAAATCAGAGGCTGAGAAGCTGAGGAAGGGGAAGAGGAAAGCCGAAGAAGATTTGGATAGCTTGAAGACAGATTACAAAAAGTTGCATCTATCGATGAGGACTGCTGGGCTGGGTAAAACCTCGGAGCAATGGCGTCAAGAAGTTCAGGAGGAGAAGGCCAAGGTTGATCAGTGGAAGAAGAGGTTCCATGAGGCTCAGGCACAAAAGGATACTCTGAGAAAGACTGTGGGTGAGAGCCAAAGCGAGAATGAGATGTTAAGAGCTCAAGTAGCAGAACTAGAAAGGGCATTGCGTCAAAGTCACGACTCTACGATGAAGTTAGAATCAAGCCTAAGCCAGATTGGAGAGTTGAAAGGAAAGGTGGTGGAGCTCGAATCGTTGCTGCAAAACAGTGAGCTCCGGATCTAGCTACTAGAGGCAGATAACCAACGATGGAAAGAACAACTTCAACGATCTCAGAACCAAGTCAGAGAAAGAGACTACCTTATGGGCGAAGTTGTGGCCTAGATACGAGAAGTGGCTGATCATTTACAAACCTTAGCAGTTCGGGCTGATGTGTTAAGTATAGTATATGAGTCAAAGTCGGACCAGGGTCGAGAGTTAGCTTCGCTTCTTGAGAAAGTTAAAACTTTAGGCATAAGGGCTAGGTCGTATATGTGACTCTGTTTTATGTAAAGGATTTTGTTTTTTAAATAAGTTTTCTATAAGAAATTGAACCAGAATTGACGCCTTTTTGCATTCATTCATTTACATTGCATTTCATGCATTGGCATTGCATCGCATCATGAGCATTAAAATATCACAAAAGAGCCCTATTAACTAAACATCATATTATAGTTATCCTGGAACACCACTACTACACACGAAGGAAAACAAAAACCATGGATCAAAGGTTGGAAAGGGTGGAGCAGATGCAGAAAGAGATGCAAGACCAGTTGCAGACTCACATGCAAGAGCAGTTGTCCAAAATCCAACAAGACGTGAGGGATCAAATGTTGGAATCCCAGAGAAGTATGATGAGCCAGTTAACGCTGTTGTTGACTGGAGCACAGGATAAAGGAAAATGCCCTATGGTTGATGTCGGGAATGAAAATGAAAATTCTACTTATCCGCCAGGCCTAGCCCCGGTAAATTCTCAAGCGCAACCTCCGAGAGTGTCTGTTAATATCAGACCTCAGTATCAAACTGGTGCCTCGGTACCGGCAAACTTCCCGACAGGCTCGAGCTCTAACCCTGGAGACAATTTGCCAAAGATCATGGTCCCGGATTTCGACGATGCAGTAGAGGGGGAGAAAGCAAAGGCGGAGTTCCCAAAGGAGTTTGAGGATCGCTGCAAATGGCTGGAGGAGAAGTTTAAAGCATTGGAAAGTGCTGATTACCAATGCGAGGTGGATGCTAGGAAGCTGAGTCTAGTTCCAAATCTGGTACTTCCTCCGAAGTTCAAGATGCCAGAGTTTGAAAAGTATAATGGGACTAGCTGCCCTGAGGCCCATATTACCATGTTTTGTCGGAGAATGACAGGATATGTCAACAACGACCAGTTGTTGGTTCACTGTTTCCAGGATAGTTTGACTGGGGCTGCAGCAAAATGGTACAACCAGCTGAGTTGTACGCAAATCAAATCATGGAAGGATTTGGCACAGGCTTTCATGAAACATTACGGCCATGTGACTGATATAGTACCTGACAGGATCACGCTGCAAAACATGGAGAAGAAGTCAGGTGAGAGTTTTAGGAAATATGCCCAGAGGTGGAGGGAAGTTGCCACCCAAGTCCAACCACCATTGCTGGAGAAGGAAATGACCATGCTATTTGTTAATACCCTAAGAGCACCTTTTATCAACCATATGTTGGGGAGTGCCACCAAGAGCTTCGCCGACATAGTGATGTCCGGCGAAATGATAGAGAACGCGATAAGGTGTGGGAAAATAGAAGCTGGAGAGGGCATGAAAAGATCGGCTCCAAAGAAAAGGGAGAATGAAGTGGGTAATGTAAGCTCGAGTTATCCCAAATCCATTACTATTAATAAATCACGAGCAATAACCGTGGGCCAGCAGACCCCATCAGGACAAGAACCCAACACGAGGCAAAAAACTGAAAAGTTTCAATTTACTCCTATACTGGTGACGTATAAGAAGTTGTATAAGACTTTATTCGATGCGCACGTCGTATCCCCGTTTTACTTGAAGTCGCTGCAACCTCCATATCCCAAGTGGTATGAAACAAACGCTCAGTGTGAGTACCATGCGGATGTAGTAGGTCACTCAATAGAGAACTGTACTTCATTCAAAAGACTAGTTGAGAGACTTATTAAGGCGGGGGTGGTAGACTTCAATGACCCGCCTGGTGGAGGAAATTCGTTACCCAGTCATATTGATAATGGGGTAAACGCGATAGTTGAAAACAGGGGGAGAAGGTTCAAACATGAGATTGCTAAGGTCAGAACCCCATTGAGAGAGGTTTGGAAAGAAATACAGAAAAGGGGGTTAGTTCTGCAGGAGAATGTAAACAGATCTCAAGATATAGGGAACTACTGTGAGTTCCATGACAAAGAAGGCCATGAAATCCAGCAATGTAACGAATTCAGAGCCCTAGTACAAGGGCTAATGGATAATAAAGAGCTGGAGTTCTTTGACTTGGTGGAAGGAGATGACGCATGTTCCACAGAAGAGGGGTCTGCAGAAAGGATCCCCAAAGTCAATCACCCACTAGTGATTATCACACGGCCAGGGGTCGACGAGGCCGGAGTGAGGGTAGAACCGAGGGTCGAAATTAAAAAACCCGTGACTTCTCCTTATAAGGGTACACCGAGGGTTGTAATCAAAAAACCCGTAACTTCTCCTCCGAGGATTATAATTTAAAAACCCATGACTTTTCCTTATAAAGATGACAAGAGGGTACCTTGGAATTACAATTGCACTGTGATAGTTTCCGGGAAAGAGAGTTCGGCCAGCACACCCAACCCAGAATCTGAGTCCTCTATGATGAGAAGGGGAGACGAGAAGGCAAGACCACTGGTTAATGAGCTAGTAGCAGAGAGTGAGGCGGGAGAGTTTTTGAAATTCCTGAAGCACAGTGAGTACAGTGTCGTGGAGCAACTACACAAGCAGCCAGCACGCACATCAGTACTGACTTTGATTCTAAACTCAGAGGTACATCACAATGCGCTAATGAAGATGTTGAACGAAATCTATGTCGCTGAGGACATTTCAGTAAACAAGCTAGACCGGCTCGTTAGTAGCATAAGCGCAGACAATCTCATCTCTTTCAGCGATGATGAAATTCCGCCAGGGGGCATGGGGTCCACCAAGGCTTTGCACATCACTACCCGATGCAAAGGGTATACATTACCAGGGGTATTAATTGACAACGGGTCGGCACTGAATGTCTTTCCCCTATCTACACTGAACAGATTGCCCGTAGACAGCTCTCATATGAAAACATGCCAAAATGTAGTGAGAGCATTCGATGGCACCGAGAGAAAAGTAATGGGGAGGATTGAGATACCCCTCCTAGTTGGGCCAAACACGTACGAGGTAGACTTCCTTGTAATGGACATCAAGCCTTCGTATAACTGTTTATTAGGGAGGCCCTGGATCCACTCAGTAGGAGCTGTGCCATCGTCGTTACACCAAAAGGTAAAGTTGGTGATAGAGGGCCGGTTGATCACCATAAGGGCGGAAGAGGATATCATCACGTCCTTTACCAGTAATGTACCGTACATAGAGAATGATACGGAGGCTATAGAGTGTTCCTTCAGGTCGTTGGAGTTTGTAAATACGACTTTCATCAGTGAAGGAAGCAAGATCCCGATGCCCAAACTCTCTGAAGCAACAAGGATGGGCCTACAGCTGACAATAGGAAAAGGAGCATTGCCTGGGAGAGGACTCGGAAAATATCTCCAGGGGCCAGTCAGAGTGCTAGGATTGGTTGACAAGCATGATCGTTTTGGCCTGAGGCATAGGCCAGATGCCAGACAGAGAAAAGAGGAGCTGGAGAGGAAACGTGAAAGACGAAGGGCACAATTGAATGGTACTGAAGTCAAATAGGGAGCAATGACTTTTCCCCATATATCTAATACATTCGTGACGGGAGGGATTATCCATTCAGGATCAGAAAATATGAATAGAGAAACGGCTGAAGACATGATGGGAGCTTTGAACATCAATGCAGTGTTTGAAGAAAGTTCGAGAAGAGGAAACTTGGCGGGCATTCGCCCCTACGAGCCTGGAAGTGTTCTGGACAACTGGACTGCGGAAGAAATTCCTGTAGTTTTTAGGACTAAAACAGAGTAATGTTCAAAACACACTTGTTGTTTCAAGCCTAGGGAACAACGAGAATATTTTGTGAAATAGGCTCATGTTTAAGCATCTTTACTTTCAATAAAAGTGCATTTTCCTTTCATACCGTGCAGTTATTCTTTTGTTTCTTTTCTTTCCATTCATAATCATAACACATAAATAAGTCAGTCTTAAATTCATTTTCATTGAATACTCTTTCATGCCTACCATAGGTCCCCAGATATCGATGTCATGAACAACGCTGTTATGGACCTAGAATTTCCTGATGAGTAAGACATGTGCCCAGGAGAACCTCAGGACTTTCCAGATGACGAAGATTGTAGTATATCCCCGGATCTGTTAAGGATGGTGGAGCAGGAAGAAAAGCTGATTCTGCCTCACAAAGAGACAATTGAGAATGTGACTCTGGAGGAAGGGAAAGAGGTGAAAATTGGAACCCTCATCACCAGGGAAACAAGGCAAGACCTCATCAGACTTCTGTTAGAGTTCAAAGATGTCTTTGCGTGGTCGTATCAGGACATGCCTGGGTTGAGCCCTGATATTGCGGTACACTATATCCCCATAAGGGAAGATTGTAAGCCGGTTCAACAGAAGCTCCGAAGGATGAGACCCGATGTCGCGGTAAAAATAAGGGAAGAAGTCAAAAAGCAATTTGATGCTGGGTTTTTACGGGTGGTGAATTACTCAGAATGGGTAGCCAACGTCGTCCCTGTCCCTAAGAAGGATGGAAAAGTACGAATGTGCGTCGATTATAGGGACCTAAACAAGGCCAGCCCGAAAGACAACTTCCCACTACCTCACATCGACACATTGGTAGATAACACAGCGGGGTATTCATTTTTCTCTTTCATGGATGGTTTTTCGGGATACAATCAAATAAAGATGCATCCGGAAGATATGGTAAAGACCACCTTCATAACCTTATGGGGTACCTTTTGGTACCAAGTGATGCCATTTGGGTTAAAGAATGCGGGGGCAACATATCAAAGGGCTATGGTAACCTTGTTTCACGACATGATGCACAAGGAGATTGAGGTCTACGTCGACGATATGATCGCAAAGTCTCGAACGGAAGGGGAGCATGTGCAAGTTTTGAGGAAACTATTCTTGAGATTGAGGAAATTTCAGCTGAAACTCAATCCAGCTAAGTGTACTTTCGGGGCTCGATCAGGGAAGCTACTTGGTTTCGTGGTCAGTGAAAAAGGAATCGAAGTAGATCCGGATAAAGCCAAGGCCGTGCAAAAGTTGCCTCCGCCGCGCACTCAAAAGGAAGTCCGAGGCTTTCTAGAAAGACTAAAATACATCGCTCGGTTCATCTCGCAATTGACTGAGAAGTGCGATCCCATATTTCGTCTTCTTAAGAAACACAATCCAGGTGTTTGGGACGATGAATGCCAGAAGGCATTTGACAAGATTAAACAGTACTTGTCTAATACTCCAGTACTAATGCCGCCCAGTCCTGACAGACCATTGATTCTGTATCTGACGGTATTCGATAATTCAATGGGATGTGTGCTAGGCCAACACGACGAGACAGGGAAGAAAGAGAGGGCGATATACTACCTCAGCAAGAAATTCACCGAGTGTGAAATGAGATACTCGCCAATTGAGAAATTGTGTTGTGCATTGATCTGGACAACTCGGAGGTTGAGGCAGTACATGTTGTATCACACGACC
Source organism: Gossypium australe (assembly GCA_005393395.2). Taxonomy (NCBI): domain Eukaryota; kingdom Viridiplantae; phylum Streptophyta; class Magnoliopsida; order Malvales; family Malvaceae; genus Gossypium; species Gossypium australe. The sequence goes on from CM016617.1 coordinate 33,554,885, forward strand.
TGGTTAATCTCGAAATTAGACCCTCTTAAGTACATAATGGAGGCGACCGCCTTGAATGGAAGAATGGCCCGATGGCAAATTTTGCTCTCCGAGTTTGACATAGTCTACGTGAATCAGAAGGCTGTGAAAGGGAGTGCAATAGCTGATTTTCTAGCCAGTAGGGCGCTAGACGACTACTAACCCCTGAATTTTGATTTTCCCAATGAGGATCTGATGTTTGTAGCGACAATTGAAGAAAATATCTTAGAAGATCGTCCCTGGAAGTTAAACTTTGACGGAGCATCAAATGCCGTTGGTAATGGAGTTGGAGCAATCCTGATATCCCCGAATGGAGACCATTATCCATTCGCTTGCAAGTTGGATTTTGACTGCACGAATAATATGGCAGAATACGAAGCATGCATCATGGGAATTCGAGCAGTCATAGACCGCAAAGTCAAGTCGCTAGAAGTATATGGAGATTCCGCGTTGGTGATATATCAGCTCAAGGGAGAATGGGAAACAAGAGATCCCAAATTGATCAGTTACCGAAAGTTAGTCTTGGAGCTAATTGAGGAGTTTGATGACATCACATTCTTTTACCTCCCGCATGATGAAAACTAAATGGCTAACGCCTTGGCCACTCTAGCTTCTATGATCAGAGTAAACGAGCAAGAGGGTATGAAGCCCATCCAAATGAGTATTTATGAGACTCTGGCTCACTGCTGCAATATTGCTGAAGAGGAGGAGAAAGATGATCATCCTTGGTATCATGATATTCTGCGGTATGTGAAGAGCCGGGAATATCCTGATCAAGCAACAGAAAATGACAGGAGAACATTGAGAAGACTGGCCAATGACTATGTCTTAGACGAAGAGACCCTGTATAAAAAGAGGAAAGATCAGGTGCTGCTAAGATGTGTCGATGCGGTTGAAGCTAGGAAAATCCTGGAAGAAGTTCATGAGGGTGTCTGTGGAACACATGCCAATGGGTTTACAATGGCCAGACAAATCATGAGATTCGGGTATTACTGGTCCACGATGGAAGGAGACTGTATCCGTTATGCCAAGAAGTGCCACAAGTGCCAGATTTATGGAGACAAGATCCATGTGCCTCCTTCACCTCTTCATGTTATGACTTCACCGTGGCCTTTCTCAATGTGGGGCATGGACGTCATTGGGCCGATCTCACCGAAAGCTTCTAATGGACATCGTTTCATCTTCGTGGTCATTGATTACTTCACCAAATGGGTAGAGGCGGCTTCATATGCCAATGTCACGAAGACTGCGGTTAGCAAGTTTTTGAAGAAAGAGATCATATGTTGTTACGGTATGCCGGAAAGGATTGTATCTGGCAATGCTCTAAACTTGAACAATAGCGCGATAGTGGAAGTCTGCAGACAGTTCAACATTAAGTACCATAACTCATCGCCGTACCGCCCGAAAATGAATGGCGCTGTTGAGGCAGCTAATAAAAATATTAAAAATATTGTGGGGAAAATGACTGAGACCTACAAGGATTGGCATGAAAAGTTACCGCTTGCCCTCTATGCGTATCGAACATCAGTTAGAACCTCTACCGGGGCAACCCCTTTCTCGTTGGTTTATGGGATGGAGGCAGTCTTGCCTATTGAAGTTGAAATCCCTTCACTCCGGGTTTTGTCAGAACTGAAGCTAGACGAAGCAGAATGGGTTCAATCTCGATATGATCAACTAAATCTAATTGAGGAAAAGAGGCTGAGAGTCATTCGCCATGGTCAATTGTACCAGAAGCGGATGATGCGGGCTTACAATAAGAAAGTACGCCCCAGAGTATTCCATGAAGGAGATTTGGTGTTGAAACAGATCCTCCCTATGCAAAAGGACTTCAGGGGAAAGTGGATGCCTAATTGGGAAGGACCCTATGTTGTAAAGAAGGCCTTTTCCGGAGGAGCTTTGATACTAGCCGAGATAGACGGTAAAAGTTTGCCAAATCCAATTAATGCAGACTCGGTCAAGAAGTACTTCGCATGAAAATGGGCCAAGGCAAAAACCCGCAAAGGGTGTCTTGAGTTCCAAAAAAAAAAAAGGGAGAGGCCAAGGCGAAAACCCGTAAAGGGCGCTTTGAGACCAAAGGGGCTTCGAGTCGAAAACCCGAAAAGGGCGGCTCAGATTATGACCAACTCGTGATGGGGCATACAGTAGTTTCGCTACGCTGGAATTAACAATGAGGAGGTATGATACATCTTGGGGCATTGACAGAGTACCACGGTTCTCCTAGACACATGTTGAGCTCAGAATGGTCTTTAAGAAGTACGTGCAGAGAAGCTCGGGCTATGATATCTGGGGCCTCAATTCCACTCTTACTCGTTTTGTACCTTAGCAAAATTTATTGCCTTTGTTCAATTCATTTTTCACGGGTTTTGTCCTGAATAAATTCCAGTTTCATTTATCTTTACAATCTTTTTTCAAGCATTTCATATTGAAGTAATGATTACTGAACAAATAATGCTTTCACAAAAGAAGTTTCGTGTATTACTCTGAAAGTCTATAAATAAATACAAGAATCTGAAGCAGGACAATTATTTGGAACTAACCAGATTTAAAGGGTTCGGAATACTTGAAATAAGAGTCTAGGCAGTGACGATGTATTCAGATTTTGTGTTAGAAGTATCAGCAGAACAAGAAGCCATACAACAGGAATATTGCCCTAGCAAGCAGCGAGCAATAATAACTCAAGAGAAAGATTGGATCATACCCATGACATTTTGCATGCATCTATTCATTCGCAGTACATTGGTTAGGAGCATCTTTCGATCATGACATCCTAATCATTTGACATAAGCATAGACCCCATGAAGTCAATTCTACAGGTAGGTTCCCCAGAGGACAATGTAGCAAAGTTGATGGGAGTTACAGAAGATACAGATCTTATCTCTACTGAGCAGGAGTAGAGCAGATCGAAAGACTGAAGCCTTATCTCTACTGAGCAGAAGTAGAGCGGGCTAAAGATAATAGATCCTATCTCCACTGAGCAGGAGTGGAGCGGATCGAAGATAACAGATCTTATCTCTACTGAGCAGGAGTAGAGCAGATCGAAAGGCTGAAGCCTTATCTTCACTGAGCAGGAGTGAAGCAGGCTAAAGATAGTAGATCTTATCTCCACTGAGCAGGAGTGGGGCAGATCGAAGATAATGAGCCTTATCTCCACTGAGCAGGAGTGGAGCAGGCCAAACATACAGATCTTATCTCTACTGAGCAGGAGTAGAGCAGATCGAAGATAGTAGATCCTATCTCCACTGAGCAGGAGTGGAGCGGATCAAGGACAACAGATCTTATCTCCACTGAGCAGGAGTGGAGCAGATCGAAGATTATAGCCTTATCTTCACTGAGCAGGAGTGAAGCAGGCTAAAGAGAACAGATATTATCTCTACTGAGCAGGAGTAGAGCGGATCGAAGATAGTAGATCCTATCTCCACTGAGCAGGAGTGGAGCGGATCGAGGACAACAGATCTTATCTCCACTGAGCAGGAGTGGAGCAGATCGAAGATTATAGCCTTATCTTCACTGAGCAGGAGTGAAGCAGGCTAAAGAGAACAGGTCTTATCTCTACTGAGCAGGAGTAGAGCAGATAGAAAGACTGAAGCCTTATCTCCACTGAGCAGGAGTGGAGCAGGCTAAAGATAGCAGATCTTATCTCCACTGAGCAGGAATGGAGCGGATTGAAGAGAACAGATCTTATCTCTACTGAGCAGGAGTAGAGCAGATCGAAAGGCTGAAGCCTTATCTCCACTGAGCAGGAATGGAGCGGATTGAAGAGAACAAATCTTATCTCTACTGAGCAGGAATAGAGCAGATCGAAAGGCTGAAGCCTTATATCCACTGAGCAGGAGTGGAGCAGCTTAAAGACAGCAGATCCTATCTCCACTGAGCAGGAGTGGAGCAGATCGAAGACAACAAATCTTATCTTCACTGAGCAGTAGTGGAGCAGACCAAAACAAAAATCCTATACCCCTGAAGATGCAGTGGATGGAATGAAGCTACAAGTAGTCAAGATTCAATAACACGGGGCAAAATTGGCCCTTTTAAAGTCTTTGCTTCATTCTCGTTACACGACAACAAGCAAAGAGGGGCAGCTGTAGGGCCCAATTTAAAACCCGGAGCCCAATACTAGTACCAAACCAGAGAAAAATAGAGGTCCCAATTACAAATGGTCCAAAATTCGAAGCTCGAAAGGCCCAAAATAAAAAACTACAGAAACCCTAAATCAGCCCTCACGCCGCACGTCATTCACCAGCACCTCTTGCGCCGCATCGTGCTCCACCAGGACACCAAGCCACCACGCCACGTCCGTATCATGCTCTAGCACGTCTCTGCAAAAGAGAAAAGCAGTTGTAAATAATAGGCTATAAAAGCCAAGATAAAAATTGTAAACGGGACGTTTTTTTTTATTCCTTTTACAGAAAAATACACAATACTCACGTTTCTTTGGAGAGAAATACAAATCAAAGAGAAAAAAGGTTGATTCATTTTCCATCTATTTATTTCTTTTTTCTTTTCGAAGTTGCATCTGGGCATTTAGGGGGCTTTCTTTTTTTAAAAAAAAAGGGAATAATATAAGGGTTTTTTAAAAAAAAAAAAGAATAAAGTACCTGTGGGTCGCCGGACTGGTCTACACGGCGGCACGAGGAAGATCAAGGGGTTGAAATCCTAATAAGCAAGAAAGGGGGGAGAGTTTCGGCCTTGGTTTTTATTAAACAGAAAGGAAAATGAAAGATTTTGTTTCTTTAAAATGAATGCTGCGCGCAACAAAGGGTTTTAACCCTAGGTATAAAACATTTGCCCAAAATGGGTAATTTGTGTGCTAGATCCTCCCCCTTTGCACCTGTTTCAATCTCGCCCTATTGTTTTTAAATATTTCTAAATTTGGCCCTATAATTTTCTTTTTGGTTTCGATCTGGCCCTCATGGTAATGACGCATTTTGAGGGAGGGAGTATTTGCTTTTCCGGTCCCTCTAGGTTGCGCGCATGCTTCAATTCAGCCCCTTCATCTTCTTTTATTTTTAAATTTGGCCCTGGGGTCCTGTTTTTTATACAAGTTGGTCCTTTTCGATTTTTTTTATTTATGTTATTATTATTATTATTGCCACCATGGTCTATATATATATTATTGTTATTGTATCAATGTATGTTACTATTATATTCCTACTATCGTTATATATGTATATATAATTGTTGGCTTGATTTTTTCTATATATATATATATATATGCTTATATCTATTATTTATTATTATTAAATATTTTCATGTTTTTTTATTACTACTATTTTATTAGTACTATTACTTTATTACTCTCTTATTATTTTTATTTTGTTCATCATCATTATTATTCTATTATTATTATTACTACTGCCATAGTTGTTTAAATTAATTTTCCTATTATTATTATATTTATTCTATTTATGATTATTACTATAATTTTTTTTATTATTTTATTACCTCTTTATATATATATATATATATATTATTACTATAATTATGTTTTTTTGATGACTCTCATTACTTTAATTGTTTTATTACATATTATTATTTTTATATCTACTATTTTCTATTATTATCAGTATACCCTCATTTCTTTTACTATTATTTTTTTTATTAATGTTGATATTATCACCGTGACTCTCTTCATCATTAATTACTTATTATGAGTTTTATATTACATTAATAGTATTATTATTATCGTTTATTTTTCTCCCTTTGTTTTCATTATTGTCATTCCCTATTAATCGTGTCTACGTTTCCACGTTTCTATTTTTGTTTTTTTTCAAAGACTTAAAAAATGGTTTCACAAAGGTAGTATTTAGTGTTTGGATGTTCAAAAAATTGTACCAAATCGTGCTGGGTTTCGATTTTTCGTTCGTCCATATCACTAAATATCCCTTAAAAATTTTGATCATGTTTTCTTGAAAATAAGGCAATGTTTCGTGTTTGGAAGTTTGAGAGACTCGTGCCCAATCGTGCTGGGTCTCGATTCTCTCTTCGTCCAAATGCCCAAATATCCTTCGGAGGTTTTGATTGAGTTTTCTTAAATAAATACAATGTTTCATGATTGGAAATTCAAGGAATCGTGCCCAATCGTGCTGGGTTTCGGTTTTTAGTTTGGCCAAATAATGAAATACCTTTTCCAAATTGCAATACATTAATTTTGAAAATCATGAAATGATCTTGATATCGATGGTTTGAAGCATCGTGTCCTATCGCGCTGGATGTGGTATTTCAACTTTTCGGAACAAGAGAGTTTCGATATCCAATGCGAGTCATCCAAACAATTTTTTTCATATTTTAAAATATTTTCTAATTTTCGATATTAAGGACATTAATCAATCAATACGGTACCAATTTTGAGCGTTGCGAGGGTGCTAATTCTTCCTCGTGCGTAACCGACTCCCGAGCCCGTTTTCTTAAAATTTGTAGACCAAAATATTTTCTAAAGTGACCCAATCACACTTTAAAAAAAAGGATTGGTGGCGACTCCATTTTCTTTTTGTTAAGTCGGCCCGTTTTCCAAACAAAAAAATGGTTTCGACAGGCATCGTTTCGATTTTAACCTTTAAAAGAGTCTGAGGGATTAAATTAGAACAAAATTAAAATTTAGGGCTGAATTACAAATAAATAAAAATGAAATTAAATAGAATTAAAAATGCGGAGGGACTAAATGTCAAATATCCCATTTTATCCAAAAACACGTGGATCCTTCGGGTCGGGTCAACTGCGCGCGGATCTAGCCATTGAAACGACGTCGTTTTTTCACTTATCAGATTAAGCAAAACGGCATCGTTTCCTTCTTATTATAAAAGGCAAAAATCAGTTCAAAAATTCATTCCATTCACCATTTAAAAAAAAAAATTTAGGAGAGCTCCGAAATGCTCTCTGTTCCTTCGGCCTGAGGTCAGTCTCGGCCTCTGGCTCCAGTGACTCGCCACCGTAAGCGCCACCGCACGCGCCTCTCCGGTGATGGTCAGAAGCCCAAACGCCTCCCTTTTTTCACCGATCGAGAGGTAAAACCCTTTCTAACTTTTTATTACTAGAACATTCACTGTTTGCAGGAATCGAAAAGAAGAAAAAAAAATAATGCGAGCACAAAAATGGGAAATCACCTTCTGTTTAGTGTTTTTATTTCTGTATAACTTTAGTATTTTGTGGGTATGTATCTTTCTGTTCGTGTATGTGGAAAAAATCCCCCCTCTCTCTGTTTACAGGTTGGGTTTTTATACCCTCAAAAATAAAAATAAAAAAGGAATAAAATATTTTGTCCAGATTTGTTTCATTTTCTTTGCTGTATTTTCCTTGTTTGCAGATCAGTGACGAGGATTCTGGCGATGGGGCGTTCTCCGCGCTCGAATCATGGCTTGACGAGGGCGAGACTTGCGGTGCAAAAGGGGTTGATTGCATGCTGTGGCACGAAGGTGCTGGAAGAGGTTGCGGCGCCTAGGGTTTCAGAAACCCTAGGCCACTGAAGGCTGTTAGGCATTGGGCCTTTTTGGGCCACAAATGTTTTGGGTTCTGCTTGGGTAGTCTATTAGATCTAGGTTAATGGGTATTTCGGGTCTTGTAATTGGGTCAGGGTGTAATTGGCTTTGGGTTTAATTTGTGGAGTCTGTAATTGGGTAGACTGTTGGGCTTATATTTTTGGCTGTTTTAATTGGGTTTGTACTGGACTTAAAAAATGAACATTATTATTATTTTTTATTCTTCTGAATGGGCCCGGGCAAAATTATGTGTTTACACACCATGTTTCTAGTATAATTAAGAATTTTTATTTCATTATAACATGTTAACTCACACATTAAATAAGAAAGTATAATAAGTTCCATATAAACTTACATTCAAACTACAAAATGGAAACAGGGCTCCTTCTATGACCTAATTCACTCCACCACGTTCTCTTTTTCATTGCTAGATCCTCTTCTAACCTGTTATTTCTCTTCACCAACCATACAAAATACAATAAATACATATTAACAAAATATGAAACTAGCATTAAATAGTCATATTAATAGCTCAACAACCAAATGAGAGCTTATAAACATAAAATGAGATGATGAGACGTTGAGGTACCATAAGATCTTATCTTGACCACACTTTCTCTTACTAACTCAACTTCTCACGCTGAAATCATGAATTTTAGATAAGCGGGTAATAAGTATGATGATAAGAGTGGCTCAAATGGGTTTAAATCAAGTGAGTTTTCAAGAAAATAAAAAGAAAATGGTGAAAATTTGAAAAGAAATGAGTGGGAGATGGTAAAGAAAAGAAAAAAAAAAGATTTTTCTTCTCTTTTATTATGGCGATCGACTGGTAAGGGAGGGAAATGGGGTTATCCCCTTTTTCTCTTTTGATTAGTATTTTAAAATGCATGAAATTAGTAAAAAAAAGTCAACAAATCTAATTTATGTGGTCATTATACATTTTCATTATAAAATGGGTATCACTACATACACCATAAACATTAATATTTTAATGAAACTATATGTTAAATGACCAAAACGTTCAAAGGATAAAAATTATCATTTTTCCTCTAATCTCAAATTTTACCCAATTGAAACCATAACTCTAAAAATAACTTGAAATGTTAACATATTACATTATAAATGTTCAAATGCGAATAATATTAAAGAAAATCAAAATTTTCAAATCAGAATAAAGATAAAATTCTCGAAAATCAATGGTACCAAAATTCAAAATAATTTGGGCTTTACAAATAATGACTTTTGATCTCCTGTCTAAAATGGTCTCATTCAAAGTGTTTTTTACCTTTTCGTACTGTGATTTATGGCATCTCATTCACTTAGATGTCAATAATGCTTTTTTTAAATGGAACATTAGATGATGAAGTTTACATGGAGTTGCTTTTGGGATTTCAAACAAAACAACCGGGTTTTGGCGCCTTGCACGTTGCTTACATAGATCCCTTTTTGGTCTCAAGCAAGCCTCGAGACAGTGGTTTGATGCTTTCTTGAATGTGTTTTTGCAACTTGGTTTTCAATAATCTACTTTTGAAACTACCCTTTTCACAAAAGGCTTCGGTCCTGTCTTTACTTGTCTCATTGTACATGTTGATGATATTGTTCTTACCAGAAAGTATCATGGCCATGGTATGTAATTTTCTTCAAAAACATTTCAAACAAGTTAACTTCACGTACCCCTAGCTGCATTACTTGAGTCAGTTTGTTTCTGCTCCAAGACTACTCCTTTTTAGGCAACTCCCTGTTTCCTTTCTTATCTCAATCAATTGCCAAGACTTCAACTTTTTTTTTCTTCTTCTTCTTCTTCTACCTTTTAATTGTGTGGTTTTGTTGATGTAGATGTTGAAAAATATGGACACCACATATATAATAATAGTAATTATTATCATAAAAAATTAGTCCAAATTAAAAGTGATCTAATTTGGTTAAGGTTTATTGGACTTTAGTAATTAAATAAAGTGTGAAAAATATAATGTCGGTAATGACAAATATTTCGCAAAGAAATAAAAATAAAAATAAAAATAAAGAACACACAAATTTTACGTGGAAACCCTTTCGGAGAAAAACCACGGGCAAAGGAGAAGAAAATTTACTATGTCGAATTCGAATCTATTATAAGAGGAATAGACTATGTCTAGTTATAGGCTTGTAAAGCCATATTCTAATGGGAGTGTAGTAAGATTGAAACTCCTTATTCTAATCAATATCAAATAGATGGAGTTTAATAAGGTTTAAAAAACCTTATTTAAAATAAAATAAAAGAAGTGTAGTTCTATAGGGATTCTTCTTTTATTTTATTTTACCATTGTATTTTATTTAAATAAGGATTCAGGTCACTTAATTCTAACAATCTCCACCTTGACATGAGTTCTCAATAAACAAGTTCTTCATCGCGAACTCTCAACGAACAAGTTCTCCACCTCTTCCATAAAACCCCTTAAGGGTTTAACTTCAACAATGAACACCAACCAAGTCTAAGCAATGCTTAAACTTGGTTATAGGAAGTGACTTAGTCATCATATCTATAGGATTTTCATGAGTACTAATTTTGCTCACAACAATATCACCACGAGCAATAATATCACGAACAAAATGATACCGAACATCAATGTGTTTTGTTCTCTCATGAAACATTTGATCTTTTGTAAGAAAGATGGCACTCTGACTGTCACAAAATACTATGCTGATTTGAAGGTTTTCATTGAGCTCACTAAAGAGTCCCTTCAACCAAATAGCTTCTTTACAAGCCTCAGTAATCGCCATGTACTCAGCTTTAGTGGTAGACAAAGCGGCTGTAGTTTGCAAAGTAGCTTTCCAACTGATTGCACAACCTCCGATTATAAAGACATAACCAGTGAGAGATCTTCTTCTATTAAGGTCTCCAACAAAATCAGCATCAACATACCCAATGACTCCATCTCTAGTTCTTCCAAACTGTAAGCAAACATTAGTAGTACCTCGTAAGTATCTTAACATCCACTGAACTGCTTTCCAATGTTCTTTACCGAGATTCGCCATGTATCTGCTAACTGCACTGACTCCATATGATAAATCTGGACGTGAACAAACCATAGCATACATGAGAGATTCCACTGCACTAGAGTATGGAACATGTGACATGTACTCAATCTCATCATCTGATTGTGGAGACAAAGCCGATGAAAGTCTGAAATGGGCTGCTAAAGGAGTATTAACAGGCTTAGCACTCTGCATATTGAACCTGCAAAGAACTTTCTCAATGTACCCCTTCTGACTTAGGTACAATTTACTTGCTTTTCTATCTCCGAGAATCTCCATACCAAGTATCTTCTTTGCTGGTCCCAAATCTTTCATCTCAAATTCTTCACTTAGTTGGGCTTTGACCTTTCTTATCTCTCATTTATCTTTTGCTACTATCAACATGTCATCAACATAAAGAAATAGATACACAAAAGAACCATCACTGTTTTTCTTAAAGTAAACACAGTTGTCAAAACTACTTCTTTTAAAATCATGAGAAGTCATAAAAGAATCAAACCTTTTGTACCACTGTCTTGGTGACTGTTTCAAACCGTAAAGGGACTTTTTCAGCAAGCAAACATAGTCCTCTTTTTCTGAGACTGTAAAACCCTCTGGTTGTTGCATGTAAATATCTTCCTCAAGTTCTCCATGTAAAAATGTAGTTTTTACATCTAACTGCTCAAGCTCCAAATCATGCATGGCCACAATACCAAGCAAAGCTCGAATCGAACTATGCTTTACAACTGGGGAGAACACATCTGTGAAGTCCACTCCTGGAATTTGACTGTAACCTTTTGCAACAAACCTTGCTTTATATCTGGGTTCTTCAACTCCTGGAGTCCCTTCTTTCTTTTTAAACACCCATTTACAGCGAACAACCTTTTTACCTTTAGGAAGTTTCGCAAGATCCCATGTTCTGTTTTTATGGAGTGATTTCATCTCCTCTTGCATAGCAAACATCCACTTTTTTGAGTCTTCACAGCTAACCGCCTCAGAATAATTAGACGGCTCTTGGTTTGCATCTATATCTTCAGCCACATTTAAAGCATAAGCAACTAGATCAGCCTCAGCATACTTCTTTGGAGGTTTGATTTCTCTTCTAGTTCTGTTTTTGGCTATAGAATATTGTGGTGAAGAAGCAACTCTATTATCAATTTTTGTACTGGCTTGAGGAGTCGACTTTGTATTAATCTGATGCTCCACCTGCTTTTGATTTTCTTTATTGGAAGAGCCTTTAAGAGATAAGTTAGGTATCATAGCAGTTTCATCAAAAACAACAACTCTACTAATCACAACTTTTCTATTTTCAGGACACCATAACTTATACCCTTTTACACCAGCTTTATAACCAAGAAAAACACATTTAATGGATCTCGGTTCCAATTTTCCATTATCAACATGAGCATACGCAGAACATCCAAAGATCTTTAAATCAGAATAATTAGCAGGATTACTAGACCATACCTCTTGTGGAGTCTTTTTCTCAATGGCAATGGATGGAGATCGGTTGATCAAAAAACATGCAGTAGAGGCTGCTTCGGCCTAAAACGACTTTGGTAAGTTGGCATTTGACAACATGCATTGAACCTTCTCCATGATCGTTCTATTCATTCGTTCTGCAACACCGTTTTGCTGTGGAGTATGACGAACAAGTGTCTCACGATCCCTTCTGACTTGCACAGTTTATTGAACTCATCAGAACAAAACTCTAAGCCATTGTCTGTGAGGAGGTATTTTATTTGTTTTCCCGTCTGTTTTTCAATCATAGTTTTCCAAGACTTAAATGTTGAAAACACATTGCTTTTCTGCTTCAGGAAGAATGCCCAAACTTTTCTGGAAAAATCATCAATAAAAGTTAGCATATAATTAGCTCCACCTCTCGAAGGCACTCTTGATGGCCCCCACAGATCAAAATGAATATACTCCAACATTCCCTTCGTGTTATGGATTCATCTGGTGAATCGAACTCTCTTTTGCTTCCCAAAAACGCAGTGCTCACAGAACTTCAGTTTGCAAATTCCTTACCCATCAAGAAGTCCTCTTTTGCTCAATTCTGCCATGCCATTCTCACTCATATGCCCTAGGCGCATATGCCAAAGTTTAGTAATATCATCATCTGACAAGGAAGAGGAAGCGACACCTGCATCACCAATGATAGTAGAACCCTGCAAAACATATAACTTGACAGTCTTTCTCTGCCCTTTCATCACAACGAGGGTACCTTTGGAAATCTTCAAAATCCCACTTTCAGCTGTGTATTTGTACCCTTTTAAATCAAGAGTACTTAACAAAATTAAATTTCTCTTCAATTCTGGAACATGTCGTACGTGACTAAGTATTCTGACAACTCCATCAAACATCTTAACTTTAATTGTTCCAACACTTGCGATTTTACACGAAGCATTATTTCCCATCAAAACAACACCTTCAGACACTGTTTCGTAATTTTTAAACCAATCCCGATTGGGACACATGTGGAAGGTGCAACGCGAATCAAGTATCCACTCCTCGCTCACTTTAGAATTGTTGACAGAAGCGACTAGAAGTTCACCATTGCTGTAGTCTTCTACAACATCAGCTTCACCGTAATTTTCTGGTTGTTTTCCCTTTTGATTCGCAGCTTCCCTTTTAATCTTGTTCTGTAGCTTATAACACTCAGATTTAATGTGCCCTTTCTTCTTGCAGAAGTTACAAGTTTTACCTCTATTTGAAGACTTCGATCTACCCTTAGATTTACTGTGAGGATTCCGTTCTTGTGTCCTTCCACGATCATCATCAGCATTCCGATCTTGTCTCCCACGAACAATGAGACCCTCTCCCTAAGAGTCAGTTTTAACCACAAGATGCTTCATATTATCATACGAGGTCAAAGAATCATAAACCTCATCAATTGTGAGAGACTCGCGGCTATATAAAATCGTGTCTCTAAAGGTTGAATAAGACGGGGGCAACGAACAAAGTAGAATCAACCCTAGATCTTCCTTATCATACTGAACCTCTATGGCCTCCAAGTTTGAGAGAATTTCTTTAAACACTGTTAAGTGTTCGTGCACAGACGCACCTTCCTCCAAACGATGACATAAAGACGTTGCTTCATATGCAACTTGCTAGTTAGAGTTTTTGACATACATATTTGTTCTAGCCTCTTCCATAATGCAGCGGCGGTCTTCTCCTTCATCACATCTTGCAAAATTTCGTTAGACAAATGCAGATGTAACTGTGTTAACGCCTTTCGATCCTTGCGCTTCTTCTCTTCCTCCGTTAATGTCGAAGGCATCTTATCTACCCCTAGTAGGGCTTCCTCTAAATCCATCTGTGCAAGAACTGCCTGCATCTTTATCTACCACAACGCGAATCTGGTGTTGCGATCCAACAGCGGAATTTCATACTTCAAAGGCGCCATTACCGTGATCGAGATGAAAAACCCGGAAGCTCGGATACCAATTTGTGAAAAATATAACGTCGGTAATGACAAATATTTCGCAAAGAAAATAAAAATAAAAATAAAAATAAAGAACACATAGATTTTACGTGGAAACCTTTTCGGAGAAAAACCACGAGCAGAGGAGAAGAAAATTTACTATGTCGAATTCGAATCTATTACAAGAGGAATAGACTATGTCTATTTATAGGCTTGTAAAGCCATATTCTAATAGGAGTGTAGTAAGATAGAAACTCCTTATTCTAATCAATATCAAATAGATGGAGTTTAATAAGGTTTAAAAAACCTTATTTAAAATAAAATAAAAGAAGTGTAGTTCTATAGGGATTCTTCTTTTATTTTATTTTACCATTGTATTTTATTTAAATAAAGATTCAGGTCACTTAATTCTAACATAAAGTATGGGTCAAATATATGTAGATACTCTAGTAACAAATTTCTAATTGTTGATGGGCTGATTAGAAATTAAGGTTAATGTTCAAAAGTTATATATTAGGGTTATAGTCCCCAAATTACACATGCATAACTTTTCTAATATCTCATCTTTAGAAAATAGAGAGTTACTTTCTCTGAATTACTTGTGTGCTAATTTGGAATATCAAAACCACAAGATCGAAGATTCCAAGAAATCAATGGATTCGAGTATGATTTCGTATTTAGTTTTGTTGTTGATGATTTGACATGATAGATCTTGGTTAATAAAATTTTATATCAAATCTTGTTTTTACGGTTCTATCATGTGGTATCAAAGTCTTGTCATGTTGAATCATTGAGAACAAATTGATTCACTATTATTTTTGAGTTGATTCGTTTTTCAAATTTTATGGATTTGATATTTGGATTCAGTATTTTCGATCATACACATATTAAATCTTTTGGATTTATATTAAAATTTTAGGGTTTGATTTTTCAATTTTTAATTTTGGTGATTTCAATTCTCGTTGATTTTGATAATTTTCGATTGAATTCCATGTAGGTTGATTGAATTCAATATATATATATGTGTGATTCAAATAATTGGTTTGATATGAATTACTTTGGTGCAATTCATAAGAATTGCTTTGGTTTTTTTAATTTTACTTTATGTATACATGTTATTGGAGACGAATATTTTGGTTATAGTAATATTATAATACATATATATATATATATATATATATATATATCATGATTTGTGCAATTGATTTTCTCCCTACAATTACATTGGCATACATCAGGTTGAATTGTAATTAAATGTTTTGGTCAAATTTTGCTTCTCATTTTTTGAGAGTTAAATTTTAATTATATTATGAGATTAAAGTTACAACTAATAAGACAATTATTGTCTTTGTTACTAGTATTTATCGGTTTTTTCACCGTAATCATTATTTTTAAGAGTTCTAAGTATATTGAATCAATTATTAGAGCAGCTTTTGTCTCATTTCTTTTTAAAGCTAAATTCATTAATTTATTCAATGAATGGAACCATATAATCTAAAGAAAAAAATAACAAACACTTGTCGTAAACGGTAAAAGATAAACTCCATCAACAAAGTAAAGGTTTTAGCCTCAACATTAATAGAACATTATGACACGTTGTCAAAACTCAAGCACGACATATCTGGAGTGATTGTAAGCACTCAACACGATAAGGAAATCAGCTCCGGATGGCCCAAATCAGCGAGCAAAAATCGACAAAAGAATCGAGCATTCACCAAACTATAGAGGACAACAACAAAACCATTCCTAAAATCACTTGTAAAACTAAGACTACATGCATAAGCAAAACTAAAAATCACGCTACAAGAGTAGACACAAACTTCTAAAATTAAAGGTTTATTAAACAATAGAAAAACAAACAAAAAAACATATAAAACTTAAAACAACACAATTTCAATTTTATCTGAATTTAATTTCATAAGATTTAATGGTTTCGTAAACTGACTAAGGTTTAACAGCTTGATAATGGCCATGTTAATAATGTCGATACGATAATGGCCATGTTACGAATTGTAGTTGTACGCTATATAATGGAATATATATATATATATATATATATATATATATATGTCAATTATGATAAATGCAGATTTTTTAATTGTTCCAAATATTTTTATTTTGAGTTACTTTGAAAATTGTAGTGTATTAGAAATTTTAGTTTTGATTTTTAATTATTATAGAAAATTTTAAATTTAAATTTTAGTATATATAAATATTTTTTAAAATAACTTAATTAAAATAATAAGTTGTTAAAGTGACACCTGTTAATTTTTACTTTAAAATATGAAAGGTTGTGTGCATGTAACTTATGTTAATATTGATCAGCCCAAAGGAAAGTTAATATTTAACAAAATTACATGTACAACTGTAGTAATAAACATGTGACGATTATTTGGTTTTACATGTGAGTAATATATCGGCCCAAAGGAAGATTTACTATTTGATATATTTTTATTTTGAATGTTTGATTACTACAACAAGATATTACTTGCAAGTTAATAATTTTGTCCAAAGATGAAATGTTAATGGAGTGTCTGATATGTTGAGATGGGGTTTACCTTTATTCAAATTATTCTAGTTTAAATTTGAAGTATTATGTGAGATTGTTTTGATTTATTCAACTATTATTATACTTGCCAACATCACTGTATGTTATTCTAAGAAAAAAAATATATACATATATACATATATATATATACATACATATATACATATATATACATATATATATATGTATATATATATATATATATATATACTATTATCTTTCATTTTGATTGAAAAATGAAATTAAGATAAATATTTTGAAACAAATAAATTTAGATTTTGGCTTTGGATTTTAATTAAGGATATCTAATATTTTAAATAGATTAGTTGAAACAAAATGCTACCAAAGTGACATTTTTTTTGCGTAGATTAGTTTATTTAAAATATCAAGATGATTATATGTTTTTTTAATTATGCGATTATTAATTAACCCAAAGATAAGTTTGTAACAGCTCATTTTCAGTGAAATCGGAATAATGGTTTCGTGACCACAAATCCGAACCGAAAAGATAAATTATTTTAAAATTTTTGCATGGTGACATGATAGAAAGGTTGTACAAAAATTTTGAAAAGAAAATTTTATTGATTATGTGTTTAATTAGAGAAAGGACTAAATTGCATAAAATGTTAAAGTTGAATTCTATTAGCTATAAGGATTAAATAGTTATGTAATTCAAAACTTGAGGTCCTTATATGGTAATTAGACCATTAAAGAAAAGTATGTAGATATTTTTAGTGAATCATCCATGGAAAAATTAAAGAAGGTTAAGGACTAAATTGGAAAACAAAATAATTAAAAGATGATAATTAATTAAATAACATTATCATCTTATTTTCATATCATCCTCATCCCTAAATTTTATGGAAGCCTAGGAGAGAGAAAATGAACTTTTCAAGCTTAGTTGGGTAAGTTTCCAAGTCCCGTTTTTAGTAATTTTTATATTTTTGGAATCAGGATAGCTTAAACTATCTAATTAGGGGATTAATTTGAAAAGTTATCAAAGTATGAAAATTGTGCCATGGGTGAATATGCTGTAATCTAAAATTTTATTGTAGAAAATGAAAGGTTGATGATAGGCAAACAACTTTTACAAAGTGAATTTACATGAAAACATGATTTAGGGACTAAATTGAAAAAAATGGTGAAAACCATGATAAAATTCTGATTTTTATGGAATTCATGGACTACTATTATGGTATATAAAATTCGGCTAGGCTAGAAATAAGGATTAAATTGCATGAATTTCATTTTCCAAGCCTAGGGACGAAATTGGAATTTATGAAAAGTATGGGGCAAAATGGTAATTTTGCTTAGGGTGTAAATTGAGTTCAATGAAATATGAAATGTGTTAAATTGATGATTAAATTCTATATAGATCCGGAAAGATCAAACAAAGAGTTAGATCGTGGAAAGGAAAAGATTTCAGATTAGTAGATTTCAGTTACGAACAAATATCAAGGTAAGTTCGTATAACTTAAATTAGCATAGAAATGTGTTGTTTTGAATGCCATATTACATTGAATATGTTATATGAGATTGTATATATGAAATGTATAGAAATTGCAATGGAAGAAATGGTATATGTTGGAAATTTATTGAAAAGGGTTAAATTCCATGTAAATATTGAATTCCGATGGATAAAAGTGATTTCCCTGATAAAACTGCATGTGTTGTAGAATGGATTTAGCCCGGACAGGTAATCTGAAATGAGTCTCTCGAGTATATATTCCAATTAGGATTTAGCCTGTACTGGTAATCCTAATTGACTGGATTTAGCCTGGACTGGTAGTCCAGAATAAACTCTGTAGAGAATTCTTTGTCATTGAAAGGATTTAGCCTAGACTGGTAATCCTGACAAAGCTCTTAGAGTGTATGTTATAGATAGAATTTAGCCTAGACTGGTAATTCTGATGTATGTTATGTGGCTCGAGAGTGTACATTAATAGGTACTACTGGATATGAATTGACAGATAATGGAATTGTACACTTTGAATGTATTAACAGAAATATCCATCAAAAAATTCAATAGTTCAACGAATAAAATGATTAATGAGACATGAGAAATATAAAATGAAAAGAGGAAAACTTGATGGAATATGGCATGATGAGCTCATCAATGCAATATGGTATATTTGTGATTAACATGTTTGATTGGATGCATGTGGTTAGGTAAACTGTCAAATTGAATGCAAAGAATGCTTATGAATGGTTTAAATGTTAAATATGATTGGTAAGTTAAATTCTGGTTATACCAGCTTACTAAGCATATAATGCTTACTAGGTTTATTTTTCCCTATTTTATAGTGCTCAAAGCTCGTGAAGGTTGGAGAACAGTCGGAGCATTCATTCACACTATCCTCCTATTATTTTGGTATAAATGAAAATCTTGTTTTGGTATAATGGCATGTATAGGCAAATTTGACCAAATTATAGTTTGTATATGTTTAACCTAATCTAGCCATTGGAATGGCTAGAGAAACTTATTTTGATGTTATAGATGAATATGGAATAACACATGTTTATGTATATATGTAAGTATGAAATTATAATGAACAACTTGAATTATATAAGAGGTAAGTAAAGTAAATAATTTAGAATGAAGATAAGTGATGATTTATACAATAACAAATGGTATAATGGCTTTGTATTTATGCTTGAATTGGTTGGAAAATATTTGTAAGTGTTGGTGCAAGAAAATGGAAAAGTTTGGTTGAAAAATGAGGCTAGGAAATGGCTTTATTTCGTCCACGCGGGTAGACACACCGGTGTGTGTCTAGACCGTGTGTGACACATTGTAATAGCCCGATTTAAGGCCTAGTCAGAATAGTGGTTGCGAGACCACAAATCCAAAGTAAAAATATGTGTTTTATGATTTTATGAGGCTTATGAGGTGTTTGCATTATTGTGTGAAAATTTCATGAAGAAATTTTATTAATTAGTGATCAAATCGTCTATTAGGACTAAATTGCAAAGATTAGAAAATATGAGATTCTAGAAGATTTAAGTATGAAATAGAATTATAAAAATTACTAGAGGTCCTTATTTAGTAATTAGACCATTAAAAGTCAAGATGGACAAAAATGGACATGGGAAGGAAAAATCCTAAGGAATGGGCCTTAAGGGCATTTTAGTCATTTGATTAATTAATGAATTAAAAGGGAAAAAGAAGTCAAAAATGAGTGTCCATCTTCTTCACCATAGCTGAATTTTACAAGCCCTCCATAGCTAGGGTTTCTTCAACTTTCAAGCTTGATTGTAAGTACCTCTTAGCCCCGTTTTTAATATTCTTCGTATTTTTGAAATCCTCGTAGCTCGATTTAGCTATTTCTAGCTATATTTTGAGCTAGGGATCATGTTTAAAAATTTACCCATGTATGACATGCATGTATTTTGATGATTTATGAAAGAATATGAAAGTTTGATGTATGCTAAACATCTTTTTCTAAGTGATTTCCATGAAAAATGCATAAAAGGACCAAATTGCAAAGGTTATGAAAATGGTCATACATGAGTAAAATAGAGGAAATTAGGGGCTACTGTAGTTAAGAAAATAATTTGTCTAGGTCTAAAATACAAGAAAGTTGAATAAAAATCATTTTACGAGCCTAGGGGCAAAAGTGTAATTATGTAAAAATTTAGGGGTAAAATTATAATTTTTGCCAAAGTATGATTCATGGGTCGATTTAGTCAATATGAGTATTAAACAAGTGAATTTGCTATTATAGATCAAGAAACACGAAGCTCGGACTGAAGCCGAGTCAAGAACAAGATTTCAGACTAAATCGAATACCTACACATATTTTGAGTACCGAGGTAAGTTTGTGTGAAATTAAAGCTACATATGTTATTATGTTCTAAATTTCTTATTATATGAGATTGATTAGTGATTTCTTAATAAAAATTATAATGAAATTAAAGCTACATATGTATTATTTTCCATGAAATTGATTAGTGATTTCTCAATAAAAATTATAATGAAATAATGATAAGTTGAAGTCCCAGTTGAACATTCGGAATAGCATGGATACCTATGTCACAACATGAGATAAGGAGGTCCCGTGTAAGACCATGTTTGGGACATGGCATCGACACCGAACGTAGGTCCCGTATAAGACCATGTCTGGGACATGGCTTCGGCACCGAATAAGGAAGGTCCCGTATAAGACCATGTCTGAGACATGGCACCAAAGGAAGATCTCGTGTAACCATGGCATCGACATCTATGTACGATCTCATATAAGACCATGTCTGGGACATGGCATCAACATCGAGCTAAGAGATCCCGTGTAAAACCATATCTGGGATATGACATCAGCATAAAGAGGTGATCCCATGTAAGACCATATCTAGGATATGGCATTGGCATCGAGATACATGTATGATGAGATTGAGTATCCTCCGATATTCCGAGTAGTTCAACGGATAAAAGAGCTAAATATGCAAAGATGACAAAGAGCTAAGTTATACAAAGATGACAAAGAGTTACATTTAAGTTAAGGATGATAATGATTCAAGTTTATGTTCAAGATAGCATAAGTGCTAAATTATGTGATAAATTGATATAGATACCTTGAGTAAAATACAAGTTATGAAACCATAATGTGATATGTGTTGGGTAAGCGTAAGTATGCGTAAGGATGACAAAGTACTTGAAGACTTGTGTTGTATTTGTTCTATGAGATGAATGGATTTTACCACGAATATTTATGTTGCTATTTTAATTCATGCAAACTTACTAAGCTATATTCTTACCCCTCTCTTTTCCCTTTTCCTTGTAGTATAGTCAAACTAGCTCGAGGATCGTAGAACGTCGGAGCTCGGATTACACTATCAATCATTCTTTTGGTATAGTAAAGTTGACTTATTTTGAGTATGGCATGTATAGGAACTTGGTTATTTTGTGCTATGTCATATTTTGAAAGCCAAAGTGATGGCTAGTAAGGTTACTCATTCGTTTTGTAAATGGCCATTAGAAATTGGCCAATATTTGTCAAGTTTCATATATTGAATGATGATGAGTTATGAAGTGAAAGTTCATACAATTGATGGAGTGAAATATGAAGTGTATGAATGATGATTAGTGATTCTTCATAGTGTATTATTGCCATGTTATGTGTTGCTTGTGTTGGTATATGCGTGTTTATGTTTCAAGGTGGCAATTGGCTTAGAAAATAGCCTTCTAATTGTCCATACGGATAAACACACGGGCATGTGTCTAGGCCGTGTGTGACACACGGTCAGCTCCATGGGTGTGTTGATAGGCCGTGTGTCCCCTGCATTAAATTTGTGAGAATTCGATTCGTCACACGGGCCAGCACACGGGTGTGTGCCTAGGCCTTGTGCCCCATTAAGAGTTGCTAACATCATAAATAGAATACCCAGGTTTTCATACACGGGTGAGGACACGGGCGTGTGCTTGGCCGTGTGAAAACCCCTGTAGGTTTGAAATGAAAAATAAATTCTACATGGGCTAGGGACATGTGCGTGTGTGACCATACGGCCTGCCCACACGGGCGTGTGGCCCTGTTTAGGCAAAACTTTTCTAAGTGCGCAAAAGTTCTGGTTTAATTTCGAGACCCTCCGTATATATGTTTAGGGCCTCGTAGGCCCATATTAAGGATGTTGTGAGTATGAATGAAAAGTTTTAAGTTTGAATTGAAATTTTATAGCCTGATAATGTATGTTCAAGCAAGTTTAGTCTGGTAATGCCTCGTATCCTGTCTCGGCGTCAGACACAGGTAAGGGGTGTTACACAAATGGCCTGGTACATGGGCATGTGATCTGGCCGTGTGCCCCCTGTATTTTAAATTTACAAAACAGATTACTCAGAATTGAGTACACGGGCAGAGACACGGGCGTGTGTCTCAGCTGTGTGGATGAGACGGCCTTGAACATGAGCGTGAGATACGGTCATGTGAAAATTGCACCTAATTTGTAAAAATTAAATTAATCGTACGGCCTAGCACACGGGCGTGTGACTTGGCCGTGTGACTTCAATTTCTTCATGCTTTATAAGTTAGAGAGTTACATGGGTTAGGGACATGGGTGTGTATAGCCATACAGCCTACAACATGGGCATGTCATATGCCGTGTGAGCCACACGGCCTGATCACACGGGCGTGTCCCTTGACCACACGGGCGTGTGAATACTGTTCATAAGAGAAATTTTGATATTTTGCGAAAAATTTTTAGTGATTCCGGTTTAGTCTCGATTCAATTCTAATGTTCATATTGGGCCTCAAGGGTCCATTTAAGGGATGTTATTCATAATCTCGGAATATGAATAGTAAATTTCTCGAATTATTTAAAATTGTTTAGTAAACTTCGGTAATGCTTCGTAACCCTGTTCTGACGACGGATACGGGTTAGAGGTGTTACAAAGTTAATATTTGACAGAATTCCAATGACATCTGTGGTGATAAATATGTGACAATTATAAGTACTTTATATGAGAAATAAGTTAGTCCAGAGATTGATTCATTTTTTGATATAATTTATTGTCAATGTTTGATTGCTACAATAAGAGTATCACTTACTGTTAATATTACTGTCTAAAGACTTGATATTAATGTTGTGTTTGGTATCTTGAGATGAGATTAGCCATTATTTTGATTTATTGTTTATTTATGAATACTGATGTGAGCTTGTTTTTATTTATTTTGTTATATATTCAGCTAATTCATTTTCTACTACCACAATATCTGCTAATATAAATTTTATACCCATGCTTAATGGGACTAATTTCAAGGAATAGAAAAGGCACTTTCTTATAGAGCTTGGCTGTATGGACGTAGACCTTACACTAAGGGAAGAACAACTTGCACCTCTCATTGCGGTAAACACTCTTGATGCTAAAAGCAATTTTAAGAGGTGAAATCGTTCAAACTGCATGAGTCTATGATCATGAGCATAATATTCTTGAAGCCTTAAGAGGCACATATCCTGAAGAGATTACTGAGGCCAAGGTTTTCTTGACGAAATTGTGAAACGTTTTGTCAAAAACAATAAGGTTGAGATGACATCACTTCTGACTTCTTTGATGTCTGTAAAGTATAAGGGTCAAAGAAACGTGAGGGAGTACATTATGGAGATGTTCCATGTTGCTTCAAGACTTAAGATACTTAAGATGGAGCTTTTTGAGGAATTGCTTGTTCTTATGGTTTTAGTATCACTTTCTGCACAATTTAACCGATTTAAAATTAACCACATCTGTCATAAGGAGAAATGGACTCTAAATGAGCTCATTTCTCATTGTGTGCAAGAGGAAGAAAGGTTGAAACATGATAAGCTTGAAAGTGCTCATTTGGCCAGTGCCTCTAAAGGCAACAACTTACATTCTGAATAGAGTACCTATTAAGTAGTTGCAAAAACACCTTATGAGCTTTGGATAGGTTGAAACCTAATCTAAAGTGCTTTCACATTTAAGGATGTCAAGTTGAGGTAAGGCCTTATAAGCCACATGAAAAGAAATTGGACTCGAAAACAATGAGCAACTACTTTATTAGTTATTTTGAGCGATCTATGGGCTATAAGTTTTATTATCCCACAATTAGGAATATTTTTAAGACATGAATTGCAACATTTTTTAGAATGTTGAGTTTGGAGGGAAAAATAAGGTTAGAGACATTGCTTTTGAGGGGGAATTGGGTTTTAACTCATTTTCTGCTATGACTTTTGACGATGTTCAGGTTCTCATACCTATAATTTATCAAGAAGTGAATCCAAAACCTCAACAGGACAATGTTGAACAATTCCCTATTCAAGATGAGGTAATTATTCCAGAAGAACAAATTCAAAAACCTTAAGAACAAGTTCCATTAATGAGGTCCATGAGAGAGTGGAGAAATGTTATTTGAGATGATTATGTTGTATTTCTCCACGAACATGAAAATGACAACGGAATGATGAAAAATTATCCAATCAACTTTCATTAGACCATGGAAAGTTCTAATTCTCAAAAGTGGATTGATGTCATGTAAGAATAGTATAAGTCTATATAAGATAATAAAATTTGGAAACTTGTCCCATTACCTAAGGGTGTAAAACCAATTGGTTGTAAATGGATATTTAAAACTGAAAGGGATGCAAATGGTAATATGGAGAGGTAAGGCGCATCTTGTAGCTAAAGGATATACTCAAATAAAAGACATTGATTTTACAGAGATTTTCTCTCGAGTTTCTTCGAAAAACTCTTTCAAGACAATCATGACGCTTGTTGCTCATCTTGATTTTGAGTTACATTAGATGGATGTTAAGATTGCTTTTTTCAATGGTGAAATTAAAGAAACAATTTATATGGTGCAACTAGAAAACTTTGAGTCGGGAGACCCAATGAATATGGTTTGTAAATTAACAAAATCCATCTATAGACTCAAACAAGCTTCCCGTCAACAGTTTCACAAGTTTCATCAAGTAATTGTCTCATTTGATTTTGAGATGAATATTGTTGATGATCGTGTGTATCAAAAATTCAATGGGAGTAAGTATATATTCCTGGTTCTATATGTCGATGACATTTTTCTTGTGACTAATGATATAGGCTTATTGCACGAAACCAAGAGGTTTTTATTTAAGCATTTTGAGATGAAAGATCTTAGGGACGTCTGTTTTTATTTTAGGAATTCATATACATCGAGGCTGATCTTGGTATATTCTTGGATTGTCACAAAAGAGCTATATCGATAAAGTACTCAAAAGGTTTGGCATGCAAGGTTGTAGACCAAGTGACACCCTTGTTGCTATAGGAAACAAATTTAATCTTACTCAATACCTTAAAAGTAAACTTGAAATTCAGGAAATGCAAAAGATTCCATATGCATCAGCTGTTGGGAGTCTAATGTATGCTCAAGTATGTACGTATCCAGATATTGCATACATTGTTGAGATGTTAAGCAGATATAACACTCCAAACCCAATCCTTAAGGAGGGTCTAGAAATGACGCGTCACTACCTTAAAACCATTATCTTTAAAATCGTATTTGGCGTAAACCATTTTAAACTACAGTTTAAATTAGTATAAAATATAAACTATTTATCATTAAAGAATAAATAAGATAGTACCCTTTGATAACCATAAACACTTCACTGAATTTTATATCGCACTACTAAGACTAAATAACGTTTAGAACATAATTTAAAAATCTATTTTAATTCAATTCGAACTTCTGATGGCACTTATAACAGTTTATAATTGAATCAGACTAAATTACAAAGTTTTCAAAACCTCAAGTTGTTGTCGTGACGTTGGGGTTCCTTGTTACGACATCACTTACTGACTCGAACTCCGCGATGTGGTATGTTCAACATCGCGATGTGCACCCTATTTTGTTCATCTTTGTTTTTTTCACAAATAAGTCCATTAAATCATCATAAAACAATTATTCACTTAATGTTCCATCAATTCATTTACACTTCTCTTGTATATTAGCAATTCCATAATTTATAACAGCTTTTTAATATTACGCTCTTCTATTATTTTTCCTCCTCCTCCTCCTCTCCATTCCACATACTATAAGGCATAAATATATTTATACGAGTATTTACAACTTCTAGTATAGCATGCTTATATGCAACATTAATTATATTTTCCCTAATTACATATTTTTAGCAAGACTACCCACTAGAGTAGCAATCACTAAGTTATTTATATCTTGACACACAGAATTCGAAATTAATATATGCTTTTTGTTTTTGAAACTAAACTCGATGAAATTTGTACCATAAAAATTTTAGAATTTATACTTAGGTAAATTAATACACTTTATTCTTTAAACCCTCCCCTGTTCTGCTGCTAGACAGCTCTAACTCTTCTTCATTAAAAATTTATTAACTTTTAGCATAAGTCTTGTATTAATTTGAATTTTATTTCCTTTAAAAATAGACTCATTAAGATTTTATTAATATGAGTTTAATATTATAATTTTTTTTTTACAATTTATAATGATTTTTCAAAGTTAAAACAGGGAACCCGAAATTATTCTAACTTTGTCTCACAAAAATTAGCATATATCATAATCTAAAATTCCATTGCTTACACTATTTCCTCTATGAAAAACTAGACTCATTTGACTTTAATTATATATTTTATTCAACTCTAATTTGATTTCTACAATTTTTGGTGAATTTTCAAAGTTTAGTTACTTTTGTTGTCCAAAAGCTGTTTTAGTAGAAACATTTTCTTTCCCATGGTTCATTTGCACTAACTTTCATCTAACCACATATATTTATTATACTTTTAGTTACTATCCAAATTAATCACTTATATTTATATGGTGATAGAATATTCATTTCTTTACCTTAATACTTGTCATAATTATAAATCATATTCACTCACTCACTTGAAAATTTGGTATCTCTTCATGTCATACTTCATCAATACTTTCTATCTCTAATGTATAAATTAAAATACACACATATTATACTTTTCATTCACAATATATTTAACTCAACTCATTGAAATACAAGTAAGGTTAGTTTGACAACTTATCTCTTTTGACAAACATTTCTTCTCTTTTGCTTCTCTTCCATTTCTTTCTCAACTTCATCACTGCCCTTCTCTTTTCATTTATTTTTCTTTACTTCCATCTACTTGTTTCTTGCTTATAAGTTGATGAACATACTCTCTAAGATATGATGCTCATGGAAATTCTCATGATTTTGGAGTGAAATAGTGAAATTGAATAACCAAAGACCAAATTGTAAAAGAAGGAAATTTTTTTTCTCTTTCATTTGCCGTTCATGTTGAGGAGAGAAGGATGAAGAAAATTCTTCATCTTTCTTCCCTTTTGTAATATCATTTTATTATTAAAATGTTATAAAAATATCTAACTTATTTATTATTAATATATTATTTAAAATATCACCAACATCATGATTACAATCCAATGACCAATATTTAATACTTTAAGGCTAAGCAAATCTAATGGCCATAATTCATCCATATATCCAATGACATTTTGGTAATTTTTTTCAAAATGATTTATTTATTATTTTGCTAAATGACCATTTTGCCCTCAGTCAAATTTCATATTTCCATTTATATCCTTTTCAATTTTGGCTAATTTCACTTTTAGTCCTTCAACTTTTTAGATTTACACTTTAACCTCTCAACTTTTGAATATTCACACTGTAACCCCATCACTTTTCACTTTTTCACAATTTAGTCAATACCTCAAATTTATATCTCACAATGTAATACTCTATATTTTATTTTATTTCATTATTTATTTTTGGACCTTCTCCATTATCCAATACCTTCCTCTACTGACATTGATATACTTTATTTCATTTACTCGATAATTCAATTATACACTTTTTGAATATATCACTTTACAAAATTTAAGATGGTGAATTTAAGGGCATTACAAACATTCTTCCCTAAATAAAATTTTGTTCTCGAAATTTTCTTAATTTGAGTAATTATAAATTTTATTATTTCTTTACTTCCTTTTATTGCCTTGATATCCTTCTCCCTTGTGACCATATCTCTAAAATTTCTTCATAATGCACTTGCTTCTAAATTCTTCGGTCTCGTGAACAAATATTTTACTTATCCTTCTAATTCATATAATTTTTTGTCTTTAATTCTTCACAAATTCATGTATTCTTGTGTACATTTTCAATCTATCAATTATCTATAACCTTCATATATCCTTCTAATTTTTGACATAAATCTTGACATTTCATTATTTAACCATAATATACATTTCACTTAATTTGCATTACATCACTAACGCATAACTTACTATACCACTCCATGACCTTCAATACCAAGTATAGGATATTCTAACTTACTAATTTCTATTTGAAGTTAAATAGTCTCTTCTCACCTTTACTTGATGGTCATAGTAAACTTTAACAGTTTAATAAACTTAACATATCACTTTAGTTGTATTATTAAACTAATACATCATCATATTTTTTTCATTATTTCTAATAACAAGATTTCAAATTATAGTTTACTTAATTGAATTTCTTATTCCATTTTTCTCTAACATCCCTTATCCTTTACTATCTTTACGTCTTATTTCAGTAAGAATTTATCTCATATTATTTTCTACCAAGGGGGTTTTGAGGATGTTACAGTTAATGTATTGACACCACCCCATGTCACGCATAATACAAAATATAAAAAGTCTCATGGCGACAATAGTCCTCTGGTGTAGTCTTTAGAGATTCCTTTACTTCATCAACAGGCCTGACAAGGAAAGGCAACTAAGTAAATTCAAAGAACTTAGTGTAACAGCCCAATTTAGACCCTAGTCGAAATAGTGGTTTCGAGACCACAAATCCGAGGTTAGAAAAATATTTTAATATTATTTTCTGTGTTTACAGTATGTGTGAAAGTTCTGTGTGAAACTTTTACCATTTGTATGTCAAATTGCGAAAAAAGACTTAATCGCATAAAATGCAAAAGCTGTGTGCTAATTGTTAAAGTGCTTAATTGTCATGGCTTATTAAATAAGAAGTTCTTATGTTGTAATTAGACCTTTGATAGTGGGGATGGACAAAAATGAGCTTATATTAGTGGAATTTTAATGTTTTAATCAAACGTTAAAATGGTAATTGAATTATTAAGTTAATATTAACTAAAACAAAAACATTTGGTGGCCATTTTATCATCTTTATTCCACTTAAAATAGAAAGAAAACATAGGGTTCTTGAGCTTTGGATATTCGACACATACAAGGCTTGATTGAGGTATGTTTTGAGCTCGGTTTTTAGTGATTTTTATGTTTTTGTGATCGTAGCTTTGTGTTCTATCAAGCCAATGCCTTAATTTTAGAATTTGATGATGATTTTGAGAAGTGCCATTGATGAATGCTTGAACTTTGTGTTGATAGTTGGTGAAATATGAAAGTTTAATGTTGGGTTAACATATTTTGTCTTTGGATTTTTGGTGAAATTGGTATGTTGGGCTAAATTGTGAAAAATGAGAAATTGAGGTACTAAAATGTGAAATAAATGAAATATGTGGCTTGTATGAACATGAGGAAAATTTGGCCTAAGCATGGTATGATGAAATTGTGTGTATTTTTTGATTTTATGAAATAGGGACTAAAATGTCAAAATGTGAAAATGTGAGGGCTAATTTGTAAAATGCCTTAAATATGTATATTTGGATTGAATTGAATGATTTGGTGAATGAATGAGCTAAATTTGGATATGTATAGATCAAGAAAAGAGAAATCCGGACTTAGATCGAGGCAAGAACAAAGTGCTCGATTGATCGACTTATTTTGTAATTTTAACGTCTGAGGTAAGTTCGTGTATAATACGAATTGTTAAATCGTGTTCATATATTATGTAATGAATGAATATATGTGATTGATGAATTATTAATGGTATATGTGGATTTAAGTGTTGTGGCACTAAGTGTGCATAAATGGAATTGATACAGTGATGAACGGCACTATGTGTGCGAAATAAAGAAAGCACCGATTATAATGATTGGCACTATGTGTGCGATACCGAGTTAAATTCAGTTTAATGTAAAGGCACTATGTGTGTGATGATATTAAAGCTTCGGCTAAGAGAATTGGCACTAAGTGTGCGAGTAAATCGAATGATTAATGAAGATTGAATGAAAAGTGGTTTTGAGTATTGAGTAGCAAAAGTGATCGTTAATTAAGTCTTGGCACAGGTATGTATGAAACCTATGTGGTTGATGATATCGTGTATGGATAAATGGATGATTGTAACACCCCTTACCCGTGCTCGAAGCCAGAACCGGATACGAGGCATTACCTAACTCAACTTGCTTCAACATGACGTTTCGGGTTGTAAAATTTCGTTTCGTCTTAAAAACTTTCCATTCAATCCCATAAAATACTCATCCTTGGCCTACGAGGCCTTAAACATACTTCCGGAAGGTTTTGGGAATTAATCGAAAACTTTTATGCACTTAGAAAAATTTTGCCTAAACAGGGGCTACACTCCCGTGTGCCCTTGGGACATGCCCGTGTTCTTCACCCGTGGTCGACACTGACTTATGTCACACGGCTAGACACACGCCTGTGTCATTAGCCCATGTCCCTCACACGGCCTTGACACGCCCGTGTCTTAGCCCGTGTGCCAAAACCTTGGCATTCTGTTTATGACGTCATCATCTCACTATGGTCGCACGGCCAAGGCACACGCCCGTGTCCTTACACCGTGTGTCAAATTAAATTCCTAATTTCAGGTGCAGACTTCACACGGCCTGGGCACACGCCCATGTCCTAGGCCGTGCCTCCCACACGGTTGAGACACACGGCCGTGTCTCTGTCGCTGTGTTTACTACTGAGCATACTGACTTGCAATTCTAGCATGCAAGGGGACACATGGCTGGTCAACATGCCCATAGGGCTGACTATCTACCAAGCCATTTACCACCCTATCAAGTAATCACACTCATACCAAAACATTTCAATATATAAGATAACCAAATGGTACCTCTATGAACTCAAAAAGAATCACTACATCCTCAAAAGCATACACTTCATGAAATTCATCTTCATTAAACATAAGAATTAGCCAAGTATTAGCCCAACTTTAATGACCATTTACAAAATGAATTGGAACAACCTTAGTAGCCAACACATTTGGCTTACCAATATGACATAACAAAATACTTAAGTCCTATACATGCCATATTCAAAATAAATCTAATTTGGCTATACCAAGTTTTGGTCGATAGTGTGATCTCCAATTCCGACGTCCGCGAATTCTCGAGCTAACTTTGCAATACTACAAGGAAAAAGGGTAATGAAAAGGGGTAAGCATAAAGCTTAGTAAGTTTGCATGGAAATAAATGGTAATAATAAGCTCACAATATAATCCATCCATGGCATTAATTAACCACACACAAGTCATGGGCTTCTTGCCATATTTACACATACTCATACTTGCCCTTATCTAGCACATACCATGCCACATATCGTAATTGTTTCTTCATGAATTTCTCACGAGTACTTATGTTAACTCAAGGATCCCGATAATTCACTAGGGATACTCAAGGATGTATATTCATAAACATTAACATAACACGAAACCAATGTCACATCCCGGATGTGGTCTTACATGGGGTCATTTCTGAGTGCCGATGCCATATCCCGATATGGTCTTATATGGAATCTCTCATTAAGCATTGATACCATATCCAGGATATGGTCTTATACGACTCTCATACTCAATACTGAAGCCATATCCCAGATATGGTCTTATACAAAATCTCAATTCGGTGCCGAGGCCATGTCCCGGACATGGTCTTACATGGGACCTTATTCATCTCATATCTTGATGATAGCATTTTCACACTTATTATAGTCCCACCAGGACTTCAACATCTCAACTTTTATCTTCTTTCTCATATAACACTAATATTCAATTTCATAGAATGTTGTTATAATATCAACCATTCTCAAACATGCTAGCATAAATATTGAATCATCACATACAAACTTACCTCGATTTCAAAATAAGCTAGATCGTTGATCTAGTCCGAGACTTTATTCTTTCCCCGATCGAGGTGGACTCTTGGTTCTTCTTGCTCTATAATAGAAAATTAGCTCGTTTTAATCATCACATTAATAAATGTATTTCAAAAATCATGCTTTGGCAAAATTACCATTTTGCCCTTAGACTTTGGCAAAATGACCATTTTACTCTTACGCTCAGAAATTAATTCTAATCAAATTTCTACCTTTAATGAGCCTAGGTGAACATTTATTTCTCTTATGGATATCATCAAAATCCAACATTTTACACATTTACTAAAAACTTTATAACTTTTACAACAAGGTCCAATTAGGTGTTTTCATGGCAACACCTTTCACAAAAGTTGATCATCTAACAACCAAGACTCATTTTCTTCCATAAAAATGCAGCAAATAAAAATGAACGCTCTCATGGAAAATCTCTAAACTCTTCACCATATTACAAATTAGTCCCCTCATTTGAAAGCCTAGGCTCTAGGGGTTCTAAAAGTACAACTATCTTCAAGAAAAATCATTAAAATCACTTACTTGAATGGAGAAGAGCTTGATGAAATTTTGAGCTTTCAAAACCCCTATTTTGTTTGTAAATTTTGGTGGAGGAAGATGAAGAGAAAAGATGGATATCATCTTTTATTTATTTTATTCTATTTATCAATTTAATCCACCTACTATATCAACTTTGACCAATTTTGCCTCCTATTGTCCCCTATGGCCGGCCAACCATTTACAAAAGGGCTAATTGCCTTTTAAAGACCCCAAATTAACAATCTATGGCTATTTGGCACATTCAGCTTATAAAATAAAACTTTCTCACTTTATGCGATTTAGTCATTTTTTGCGATTAAGCAAGAAATTGCTAAAATTAAAGCACCAAAATTTTCATACACCTATACCATCACACTCTAACTCATAAAATATCATGGAAATAATTTTATCTAACTTCGGATTAGTGATCCCAAGATCACTATTTCGACTAGCCCCTAAATCGGGCTGTTACAATGATTATGTGATTAGTGACTATGAATGAGATTGTACATCATTGTGAATTAAACCATGTGATAGTTTATCTTGTATATTGAAGTAGAATGATTAAGTTAAGTGTATTATATGACAAACTTACTAAGCTTTTAAGCTTACTGTGTGAAGTGTTTCTCTGTTTTACAGTGTCATTAAAGCTAGCTCGAATTTGGGGATCGTCAACGACTCAATCACACTATCGGCTATCTATTTTGGTACTTTTGGAAGTTGTATATATTTGGTTAATGGCATGTATAGGATAGTGATTATGGAATGTTTTGAGAAGTATAGATCTTGCCATGTGATATGGCTTGATAGTTTAATGATGTTGGTATATGCTTTGGGTATGTGTAAATGATGGTAATATGTGTATATGTGTGTTCTATGTGAATGATCATTTTGAAATAAATTAGTAAAAATGGAAATGGTTTGTTTCATATTTAGATTTGATAAGGATTGATAAGGATTGAATGATGAATAGATTATATGATTTGGTTGTGAAGTTGATACTTGGATTGGTAAGTTAAGTTGAAGTTGTATAGGAAAATGAATGATGATGTTAAGAGTTTAACTATGCAATGTTTTGGTATGTTTGGATGCCATTTGGAGTATGAAATTATATGGTTTGATGCTTGTAGGTGTGACCCAAAGTGTGGATGGCAAATTGGCCTTGCAAATGGCCTATATTTGCCCACACGGTTGAGCACACGGGCGTGTGGTTCAACCGTGTCTCTTAAGTTTTCAAATTGAAAAAAGTCAGAATCGCACACGGGCTGGACACACGGGCGTGTGACTGGCCGTGTGAAATAAGTCAGTGTCAACCACGGGTTAAGCACACGGGCGTCTCTTCGGCCGTGTGGACAAGTCAGTATGTATGCCCTGTTTTGACACGGCTTGGACACACGGGTGTGTCTGAGGCCATGTGAGGCACACGGCCTACCTACACGGGCATGTGACCCCCGTAACTTTGAAAAATGTTAAGTTTTTGGAAAATTTTGTATGTGCTCAGTTTAGTCCAGATCCGTTTCTAATGCATGTTTAAGGTCTCGTAGACCTTATTAAGGGACTTAGTGACATTGTTTGATTATGATTTAATGATGTATGAACAATGAAGGTTAAATGTTATAATTTGATCGGTAATGTCTCTTAACCCCAATCCGGCGACAGATACGGGTTAGGGGTGTTACACTTAGTGAGTTCCAAAGGAAAACATTACAATAGTCACATATAATGCAAGTAAATATTTCCAACTCAGCACGGTCACAAAGTTCTCTAGTTGGCGAATACCAAACACAGACAAACTATATACCAGACATTATTCCTTTGGCGTGCACTTTATGCCCATGTACCTTGTTCATGTTAAACACGAACCCTAGTCCATATTCAGAGCCATATCATTTGTTCTTTCATTTTCCTTTGTCACAATTTGTCAAATTTGGTTTGCAATAACACTTGCCCTACCAGGGGCTACACAACCATTTTCATGCATCGCAACCTGCCAGTTCATTTCTCATTTCATTGAAGGAAATGCCATGAGTTCATTTTCATGTTTCAGATCACATTGTTCATTACAGAAAGTAAGGAGTAGTGGCTTAAACACGAAAAAAGGTTCTTACATCTTCAACACAGACATGCCAAACTAGACTAATAACAACAAGCATCCATCACTCTTGCACAAACATTTTATCTTCATAAAATATGTATACTTACCTCAAATCAAACATAAACAAAGGCATTACACACACATGGAGTAAGAAGGAACTCACCAGAAAGTGCAACAAGTTCAAACAGCAAGACTCTTGCCCTTATCATGAGAACCTTCAGGAGAGTCTTGAGCTATAATATAAATAATTAAACTTATCAAGCTACATACTAGAAAACTAAACTAAACAAACTTGTAAGTAACATAATCTCAAAACCCAGATTTAGGAAGTTTTCTTCCTTACACTCGAAACTGACACTAAAGCGTGCAGCTCAAAGGTTACGTAAATAGCCATGAAATAACCCAAGTTTCATTGATATTTATTAGGTGCTAAAACAACGAAGGAGTTGATTGAATACAACAAACCTAAATCTTCAAGCAAGCTTCTGGTCTAAGGTTTTCCGAGAAGTTGGGTGCAAAAGAAAACTTGGGTGCAAAAGAAAGCGTAAAACTTGTTCAAGAAGCCTATACTAACTTTACACAACTATACATAGAAGTTGGGTTTAGTGGATAAGTATGATTATCCCACTAAACTCTCTCGATTCCTGTGACTAAACACTTTCTTTCTCATCATAAATATGAGTCTTATCGACTACAATAACTTAGTTCTATTCTACTAATTCTCATTTGTCTAACTAAATTGTTCAATCAGAGTAATAATATAATAAAATAATAAATAGTTCTTTAGCTAAAGACTTAACATAATTGTTTAACAACTGAGATGGCATAAACTCTACAAGGGAGTCCGCCAAACCACCAAGCTCACCCAAGACAGATTTTGCCTAAAAGCGTACTCACAGACTTACATACTTAGTCACAATTAATACCTTACCCACTCAGATCTTGCTTTAAACACCATACTCCAATAAACAATATTTGAACACTAAGATTTTGCCAGGTGAGATGTTACAAAAACATTTAAACAACCCTGCTATAGACCATTAGATAACAGGTAAGAAGGTTATAAGGTATCTTTAGAGAACAAAATATTACATGCTCTCATATTTAAGGTCTGATAAGTTAGAGATCATCAGATATACAAACTTCGATTTTGATGGAATATTGATGTAAAATTTTGTCACTAGGGTGCAAATTGTGACAATACTTGTTAGTCATTTATTCCAATAACAACAGAAACACATCAAAGTCAAAGCACATAGACTGTAAGTTCCCAGTTATTAAAGTAAAAGTTCAGAGTGGTTAGGTGCCTACAAAGCATATAGGGACAAATTTCATGATTGCAGACCCGCTTACTAAAGGACTACACCCAAGGTTTTATAAGAGCACACTGCTCATATGGGTGTAATGTCATTTCGAGATAATACGTTATAATGGGAGTTTGTAATTTTAAATACTTTTCTGTTATAGCTAATTTTTTTTGGTTATTTCAACTTAAGGTTACTTTTTGCAGAAATAAAGTTTATTTGGTTTATTCACACTTTGATTTTGGTAAGGTTTGATTTCACTAAAGCTAAGGAGGACCAGTTGGAAATAGGCATGTTTGGTTCACATTGCATGTAATTTTCATGCTACACATCCATACTTGATCTATGTCATTTGGTTATGTTAATATACGTGATCAATGATGGATTTAGTTACGATATATGTAACGAAAGTCGCATTGGTTCTATGTTAACATAATTAATGGACGAATTATTCAGAATAACTTTTGGATATGATAGTAAAGTTTTGAGTTCAAAAGGTTATATAATGACATGTAATTATAGAGTAATTAATATATATGTGGTCCAAGTGGGCAATTGTTGGAAAATATAGACATCACATATATAATAATAGTAATTATATGTCATTATTTACTATCATAAAAGATTAACCCAAATTTGTGTAGATATTCTAGTAACTAATTTCTAATTGATGATGGGCTGATTAAAAATTAAGGTTATGAAAGTTATATTTTAGCATTATGCTTCTCAAATTACACATAGGTAACTTTTCTAATATCACATCTTTAGAAAAGGAAAAGTTACTTTCTCTGAATTACTTGTATACTAATTTGAAAGTTTAAAATCATAAGATAAAAAATTTCAAGAAATCAAATACGTTTTCGCATTTAATTTTATTTTTATGATTTGATTAATAAAAATTTATATTAAATCTTATTTTTATGATGGTATAAGCAGATTGCGCTCATCTGCTGTGCATTACTGGCTTTTACATATCTTGGTGGCTATTTTACCAATATAACCCAAAAAATTGATATTTATAAAAATGACCCTGGTTCAAAAACATTCACCAAAATGACCTGAAATGAACAGTAAAATTGGGTTATGGAAAATAGATGGCCGGCACCACTTTTTTTCTATTAAAAAAATATTTTTTGGGGTTTTGGACACTAGATGGCCGGCACCATGTATTTTTTTTTTCAAAAAAAAATTTGGGGTGCTGGCACACTGATGGCCGGCACCCCTTTTCTGATTAAAAAAATATTTTTTTGGGGATAGTGGTGCCGGCCAACAAAGAGCCAAAATCACCCAACAAAAAAATTGGGAATATTGCAACATAACCCCTCCTTGTTTTCCCATCTTTTTTATTTCCCAAGTTTAATTACATATTTTATATTTTAAAACAATATTGAACTAGTTATCATGTTCTTTTTAATTATTGTTGCATTACTCACATTATTATTAAATTTAAAATATATTGAACTACATATTTTATAAATATATTACTTGTTATTTTTTAATCTTTTAAAGCAGATCCTAATTTTATAAAAAAACATATAATTTAATTGTACATATGAAATTTAAAGTAATTTTAAAATTAACTACTTTTGATTTGAAAATTAACTAATTTAGTATCAATTACTGTCATTTTAGATACTATATTTAGCATTTTAATATATTTTTACAATTATAAAATTTAATATTAAAATTAATAAATAGTTTTAAAATACTTTCTTTTGAAACTCTTAAATAATATATTAAAATAAGATAACTTTTACAACTTTTTATCAAAACCACCTCCAAAAAATTATCATTACATTTAAAAATAAATATAATTTTTAGGCTTAATTTATTATTTATACTTGAGTTTAACAACAATCAAGTTAATTTAACAAAATAAAAATAAATTTTTTTAAAAAATCATAAAAATTCAAATATAATGGGAAAATTCAATCATGAAAATTTTCAATTTTATAAAATATGTATTAAATATATTTTAAATTAATTTTTAAATTTAATAATAATGTGACTGATGCAATAATAATTAAAAAATATGATAAATAGTTCAATATTGTTTTAAAATATAAAGTATGTAATTAAATTTGAGAAATAAAAAAGATGGGAAAACAAGGAGGGGTTATGTTGCAATATTCTCAAAGAAAAATTGTTAGGTTATTTTGGCTCTTTGTTGGCCGGCACCACTATCTCAAAAAATTATTTTTTTAATCAGATAAAGGGGTGCCCCGGCTATCAGTATGCCAACACCTCGAAAAAATATTTTTTTGAAAAAAATACATAGTGTCGACCATCTAGTGT
Organism: Gossypium australe; assembly: GCA_005393395.2. Lineage (NCBI taxonomy): Eukaryota > Viridiplantae > Streptophyta > Magnoliopsida > Malvales > Malvaceae > Gossypium > Gossypium australe. The sequence continues at coordinate 33,593,033 of CM016617.1, forward strand.
CTAAAACCTCAAAAATTATTTTTTTAATAGAAAAAAAGTAGTGTCGGCCATCTATTTCCCATAACCTAATTTTATTGTTCATTTCAGATCATTTTAGTGAATAATTTTAAATTAGGGTCATTTTTGTAAATATCAATTTTTTTGGATTAGATTGGTAAAATAGCCTATCTCGGTGATTACCTTATTTGCTGAAAATCCAAAAAGCAGCCTACTGTCAGCCGCTCTTCTGCTGAGGCTGAATACAAGGCCATGGCCTCCACTGAAAGGAGGCTTACTTTTATTTGCCCCTAGAGAGAAGGCAGAGAAGTCTAGGAATAAAAAACTGGAGTCATTCTTACTTATTCATAAGGAATTTATATATTGAATCATAGGTGAGAGGATAAAAAAATTATGTTTGGTATATCAATTCCTATTTCTAAACAGCCCTTGCCCCTATCCCTTATCAAAAGGAGCTAGGGATTTTATTTCTTATATCCTTTTATTTGTTTTGAACCTTTCAGACAAGTACAGATCAAAACCATTAGCATTTATATAGAAGAATTATTCTGTACTTTTGGCAGAGACTAACTGAGGTTGGCAAATTATAACTTGCATGTATGAATAAAAAATAAACCAAACTTTTGATCCTTTATTAATCTTTCAAATGGTTGTGAAAAGGAAGCCCTTGATTAATAAACTTTGGTCCAACCCACAACACTGGATAAAATATTAAAATACAAAGCATAATTATTTTAAAATAATAATGACATGGGAAATGGATCATCAAATTTCCCCAACCAAACACCAGCCTTCTTCTTCCAATTCACGATCCAAAACAAACTTCATATCATCAACATCAACACCTTCATGTTTCTCATCATCATCTTCAATCTTACCTTCATGATTTTCTACCTCTTCTTGAGATTGAGAACTCGCTTTCAAACCATCATTGACTACATGACATTGTTCATCATCATCATCATCATCATCATCATCATCATAACCTTCATAGTCACTAGATAAATGGTCCAACATCCTTGCTGCTGAAAACCCTGAAAAATTCAAACCAGGCCTCCTATCAACCACTTTCCAGGTGACCAACCTATAGTTTGTGGCCATATCATTTGACATAAACTTATGAGTACCCTTGGCCTTATCCTTGGACTTACAAGCCGGGTGCATGTGACACCCTAGGCACCGAGGCCTACCGCATCGTCCGGTAAACTTGGAATGGTTAGTAGGCTTCGCCGGAACTTTGGTGAACAACCCGGCCGTTGTAGGTGAATTGACCTGCTGAACGACCCGGGGTTCAGGTCTCGGATTCCATGGAGATGGGAGGACCCTGTACGTCCTAACCATACCATGTTGACGACCTTCCCTCTTCATTTTTGGTAAGGAAGTGATTGTGGGCTAAAAGGAATGATAATGGATGAGGATAAGCATGGTTTGTGACTCTTTTTATATGTTTTGGATTTTGAAGGGACAAAGCTTGGGAAGCAAGGACTTCAAAATTCGGTCGAAGCTACGTGTGGAACAAGCTTATAACAATAATTGATTGCAGTGACAGCTGAATATAATAAATTAAACAAATTGATAAACTTGGCAAACAAGGTGTTGGAATTAGTTGCTTTCTTTGACTAAGTATATTAAAAAGAAGTCAACATTCCCTTTTTGGTTTAACTCTTCTATTAGTCCCTATACTATGTGAAAGTTGTGAATTTAGTCTCTATACTTTAATTTAGTCATTTTCATCTCTGTGCTCTTATAATTTTAAATTTGTAGTCCTAACCAAATGGTAGTTATTAAATTCATTAAGTAAAATTCTACTATTTCTAAAATTTGATATGACAAACTTATTATCAATTGTGTAATACAATACCATGTTAGCTTACTATTTCCATATAGTACTAAAAAAATGAGTTATTAGATTTAATGATTATCGTTTGCATTAAAATTGAAAATATGAAATTTAGAAAATATAATGACTAAGAATGATCCAGTTGGAGAATAAAGACTAAATCTACAACAATACGTATAATATAATATTAATAAAAGTATTTAACTAAACAAATTTAACTGTTATCGTTTGATCAATTCTAACATTTTAAAATTCAAAAACCATAGAACATAAATTGACAAATTTAAAAAATAAAAGACTAAAATTAATCAAATTAAAGTTTAAAAACTGAATATACCCAAACAATCCAAAATCTAGAATTTAGCCCACTTAAACTAGGGAGTTTTAGGCCTCTTTCAGACTTACCCACCACCATTAAGAACCCATAAACGAATTAATGAGGCCTCAGCTCAAAGCCCATTCAACGTTTTTCTCTGGCTTTTCGCCCCCTTGCTTCAATGGAAAAAAAACCCTATAACAAAGCTCTAGAACCCCCCCTGTATTTTCTCAGGAAAAAAGTCCGGAAGAATCGATGGCCGCTTCTCTTTTAAACAAAGCATTAAAACCCATTAAACATCCCAACTTCCTCTCGGCCCTCCGTTCTCTAAATTTCAGTTCTATCGCCACCGCCCATGGCAACCCCTTCGACGGTCCATCTTCTTCTTCCTTCACATTCGACAATGCCAATAACAACAAAGAGAAAGACGATAATAGTATATACATAAAGCCACCGACTTCAAATGCGAGCACCGAAAGGACGACGTCGGTGACGATGCCGATGTCGTTCATGACTGGATCGATAGTTGGGAAGAGATTTTATGAGAAAGTTACTACGAGAGAGTCTGATGATGGAGTTGGATGGACTGTTATGCTTGATTATAGGACTCTTAAAACCCCTTCTAAAAGGCCTCTCAAGTTACCCACTTTGGCTCTTGCTAAGGCCATTGCTGCTGAATGGGAATATCAGGTAGATCATTTTTCTCTTCTTTTTTAATTAACTGTAATTCTTTATTTTGTTTTATAAAATTTGGGGCTTTCCTTTTTAGATTGAGTTTGAGTTTGTTGCTAGCTTAGTCTTAGTCTTTGCATTGGGTGTCTTTGGATTTTTTTTATGTGGTATGACTTAATCTTGTCTGAATTGGGTGTCGTTTGATGAATGGTAACTTCAGAATGTGGATAGGGTGAATTCAAAAGATGTAGTCTATATGTTTTAGTTGATCATCTTAGGTCCAATTGTGAAGTATTGTACAAAGGAGGTTCCGTGAGTTTTTTAATAACTAATAAGATGTTAATTGTTTTTAGCAAACAGATGGAATCAGACCCTTTACAATGCCATTGATGAAACTTGCTTGCACGGCGCTGGAAAGAGTTCCTCTCACACGCACGAAGATCATTGAACATCTGATGAAGAAATTTGATCAAGACTTAGTGTTCTGTCGTGCACCAGAGGATAACACTTTGACGGCTGGTGTTCATGGTGTGTAGGTTATTTCATACTTTGACTGTATCATATCGTACTTTGATACTGAATCATCAGGCATGTGCTTGATGGAAAACCAAATTCCTTTTTGTTTCGTCTCATGATTATATTATTGATTAGTGTGAACACCAAAATGCAATAATATCTGGCATTGTGGCTTTTTTTTTTTTTTTTTTTTGCAGCAAGGCAAGTTGAGAAAGTTGATCCTTTACTTTCTTGGTTAAATTCTGAATTTGGCTTTCAGCCTATTGTGTACTCTAGCTTCTTTGGTGGGAAGCAAGGGGAAGGTCTCTCAAAGGCTGTTGAAAACCTTCTGAAGAAGACAGATAACTGTGAATTGGCAGCAATTGATGCCCTTGCAGCTGCGGCACATTCATTGGTTATTGCTCTAGGAATTTTTCGTGGTAAATTGCAGATTGAGGAAGCAATCGAGTTGATTAGACTTGAGGAAGATTTGCAGGTTCTTTTTGTTTCAGTAAAATCTATTATGCTAACACATGCATATGCATGTATATATCATGTAACTTGAGACTTCTCTTATATATTTGTAGGTGGATAAATGGGGTCTAGTAGAAGGTGGGCATGACGTTGACATTGCTGACCTCAAGGTACAAATCTCATCAGCAACCGTGTTCCTTGGTCTTTCTAGGAAGAACTTTTTTCATTGAGGAAACCTCGAGGCTACGAAAGCTTTTTTTTTTTTTTTTTAAACTATAAATTCGTATCTCCTAATGTGATACAAGTGTTGTAAGATTGATGATTTTATTGAAATAAATTAATAATTGACTACGAATGAATTTAAGTGCCTGCCTTTCATCGACTTGTGGTATTTCTGATGATAGAAGACTCCCATTTGTGTTATACAAGGAAAGGTGATTGTGAGCCTAAGGCCTTGAAAACTTTAATCCATTCTTGTGAACTTGCTTTGCAGTAGCAGACATCTCTTCTTTGCAGCAATAGGTGCACATCGGTGGCTGTCTCTCAATGTCACAATTACAGCAAGCTGTATCACAATCATTGTTGCAACCTGTTTGAACAAGATAACTGAAATATTAGAGCCGGATTCATGTCTTATGCATCGATGTGCATGAAAAATCGTTGTCGAGTCCATGTTTTTGAGAAAGAAAATTAGCATGAAATATGATCTAAATAAAGTGGATGATCCAAGTTTTATCACATCACCTGTAATGGTTACATATTTTGGTGGCTCAAAGCCAACTGAAAGGCGATTGCTGGCTTGAACGACATTAGAAAAGATGAGGGCAAAAATCCATGTTATCATTAACCACTTCAGCATTGTAGAACATACTTGGGAGGTGAAGTTCTCTCTTTGGCACCTGTTTTGATATATATATATAATTATGCTCAAGTCTCATAGATGGTGGACCTAACTCGTTAACGTTAGAATTTGAAAATGGAAAGTTCAATTTCATACACTTTCTGCAAGTATAATAATGATTCATCCCGAAACTATGATGATAAATGATAATCATCCAAACCAAGCCAAGTTCTTATTCTTTCGGAACATATATAATAAAAGCCACAATGATTGAATGCAATGTTTGTGTAGGTAGTCACTTCAGAAGTAATTGTTTACTATAATTTGTTTTGCTTTCTACTATAGTTGGTTGAAAATTAGATGGATACTCAAAACTCCAAAATCTCTAGCAAAAACAGCATGATAAAACCTACCAATTTGAATGTTATTATATTAGATTGAATGCAACAAGCAAAAATAAGGATCAATTGAACCAAAATCAGCACTTGAACAACAAGATTTAAGTACAATTGTGAGGGAGAATACAATTATTAAATCAAAGCAAATTGTTCAAGGAATCCTCACAAGAAAAAAAAAAATCCAGATTGCGTAGTTTTAACATTTTATTTGTGGAGATTGAGACTTCAAGCAGTAAGCTCAAGATGCTTGATGTGTGCGATCTGCTTTCCCGGGTTCAGCCCCTTTGGACAAGCACGAGCACAGTTCAATATTGTATGGCAACGATACAGCTTAAACTCATCATTTATGGCCTCCAATCTCTCCTTTGTGTATTCGTCACGGCTGTCGCTTATCCATCTGCATATAAGATGCATGGTTAACAAACTTTACACACACTCTCAGGAGAAAAAAAGACAGTAATCTGAATGTAAGAACTACCGAAATTAGTCAAGGAATGAACAAAAGATCAGCAGGCAACAAAACTACTCTAGTTTATTTTGATTGACATGTCCCATTACAAGTTTGATGTAAACCAGTGGAATGAACATGATGAACATGACATCAAATATGGGAGCATCAGTTGAATTGATAGTTTAACAAGAATTAATAAGTAGCCAAAACTTGTCTGGGGCAAAGGTTAAAGCTCTTGTCAGGTACCTAGATAACAAGGGTTCAAACCATGTCATCCCCCCCCTCTCAATATTGTAATGATTAAAAAAAGTTTAATAAGTGAATCATTCTAGTACTGTAATTCAGCTACTAATGAGAAATAGCCCTTTTGCAATTTCGCAACCAAGATTCATGGGGCATTCGACTACTAGAAATGAAAAGAACCATCAGAGTTTTCTTAAGTAACAAGGACACTAAGGACCCTAATCTCAAACAAATAGTGCAATTAGCAAAAACTTAAAACGTAGGTAACAATATTATAATCAAGAATCACTTCCGATGTTGAATTAACACATCAACCCTACATATTATGCCCCCCAGGAACAAAAACATCTTCATTCATTTCCGCTTCCTACTAAACTTTTCATTTTCCTTGAAATCTTATGTCTAACCATTAGTATGGAAAGTATGATCTTCCAAATACGAAAAAAAAAAAATTAAAAAAGTTTGAGCATTCTCCTTTCAAACACACACCTCTATACAACAGTCATTTCCAAGTCAGGTAAAGTAGCATTCCCTTTTACAAGACGGACTATAAACCAAGAAACTCCTTAGCAAACCATGAGCCTAAAAGAGTCCTAAAACTTAAACTACTCAATAATCAATAAAAGACTAAATACTAACTTCAGTGAATCAATCAGAGAACCCCAATTTTGAAGGGAATAACGTGAATTGTAAGATTCACAATCAAAAATAGAAAATAAAAGTTCCTTCTTTTAAGTTATCAACCAAATAGATGGTGAAATAAGCCAAAAAGAAAATCACCAACAGCATCAATTTAAGAAATAAAAAGCCTTAAAGCATTCACTTTCAGTGTTCTCTGTTAGTCACTCAAGATAAAGTTAACTCTTTTCCTATGAACCAATCAAATTAATTGCAATCCCAGTCCACAAATCCTTCAGAAACATCAAATTAACAGATAAACCCAAAATTAAATAGTTAGTACCTGTTTGCATGGAGCAAAGCAGCAGGACCTAGATAAGACTCGGGATTCCACCAATAGCTGGGACAGCTAGTGCTACAACAAGCACACAAAATACACTCATACATCCCATCTAGCTTAGCTCTATCCTTTTTACTCTGCGGAATCTCTTTTCCCGCAGTCGGCGGCGGGTTTTTCCTCTTCAACCACGGTTCAATACTCTTATACTGATTATAAAAGTTGGTCATATCCACCACCAGATCTTTAATCACGAACATATGCGGCAAAGGCGTTATGGTGGTATCCGACGATCCTGATTCGATCTTGGTCAGACAAGCTAAGCCGTTACAGCCGTTGATGTTCATTGCACAAGAGCCGCAGATTCCTTCACGGCAGGAGCGGCGGAAGGTGAGCGACGGGTCGATCTCGTTCTTGATCTTGATGAGGGCGTCAAGGACCATAGGCCCGCATTCTTTTAAGTCGATTTTGTAGTCTTGGAGCTGGGGTTTGGTAGGGTTATCTGGATTCCATCGGTAGATTTGGAAGGTCCTCATGTTGGGGGAGGCGGCGGCTTTTGGTTCCACCTTTTGAGCTTCTGTTTCGCTAGCGTAAGGCCTAATCACCACCATCCTCGACGCCGGAGCCACCGTTGGTGATGACACTCGTGATGCCATATTTATCGCCCGTCGAATCAAACTGGTCGCCATGGTTTTAGGAGAAGAATATGACAAAATCCAGACACGAAAACACGGTTGAAAAGAAAGTAACAAAATATTTCAATATTTAGGGGATTTATATTGAACAAGATGACGGAAATGGACTAGAAATAAAGGTTGCGGGTTTGCTGATAAGAGGGGTATTATGGGGAATATGCTTTTGGTGCCCTTTTCCTATCGGAGCTACCTTTCCTAGGGCGTGTGCTGAGCCTCAGCATGGCCCCTAGGAAGAATGGGATACGTGGACGACCATGATTTGAGAACGTTTATTGAGAAGTGAGAAATTATACCTTTAGGCCCGTATCAGGAGATGGATTTATGTGGTTGAATCAAATGCTTTAAATTTTTTTCTTTTTTAGGAGTATACGTAACGTGGTGTGAATCAAAAGTCTATTAGATATACCATACTAATTAATATAAATTTTAAAGGATAAAAATGTATAGAATTTAAAATTTGTAAGATTTTCATTTTGTAGATAGACATTAATATTAGTTGTTGATATAATTAAATTTGCACTATTAGATCTTGGGAGTTTAAGTATAAATAGAGATCTTTCTCTCATTTATAATAATTTTATTTTACTTCACTCATTCTTGAATTAAAAAATATATTGAAAACATTTACTCGAACACCTTGTATACATTTGTTTTTTGTGGTTTTTCATTTCTCTCGTTGCTCTTTTATTTCGTGTTGATCCTGTTATATTTTTCTGTGCCTCAAAGAATTTTCTTGAGAGTTGCTAAATTGACTTAAGTAGATTTGAAATAAAGAAATCGCTTAAGACCGTACAGTTTTTCAAACTTAAGTCATAGCCCTATAAAATATGTATATTTCAAGAGGAAAGGTTAAGACAACATAAAATTTAATATAACCTTTTAGTAAACTATAGAAATAATCATAAAATTATGCTTCAATCGCTCTCTAGCTTTAAAAAGTTTATAAAACTATGAGGATGTTGCATTGTGATCACCTATATGGATGTGGCATGTTAATTTTGTTTGACTAATATTTTCATTTTTTTAAATTTTTTATTTTTTAAAATATTTTATCAATTAACCATGAAATATGGTGCGATGGTTGCTTACTTTATTTTTTAATTATATAATTGACGATTCAATCTCCAGTTATGAGAATAAAACACATTTTATAGTCAATCATGTACTTCTTCTTTCGTTTTAAGCAAATGATAGCTTCCTCTTCCATTCTTTGTGTACAAGAACTTAGGGGTGGAAAATTTTTATGGGTTTACAAATAATTGGCTTTTTTACCTAAATATTATGAAAATAAAATAAAATACTTAAATAGTATGTCAGCTGGATTATGTACCAAAATGGCACATTGATGCAAGTGGAGGGTGGTGCATAGGCGGCATGTAACATCCTAGATTAGGGGTTATGCGTTCGTGCGTAATTTATGAGATAGTGGGCTCAGTGGGTGTGTTGGATGTGTTCTGAGGAGTTTTAGAAACCCTAAGATATGAGGAAATGTAAGGAAATGTATGGAAATGTATGGAAATGTAAGGAAATGTGAGGAAATGTGAGGAAATGTGAGGAAATGTCCTGGAAATGTAAGGAAATGTCTTGTCTTGGAAATGTAGGGAAATGTCCTGGAAATGTAAGGAAATGATCTAGAAATGATTCAAAAGAGGAAAGTAAACATTTCGGGAAACTTGGAAATGTAAGGAAATGTTAAGTTTAAAGGAGGCAAACGAAAATTTTTGGAAACTTGGAAATGTAAGGAAATGATAAGTTTTAAAGTTTAAAAAGAGGAAATTAAGGCAAAGTGGCCTTAAGAAAATTTATGGAGGAAATATGACATGAAATTGGGCTTGTAAAAGTGGCCTGGAAATGCCACTTAAAGGCTTAGCATGTGACGCCACGTACATGTGCAATTGGGCCAGGGTTCGAATCACTTAGGAAGCAGAAGAAAGCTTTTATTTTTGCGGCAACAAGAAGAAGAGATGGACGGCTTGGGGAGTCTTTGGGAGGAGTTTAAGATGAGGTTTTATTCTTATTAAAATTCGGCTAAAAGGGGTGATAAATGTGGATATTATTTCTTTTATTTTGATAGATAAGGAAGAGATAAAAGAGGATTTTTATTAGTATTATTTTTATTAGGAGATAAGAGATAAATATTGGATTAAGTTTTGTTGATAATTAAGGTGATAAATCAAGGGATAAAGTTATCAAAATAGAAGAGTGGTGGCCAAGTAAGGGACTCTAGCCTAGTAATTTCGGCTATAAAAGGAAGAGTAAGGCTATTCTTCATTCATTCTTTTCTCTTCAAGAAAACCTCCGCCGAAATTCTCTAAAGTTTCTTCTCTTCTCTCTACCGAATTCTCTCTGCCATTATTCTCTTTTTCTCTTTTCTTTTCTTCTTCTATACCTCTCAAAAGCCGAAAGAAAGTAAGCCTCTTGAGACCATAGCCGATTACTCAAGAAAGCCGAAAATAAGATCCTTCTAGCCTACATAGCCGAATATTGCTAAAGGTCAAGCAAGGATTGCCGATCTCTAAAGTAAGGGTAAGATCTCATTCAGTTTCTTTTTTAAGATTTGCCGAAATCTAGGACTAACCCCATTAATATCTTGTTACCGAAACCTTGAAGAGATCTTTCGGGATTTACTAAGTGTCGACTACAAGGAAAGAGAAGTTCTTTTCCCGAAGGTACACCATAGGCCGCGTGTTCCCTAGTTATTCGGTAAGTTTCGGGATTTGGAAATTGCAAGGTAAGTTTTAGTGTACTAATCCTACTAGGATTTGGATTTATGGCCGAATGGCTCTTTACTAAGTATTGAATAATTGATTAAATGTAGAGATCTAAGATCTAAGGCATTAGATCAAGCTTTTCGGGATTTGGATTGGAAACCCTAAGCGAATCAGGTGTGTAATCCACACTAATTCTTAATATGTTTTATGGCAATATTTTATATGTGCATGTTTATAAGAATGTGAATATGGCTAAAGTACTGTGTTACGGTACAAAGTACTCAGGTACGTTTCCTACTCATACTAGGATTATGAAATATGTTATATTTAACATGTGAAAAGTGACATGAATGTGAATTTAAGTATGATATGCATGAAATGAATAAAATGGGGCATTCGGGTTATATGAGAAAGGGGAAGTGAATGTGGTGACTTCGGTCTCACTATCTGAATGTGGAGGCTTCGGTCACACTATCTGAATGTGGTAACTTCGGTTACATTATCTGAATGTGGTAACTTCGGTTACATTATCTGAATGTGGTGTCTCATGACACAATTATCTGGTGGCTATGCCACGAATTTTATATTGGCGATGAGCACGTCGACTGCAGCGACTGCCTTCGATGGTGTGTAGCGGAAGGAGGGTTGACTTAGTAGTCCCCACGGTGTGCAGGTTGGTACGGGGATGTGTAGCGGATGGCATCTAGGTTTGGGTTCGGGATTGCATCATTATCTTGAATTATTATTATGTGAACATGATATGTATGGTATGCCTAAACCTATTAAATTTTAGTGTTGATTACACATTGAGTCTGTTTGACTCACCCCATTGGGGAATATTTTTCAGGTGATGAGCGGTAATGGACCGGGTCGGCAAGAGCCTAAAGGTGGCCATGCATAGCAAGAAATTACCATTTGGACTTTTATTTTTATTTAAGCACTTAAATTTAATTTTTGGGAATTTTTGATGTAATAAGGCCTTAGTTGAATTTTCTTTATTTCTTCTTACTTTTATTTATTATGGTTACAAATTATTATTTATGGATCAAGAAAATAATATTTTTTTAAAATCGCACAAGTTTTTCCTAAGTCACAAAAGAATTTGAAACGGTTTACACCGGGGAACATACCAGATCCAGTCAGGGCTCGTAGGCCGGGTTTGGGGTGTTTCACGGCATCACCCTAAAAAATTTGAATAGTTGACTAAAAAAACTATTATCTTAATAGTGGTGCCTACCTGATAGGCGGAACTACATTTATACTGGACTAGTATGAAATTGGTATTTATGTATGGATACAGTGCAGGGGTGTGGTGCCTATTTGATAGGCAGCACCAGTGACCCTTATCTGATAGGCGGCATTGGTGACCCCTATCTGATAGGCGGCACCAATATTAAATTTTCTAATTAACCGCCCAGCTCAATAATAAAGCTCAGTTAGAAAAAAATAGCAGAACATAAGGAAGAAGAGAGGGAGAAGAAAGAAAGAAAGGAAATGTATTTTTAATATATTATGATGAGAATAAATTATTTTGTTAGTATTATATAGTTTTTTTAGTATTATTTTTATATTTTGTTTTAAAGTTATTTTGTTTATTGTGATTTGTTAGATTATAAATGTAAATTTATATTAAGTTTTAAATTATTTTAAGTTATTTTGTTAGTAAGTTTTGTGTTTAGGTTAATTATTTGTTTAAGGTTTATTGTGATTTGTTAGGTAATAAATGTTATGTTTTAATATATTATTTAATATATTTGAAAGTAATTTTTTATTAGTAACTATTATAAAGTAATTGTTAGTTAGTGATAACAACAGAAAAAACAGATAAATATTGAAAATCGAAATAAAAATATTTTCTGTCATAGATATTGGTAGAAATGACAATAAATCTTATATTGCCTGATGAGATAATAACTTCAGCACAAAGGAAGAAAGTTGATCAAATGGTGAGAGAATTGCAAGATTACAAAATGAAACCAGAAGAAAACATCATTCAACACCTTATTATCGTAAATCAAAAGATGCAAGAAGTGTTATGGAAGGGTCATGAACTGATTAAAAAGAATAAAGTGCAATACTTAACCCTTAGAGGGACATTAATAGAACGAGAACATCAAATTGTTTTAGACCAACTTTGGAAGACATTGGTACCATGAACCTATTGGAATCTAGTTATATACTTCGTGAAGTTTATAATCTCTTATGGAGCAAGGAAAATAGCGAGACAAAGTGTAGGTTCGCGAAAGATGACTGGGAAGCAAAATGTGTTTGACATACCATGGATGGATAAATTAGTTGTTAGGAAATTACCAAGAGAATTTCTAAATTTAATACCTGTTATAAAGATTGAAGAGGAAAAAGATCCTGAGGAATTTCCAATTTGGATTGTAGAAGATGAATTTGAAGAGAATTCAGAATTTAATATAGAGAATTTCTCAGAGGAAGATACAAGATCGGAGATGGAAGGAAACGTAGAAATGAATTTAAGTGGTTAAATGTAAAGATAAATGTTGTTCATGTACAAAATGAAAACTGAAAAATTCTAAGCTTATGAATGAAAAAGTTTGCATATTGATATAATTTTGATCTCTTTTTATTCATTAATTTTTTTATGTGAGTATTTTTTTGCTGTTCGAAATTGTTTTGACAATTTTTATTTCTTTTTTAACAGATTGAGTATTGAATATGGATAATCAATTTTTCGTATGTGTTTATTTCGATGGAATAATCTTAACAACAACCGTTGGATGTATATTTAAATGTCACCAACAAATAGCAATGAGATTTAATAAGACTGTCTCATTCGATGATATGAAGGAAAGGATTAGTGCAAAAATTGTTAGACGTTGTGGGAAAAAGGATCTCGAAACTTTTCTACAAGTTTCTAGTTTCGACAGATCCTATTAAATTCACCGAAATGGAACTTATAGACGATGAAGACGTGAAGACAATGGTTGCTCTTTATTGTGGGAATCGGAGTGACAAAAATTCACCGATTCAATTATTTGTTGAGTTAGCTGGTGTGGAGCCAACTAAAGATCTCAATCTGTTAGGTGAAGAACATGGAGCTCAAGAACCATGTATGGTGGCTCTGATATCGTACGTTGATAGTCAATCAAATGTATGTGGGATCGATATCAATCTTAATGTTGCACCCGATACTGATGTGGTTGGTGATGATGGATACGATAGTAGTAATCTTGGTGATCATGAGGTCGATAGTGATAGTGATCTAGATGTGGACAAGGTCCTAGATGATATTGATGACGAAGACGTGAATGACGGTGGAAACATTAACGCGTATTCAGTCGGGAACCAAATTTGACATATTGTGATACAAAATAATCCTAGAGAACACATGTCGCTCATAGACCCCGACGCGGCACACGCAGTCGAGTTCTCGGAGTACCATGAAATACTACCTGCTCACCGGCTAGCCGTAGATTCTGATCCTGAGGAGTTGTTCGTGGACCAGAGATTCGAAGGTAAGGAAGAGTGCGTATTTTCTATTAAGCAGGATAGCATGAATATATCAGTGGACTACAAAGTCGTCGTGTCTAAACCAGCATTATATATTGGGGAGTGTTGGAAGTCAGCGGAAGACTGCAAGTAGCAGGTATAAGCCACATTTATTTAGACTACAAAGTCGTCGTGTCTAAACCAACATTATCATGTGTGTCATGCCAATGGTGAAGGACATGCCGACCATTAAAGTTTCGGTACTAATTTTAAAAATGCAGACGCAATTCCATTATCGAGTATCATATCAAAAGGCGTGGATAGCTAAATAGATGGAAATGGAGCAATTGTACATGGATTTTGATGCATCGTACAATGAGTTACAGGGATGGACAGTTGCTATGTAAGAGTACGTGCCGAGGTCTATCATTGAGTTACAAACATAACCTTATTACGGCCCGGATGACCAATTACAACCGGAAAAAAAATTTCCATCGAATGTTCTGGAGATTTGATCCATATGTGCGCGCATTTTTCCACTGCAAGCCGTTTGTGCAAGTAGATGGGACCTGGCTATACGAAAAATATACATAGATCCTACTTCTTGTGATTTCTTAAGACGGGAACAAGAACGTGCTCCCAATAGCGTTTGCCATCGTAGATAAAGAGAACATGGAATCGTGGAAATTCTCCTTTACGAACCTGCAGAGGTGTGTTATTAGCAAAGATAATATTTGCATCATCTCTAATAGAGAGAAATGATTAATTGCCACCATTAGGCGTTCCGGTGTGCCATAGAGATCTGTTTACTTCATCCAGTGTAACACCCCTAACCCGTATCTGTAGTCAGAACAGGGTTACAAAGCATTACCAAAAATTTACAGAACAGATAATTCATGTTATTTACTTTTCATATCCAAAAATAATCATACTCTCCCTTGAATGGACCCTCGAGGCCCAATTTAAGCATTAGAAACAAGTCGGGACTAAATCGGGATCTTAGAGAATTTTTCGCAAAATTTCAAATTTTTCTTATATACAGGGGTCACACGCCCGTGTGAGTAGGCCTTGTGACTCACACTACCAGGTGAGATGCCCATGTCTTAGGCCATGTGGACTTCGATGTGAGGCACACGGCCGTGTCCCAGCCCGTGTCCTTACCGTGTAACTCTCTGACTTGTGCCACATGGCCTGCCACACGCCCGTGTTCTAGGTCATATGGTCTATTTAATTTTCAAAAATTAGGTGCAGGATTTACACGGCCAAGACACACGCCCATGTTTTAGGCCAAGTGTTACACACAGTTAAGGCACACGCTCATGTCTTTGTCCGTGTGCCTAATTCAAAGCATTCTGTTTCTCAATTTTAAGATGCAAAGGGCACACGGCCAAACCACATGAACGTGTGTCACACACGGTCTAGACACATGCCCGTGTGTCTACTGGTGTAGACAAAATAAGGCCATTACCGAGCCTTATTTCTCACCCAAACTTGCCATTAACCAACAACAACACTTATACACATTGACCAACCAATTCAAGACATTATAATCAAGTCTAATACTAGTATTGTATAAAATATATTAACATGTATAATCAAATGATTAAGCTTACCAAATTTTCATTTATGTTCTTAGATAAATTTGTATCATTTATACTAACTCAATTTTATTTACCATTTGATTTATATATCATCTACTACTTAACCATTTCAAAACACATCAAACATGTTATGGCATTATAATTATATACCAAAACATACCATTCTAGCCATTCCAATGGCTAGATTACAAACAACCATTTACATGCCAACATTGGCAAGTTAGCCTATACATGCCATTATACCAAAATAATATTACTATTTATACCAAAATGAATTGGTGGATAGTGTGATGATACTCCGACCAATCTCCAACCTTTGCGAGCTTCCGAACACTATAAAACAGAGAAAATAAAACCCAGTAAGCATTTAATGCTAAGTAAGTTCGCATAACAGGAATTAAACTTACAAATCATATTCAATTAAATAAGCATAACAATAACATGCTTCCCAACAAACTGGTAATTTGCCTAATCACATACACCAAATTAAACAAGTTAGTTACATAATTCACTTGTACATCAAATAAACATGGATGAGCTCATCTTGTTTCACACTTTCAGGTATTTCAAAAGCATTAAAGACATAGTTCTTTTAATCTCAAAATTTCTCATGTCAGGAGTTTTATCCGTTGCATTATTGAAATAACGATGGATCCTCAGGTAGTACACACAAGGTGTACAAAACTGTAAACTGTCAACTCATAATCAAGGGTACCTATTAGGGCACATAATCAGGGAGCACACTCTCAACCCACATATCAAGATGCTCAGATGAGCCATGTAACAGGACCCTTATCCGTGCTAAACAGGAAACTTATAAGAGTTTTAATTAGAGAGCTCATAGAGCTTTACAGGTAACTCCGAAGAGTTATTATTAGGGAGCACCGGATAAGGTAACAGAGAGTTCAAGCGAGCCATGTCAGGAAGCTCATAAGAGCATATATCAGGACGCTCACGTAAAGCTGCGTTTGTGTCCGCAATATATGCTGGACCACAACCGATCGAATCATGTAACAGGACATTCACAAAGAGCTATGGTAGTGCCCAACACATGCAGAATCACTAACGATCTATAACAACCCAATTTCAGTAAAGTCAGAATAGTGGTTTCGTAACCACAAATCTGAGCCGAAAAGATAAGATATTTTAATATTATGAAATGCTTAGTAATGTGATAGAAATGTTGCATGAGAATTTTGATAAGAAATTTTTATCAATTAGGTGCTTAATTGTAGAATGGACTAAATCACATAAAATGTCAAATTTGAATTCTAGTAGATATAATGATTAAATAGCTATGGAATTCAAAACTTGAGGTCCTTAAATGGTAATTAGATCATTGATGAAAATATGTAGATATTTCTGGTGAATCATCCATGGAAAAATTAGAAAAGTTTAATGACTAAATTGGAAATGGAAAAATCATAAAGATGATAATTAAATTAAAATGAAATATCATCATTTTATATCATCTTCTTCAACCTAAAATCCATGGAAACCCTAGGAGAGAGAAAACAAGCTTTCCAAGCATAAATTGGTAAGTTCCTATGTCCCGTTTTTAGTAATTTTTATATTTTTGAGATCAGGAAAGCTTAATTTCTCTATTTGGGGGGTTAATTTGAATAGATATCAAAGTATAGAAAATTTCCATGGATGACCATGTTGTAATTTAAAAGTTTATGGTAGAAAATGAAAAGTTGTTGATAGATAAACAACTTTTACAAAGGGAATTTGATGAAAACTTGATTTAGGGACTAAATTAAAAAATGGTAAAACCCATGGAAATTTTGAAATTTTTAGAATACATGTGCTATAAAAGTTATATTAGAATTTTTATTAGGCTCGGAATAAGGATTAAATTGCATGAATTTCAATTTCTGAGCCTAGGGACGAAATTGGAATTAATCAAAAGTATAAGGGCAAAATGATACTTTTGCCTAGATTGTAAATTGAATTCAATAGAATATGAAATGGACTGAATTGATGATTAATTCATTTATATAGATCCGGAAGTACCAAACAAAGAGCTAGATCGAGGAAAGGAAAAGATTTCGGATTAGTAGATTTTAGTTACAAACAAATATCAAGGTAAGTTCGATTAACTTAAATGAGCATAGAAATGTGTTGTTTTAAATGTTATATTGCATTGTATATATTGTATGAAATTTGTATGTATGGAAATTGTAATGGATGGAATGGTATATGATGGAAATTTATTGATAAAAGGGTAAAATTCCTTATGAATATTGAATTCTGATGAATAAATGTGATTTCCCTGATAATATTGCATGTGTTGCAGAATGGATTTAGCCCGGACAGGTAATCCAAAATGAGCCTCTCGAGTATATGTTTCAATTAGGATTTAGCCTGGAATGGTAATCCTAATTGACTAGATTTAGCCTGGACTGGTAATCCAGAATGAACTCTATAGGGAATTCTTTGTCATATAAAGGATTTAGCTTGGACTAGTAATTCGACAAAGCCCTTAGAGTATATGTTACAGCAAGAATTTAACCTGGACTGGTAATTCTACTGTGTAATATGTGGCTGAGAGTGACCTATAAGGTACTACTGAATATGAATTGACGGATAATGGAATTGTACACCTCAAGTGTACTACTTGAAATACCCATTGGAAATTCAATGATTCAACGGATAAAATACACATATGGCATGATGAGCTCATCTATGCATATTGGTATATTATGACTAACATGTTGGTTGAGTATGTGTGAATAGGTAAATTACCAAATAGTTGGAAAAACATGTTTTGCATGGTTAATATATTAAATGTAGTGGGTAAGATTAATTTATGTTATATGAGCTTACTAAGCATAATATGCTTACTAGGTTTTATTTTCCTTGTTTTATAGTGCTCAAAGCTCGTGAAGGTTGGAAATTGGTCGGAGCAAATAATCACACTATCAATCTGTCGTTTTGGTACAAATGAAAATCTTATTTTGTTAATAGCATGTATAAGCTAACTAAATCAAATGATAATATATAAATGATGAATGAAACTTAGTCATTGGAATAGCTAATATACTTATGTTTTGATATATACTATGGTTGAGTCAATACATTAACTAAAATGATAAGTATGAACATCTAATTTTGCAAATTATGTAAGTTACTTAAAGGTAAGTCATTAAACACAAATATATGATGAAATGTATTAATTTGGATGATAGAAATTGACTTGAATTATAATTGTGATTGGTTGGATTATACTTGTAAGTATTGATGCAGGAAAATGGTAAATTTGGGTGAGAAATAAGGCTAGGAAATGGCCTTATTTTGTCCACACAGGTAGACACACGGGCTTATGTCCAGGCCGTTTGTCACACACGGCCTGGTACATGGGCATGTGGTCTGGCTGTGTGTCTCATGCATTTTAATTGTGAGAAACAGAATGCTCAAAATTGAGCACACGGGTAGAGACACGGGCGTGTGTCTCAATCGTGTGTGTAACGCCCCAAAATTTTGGTTTTTTGCGATTATTGGGCATGGAAATAACGAAACTTTTTTTGGATTCTTTTTGATATAAATGTATGTGGTTAAGAGGTTATGTACTTTGGGGTGTATTTGGGAGGTCCCAAGTTCAAGCTTTGACTTGGGATAAATTTTGGTTTTATTGGGTAAAGCCTGACTTTTGGTTAATGGGTTGATAAGAATTTATTGGTAAACACTCAACAGAATGGGCCTGCTGGTCTAATGGTTAAGAGGAGTGTCAGGCTGCTCAAGGACCGGAGTTCGAATCCTTGCAGTGGCTTTGGAATTATTTTGCTACAAGTCGTGGCTAAGAGTTGGGGGTTTTAGGAAAATTAGGGCTTATTTTCTTCTTTTAACAAAAGCTTTTCTAAGTTGTCTTCTCTTTTTTTCCCCTAAATCCCCCTTGCTGCTGAAAATCCTTTTCTTTTTCCCCTCCCCTTCGTTTCTCTTCTTTTTCGATTAATTGTGGCGTGTTGCTAGCGGTTTTGTCGATTCGATAAGTATCGCTTAATTAAATTGCGTGATATTCTTTGGAGATCGTTTAAGAGGGGTTTTGTTTACTGTTTAGGGGATATTCAAGGTTTTGTGGGTCATTAATCGGGGTTTCCAAGCAGCGTTATTCGTTGAAGGTAAATAGATCTCTCGTTTTAGGATTTGCCTATTCTTAGTAATCTGACTTAAGAGGCTGATTTTGGGTTCGCTATGATCGATTTTAGGCTTTGGAGTGCTCGTGGTTGGATTAGCAGCGAAAATGAACCAGGTGTGTACTTCAATTATGCAGAAAACGAGTTTCGGTGAAAGCTGAAAAGTGGCCTGTAGACACAACACGGGCGTGTGGTCTGCTCGTGTGGTAGCCTGCCTCGCGAGACACAGGCGTGTGACTGACGAGCTAGGCCGTACGCGCACCACAAGGGCGCGACGGACACGAGCGTGTGGTGGCTTGTAGGCCGTGTGCGAGGCACGGGCTCAGGCAAGTGGGCTGTGTGACCCACACGGGCGTGTAGGCCCACACATGCATGCACACGGGCGTGTGAGCCTCTTTAATCTGAAACGTTCTGTAAGGTTGCATGGGTCGCCCAAGTTGACTGGGACTTGTAGTAGGGTCGGTAAGCCTTAACTAGACTCCTAATTCTATGATGAATGCGTTCGCATAATATACTTAGCATGATTATCTGATCTGTTCTGTAAATAAATGTATGATCTGGTTGTCTGCATTACAGCATGCCATACTTGTATGATGCATTGCATCAGGGCGGGTTTGATGAAGTGAAGGGAGTATCCGAGGGGCTTCATAAGCCGTTATCTAGTAGCTAAGCTGCATACTTATGATATGTGCCGTGATGCGGTACCTTATGGTGTGTAGGGTTGGATGGGTCGATTATATCCCCATATATGGTGTGCAGGGATAGGTGGGTCGATTTTATCCCCACATGGTGTGATGGGTTGGACGGAGATGGTGTGTAGGGTTGGTGGCCATGATATCCCTGATACCTGATCTGTTATGCATGCGATATCTGTATGGCTAAGGCCGAATAACTGTATGCTGTTATCTGTTTGTATGCATGCTGTTTGTGGGGATGTACACACTAAGTTTGCGAAAACTCACCCCTTTGTTTATTTTGTTTGTCAAGAAACCTTCAACAGTAGATGGATCGGTGTGGCGGAGGGCTTGATGGTGACCACTAGTTGACATTCACGGATTTATTTTGAGTATCACTTTATTTTGTCTACTTAATTTACATATATGTTTTGGGATTTTAAATTGTTAAATTATTGATTTATGGAATAATGATGTTTTAGCTTCCATGTTAATAAGATGTTTTCATTTAATCCTTGGAGTAGAGATTTCACGACTTAAGTAAAGATAACAAACTGGAATTTTTTTTACTTGCTAAGGTTTTTCTTAAGCACTCACATGTGACACTGCCAGATTCGGCCATAGCGTCTAGGCCAGGTTTAGGGGTGTTACAGTGTAGGTGACACGGCCTTGAACACGGGCGTGTGTCATGGTCGTGTGAAACCTGCATCTAATTTGAATTAAATTAATTAACCACACGACCTGGCACACGAGTGTGTGGCATGGCCGTGTGGCGCAAGTCAGAGAGCAACCTAAATTGGACACGGCCTGAGGCACGAAAAATTTTTAGAATTTCCGATTAAGTCCGGACTCGATTCTAATATTTGTATTGGGTCTCGAGGGTCCATTTAAGAGACGTTCTGAATAATCTCGGTTAATGAATAGTAATTAACATGATTTATTTGAAAATGTTTTGAAAAATACCGGTAACGCTCTATAACCCTGTTTCGATGACGGATACGGGTTAGGAGTGTTACACGATCAGGATGCTCGCAGGAACTATATAACAGGATGCTTGAGAAGGCTTTTAACAGGATGCTCATCCGAGCTATAATGTCTACAACATATGCAGGACTATAATCAATACGGGAAGATTACTATATCCATCGCATTTCATTATTCGAACGAAACTTATCATTTATTGAGCAATACCGAGCATGTGACTAATTTCATACATTAATCATTTATGTAATTCACACAAATACAACATTTGATTCAGACATATTAATACACATAATTAAGTTGCAGGAACTTACCTCGACACTTGTTCGTATTTAAAAGTCTACTAACCCGACACCTTTTCTTTTCCTCAATCTAGCTTCGAATTTGAGTTATCTGGATCTATATAAATGAATTTAATCATCAATTTATAACATTTCATATTCAATTAGATTCAATTTACACCCTAGGCAAAGTTACCATTTTGCCCCTATACTTTTCATAAATTCCAATTTCGTCCCTAGGCTCGAAAATAAAATTCATGCAATTTAATCCTTATTCCAAGCCTAACCAAAATTTTGATGTAACATTTACAGCACATTTATTTCACAAAATTTAGAATTTTTTAATAACCTTTACATCTTTACAATTTAGTCCCTAAATCATAATTTCATCAAAATTCTCTTTGTAAAAGTTGTTTATATATTAACATCCTTTCATTTTCTACCACAAATTTCAAATTTTTAGCATATTCATCCATGGAAAAATTTCTATACTATGTTATCTTTTCAAATTAATCCCCAAAATAGATAGATTAAGCTATTCCGACCATAAAAATATAAAAATTACTAAAAATGGGACAGGAAAACATACCTAATCAAACCAAGTTTGCTTTCTATTTCCTAGGGTTTCCATGTATTTGGGGATGAAGATGATATAAAATGATAATATTAAACATTTATTTAATTTATCATCTTTTAATTTTCCACTTTCCAATTTAGTCTTTATCATTTTCTAATTTTTCCATGGATGAATCATCAAAAATATCTACTAACTTTTATTTAATGGTCTAATTACCATATAAGGACCTCTCATTTTGAATTCCATAGCTATTTGATCCCTTTAGCTACTAGAACTCAACTTTTGCATTTTATACAATTTGGTCCTTTCCATAATTAAACACATAATCGATAAAACTTTCTTATCAAAATTTTCATATAGCATTCCTATCATAATGCGAACCATGTAATAATATTAAAATATTTCTTTTTAACCAGGATTTGTGGTCTCGAAACCACTATTTCGATTTCACTAAAAACGGGCTGTTACAACTCTCCCCCTTAAAAATTTTCGTCCTCAAAAATCTTACCAGTAAAGTGGTTGGGGTATTACTTTCTCATGGTATCCTCCGGTTCCCAGGTAGCTTCTTCTATTCCATGTTGCTGCCAAAGAACTTGTACCAAAGCTACCTTTTTATTTCTTAACTCTTTTATCTCATGTGCCAGGATTTTGATCGGTTCCTCACTGTAAGTCATGTCAGGTTGAATCTCAACTTTTTTCGGAGAAATAACATGTGAAGGATCTGATTGATATCGTCATAACATAGGCACGTGGAAGACATTATGAATTCTGTCAAGTTCTGGTGGTAATGCCAACCGATATGCAACAGGTCCAATTCTTTCAGTAATCTCATATGGCCCGATAAGTTGTGGACTCAATTTTCCTTTTCGACCAAAATGGAGAACTTTCTTCCAATGTGATACTTTCAAGAATACCTTATCACTAACCTGAAATTCTATCTCTTTTAGTTTAAGATTGGCATAAGACTTTTGACGATCAGAGGCTGCTTTCAAACTATCTTGAATTACTTTCACCTTTTCTTCAATTTCACGGACTAAGTCAACTCTGTGTATCTTTTTCTCACTGAGCTCTGTCCAATACAATGGAGTTATACATTTACGACCATATAGAGCCTCATATGGTACCATTTTAGTACTGGACTGGTAACTGTTATTGTAAGCAAATTCAACTAAAGGTAGATATTTTTCCCAGTTACCTTCAAATTCCAGAATACAACACCGAAGCATATCTTCCAAAATCTATATAACACGTTCGGATTGTCCATCAGTCTGAGATGAAATGTAGTGCTAAAATGTAACTGTGTACCCAGAGATTCTTACAATTTGTTCCAGAATCGAGATGTAAATCGAGAATTTCTGTTTGAAATAATGAAGACTGGTACTCCATGCAGTCTAACAATATCAGAAACATATAATTCAGCTAACTTATCCAAAGAGAAATCCATACGTACGGAATAAAGTGTGCAGACTTTGTTAACCGGTCGACGATTACCCAAATGACATCTTTCTTCTTCAAAAATAGGGGTAACCCTGATACAAAATCCATTGTAAGTCTTTCCCATTTCCATTCCGGTATCGTAACTGACTGTAGTAATCCCGAAGGCACCTGATGTTCAACTTTTACTTGCTAACATATTAAACATTTAGATATAAATTCAGAAATATCTCGTTTCATTCCCGACCACCAGTACATCTTTTTAATATCATTGTACATTTTGTTACTATTAGGATGAATAGACATGGTACCATTATGAGCTTCATGTAGAATCTTCTGTATCCGAGCTTTTTGGTACACATATTTTGCCTCTGAATAATAAACAACCATCAGGCTCAATCTAAAATTCTGAATCAGGATTCAACTCATACTGTTCTCATTTAGCTTGTAATTCTTCATTACCCTTCTGAGTTTTACAGATCTATTGTAGAAATGTCGCTTTAACTCATCGATAAACCGTAATAGTAACATATTTTAAGCCCACATTTAGCATGCTTTTGGATGATTTAAGCCTTGAATTATGTAATTTGGTGCTCTTAATCCTTTGTTTTCATGTTTTACACTCAAGAGAGCACCGGATGATGAAAAGAACGGAAAATGGGCCCAAAACGGAATAAATGGGCCATATCACGAAATCCACACGGCCTAGGCCCAAGACCACACGACCGTGCCTCATTCGACAGCCTTGAACACGGCCTGGCCACGACTTACACGGGCGTGTGCCATGGGTTGTCCTTGCCGTGACTAAGAGAAATTTCACTCGGATTAGGATACTTAGGGGCGAAGAAACACATTTAGAAGCCTATATAAACACCCTAAGTATAACCTAAAAGGGGGGAACCGAAGGCTTTAGTCAGGGGGCATCCAGCTAGGCCAAAAAGGGCAGATTTGTGGGGATTTACTCGAAGATAGCTAGTTGATTCATCTCAAGAAGTCGAAATCATACTCAAGACGAAGGATTTCTCCTTCAATTCCTTTAGGGGGTTTTTGGGATTTCTTATGTTTTGTTTTATCTTTTCTTCTGATATGTTTTATTTTATTGTTATGAACTAAACCCTCAGATACTTGAGGGGGATGAAACCTAAGATGAATCTTGTTATCGTTTGCTGAGCTATATGATAAATATTTGACTTGTTCTTAATTATGTGTTCTTAATTCTTGTGTTGATATTTTCGAGATATTAACTCAAGTATGATATGCTTAGGTGGATGAGAAAAAGTCCCTACCTAAGAGTAGATCTAGCATAATTAAGCGGAGTTGATCGCACGCCTAGAGATAGGGTGACGAGATTTTGTCGGATTAGGGTGAAACCTAATATGGGAGTCCATAGATCGAGTTAATGCAATTCTAGGGGTTTTAATTAGAAAGAGATTTCAATTAATCAACCTAGGGTTAGATGTTAGTCGCCTCGAGAGAGGGATTAATATAACTTAGGGAATCTTACGGATCAAGTCAAATGAATAAATCGTCTGGTTCAAAGTTAGATAACAAGTGAAGTCTAGGTGGATTCTTCCTTGGGTATCGTCTTAATCAATTGGTTTTTCCTCAAAGTTATTTTCCCAAATTCATTCTTCTTTGTCTTAGAGTCTTTAGTTTAGTAGTTAGTTAATTTTAGATTAGATAAAAATTCATTAAATTCTTAGGCTAAATAATAAAAAGAAAGTTAGTATTAGTACTTTTGGTTCTTTTGGGTTCGACAATCCGGTATTGCCTTAACTATACTATTGTTCGATAGGTGCGCTTGTCTCACATCGTTGTCATAGTTAGTTTCCAGGTTCGATCATTCTTTATATAAATTTTAAGACTTTGACATCGCATAAAACAACGATCAAGTTTTTGGCGCCGTTGCCGAGGAACTAAAATATTAAGAAAGCTTAATTTTTATTACTTTAGCCATTTTTATTTTTTTTTGCAATTTTTTTATTTTTAACTTTGCTAATTTTCTTTCTTTTGTTCCTTTCAAGCACCTCTAGTTTATGACTAGAAGGAACCCAGCAGGACTTCTACTTTACGACAGTGATATTGAAGGTACCGTTCGCAGAAATCGTAGAGAAATAAGCGAAGCTTAAACTACATAGAAGAAGAGCAAGAAGCCGAAATCAATACCACCGAAGAGATGGCTGAGAATAATCCGCTACCTCCAGAGATTGCCGAAAATCATGCTCCTCGAACTATGTATGATTATGCTAAACCTAGTTTAACAGGAACTGAGTCAAGTATTGTTAGGCCGACTATTGCTGCAAATAATTTTGAACTGAAACCTAACACTATACAGATGATACAACAGTTTGTTCAGTTTGATGGTTTGCAGGATGAGGATCCTAATACACACTGAGCGAATTTTTTAGAATTCTGTGATACCTTCAAAATAGATGGCGTTTTTGATGATGCCATCTGTTTTCGGTTATTTCCCTTTTCTTTGAGAAATAAAGCCAAACAGTGGTTGCATTCTCTTCCACGATGGTCAATCACTACATGGGATCAAATGACCGAAAAATTTTTATTAAAATATTTTTCGTCGGCCAAAACGGCCAAGTTAAGGAATGATATCTCTTCTTTTGTACATATGGATTTAGAGACACTTTATGATGCATGAGAGAGATACAAAGACTTGTTGAGGAGGTGCTCACACCACGGATTACCTTTGTGGCTACAGATCCAAACTTTTTACAATGGTGTGAACCCTTCAACAAGGCAACTAATCGATTCAGCCGCCGGCGGAACCCTGAATAACAAAACTCCTGAAGTGGCCTACGAGTTTATAGAGGAAATGTCGTTGAATAACTTTTCAAATATGGTAAATTTCTTGAACTTTTCAAATAGTTACATATTAACTTACCTTTTGTTGAAGTTATTTCATAGATGCCAACATATGCAAAATTTTTAAAGGAGCTTCTAACAAATGAGAGGAAGTTCGAGGAAATTTCAACAGTGGAACTTAATGAAGAATGCTCAGCTATCATCCAAAACAAGCTACCAACCAAATTGAAAGATCCAGGAAGTTTCACTATTCCTTGTTTAATTGGTAGTTTGAACATAGAGAAATCACTTGCTAATTTAGGTGCTAGTATTAATTTAATGCCTTATAGAATGTTTAAGCAGCTTGGTCTCGTGGAACCAAATCCCACTAGGATGAGTATTCAGTTAGCTGACAGATCTGTTAAATATCCTAGGGGAATTATCGAAGATGTTCTGGTAAAAGTAGATAAATTTATATTTCCTGTTTACTTTGTTGTGCTTGACATGAATGAGGACGTAGAGGTACCTTTAATTTTGAGACGACCCTTTCTAGCTACTGCTAGGGCTGTCATTGATGTTGGTGATGGTAAACTTGCACTAAGGGTAGGCGATGAGGAAATTATTTTTCGAATTTATGATGCCATGCGATATTCTAGAGAATAAGATGATTCTTGTTACTTTGTTGATGCTACTGATCACATTATTCAAGAGTCTTTGCAGGAAATCATTCACAATGACACGATGGAACTGTGTCTTACACAAGGTGAGGGGATAGATGACGATACCGATGAAGTGAATCCCATTACATCATCCTCTAGACAGACAAAAATAGAGGGTATTGAAATCAATGATGAACTAAAACAGAAACCCTCTATTGATGAGCCGCCCAAATTAGAACTAAAATAATTGCCAAAACATTTAGAATATGCATTCCTTGGAGATAATTCTACGCTACTAGTAATCATCTCTTCAGAACTAGGACCCAAGGAGAAAAAAGATTTGCTAAGGGTACTAAGGAAACATAAAAGAACCATAGCGTGGAAAATGTCTGACATTAAAGGAATAAGCCCATCATTTTGCACCCACAAAATTTTAATGGAAGATGAGTATAAACCGTGTGTGCAACCTCAGAGACGTTTGAACCCCAATATGAAAGAAGTTGTCAAAGCTGAGGTAATTAAACTTCTAGATGCAGGAATAATTTATCCTATTTCTAGCAGTACTTGGGTAAATCCTGTGCAGGTAGTTCCAAAGAAAGGAGGCATGACTGTTGTAGCCAACGAAAAGAATGAATTGATTCCTACAAGAACAGTCACAGGTTGGAGAGTCTGTATTGACTATAGGAAGCTGAACGACGCCACCAGAAAAGATCACTTCCCTTTGCCCTTTATTGATCAGATGTTAGAAAGATTATCTGGGCATATGTGTTACTGCTTCTTGGACGGACTCTCCGGCTACTTCCAAATCCCAATAGCTCCTGAGGATCAAGAAAAGACAACATTTACATGTCCATACGGTACGTTTGCTTATCGTAGAATGCCTTTTGGATTATGTAATGCTCCTGCTACTTTTCAATGATACATGCTGGCCATCTTTGACGAACTTGTGGAAGACATTATGGAGGTATTTATGGACGACTTCTCGGTATTCGGTAATTCTTTCCATCTTTGCCTTAAAAATTTAGAACGAGTTCTAATGAGAAGTGAGGAAACGAACCTTGTCTTAAATTGGGAAAAATGTTACTTTATGGTTAGAGAGGGGATTGTGTTAGGACATAAGATTTCTAGTAAAGAGATCGAGGTAGATAAAGAAAAGATTGAAACCATAGAAAAATTACCTCCCCCTAGCTCAGTTAAGGTTATTAGAAGTTTTTTAGGACATGCTGGATTTTATAGAAGATTCATTAAAGATTTCTCTAAAATAGCTAAGCCTTTAACAAGATTACTAGAAAAAAATGTTCCTTTGAATTTTGATCATGAGTGTTTAGATGCATTTAATATCCTCAAAGATAAACTAATAAATGCTCCGATTATAATTGCACCTGATTGGAATCTACCCTTTGAACTAATGTGTGATGCGAGTGATTTTGTAGTAGGTGCAGTTTTGGGACAGCGAAGAAACAAGCATTTTCAGCCAATTTATTATGCTAGCAGAACATTGACACCTGCACAAGAAAACTACACCACCACAGAGAAAGAATTGCTAGTTGTCATTTTTGCATTTGAAAAATTTAGACAGTATCTGATATTATCTAAAGTTGTCGTTTACACTGACCATTCAGCTCTTCGT
Source organism: Gossypium australe (assembly GCA_005393395.2). Classification (NCBI taxonomy): domain Eukaryota; kingdom Viridiplantae; phylum Streptophyta; class Magnoliopsida; order Malvales; family Malvaceae; genus Gossypium; species Gossypium australe. Next base: position 33,621,352 of record CM016617.1, read on the forward strand.
TATCTTTTAACTAAACCTGATGCAAAACCTCGACTCATATGATGGATCTTACTTTTACAGGAATTTTATTTGGAAATTCAGGATAAGAAGGGAGCTGAAAATCTTGTAGCAGATCACTTCTCCAGGCTTGAGAACCCACATATCGAAGAGCTCGACGAGAGTGAGATAAACGACTCGTTCCCCGAGGAACAACTCTTTTCTATAACCAACTCTGAGGTACCGTGGTTTGCAGATATTGCAAATTATTTAGCTGCTAACATCCTACCAAAAAGGTTAACATATCATCAAAAGAAGCGATTCTTTGCTTATGCGAAAAGCTATTTTTGGGAGGATTCCTCTCATTTCCGCATATGTGCAGATCAAGTAATTCGGAGATGCGTTACAAAGGCGGAAGCAAGTAAAATCCTAGAACATTTCCATTCAGGACCTTCAGGAGGACATTATAGCGGGATTAAGACTGCACACAAAACGCTCGAATCAGGATTTTATTGGCCAACTCTGTTTAAAGATGCCAACAGGTATGTTGCTTCATGTGATAAATGCCAAAGAACAGGTAATATTTCTAAACGCGATGAAATGCCTCAAACATATATGTTATCATGTGAAATATTTGACGTATGGGGTATTGACTTTATGGGTCCGTTTCCTAGTTCATTTAGAAAGAAATACATCTTAGTAGCAGTAGATTACATGTCAAAATGGGTGGAAGCCCAAGCTTTACCTACTAACGATGCTAGAACTGTAGTAAGGTTTCTTAAAAAACTCTTCTCTCGTTTTGGAACACCCAGAGCGATTATTAGTGATAGGGGTACTCACTTTTGCAATACTCAATTTGATAAAGTCTTAAAAAAATATGGAGTACACCACAGAACAGCTACCCCTTATCATCCTCAAACCAGTGGGCAAGTGGAAGTGGCAAATTGAGAGCTTAAGCGAATCCTAGAGAAAATAGTTGAATCAAACAGGAAAGATTGGGTAGTAAAAGTAGATGATGCTTTGTGGGCCTATAGAACAGCATTTAAAACCCCTTTACGAACATCCACGTACAAACTTATTTACGGAAAAAGTTGTAATCTACCATTTGAGTTAGAGCACAAAGCTTGCTGGGCTATAAAATTCTTGAATTACGATCTTAAAATCGCAGGTGAGAAGAGGATGATGCAGTTAAACGAACTAGATGAATGGCGAGCTGAGGCCTATGAGAATTCACGACTATATAAGGAGGCAACAAAACGACGCCATAATGCTCGTTTAAAATAATCAAAGCAATTCGAAGTAGGAGACTTAGTCCTGCTATATAATTCAAGGCTCAAACTATTTCCTGGAAAGCTGAAATCAAGGTGGTCAGACCCATTTGTGATCAAAACTATTTTTCCTTACGGCACAATCGAGGTAACCCATCCAACTCAGGGAACATTCAAGGTAAATGGCCATCGACTGAAACTTTATAGTGGTGAAGATTTCAAGGAATTGAGAGAGGAGCTTTAGCTCCGTGAACCTTCATTTAGAAATGAAAACAGGGTGAGTCTAGCTTAAGACTTTAAACAAGCGCTTCTCGGGAGGCAACCCGAGCACTGACTTCACTAACATTATATTTGTGATTTTTAGCATCTAACCACAAACTAACCAATTCAGTGAAGCACAGGTTTCCCTACTGCACGGCCTTGCACACGGACGTGCCCGTGGCCGTGTGGATGCCATGGGATGAAAAACGGGCCTGCCGGTAGATGTGAGACATGAAGAAGAAAATTTTTTAATGCAGGCTGCGATAATAAGACCATGGCCGTGCGATGCAACCGTGGTCTATTTTGAGTAAACCAGAATGGGTATGAGCCACGCCCGTGCCTACCAACCGTGTGAAACACTAACTACATGGACACAGGAGTGGAAATTTTAGCGCGGGCCTGGGAGAAGCAAACATAATAGCACACGGCCAAGGAACATAAGCGTGGGTAATATCTCAAATGCGCCTAAATTTAAAATTCTCGAAAAACACGGGCTGAATAAATGGAACACGGGAGTGGCCTCTGACCGTGTCCCCCTTCCTATTTAAAGACCACCAAGCCCGTCTTCCCCAAATTTCCCCCATTTCAAACCCTAGCCATTTTCTCTCTGAAAACCACCACCACATTTCCAGCCACCAGCAAAATCCTCCCCTCCCTCAATTCTCTATACCCCTTAACTCCTTCTCTTGGCCACATACACATAGGAAACCAGCCCATGCTCGTACCGACAGGATACACACCCATCCACAGACGCGACACAACCGTGTACCCCATTTCTTTCCCCACAGCACACGCCCGTGTATCGCCTTTCAGTGCCCGTGCTCCTCCCAACTGCACCATTTCTCTCCAATAACACCATCGGTTACACCCCATTTTTACATTTCTTAGAACTAATTTATCATTAGAATCTTATTTAGTTTTTATCTAATTTATTGATTATTGTTTAGAAAAATTAGTTATACTAACTATTAGATTAATTTAGTCATTGTTTAACAACAGTTCATATTTATGCAAAATATTTGACTATTCTTATTGTGTTTTGTGTCCTTACTAAATCATTGACATTATTGAGTCTTAACTGCATGTGACATATCTTGGATAGAAACACTACTTGAATCATTGCATATATGTTATTTCCAGGAAAATAATATCATCGTCCCGAGGCAAGAAAACCGCAGTCCCTAGTTCCAAAAAATGAAAGGGATCCGGTTCGTCATCAGCCAGCGCAACCACCGAAGTGCGCCACCCATTCTTACGTTTTCCTCTAGGTATTCAGGAGGATCGTTATTAGATACTACGCGCAAGACCTCTCGGCGTAGGATGATGTATCGATTGGACCGCTCTGGAGCAGATTCAGCTAGCCGACGACGTACAGGCTCTCCTAACTACCGACCCTTGGAACCAATTCTTCAACATCATTGAGCCAACATATCTAGAGCTCACTTTGGAACTCTGTTCAACATTCCACCTTCAGACAGTGATGTCGCAACACGATGACCGCGGTACGATCCAATTCCTTCTCAGAGGCATTATACAAGAACTAAATGTACCGCAATTAGGGGTCGCATTGGGGCTTTATACCGACGAATTCATGGAGGAAAATGATCTCTCGGAGCTTCATCGACATATCCACAACACCCCCACGAGATGTTGGTACAATATAGCCCCCAACAACAACAATTATGACCCCAGCCGCTCAAAGGCGACGTCCCTTGCTCCATCCCTGAGGTACATACATGCTATTTTAGCTCATACACTGACAGGTCGGTGAAAGACCACCGGCGTTGTCAAAACTCACGACACCTACTTCTTATGGTGCATGGTGAACAGGCACGTTTTTGACTTAGCCTATTTCATAGCTCGCGCCATTCAACATCATACGGAGTAACATAGGAAACGGGTCATATCTATGGGTCCATACATCACACGCTTAGCTCAATATTTCAGGCTCTTGAATATTGTTGCCCAGATATCCTTGCTCACACTGATAGGTCAGATGTCCCCACAGGGCACCCAGACAATGTTACACATGAGGATGATTCAATGTCGACGTGGGACCGATCCCCCCAATATCGGCTAGCACCTACCACCGACGAGGAGAACCTTGTGGACATTACTGATGATGTCCACCCAACACAGGAAGCACCACGACCGAGCCATCGTCCATCCCATGCGACAGCATCGGTTTTAGACATATCTGAGCGCCTAACAAGATTTGAGCAACAATGCTTCCAGCGCTTTGACCATATTGACACAACCCTCCACTAGATATGTCAATACCTTCACATCTCATCGCAGCCACCACATCTCGGGACTCCCAACTCAAGGAAACCATCCAAATTCAGGAAGTTTCACCTCTCCCTTTCTCTTAAATTTCATATACATCTTTGTACATTGAGGGCAATGTACATCTTAAGTGTGGGGGTGAATATTTATTTCGAGAAAGTGCCTAACTTTCTGCATTATTCTCAAATCCCTGAATGATGTCTTGTCTTAAAGTAATTCCCACATATTATGATTAGAATGAAATTCCCTGATTTATGGTTTTTATTGATATGTTTTGGATTAAGTCATCGATAATTGTGCATTGATGATTAAACTTTAAGATACTAGAGAATCAAGCATAGTAAGTCTACTTTTTAGAAATTTAAAATTTGTTAGGTTGTCCTCCTGAATCTAATTATTACCTTGAAGTTTGAAATTTACGAGGTTGGTATCAAATACCCATAATCTTTGTGAGATTTTGAGCCTTATAGAGCATATATTCTTTTTCTTGCTCACTTTATTGATTATGAGTGTGTCAACATTGATTTGTTATTCTAGAACTTGCATCGTTTATACATGTCGAGACCACACCTTTGATTTGATATGCAGAGATGATAAGGGCACCTAGGTTTTAACCCACTTACTCCACTAAAAGCCTACCTTCATAATTAACCCCTAGTGAACCCTTTTTAATCCTAACAACCCTTTTTATTGACTCACCTACTAATATTAACCCAAAACCCTTTGTATTTGTTATCACCATTCCTTGACTACTCTTTCTGTCGAGATCTGATTTGATCGTTTGCCTAATTATTTTATTAGTTGAATTTATATTTTATTATGTATTGGACTTGTTCTTAAAAAAAATCGAAGAATATTCACTATTAGTTTTGTGACTAGGCGAGCTTATACGTTAAATTCCAATTATTAAAGAAGAAGCTCATATCAGAATATTATTTATGTAATTATTATCAGTTCGATATCTCTAGTTAGGTGATTTGTCAAGTTAATCTCGATTCTAACTCGCTAATTCAGCCTTTATCCACACCTTTAACCCAAGCCCCATTACAACCCTGTTAAAGACCTTTTGATTTGTGTATCATCTCATATTATAGTGGTGGAGATTTGATTTTCATGCAAGCCTATATGATTAACTCTTCATGTTCGACTTTTGAGTACTTAATTTTGAGCCTTAAACACTTTGAGTGATTTGAGTGAATCTTTAGTGAGGATGTCAACCCTTGTCAATTTTGAATCAAAGGTAATTAATTGGGTAAGGGGAAACACCTAACGTTTTCGGGCTATAAATGTATGACTTTGATTGTTTGAATCTTTAGGACCCTTTGAGTTGTATTATCAATGTATGAATTATCTTTGAATTATGATGAAACATTATTGATGAATATTATGAATCAGGGAAGTTCGTTTTAATTGTGACTTGAGAATTTTGCTTGAGGACAAGCAAAAGCTTAAGTGTGGGGGTATTTGATAAACCGTAATAGTAACATATTTTAAGCCCACATTTAGCATGCTTTTGGATGATTTAAGCCTTGAATTATGTAATTTGGTGCTCTTAATCCTTTTTGTTTTCATGTTTTACACTCAGGAGAGCACCGGATGATGAAAAGAACGGAAAACGAGCCCAAAACAGAGTAAATGGGCCATATCACGAAATCCACACGGCCTGGGCCCAAGACCACACAGCCATGCCTCATTCAACAGCCTCGAACACGGCCTGGCCACGACTTACATGGGCGTGTGCCATGGGCATGTCCCTGCCGTGACTAAGAGAAATTTCACTCGAATTAGGATACTTAGGGGCAAAGAAACACATTCAGAAACCTATATAAACACCCTAAGTATAACCTAAAAGGGGGGAACTGAAGGCTTTAGTCTGGGGGTGTCCAGCTAGGCCAAAAAGGGCAGATTTGTGGGGATTTACTCGAAGATAGCCAATTGATTCATCTCAAGAAGCCGAAATCATACTCAAGACGAATGATTTCTCCTTCAATTCCTTCAGAAGGTTTTTGGGATTTCTTATGTTTTGTTTTATCTTTTCTTCTGATATGTTTTCTTTTATTGTTATGAACTAAACCCTCAGATACCTGAGGGGGATGAAACCTAAGATGAATCTTGTTATCATTTGCTGAGCTATATGATAAATATTTGACTTGTTCTTAATTATGTGTTCTTAATTCTTGTGTCGATATTTTTGGGATATTAATTCAAGTATGATGTGCTTAGATGGAGGAGCAAAAGTCCTTGCCTAAGAGTAGATCTAGCATAATTAAGCGGAGTTGATCGCACGCCTAGAGATAGGGTGACGAGATTTTACCAGATTAGGGTGAAACCTAATATGGGAGTCCATAGATCGAGTTAATGCAATTCTAGGGGTTTTAATTAGAAAGAGATTTCAATTAATCAACCTATGGTTAGACGTTAATCGCCTCGAGAGAGGGATTAATATAACTTAGGGAATCTTATGGATCAGGTCAAATGAATAAATCGTTTGGTTCAGAGTTAGATAACAAGTGAAGTCTAGGTGGATTCTTCCTTGGGTATCGTCTTAATCAATTGGTTTTTCCTCAAAGTTATTTTCCCAATTTCATTCTTCTTTGTCTTAGAGTCTTTATTTTAGTAGTTAGTTAATTTTAGATTAGATAAAAATTCATTTAATTCTTAGGCTAAATAATAAAAAGAAAGCTAGTATTAGTACTTTTTGGTTCCTTTGGGTTCGACAATCTGGTCTTGCCTTAACTACACTATTGTTTAATAGGTGCGCTTGCCTCACATCATTGTCATAGTTAGTTTCCAGGTTCGATTATTCTTTATATAAATTTTAAGACTTTGACATCGCATAAAACAACGATCACTCATCTATAATTAAACCATCATCTAACAATGGCAACCGAGTATTCGCTGCTCGCAAGGCAAATAAGGACTTTCTGCTTAGGGCATCAACAACCACATTAGGTTTTCCTAGATGATAGTCAATAAGAAGATCATAATCTTTCAATAATTCAAGTGACATGCGCTGTCTTAAGTTCAAGTCTTTTTGCTACATCAGATACTTAAAACTTTTATGATTTGTGAATATGTGACACTTTTCACCAAACAGGTAATGCCGCCAGATTTTCAATGCAAAAACAATGGCTGCCAACTCTAAATCAAGTATCAAATAGTTTCTTTCATGTGGTTTTAGCTGTCTAGAAGCATAGGCTATTACTTTACCTTTTTACATCAATACACAGCCTAAACAATTTAATGACGCATCACTATAATTTATAAATTCTTTACTTGCTTTAGGTTGAACTAACACAGGTGCTTCAGTCAACAAGGCTTTTAATCTGTTAAAACTCTGCTGACATTTATCGGACCACTCAAATTTTACATCTTTCTATAACAATCGAGTCATCGGAAAGCTATCATTGAGAACCCTTTAAAAAACCTCCGATAATATCCTGCTACTCGTAGAAAACTTCTAACTTCAGACACATTCTTCAGTGGTTTCCAATTAACAATTGCTGAAATTTTATTTGGATCCACCCTGATACCTTCAGCAGATACTATATGTCCAAGAAAACCAACTTCCCATAGCCAAAATTCACATTTACTAAATTTGGCATACAATTGTTTCTCACGTAGTGTTTGCAGCACAATTCTCAGATGATCAGCATGTTCATTTTCATCTAAAAAATATACCAAGATATCATCAATAAATACTACCACAAACTGTCTAGATATGGTCTGAAAAATCTATTCATCAAATCCATGAATACTGCAGGTGCATTTGTCAAGCCAAATGGCATCACAAGAAACTCATAGTGCCTGTACCTGGTTCTGAAAGCTGTCTTTGGTACATTTGAATCTTTTACCCATAGCTAATAATAACCAGAACGAAGATCAATCTTTGAAAATATAGTGGCACCTTTCAATTGATCAAACAAGTCATCAATATGAGGTAGTGGATACTTATTCTTTATTGTGACTTTGTTGAGCTGCTTGTAATCAATACACAGTCTCAATGATCCATCTTTCTTCTTTACAAACAAAACCGGTGCACCAGGAGCCATTCTATTGGGTGCTATTGTAACAGCCCGATTTTAGCTAAATTAGAACAGTGGTTTCGGAATGACAAATCTGATGCCAGAAGATTATTTTAATATTATTTTTGGTGTTTACAGCATGTTATTTGATATGTATAAAAATTTCGTGAGCTAATTTTGTCGTTTGGATGGTTAATTAGAGAAAAAGAACTAAATCGTGTAAGGTGCAAAACTTGTGTTCTATTAGCTAAAAGTGTCTAATAGCTGTGGAACCTTAAAGTTAAGGTCCTTATGTTGTAAATAGACCATTATAAGGGTGAGTGGACAAAGATGGACATGCATAAATGAATTTTAATGGTTTATATTAAAGGTTAATATGGTAATTTGGTTATTTTAAGTACAATAATAAAACAAAAACATAATTTTCAGGCTTCCATCTTCATCTAGCCAATTTTGAAGAAGAAAGAGACACCATTTTTGTGTTTTGAAGGTTCGGCCATGGTACTTTGAGAATGTAAGTCCATTTTTGTTTGGTTTTTGATGATTTCTATGTTTTTGTAATCGTTGCAGCTCAATCTAGCTAGCCCATACCTTAGATTTCGAAACTGTTAAAGATTTAACATGTTGCCATTGTTGAATGTTTGAATAATTTGATGATTGATGATAGATTTGGAAGGTTTAATGTTAGATTAATAGTTTTTGTAAAGTGATTTTTGACAAAAATGTCAAAAAAGGATTTATATGTGAAAATGTGAAATTATATGGTTAAAAGTGAGAATAAATTGAAAATATGGGTTGCTATTAGTATATATGAAATTCAGCTAAGCATGGACTTGAACTAAATTGCATGAATTTGCAATTTTATGTGATATGGACTAAATTGTATAAATGTGAAAGTTTAGGGGGCTAATGTGTAAAAATTACCACATGTGTATTTTTGGATTAATTAAATGAGTAGATGAATAAATAAGTTAATTTTTAATTCATATAGATCAAGAAAGAAAGAATTTAGATTTAGATCGGGGGAAAAGCAATGTTATCGAGTAGTCGACCCGATTCGTCAATTTTGAATACAAGGTAAGTTCGTATGTAACGAGCTCTATTATAATTGTATTTAAATGCTTTGATTATGCATAAATTGTAAATTCTAGATTACGGACTTGTTTGACCATGATTTGACAATGATTCGACAGTAATTCGAAATGATTCAACTATGATTTGGCATTGAAAAATCCCAGTTGAACCTTAGGAATAGTCTAGGAAATTAATGAAATGTCATTAGGGTATTAAGTTGGCTTCGGGCCATAATATCGGCACTTCAGGTGCAAGTTATGCCTTGATTTGGCTTCGGGCCATGGTATAGGCACTTTGGAGGAGTTGCCTTGATTTGGCTACGGGCCATGGTATAGGTACTTATCGATTGAGATTCTTGAGTATCTAACTTTTATTCCGAATGGTTCAACGGGAAAATGAAAGATGTGAATCAGAATGAGATTGGTACGAGTTGGTACATGTATGTGAGTAAAGTTTATAAACATTGAATCTATGAAATGGATGAATTCTTGGTAAGCTAGTGAATGAATGATCAAATGACTTGAGATTTAATGTATTTGTGGTATCTTGTATTTATATTGTTTGAATTGGGAATGAATGGTGAAGTTGCTCATTATATTAATACTAACTTAATAAGCTATGAAGCTTACTTTGTGTTATTTTCCTATGTTTTATAGTGAATCAACGCTAGCTCAGATTCGGGAGTCGTCGGGAACATCATCGCACTATCAAACATCTAAGTTGGTACTTTTGAGTTGTGTAAATATGGTATATTGCATGTATAGGCTAGATGAGGCATTTTGGTTGTGATTATAGCCATGAGAGTTGGCTTGTAAATGATGTAAATATTGATGTGTGTTTGGATATTAGAAATGGCTTGTGAATGTATATGTTTTGGTATATATATAACCATAAGTGATGGCTTATTATGGCATGTTTGTTATGAATATGGTTATGTATTTATAGTTGCTTAAATGGCTAATTGATTTGTGGAGTATAAAAGCTTGAGAAAATACTTTGATGAAGTATGATTTTAGAAGTTGAGTTGATAAGTATTTGATTAGGTAAATGGCATTGAATTGAGTATTGATTTTGGTTGAAATGGATATGGTATGAATTGTGCATTGGTTGATGATTTTGACTGCCTAATTGTATAATGATATGGTACCATTTTGGTTGTTTAGGTAAGCATGAGTTGGGGTGGCAAATTGGCCTTGCAAATGGCCTATTTTTGTCCACACGGGTAGAGACACGGGCATGTGTCTCAACCATGTGCGACACACGGTCATGTTACATTGTCGTGTGTCCCCTGGTATTGATATTAAATTGAAGTCAGTATGCTCCACACGGTCACACACACAGGTGTGTGATTGGCCGTGTGGTACAAGCTAGTATGTTCCACACGGTCATACACATGGGCGTGTAACTGGCCGTGTGGTACAAGTCAGTATACCCCCTAATTGGCACATGGCCTAGCACACGGGCGTGTGACTTGGCCATGTTGTATAAGTCAGTATACCCTACAATTTTGGCACGGCTTGGCACACGGGTATGTGTGGCCATTTCGAAGGGCACACGGGTTAGTCATGCGGGCGTGTGGTTAGCCATGTGACCCAAGTCAGTATGTATGCCTGTTTCCACATAGCCTGTGACACGGGCATGTCTGGAGCCGTGTGAGGCACATGGCCTGTTCACACGGGCATGTGACCCCTATATTGATGAAAAATTTCTATTTTTTCCAAAATTTTCGTATGTTATTGATTTAGTCCCGTAAGCCCTAATAAGGGACAATGTGATTGTGTTGAATGATATTTGAGTATGAATGCATAAATGTATGAGTTATGTATGCTTTATGATGTATATTGATCAGTAATGCCTCGTTACCCTACTCCAACGACGGATACAGGTTAGGGGTGTTACATTTTATTGGTATTAGAGCTACAGTTTAGTTGATTCTAGGACTAATGTAGCGTGTGTGAGATTCTAGCTATACATGCCATATATACTCTGCGATAGTGTGATGATTCCTGACAGCTTAAATTGTGTTTTCGTATAGTAATGGATCCTGAACGAGCTGTAGCTGATGATGTAGAGAGTAATGCGCTTGCTCCCACTCAAGGGATAGCACCTACTGAATCTTGACCTGTGTCGAGTAGTCACAGAGGTGAGGCTACGGAAGCCTTTTTCCAGATGATGAACGAGTGGTTCACTCAGTATGTCCAGACAAATCTAGCTATTCAACAACCTCCACTGTAACATCCTGAAAAGGGCCTATGCATTTTCAGTTTAATTGTACGAAATGTCAAGTCTCAAATACTAAGAATAAATTTTTGATATTTTTGGAAACCTAGAAATGGAAAAGGAAATGGAAATGGAAATGGAAATGGAAATGAACATTTTTGGAAACTTGAACATTTTTGGAAACTTGAACATTTTGGAAACTTGAACATTTTGGAAACTTGAACATTTTGGAAACCTGAACATTTTTGGAAATGATTCAAAAATGGAAAGTAAACATTTCTGGAAACTTGGAAATGTAAGAAAAATGGCAAGTTACAGAGCCGATCGAAAATTTTAGGAAACTTAGAAATGATGCCGAAATGTCAAATTTTAAAGTTCAAAATAGGAAATAAGGGCTAGAGGGCCTTAAAAGAAAAAGATGGAGAAGTTTGACACACAAACAGGCTTGGAAAAGTGGCCTGAAGATGCCACTTAGGGCCTAAGGAGATGGCGTCACATGCAGGGAAATAGGCCTGAGTTCGAGTCACTGGAGAAGCAAATAAATAAGTTTTATTTTTGCTTCCAGAAGGCTGAGGTGGACGGCATGGGTTTCTAGAAAAGGAAGAGTTTTATTTGCATAAATATGTGAATAATAAGTGATAAATAAAGGATTTTCTTTTAAGATAATTGAGGAGATAATTGATGGATTAAAGGCTTTTATCTTTTAAATAAAAGAGATAATATTATCAAAAAGAGGAGTGGTGGCCAAGTAAGGGACTCCTAGGCTGATAACTTTGGCTATAAAAGGAGGGCTGGAGGGCTACTCATTCACTTTTGCTTCCTCTTTGCCGAAATTTTCCTAGCTCTCTCCCCCTCTCTGCCGAATTTTTCTTTAAGCAAAATCCATCTTCTCTTCTTCTATTTTCTTCTCTGTTTCTACTGTCAAAGCCGAATCTTTGTTGATTCTAAGTAAAGGAGCAATCAACTACAACATGAAAAAGGTTTCTACAACTGTTGAATACAAGGATCAAGGATCTAAGGTAAGATAAATTTATTTGATTAAGGGTTATGATGTATATGTTAGATTAGATCTAACATGAAGATTTCGACAGACATATAGGGCAAGGAATCCTCTTCAGATTTGGAATTTGTATGGTAAGTGATATTCGGCCAAGGCTTAATTTTGGTATTTAGAATTATTTTCCATTATTTCAAAAGCCGGAAACTGACATGGTTACATGTCTAGTGATAGCCGATTTCAAGGAAAAAGAATACTAGCAAATTTTTGGGACTTGATCATCCAATTCGGCAACAAGGTAAGTAATACAAATCCTACTAGGATTTGGTTTTTAAGCCAAATAGGTTTGTTAATATGTTTTATTGAATGGCCGAATATAGGAGTCAAAGATCTAGATCGGTAGATCGTTCTTCGGGATTTCAAGGAATCTAATAAGCGAATCAGGTGTGTACTCACATTAATTTTCGATATATCGTATGGCAATTATTTTTAATATATGAATATGTATAAGAATGTGAATGTGGCTAAGTACCACAAATGTGGTAAGAGTACCCAGGTACGTTTCCTACTTTCGATAGGACTACGAATATGTTATATTTTAACATGTGAATAATAAGAAATTAAGTATGTTATGCATGATATAAATTTATGGGGCATACGGGATCTATGTGCAAGGGGAAGAAGGTGTTGACTTCGGTCTCACCAACGGAATATGGTGACTACGGTCACAAAGTTTGAATATGGTAACTCCGGTTACATTATCTGAATTTGGTAACTTCGGTTACATTATTTGAATATGGTGTCTAATGACACAAATTATATGGGCGATGAGCACGTCGACTGCAGCGACTGCCTTCGATGGTGTGTAGCGGATGGAGGGTTGACTTAGTAGTCCCCACGGTGTGACTGGCAGGTACGGGTGGTGTGTAGCGGATGGACCATTAGGCTTGGGTTTGGGTTGCATCATTTATTTTATATGAACATGAACTTGATATGAACTTGTATGCCTGATTTGTTGAATGTTAATGTTGTGTACACATTGAGTCTGTTGACTCACCCCGTTGTGGGAACTATTTTCAGGTGATGAACAGTGACGGACCGGGACGGTAGACCTTGAGGTGGCCATGCATCATTTGAAAAATTTATTTAATTTGGACTCTATTTCTTTTTAGTACCTTTAATTTTATTATTGGGTTTTACTTGATGTAATAAGGCCATAAGGCCCAGTGGATTTTCTTTATTTTGCTTTACTTTTAATTATTATGTTACGAACAATTTTGATTAAAGTTAAGTACAAGAATGATTTCTTTAAAAACAAACCCTAAAAATTATTTTGTCACCTTAATTAAATTGGATTTCCAAATAAATTAAATGGGTTTCCCAACCTAAGCCCAATCCAAAACAATATTTTCCTAAAATTTTACAAATTTTCTCTAAGTAACAAAGAATTTGAAAACCGGTTTACTTAAGGAACATACCAGATCCGGTCTGGGCTCGTGGGCCGGGTGTGGGGTGTTTCAGCTTGGTATCAGAGCCCATTTTTAAAACTCTCGGCCTGTGGGCTAAGGCCCAAAACGTTTTGAATTCGAGCCCAAAGGATTTTCTTTGAAAATAAGCAGGTTTTATGGCATGGCACCTAAGTCTCCGACCCGCGGTCCACCAGGTAAGTACCCCTAACTTTATGTGTGATTCTGTGATTTATGAACTGTGTAAGGGTAGAACAGGCATGGAACGTAGAATAGAATGATAGGAACTTGAACTCTAGGACTAGACTACTCAAACACAAACCCACATAAGACTTAATGCACTGAACAAACCTATGGCTAAGTCACTGAGCTAGGGTGTGGTAACCCCTGTACGCATGTCTAGGATTGGATCCGGAAGAGCCTGGTATTTAAGCAGTCCTAGTGACTCACCTCCTCTTCGCAGGAATCCTACCTGGTGCGTAGCTTCGGTTCACCCTAACTCAGAGGGCTCAGTAGGTGTGGCAACCTCTGTGCGCATGTCTAGGAATGGTTTCGGTGGGAGCTTGGTATTTAAGCAGTCCGCGTGACTCACCTCCTCTCCACTCGAATCCTGCTTGGTGCGTAGCTTTGGTTCACCCTGACCAAGAGGGCTCGGCCATAGGCTAAACATAATGACTAAAACCCGAAAGGGAACTAGCCATGTTTTTCCTAAAAAAAAAAAAAGAAGAACAAAACAACAAACCCTAGTTTTAAAATTCTCAAAACTTTCTTTTGAATTTGAGAAAACCATCTTTATAAAATTTCTTGAAAAATTTCTGATTTGTGAAAATTACAAAAATGCCCTAGTGGCAAAATTACTAAAATGCCCTTGATTTACAAAATATGAACCTACCTAACAGTTTTGCCAAAATTTCCTTATTTTATAAGTGTTCACAAACCCTAATTTGCAAACTATCAAAAATACCTTGATTTTGAAAAAAATTTCAAAATTGCCCCTAACTTACAAAATGACCAAAATGACCAAAATGACCCCGGTTTCCGAAATTTTTGCAAACATCACCATTTGAAAAGGGAAACTCTCAAAAAAAAAAGAACCCTCAAAGTTTTACAACTTTTGAAATATCCCTAACTTATTAAATTTTACAAATTTACCCTGGTTTTTGGAAAATTACCGAAATACCCCCGAGGTCAAAAATTTCTGAAATACCCCTGGATTTCAAAATTTTTCCAAAATTACCCTGGGACTTTAAAATTACCAAAATATTTTCGACAAAATCATCAAGGAACTTTTTATCTTGAATAATTACGAAAATACCCCTGTAGGACAAAATTACGGAAATACCCCTGGGTAGTGGAAACACAATAACGATGAAAATTACAACGTTTCTCTGAATGAACGAAATTTCATGGTTGTTTGATGGATGAATGAATGAATGGAAAGACTGTATGCTTGTGTGAATACGAAAGAACCACTCCTAAAACTCTTGTCATAAAATTTTTCGCGAGTAAACAAGTGAAACCAAAGTACTAATACATAAAACTTCTTAATCAGATCTCGACGCCGAAATGAGCTCTAGAGGACACGGCCATCGTGGACGCGGTAGAGGAAGAATGACTAGGTCAGAACCCGTTAGATCGGGTCAAGGGTCTGATAATGAGGTACCACCACCCCCACCGCTCCCAGCTGTTGGTGTGGAGCAGCAAGCTCAGACGGAGGACGATACTGTGTCGCGGGCTGTGCTGCGAGTTCTGGAGTTGGTGGCGGGGGCAGGAGGAAATTCGGGAACACGTAAGTCTGTTCCTGAACGGCTCCGAGCTAATGGAGCGGAAATGTTTCGAGGAGTATCTGGAGTGGCACCCAGTACAGCTGAGTACTGGTTGGAAGCAACAGAGCGCATCATGGATGAGCTTGATCTGACCCCTGAAGAAAAGTTAAAGGGAATGGTGGCACTGTTACGCGATGAAGAGTATCAATGGTGGTTAACTGTGCGGGATGGTGCCACGGCTGATGATCTGACCTGGGAATATGTTAAGGAGGCATTCCAGAAGAAATATGTGGGAACCAGGTATACAGATGAGCAAAGAAAGGCTTTTTTGGGGTTGGTGCAAGGGAGCAAGTCCGTAGCAGAATATGAGGCAGAATTTCTGAGGTTGAGCCGCTATGCTCGAGGGGTAGTGGCAACTGAGCATGAACGTTGTGTCCGTTTTGATGACAGACTGAGGGACGATCTGAGACTGTTGATAGCACCGCATCAGGAGCGGGAATTCTCTACTTTAGTGGAAAAGGCCAAGGTGGCCGAAGGGATTAATGATGCTACCAAACAGACTGTGGATAGTAATAAGCCCAAAAGAGGTTTTGGACCATCTGGAAAGGGTCACAAGAGGCCTAGAGTTGACGGGCCACGAAATCAACAAGCTGGTACGGGCTGGCAGTATCGCCCTTGTGAGCATTGTGGAAAGAAGCACTTGGGAGAGTGTTGGAGAAAGACGGGAGGATGTTTCAAGTGTGGGTCCAAGGACCATATGCTTAAGGATTGTCCCAAGCAAATAGATGAGAGCCGACCGGCAGCTCAGAATGCTAGCCAAACTGGTAGAGGCGGACAGCAGCCTCAACGGGGTTGTGGTTCGGCTAACCGTGGTAGTGGTGCTGGCAGAGGCCGTGGAACACAGGGTCGAGGTACTACTAATGCCGATGCAAGGCAACCGGGTTCGGTTTATGCGGTTCACCGGAGGGAGGATGGTGACGCGCCGGATGTGATAACCGGTACGTTTTTTATTTTTGACAAACCCTATTTTGCTCTGATTGATGTGGGCTCGACCCATTCCTATGTTGCATGTAGTGTAGTGGAAACACTAAGCATAGACTCTGAACTTTCTGATAGACAGATGGCTGTAGTAAGCCCATTAGGTCAAACTATTGTGGTAGACAAGATCTTTCGAAATGTGCCCTTAGAGATTCAGGGAGTGAACTTTCGGGCAGACTTAATGGAGTTACCTTTCGGAGAGTTTGAACTTATACTTGGAATGGATTGGTTAGTAGAACACCGAGCAATGTTGGATTGTGCGGCTAAACGGATGGAACTAAGAACCTCGGAGGATAGAGTGGTAACAATGATCGGAGAAAGGAGGAATTACTTGTCTAAAGTAGTTTCGGCACTGAAGGCCGAGAAGATGGTTAAGAAGGGGTGTAAGGCATTCTTAGCCTTCATTAGTACGATAGGTGGGAAGGAGGAAGGTATTGATGGAGTTAGGGTGGTAAGGGACTTCGTAGATGTATTTCCAGAGGAATTACCAGGAATACCCCCAGATAGGGAGGTGGAATTTGGGATAGATTTGCTACCAGGAACAGCTCCTGTGTCAATCGCTCCATACCGAATGGCGCCAAAGGAGTTAGTGGAGCTCAAGGCTCAAATCCAAGAGTTGTTGGATCGTGGGTTCATCAGACCCAGTGTGTCTCCATGGGGAGCACCGGTCCTATTTGTAAAGAAGAAGGACGGAACTATGCGTATGTGCATAGACTACCGTCAGTTGAATAAGCTGACCATTAAGAACAAGTATCCTTTGCCAAGGATCGATGATTTGTTCGATCAGCTGAAGGGGGCCGCAGTATTTTCAAAGATCGACTTAAGGTCGGGATATCATCAGTTGAAGGTGAAGGATGCTGACATCCATAAGACCGCTTTTAGGACAAGGTACGGTCATTTTGAGTTTGTGGTAATGCCGTTTGGGTTGACGAACGCTCCAGTCGCGTTCATGGACATGATGAATCGGGTTTTCCAACCCTATTTGGATAGGTTCGTCGTTGTGTTCATCGACGATATTTTGGTGTACTCGAAGTCGGAAGAGGAGCATGAGGAGCATCTCCGAGTTGTGTTAGAAGTGTTAAGGGAGAAGAAGCTCTATGCCAAATTCAGCAAGTGTGAATTTTGGCTTAAGGAGGTGGCATTCTTAGGACATGTGGTATCCGTAGAAGGAATAAGGGTGGATCCTAGGAAGATTGAAGCAGTGTTAGATTGGAAACCATCTAGGTCCGTGGCTGAAATCCGAAGTTTCTTAGGCTTGGCAGGCTATTACAGAAGGTTTGTGGAAGGATTCTCGTCAATAGCCGCGCTTTTAACAAAGTTGCTAAGGAAGGAAGTACCCTTCGAATGGACTAATAAGCAGCAGGAGAGCTTTGAAAAGCTTAAAAGGGTGTTGACGGAAGCTCCAGTGTTAATTCAGCCAGAGGCAGGAAAAGATTTTGTGGTGTACTGTGATGCTTCGCATACGGGGTTAGGCTGTGTGCTAATGCAAGAGGGTAAAGTGGTCGCCTATGCGTCACGACAGTTAAGGCCTCATGAGATTAACTACCCAACTCATGATTTGGAGCTAGCAGCAGTGGTTTTTGCCCTTAAAGTTTGGAGGCACTACCTTTATGGAGAAAGGTCAGTGATCTACACAGATCACAAGAGCCTTAAGTATCTGTTGACCCAGAAGGAGTTGAACTTGAGGCAACGAAGGTGGGTGGAATTACTGAAGGACTACGATTGTTCGATAGAATATCATCTGGGCAAGGCGAATGTGGTAGCTGATGCCCTGAGTAGGAAGGTTGTGTCGGATTTAAGGGCTTTGTTCGCTCACTTAAGTCTGTATGACGATGGAAGCCTGTTGGCAGAATTGCAAGTCAAGCCGACATGGCTGAAGGAGGTGAAAGAGGGACAGTTGGCTGATAAGGACTTAAGTACTAAGTTACAGCAAGAACAACGAGGAGGATTAAAGGACTATGACGTCACTGATGAAGAAGTATTGTGCTACAAGGGAAAGGTCTGTATGCCGAGGGATAAGGAGTTGAGACAAAGGATTCTTTGGGAAGCGCATGGTAGCCCTTATGCTATGCATCTCGGAGGCATCAAGTTGTATAGAGATCTAAGGGAACAATTTTGGTGGTTTGATCTGAAACGAGAGATGACTGAATTTGTGGGGAAATGTTTGACGTGTCAGCAAGTTAAGGCTGAACACCAAGTTCCATCAGGATTGCTTCAACCAATCGAAGTTCCCCAATGGAAGTGGGAAAGAATTACCATGGACTTCGTTAGTGGGCTTCCCCTTACGCCTACTAAGAAAGACTCGGTATGGGTGATAGTGGACCGTTTGACTAAGTCCGCGCACTTTATCCCAGTAAGAGTTGATTATTCTCTTCAGAAGTTGGCCAAGTTATATGTGGCGGAAATTGTGAGGTTACATGGAGTACCGATGTCAATCATCTCTGACAGAGACCCAAGGTTTACGTCTCGATTTTGGAAGGCACTTCATCAAGCCTTAGGTGCTAAGTTGGACTTCACTACGGCTTTTCATCCACAATCAGACGGGCAGTCTGAACGGGTTATACAAGTGTTGGAGGATATGTTGAGAGGCTGTGTAATGGATTTCCGAGGAAGTTGGGAAGATTACTTGCCTTTAGCTGAGTTTGCCTACAACAACAGCTATCAAGCTAGCATCCGGATGGCACCGTACGAAGCGTTGTATGGAAGGAAGTGTAGAACACCTACTTGTTGGACCGAGTTAGGAGAACGCCGAGTTTTGGGTCCAGAGTTGGTGGCAGAAACTGAAGAGAAGGTTGAGTTAATTCGGGCACGGTTGAAGGAAGCCTCTGATAGGCAGAAGTCGTACGCAGACCTTAAGCGGAAGGAAATAGAGTTTGAAGTGGAAGACCAAGTATTCTTGAAAGTCTCGCCTTGGAAGAAGGTAATGAGGTTCGGTCGAAAAGGGAAGTTAAGCCCAAGGTTTATAGGGCCTTATCGAGTATTGAAGCGAATTGGGCCAGTGGCATACCAATTAGAGTTGCCACCAGAATTGAAGCAGATGCACGACGTATTTCATGTATCCATGCTACGTCGCTATCGATCGGATCCGTCGCATGTGGTATCTGTTGAAGAAGTGGACTAAGGCCAGACTTATCCTACGAGGAAGAACCGATTCGGATCTTGGAACGTGATGTGAAAGTACTACGAAGGAAGTCTGTTCCTCTAGTCAAGGTGTTATGGCGCAATCATGGAGTAGAAGAAGCTTCGTGGGAGCCGGAGGAGACAATACGACAACAATACCCTCAACTATTTAGTTAGGAAATTTCGGGGACGAAATTTTGTTTAAGGGGGGTAGAACTGTAACATCCTGAAAAGGGCCTATGCATTTTCAGTTTAATTGTACGAAATGTCAAGTCTCAAGTACTAAGAATAAATTTTTGATATTTTTGGAAACCTAGAAATGGAAATGGAAATAGAAATGGAAATGGAAATGGAAATGAACATTTTTGGAAACTTGAACATTTTTGGAAACTTGAACATTTTGGAAACTTGAACATTTTGGAAACCTGAACATTTTTGGAAATGATTCAAAAATGGAAAGTAAACATTTCTGGAAACTTGGAAATGTAAGAAAAATGGCAAGTTACAGAGCCGATCGAAAATTTTAGGAAACTTAGAAATGATGCCGAAATGTCAAATTTTGAAGTTCAAAATAGGAAATAAGGGCTAGAGGGCCTTAAAAGAAAAAGATGGAGAAGTTTGACACACAAACAGGCTTGGAAAAGTGGCCTGAAGATGCCACTTAGGGCCTAAGGAGATGGCGTCACATGCAGGGAAATAGGCCTGAGTTCGAGTCACTTGAGAAGCAAATAAATAAGTTTTATTTTTGCTTCCAGAAGGCTGAGGTGGACGGCATGGGTTTCTAGAAAAGGAAGAGTTTTATTTGCATAAATATGTGAATAATAAGTGATAAATAAAGGATTTTCTTTTAAGATAATTGAGGAGATAATTGATGGATTAAAGGCTTTTATCTTTTAAATAAAAGAGATAATATTATCAAAAAGAGGAGTGGTGGCCAAGTAAGGGACTCCTAGGCTGATAACTTTGGCTATAAAAGGAGGGCAGGAGGGCTACTCATTCACTTTTGCTTCCTCTTTGCCGAAATTTTCCTAGCTCTCTCCCCCTCTCTACCGAATTTTTCTTTAAGCAAAATCCATCTTCTCTTCTTCTATTTTCTTCTCTGTTTCTACTGTCAAAGCCGAATCTTTGTTGATTCTAAGTAAAGGAGCAATCAACTACAACATCAAAAGGGTTTCTACAACTGTTGAATACAAGGATCAAGGATCTAAGGTAAGATAAATTTATTTGATTAAGGGTTATGATGTATATGTTAGATTAGATCTAACATGAAGATTTCGACAGACATATAGGGCAAGGAATCCTCTTCAGATTTGGAATTTGTATGGTAAGTGATATTTGGCCAAGGCTTAATTTTGGTATTTAGAATTATTTTCCATTATTTCAAAAGCCGAAAACTGACATGGTTACATGTCTAGTGATAGCCAATTTCAAGGAAAAAGAATACTAGCAAATTTTTGGGACTTGATCATCCAATTCGGCAACAAGGTAAGTAATACAAATCCTACTAGGATTTGGTTTTTAAGCCAAATAGGTTTGTTAATATGTTTTATTGAATGGTCGAATATAGGAGTCAAAGATCTAGATCGATAGATCGTTCTTCGGGATTTCAAGGAATCTAATAAGCGAATCAGGTGTGTACTCACATTAATTTTCGATATATCATATGGCAATTATTTTTAATATATGAATATGTATAAGAATGTGAATGTGGCTAAGTACCACAAATGTGGTAAGAGTACCCAGGTACGTTTCCTACTTTCGATAGGACTACGAATATGTTATATTTTAACATGTGAATAATAAGAAATTAAGTATGTTATGCATGATATAAATTTATGGGGCATACGGGATCTATGTGCAAGGGGAAGAAGGTGTTGACTTCGGTCTCACCAACAGAATATGGTGACTACGGTCACAAAATTTGAATATGGTAACTCCGGTTACATTATCTGAATTTGGTAACTTCGGTTACATTATTTGAATATGGTGGCTAATGACACAAATTATATGGGCGATGAGCACGTCGACTGCAGCGACTGCCTTCGATGGTGTGTAGCGGATGGAGGGTTGACTTAGTAGTCCCCACGGTGTGACTGGCAGGTACGGGTGGTGTGTAGCGGATGGACCATTAGGCTTGGGTTTGGGTTGCATCATTTATTTTATATGAACATGAACTTGATATGAACTTGTATGCCTGATTTGTTGAATGTTAATGTTGTGTACACATTGAGTCTGTTGACTCACCCCGTTGTGGGAACTATTTTCAGGTGATGAACAGTGACGGACCGGGACGGTAGACCTTGAGGTGGCCATGCATCATTTGAAGAATTTATTTAATTTGGACTCTATTTCTTTTTAGTACCTTTAATTTTATTATTGGGTTTTACTTGATGTAATAAGGCCATAAGGCCCAGTGGATTTTCTTTATTTTGCTTTACTTTTAATTATTATGTTACGAACAATTTTGATTAAAGTTAAGTACAAGAATGATTTCTTTAAAAACAAACCCTAAAAATTATTTTGTCACCTTAATTAAATTGGATTTCCAAATAAATTAAATGGGTTTCCCAACCTAAGCCCAATCCAAAACAATATTTTCCTAAAATTTTACAAATTTTCTCTAAGTAACAAAGAATTTGAAAACCGGTTTACTTAGGGAACATACCAGATCCGGTCCGGGCTCGTGGGCCGGTGTGGGGTGTTTCATCCACCCCCACCTATTCCTTAACAAATCCCTGTTGTTCCTCAAGTTATAGATCCGATACGGTTGAATAAGCTGCCAGTAGATAAGATTCGTAAACATGGGGCTGAAGAATTTTGGACTACTGCTGATGATGATGCTGAGAGAGCTTATTTCTGGCTCAAAAATACGATCCGAGTACTTGATGAATTGTCTTGTACTCCCGAAGAATGTATTAAATGTGTTGTATCTTTGCTGAGAGACACCGCGTACCAATGGTGGAACACGTTGATATCTGTGGTTCCGAAAGGACGAGTTACTTGGGAGTTCTTCCAATCTGAATTTTGAAAGAAATACATTAGTCAATGGTTTCTAGATCAAAAGCATAAAGAATTTTTAGAATTGAAACAAGGCCACATGACTGTCACCGAGTATGAAAGAGAATTTGTACGGTTAAGCAAGTATGCTCGAGAGTATGTGTCTACTGAAGAAATAATGTGCAAGTGGTTTGTTGATAGGCTAAACGAATATATTAAACTTCTAGTCAGAATTTTAGAGTTGAAAGAATTTGTCGTTTTGTTTGAAAGGGCTTGTAAAGCCGATGATCTTAGTAAAGAAAAGAGAAAAGCATATTCAGAAGCTAGAGACTCAAGAAAAAGATCAATGAATAAACCGTCTCAATCTTCATCAAAGAAATCCAGAGATTCGTACGTTCGCCTAAATGTTTCAAAAGAATATTCGAACAGAGATCGTAGAAAATAATACTCATGTTCTAAAGCTCAAGCTACATCATTATCGAGTGTTGGCAGTGGGAGAGACAACAAACCTGAATGTCAACAGTGTGGAAGATGACATTTTGGAGAATGCTGGAATAAAAATAATAAAGCTTGTTACAAATGTGGTTCATTAGATCACTTCATCCGAGATTGCCCTTAGCTGGATGAGAAAGATAAAGTTCAGAATGTGAGACCAAGTAACACGTCGAATAGAGGTAGACCACCTAGAACTGCCGAAAATATAAGTGGTAGTAGAGGGGCGAAAAAGGATTCGGCTGTGAGATCCGAGGCCAGAGCACCTACTAGAGCTTACGTTATTTGCGCTCGCGAAGAAGCATCATCTCGAGATGTTATCACCGGTACTTTCACTTTTTATGATACTAATGTGATTGCATTGATAGATCCAGGATCAACTCATTCTTATATATTTATGAATTTAGTATCTAGTAAGACTTTGCCTGTAGAGTCTACTGAATTTGTGATTAGAGTATCGAACCCCTTAGGTAAATGTGTTTTGGTTGACAAAGTCTGCAAGAATTGTCTGTTAATGTATCGAGATTTCTGTTTTCTGGCTAATCTGATGTTGTTGCCATTTGATGAATTTGATATGATTCTGGGTATGGATTGGCTAATGATGCATGAGGCTATAATAAACTATAGACGAAACACAATTGAATTGAAATGTCAGAATAATGAGACCATTAGAGTTGAATCAGATGATCTGAATAATTTGCTAGTTGTGATCTTGTCTATGTTAGCTTAAAGATTTGTGAGAAAGGGGTATGAAGCTTACCTTGCTTATGTACTTGATATGAAAGTGACAGAAATAAAGATTGAATCAGTACCAATTGTGCGTGATACTTAGATGTATATCCCGAAGAGTTACCAGGTTTACCACCTATCAGAGAAGTTGAGTTTGGTATTGAATTAGTACCGGGAACAACGCCGATATCGATAGCTCTATACAGAATGGCTCCAGCAGAGTTTAAAGAATTGAAAGCTCAGTTGCAAGAGTTGAAAAACAGAGGATTTGCTAAACAGAGTTTTTCTCTCTGGGGTGCACTGGTGTTATTTGTGAAAAAGAAAGATGGCACGATGAGAATGTGTATAGACTATCAAAAGCTCAACAAAGTGACGATCAAGAATAAATAACCTTTGCCACGAATAGATGATCTGTTTGATCAGTTAAAAGGGACAATGGTGTTTTTGAAAGTTGATTTGAGATTGGGTTATTACCAGTTGCGAGTTGAAGACTTAGATGTGCCAAAGATTGCATTTAGAACAAGGTATGGATACTACGAATTTCTTGTTATGCCTTTCAGACTGAAAAATGCACCTGCTGTTTTTATGGACTTGATGAATCGGATTTTTAGGCCGTACTTAGACCGGTTGTAGTTGTGGTTATTGATGACATTTTAATTTGCTCTAGTGATGAATCTGAGCATGTCGAGCATTTGAGAATCATGTTACAAACTTTGAGAGATAAACAGTTGTTTGCAAAGTTCAGCAAATGTGAATTTTGGCTACAAGAGGCTAGTTTTCTAGGAGATATAGTTTCAGTCGAGGGTATCCAAGTTGACTTGAGTAAAATTTCTGTGATTATAAATTGGAAGCCTCTAAGAAATGTATCCGAAGTCTGTATTTTTCTGGGACTAGCCGGCTATTATAGACTATTTGTGAAAGGTTTCTCAATGATTGCGACTCCGATGACACGATTGCTTCAAAAAGATGTTAAATTTGAGTGATCAAAATAGTGTCAACAGAGCTTCGAATAGTTTAAAGTATTATAGCCATGAGAGTTGGCTTGTAAATGATGTAAATATTGATGTGTGTTTGGCTATTAGAAATGGCTTGTGAATGTATATGTTTTGGTATATATATAGCCATAAGTGATGGCTTATTATGGCATGTTTGTTATAAATATGGTTATGGATTTATAGTTGCTCAAATGGCTAATTGATAGCTTGAGAAAATGCTTAGATAAAGTATGATTTTAGAAGTTGAGTTGATAAGTTTTTGATTAGGTAAATGGCATTGAATTGAGTATTGATTTTGGTTGAAATGGATATGGTATGAATTGTGCATTGGTTGATGATTTTGACTGCCTAATTGTATGATGATATGGTAACATTTTGGTTGTTTAGGTAAGCATGAGTTGGGGTGGCAAATTGGCATTGCAAATGGCCTATTTTTGTCCACAAGGCTAGAGGCACGGGCATGTGTCTCAGCTGTGTATGACACACGGTCATGTTATACGGCCGTGTGTCCCCTGGTGTTGATATTAAATTGAAGTCAGTATGCTCCACATGGTCACACACACGGGCGTGGGACTAGCCGTGTGGTACAAGTCAGTATACCCCCTAATTGGCACACGACCTAGAACATGGGCGTGTAACTTGGCCGTGTTGCATAAGTTAGTATACCCTACAGTTTTGGCATGGCCTGGCACATAGGCGTCTGTGGCCACTTCGAAGGGCACACGGGCTAGACACACGGGCATGTGGTTGGTTGTGTGACCCATGTAACATCCCGAAATTGGGCCTAGTAGGATTGGGCCGATTGGGCCTTGGGCTTAGGAGTGTTTAAAATCTTCAAGAATATGAGAATGGTGTTTTTTTTTGCAAATTGGACTTATTAGTTAAGTGGATTTGGAAGGTTACGAGGTTTCTATGAAGTCTCGGGATTAATTGGGCTTTAGGAAAAATTTTGTATTTT
The DNA here is from genome assembly GCA_005393395.2 of Gossypium australe. Taxonomy (NCBI): domain Eukaryota; kingdom Viridiplantae; phylum Streptophyta; class Magnoliopsida; order Malvales; family Malvaceae; genus Gossypium; species Gossypium australe. The sequence goes on from CM016617.1 coordinate 33,647,020, forward strand.
AGCACTTTAAGGAGAGATGGTAAGTAGCTTCAAGACATATGGAAATTTATGAGTAAATAGCTTGCATAAATAAGCTATTGGTAAAGAGGTTATGGCATTAAGTGAAGAGTACTTTAATGTAGAGGAATCAGGTGATTATGATGCTTAAGTTAATTAAGTGATAAAAGATGGCATAAGATGAGCAATTGGCAAAGTGGTGATGGCGCCATAAGTTGGACTTGAAGGGGAGAGGTTCGAATCTCCTAGCATGCAAATTGGGAGCTTTTATTTTTTTGGTTTTTCCTAGCATGTGTCGGCCAAGCATCAACTATGGATAAGATGGACATTTTTTTTTGGCAAGAAGACTTAAGGTTATGGTAAGCATGAAATAAGGGATAGAATTGCTAGATTGTGGGAATAGAATTTCTTTAACTTTGGGAAAGTAGAGGATTACAAGGCATGTATCTAGGTGGATGTTTTGGAAATTATTTCATGGCCATTTTGACCATGAACTTGGACGGTTTTATGGATTAGGGGGGCGGCCAAAATTTTGAAGGCTTTTGGATGAGTTAGGAGTTAGTTGTGCACATCTTTCTTTTAGTCATTTTGTGTCACACAAAGCATTTCTCTCTAATATTCCTCCTCTTAGCTGAATGTACATTAGACAAAAGGTAAACCTTTTTCTTTTCTTTTGGTCATTTGAGTTTTGACCATTTTGGTTTTGAGTTGTCCTTTTTCTCCAAATCATATCTTCTTTCTCTCTTCTTTGTGACCGAAAATACCAAAACATCAAAGACCATTTTCTTCTCTTTTTCCCTCATTGCCGAATGCACATTGCTTCTAAACTCACCTCTTTTCTTTTGAAAACCGAATCATCATCATCTCCTTCTTTCATCCTTTTATTTTCTTCTCTTCTCTTCTCATTTACTTTGTCAAGGCCGAAATCTCTCTTCCAAAGTTCACCATTGCCGCAACCTCTTCAGCCCAAAACACCATCATTGCCGAATCTCCCTAAACTCTATTTCTTTTCCTTCTTATTTGTTAAGGCCGAATATCTCTTTGGATACCAAAGCTTAATCGCATCAAATCTCAACCTTTTCTCTTCATAATCTTCGTGACTCGTTAGAAAATTGAATCGAAGTGTTAAGGTAAGGATTTTTATATTACTTGTTATATCATTTTAGTTGGACTACTAATCGATTACGTTTTAGGGGACTCTATCGCTCGATTATTATTTTTCCGTGAACGTTAGATTTTGGGGCAATCAAGAATGGGTTCGAAAAGAGCGGTAAATAGTGTTTGGAAGAGGGGTGGTTCTGCTATACCCTCAAATTTCAAACGAAGGGCTGTGTCGGGAATTCGAGACTTTCCGTCGGGTGGTTCTGCGAAAATCGATTATTTGAAGTCGTACGTACCCCCGAGCCATTGTTTGTTCGTGGTTCTTCATCGGGTTATGAACCATCAATCGGAGAGAAATCGCATATAGTTGTTGTTCGAGATTCCGAGAGTAAGGATTTAGATTAATTATCATTTATATAGTTTTATAAGTATTAGTGTTCTAATCAAGTGTGATAAATATTTAGGTATCGACGAGCGGGAAAGTATAGTTCTCACTATTATCAGGTGTAGCCCTACACTAAATTTCCGATAGATTAATAATATTAATGTTAGCATGTGTTAATAAGTAATATGAATAATTATGGCTTCGGGTACTATTCAATGGTACATGATATTCAGGTACGTTAAACCCCTAATACTTCTTTAATAATGCTATAAGCATGGATATGAAATAAGTATAATTCTGTTATGACTTTGGGGTATATTGCATAATATCTGAATAATATGTATGTTGCATGGGCATATGGGTGATTGGATAAAGGGGAAGTGTTCCGGTGGTTTTTACCACATTATCCGGTGACTATGTCACATATTATGAATCCGGTGACTTCGGTCACATATTATGAATCCGGTGTGTAACAACCCAAACCCGGCCCAAACGCTACGACCGAATTTGGTTTGTTACGGAGAAAACATTTTGTAACCTTTTTAAAACCGATTTAAGTTCTTGATAAAAGATAGCATCTTGTTAAAAACAGTTGAGGTGTATAAAACCCATACTTTGATTTATTTCGAAAATATTTATTAAGTCAAGTTATTATATATATTTTAGATGTACCCGATGGTACTTTAAAACATTTTTGAATTTATTTTTGAAAAACGTGTGAACTTATTATTAAAATAGTTTAAACTAATAATCCAAAGCAGGTAACAATAACCAAAATAATAAAAGGAGTTATTGGAGGCCTTATTACAACCCAATTAAAATCAAACCAACAATCGAAAAATAAATAAACCAAAATTTAAAGTCTATTAAATTTAAATTCCACTGCATGGCCACCTCGAGTCCATCCGGTCCACATCCGCGATCTACATGTCACCTGAAAAAAATATAAAGGAGAAGGTGAGTCACCAAGACTCAGTATGTAACCCTTCCCCCGGTTTAAAGCCACACCATACACAAATTATAACAATTAACATGCATCAAATCGTATACCCAACCTAACCATCCGTATCACCTTTCTCTACCCCGTGTGGTACCAAACCACTGGTGGTGCCAAACCACTGGTGACTTAAAGTCACAGATGTGATGCCAAATCACTGGAGGTGCCAAACCTCTGGTGTCCGAAGACACGAATTGATTGATGGGGCCAACCCATCGTGTGATACCAAATCACTGGCGTCAATCCCTTAATATCATCTGTGGGGCCAACCCACTGTGGTGCTAAGCCACTGGGACGAGACGTGATGAGGTGCCAAACCTCTAGAGGTACCAAACCTCTGGTGACCGTAGTCACAGTGTGTTACCAAAACACTGGTGTCCGTCGACACAATGTCACTGCCCCTCCTCTCACTATCCCATATCAAACAGTCATAATCATAATTCATACATTTATCACATGTATCAGATAAGCTATGCTTCCCAAAAGCATCAAATAGCAACTCATATTAACAGGTACTTACCTGAATCGCCACTTATACCAATACGGTATTAAATCCAATGCCACATAAATCAGAGTTAGCATTCACTACATTTAGCACAGTTAATAAGTCATAAGGTGTGTATGTACACACCTGTCACCACGAGAAGTCTAAATCCCGAAAAGAGAAGTCGGCCACACTAGATCTCCCTACACCTATATTCGGCCAACCATAGGATTAGTACTATGGCCTATTCGGCCCAAACCAAATGGAGAAGGGTTCCTTGTGAACCCGAAACCTTACCTATCACCCCTTGAGTACCCACTTCGGTACTTGATATGCGATTCCTGCTTCACTCCTACATTCGGCCATCACTAGAGTTATTAGCCTTCGGCTTAAACGAATAATAAATAAATATAGATCCTTACCAAAATCACTTGATAGGGAATGGGCTTGGATCGTATACCTTAAGATCCCGGCACCTAAACAGAATCGATTCCATCACTGATTAGCCACTGAAATAGTTCGACTTTTCCATTTAATCAAGTCGACAGAGAGAAGGGGTATGGGAGAGGAGTTTCGACATACTTACCCTTGCTTTAATATTCGGCCAAGACTTCAAAATATGGAGGAGGAAAATTCGGTTATGTCTAGGGAGTAGGTTCGGCTAGAGAGAGTTTAACAGGGAGAAAAGGGGATTTCGGCAAAAGGGTAAGGTGTAGGTTTGGCTAAGGTTGATTTCAATATTGATCAAGGCTTGCTCTTGAGTGGAAAAAGGGAATGAAGAAGAAGTATGGGAGGAGTTTCGGCCAAGGTCTTGAGAGAATAGAAAAAAAAAAGAAAACAAAGAGGGAAAAAGGTTAGGAGTTTCGGCTAATAGCTAAAAAAGAAAACAAGGTGGTAGGTTGAGGTTTTTATAGGCATTCGGGACCCCCCCTTAAGCTTGCCGTCCACTCCTTTCAACAAGGAGTTCGAACTCTAGCCAACTCTCAATTCACTCCTAGCCACCTATTTGAATTAACTCAAATTAATTTGAATTAATCCCAAATAATCAATTAATAATCCCTTAATATCCAAATAATATCCCTATTTATCCTTTGTTATCTAATTATCTAAATAATCAATAAAAAGAGTTTAAAGAGAAAAAAAACTCTCCCTCCCTATGCCGTCCATATCAAGGTGCAAAAAGGGGATTTTCGTGACTCGAACCAAGGCTCTCCCTTATCCCTTGTGGCGTCACATGTAGCTCCTAAGTGGCCCTCCTTCTGCCACTTTTCCAAGCTAATTTTTGTGACAATAAGTCCTCTATTTATTCTTGTAACCCCTACTTGCTAAGGTTCCTTTCCTTTAAAGCTTTCAAATAAAAATTTCTACTATCTCGAGCCAACTTAAGACCCTTAATCATTCCATAAATAATACCATAATAATTCAAACACAAGGAAAAACATTTAATCACAATTAGCCTCGATTTTAGGATGTTACAGTTCTACCCCCCTTAAAAGGAATTTCGTCCTCGAAATTACCTGATCAGAAGAGGTGGGGGTATTGCTGCCGTATCACATCCTCGGGTTCCCACGTAGCTTCCTCTGCACCATGGTTCCGCCATAGCACTTTCACTAAGGGCATTGACTTCCTACGTAGAACCTTTACATCTCTATCTAAGATCTGAACCGGTTCTTCTTCAAAGGACAAATCCGAGTTGACCTCAATTTCTGCCACAGGCACTACGTGCGAAGGATCTGATCGATATCGCCTAAGCATCGACACATGAAAAACGTCGTGAATCTGACTCAACTCTGCCGGCAGTTCGAGTTGATAAGCTACCGGTCCCACTCGCTTTAACACTGTATACGGGCCAATGAACCTTGGGCTTAGCTTTCCTTTTCGCCCAAACCTCAACACCTTTTTCCAAGGTGACACCTTCAGGAAGACCTTGTCTCCTACATCATACTCCATTTCTTTGCGCTTCAGATCAGCATAAGACTTTTGTCTATCTGACGCTTCCTTAAGACGAGCCTGAATCACCTTAACTTTGTCCTCCGTTTTCGTGACCAGTTCCGGACCCAAGACTTGTCTTTCACCTAACTCCGTCCAACATGTAGGAGTACGACATTTCCGTCCATACAATGCTTCGTATGGTGCCATCTGGATACTCGCTTGGTAACTATTGTTGTAGGCGAATTCTGCTAATGGCAAAAATTCCTCCCAACTACCTCGGAATTCCAAGACACAACCCCTCAGCATATCCTCTAAAATCTGTATGACCCTTTCTGACTGCCCGTCAGACTGCGGATGGAAAGCTGTACTGAAATCCAATCACGTACCCAAAGCTTGATGCAACGCTTTCCAAAACCTCGACGTGAACCTTGGGTCCCTATCTGAGATAATCGATACTGGCACACCATGCAATCGGACTATCTCGGCCACATACAGCTTTGCTAGCTTCTGGAGTGAGTAATCCATTCTCACCGGTACGAAGTGAGCTGATTTAGTCAGGCGGTCCACAATTACCCAAACTGCATCTTTCTTGCTGGGCGTAAGGGGTAGCCCACTGACGAAATCCATAATGATCCTCTCCCACTTCCACGAGGAATTACTGGTTGAAGTAACCCTGACGGTAGCTGATGTTCCACCTTGACCTGCTGACATGTCAGACACTTTCCCATGAACTCAGTCACCTCACGCTTCAACCCAGGCCACCAGAACTGTCTCCGCAAATCTCCATACATTTTGCTACCTCCAGGATGCATAGCGTATGGGCTGCTATGTGCATCTTGGAGAATTCTTTGTCTCAGTTCTACATCTTTCGGCATACAGGGCCGTCCTTGAAAACATAATACCCCATGATCAGTCAAACTATACCCTTCCAAACCACCATTTTGGACCTGCAATCTCTTTGCATTCAATCCCTCGTCTACCAACTGCTTATCCTTAATCTCCTCGATCCACATTAGCGTGACTTGCAACTCTGCTAAAAGACTTCCATCGTCATATAGACTCAAACGAGCAAACATTGCTCTTAAGTCCGCCACGACCTTCCGGCTCAACGCGTCAGCCACCACGTTAGCCTTACCCGGATGATACTCGATTGAACAGTCGTAGTCCTTCAATAGTTCAATCCATCGGCGCTGCCTTAAGTTCAAATCCTTCTGAGTCAAGAGATACCTCAGACTTTTGTGATCCGTATACACTATTGACTTCTCCCCATAAAGGTAATGTCTCCATATCTTCAAAGCGAAGACTACTGCCGCCAACTCCAAGTCGTGCGTTGGATAGTTTACCTCGTACGGTCGTAACTGACGGGATGCATAAGCCACTACCTTCCCTTCCTGCATCAACACACATCCCAACCCAGTATGGGATGCATCACAATAAACCGTGAACATCTTTCCTGCCTCAGGCTGTACCAAAATCGGAGCTTCTATCAGAATCTTTCTCAGCTTATCAAAACTTTCTTGCTGCTTTTCCGACCAAACGAATGGTACTCCCTTCCTCAATAACTTAGTTAATGGTGCTGCGATTAACGAGAATCCTTCCACAAACCTTCGATAGTACCCTGCTAGACCCAGAAAGCTTCGAATTTCGGCCACTGACCTAGGTGGTTTCCAATCCAACACCGCTTCAATCTTACGGGGATCCACTTTAATCCCTTCCGCTGACACTACGTGACCTAAGAAAGCCACTTCCCTTAGCCAAAATTCGCACTTACTGAATTTGGCATATAACTGCTTTTCCCTCAGTACTTGCAGGACTATTCGCAAATGCTTGTCATGCTCCTCCTCCGTCTTTGAGTAAACCAATATGTCGTCTATGAACACCACGACGAATTGATCCAAGTACTGCTGAAACACCCTGTTCATTAAGTCCATGAACGCTGCCGGTGCATTGGTCAGCCCGAATGGCATCACTAAGAACTCGTAATGCCCATACCGAGTTCGGAATGCCGTCTTGTGAACATCAGCCTCCTTCACCTTTAATTGATGATAACCCGACCTAAGGTCAATCTTTGAGAATACCGACACACCCTTCAGTTGGTCAAACAAGTCATCGATCCGAGGCAACGGATACTTGTTTTTGATCGTTAACTTGTTTAACTGACGGTAGTCGATGCACATCCGCATAGAACCGTCCTTCTTCTTGACAAACAACACCGGTGCTCCCCATGGAGATATACTAGGTCGGATAAACCCTCTATCCAAGAGTTCCTGAATTTGAGCCTTCAGCTCCACCAATTCCTTTGGTGCCATTCGATACGGTGCCATAGATACAGGTGCCGTTCCAGGTAGCAAATCTATACCGAATTCGACTTCCCGATCCGGAGGCAAACCCGGAAGTTCTTCTGGGAATACATCAGCGAATTCCCCTACTGTTCAGACCTTTCCAACCGCTGACTCCTTAGCCTCCAAGGCATAAATTCGAACTATAAACGCCTCACACCCTTTTCTGACCATCTTTACGGCCTTCAAAGCTGACACCACATTAGACAGGTAATTTCTTTGATTACCGATCATGACCACTTCATCCCCTTCGGCCATTTTAAGAACCATGCGCTTAGCAGTGCAATCCAACCTCGCCTGGTACTTAACCAACCAGTCCATCCCAAGGATCAAATCGAACTCCCCAAACGGTAGTTCCATCAGATCAACTACAAACACGACCCCTTGGAGTTCTAGGGGTACATCCTTATAGAGCTTGTTCACAACTACAGAATGGCCTAAAGGGCTAATTACAGTCATCTCCCTAGCAGCAGTCACAGAGTCTAGGTTCAAAGTCTCTACCACACTACTAGCTACGTATGAATGCGTCGAACCCACATCAATTAACGCAACATAAGGAAGACCGAAAGTTAGAAACGTACCGGTTATGACATCCGGTGCGTCACCCTCCTCGCGACGCCTCGCTGCATAGAGTAAGCCAGGCTGCCTTGCTTCGGTAATGCCTGCGCCTCTGCCCTGAGTTCCGCGCCCTCTATTAGGACCATTGCCTCCTCTACCATTACCACGACCCCTTTGTGGTCCCACACTTCTATCCTGAGTACGGTTCTGCCCCTCTGACTGATTCTGAGCTCGCTTCCGAGGACAATCCCTCACACGGTGATCCAAAGACCCACATTCAAAACAGCCCCTCTCATCGGTCCAACAACCTCCCCAATGGGACTTTCCACAGCGATTGCACTGAGCCGGTCTCTGATTAGCAGTCGTGGGCCTTGCTGCCTGATTTGGCCCACTTTGTCTAGCCTTTTTCTGGACATTACCACCTGACCCAGACGACCCAAAGCCTCTCTTCTGCTTGATCCTATCGTAGTTTTGCCTCACAGATTCTTTGATCCCCTCGGCTACCTTAGCCTTTTCCACTAGAGATGAAAACTCACGAAGCAATCAGTAACCTTAACTCATCTCTAAGCCCATCCTCAAAGCGGACACAGCACTCATGTTCGGCAGCTACGATGCCTCTAGCATATCTACTCAGCCTTAGAAACTCCGCCTCATATTCCGATACTGACTTAGTTCCTTGCACTAATCCCAGAAAAGCCTTTCTCTGCGCGTCAGTGTAGCTGGTACCCACATACTTTTTCTGGAACGCAGCCTTAAAGTAATCCCACGTAAGATCATCTGTTGTGGCACCATCTCGGACCGTGAGCCACCACTGATATGCTTCATCCTTCAGATGCGACACGGCTCCTTTCAGCTTCTCCTCATTAGACAAGTCAAGATCGTCCATGATCCTTTCTGTAGATTCTAACCAGTATTCTGCTGCACTAGGTGCCACTCCCGACACGCCCCGGAATACCTCAGCTCCGTTGGACCGAATTCGCTCGGGAACAGATTTCCGAGCTCCCAGATTTCCACTAGCCCCAGCCATCAACTCGAGAACTCGTAACACAGCTTGCAAAACTGCCTCACCTCCGGTCTGATCCTGCTCCTCAGCTCCAAAAGCTGGAGGTGGTGGTGGCGGTGGTACCTCATTTTCAGAACCTTGACCTGACCTGACGGGTTCAGACACAGTCATCCTACCCCTACCGCGTCCACGGCGTCCACGTCCTCTAGAACTCATTCTATCTAACGCGCTTTTAATCTGATTAAGAAAAATTTTATGGATTAGTAATTTGTTCCGCGAAGAATTTTATGAAAAGTTCAATAGGGATTCCTTCGATCAACAATGTTTTAAGTCTTCTACCCTAGTTCACACAAAAGGGCACATCCATTCCCTAATACTTTCCATACTTATTCACTCTTTGAACATTTCCGTCCTGTTTCTATCCCAGGGGTATTTTCGTCTTTTTCCTACAGGGGTATTTTTGTAATTAAAACCGAGAGATTTAAAACTTTAATAAAGCAGGTCGCTTTAAAATTCCCAAAACTGGAGAGTATTTCTGAAAATTTGTAAAATTTGGAGTTATGGCATCCTTTTAGAAATCAGGGGCATTTTGGTAATTTTTGTCAATCAGGGGTAATTTTGTAATTTTAATAAATCCGGGCTATTTTAATAGTTGTAAAACTCTGAGGGTTCCTTTTGCGAGTTTCTCCCTTTTTAAACGATGATGTTGCAAAAATTTTGAATTCGAGGTCATTTTGGTAATTTTGCAAGTTGAGGGCATTTTCGTAATTTTCCAAATCCAAAGTATTTTGTTGGTGCTTTGCAAAGTAGAGTTTTTGGATATTCATAAAATAAGGAAATTTTTGGGCAAAACCATTGAATTGATATTTTATGAGTCAAGGGCATTTTAGTAATTTCACCCCTAAGGGCATTTCTGTAATTTTTCACAAATCAACTTTTTCGGGGAAAACATTGTAAAAATGGTTGTTCTCATATTTGAAAGAATGATTTTAAGAGTTTTGAAAACCAAGTTTTTGTTGTTCTCTTCTTCTTCAAAAACATGGCTAGTTCCCTTTCGGGTTTTAGTCGTTATGTTTAGCCTATGACCGAGCCCTCTTGGTCAGGGTGAACCAAAGCTACGCACCAGGTAGGATTCGAGTGGAGAGGAGGTGAGTCACACGGACTGCTTAAATACCAAGCTCCCACCGAACCTTTCTAGACATGCGCACAGAGGTTGCCACACCACTGAGCCCTTCGAGTTAGGGTGAACCGAAGCTACGCACCAGGTAGGATACCTGCGAAGAGGTGGTGAGTCACTAGGATTGCTTAAATACCAGGCTCTTCCGGATCCAATCCTAGACATGCGTACAGGGGTTACCACACCTTAGCTCAGTGACTTGGTCATAGGTTGGTTGAGTTCATTAAGTCTTATGTTCTGTTTGTGTTTTTGAGTAATCTAATCCTAGGGTTCAAATTCCTATAAGACTATTCTACGTTCCATGCTTCCTACCCTTCTACAGAAAATAATTCACAAAGAGGTTCAGAAGTACTTACCTGGGCGGATAGGTGCCGGAGACTCGGGCCATGCCGTTCAAAACCCAAAAATATTTCAAATCCTTTAATAAGGCCTACTAATCATAAAACAAAACCTTTTTGGGCCTTGGGCCCCCACAGCCGAGCTTTGAACTGGGCTCTGATACCAATTTTGTAACAACCCAAACCCTTCCCAAACGCTACGACTGAATTTGGTTTGTTACGGAGAAAACATTTTGTAACCTTTTTAAAACCGATTTAAGTTCTTGATAAAAGGTAGCATCTTGTTAAAAACAGTTGAGGTGTATAAAACCCATACTTTGATTTATTTCGAAAATATTTATTAAGTCAAGTTATTATATATATTTTAGATGTACCCGATGGTACTTTAAAACATTTTCGAATTTATTTTTGAAAAACGTGTGAACTTATTATTAAAATAGTTTAAACTAATAATCCAAAGCAGGTAACAATAACCAAAATAATAAAAGGAGTTATTGGAGGCCTTATTACAACCCAATTAAAATCAAACCAACAATCGAAAAATAAATAAACCAAAATTTAAAGTCTATTAAATTTAAATTCCACTGCATGGCCACCTCGAGTCCATCCGGTCCACATCCGTGATCTACATGTCACCTGAAAAAAATATAAAGGAGAAGGTGAGTCACCAAGACTCAGTATGTAACCCTTCCCCCGGTTTAAAGCCACATCATACACAAATTATAACAATTAACATGCATCAAATCGTATACCCAACCTAACCATCCGTATCACCTTTCTCTACCCCGTGTGCTACCAAACCACTGGTGGTGCCAAACCACTGGTGACTTAAAGTCACAGATTTGATGCCAAATCACTGGAGGTGCCAAACCTCTGGTGTCCGAAGACATGAATCGATTGATGGGGCCAACCCATCGTGTGATACCAAATCACTGGCGTCAATCCCTTAATATCATCTGTGGGGCCAACCCACTGTGGTGCTAAGCCACTGGGACGAGACGCGATGAGGTGCCAAACCTCTGGAGGTACCAAACCTCTGGTGACCGTAGTCACAGTGTGTTACCAAAACACTGGTGTTCGTCGACACAATGTCACTGCCCCCTCCTCTCATTATCCCATATCAAACAGTCATAATCATAATTCATACATTTATCACATGTATCAGATAAGCTATGCTTCCCAAAAAGCATCAAATAGCAACTCATATTAACAGGTACTTACCTGAATCGCCACTTATACCAATACGGTATTAAATCCAATGCCACATAAATTAGAGTTAGCATTCACTACATTTAGCACAGTTAATAAGTCATAAGGTGTGTATGTACACACCTGTCACCACAAGAAGTCTAAATCCCGAAAAGAGAAGTCGGCCACACTAGATCTCCCTACACCTATATTCGGCCAACCATAGGATTAGTACTATGGCCTATTCGGCCCAAACCAAATGGAGAAGGGTTCCTTGTGAACCCGAAACCTTACCTATCACCCCTTGAGTACCCACTTCGGTACTTGATATGCGATTCCTGCTTCACTCCTACATTCGGCCATCACTAGAGTTATTAGCCTTCGGCTTAAACGAATAATAAATAAATATAGATCCTTACCAAAATAACTTAACAGGGAATGGGCTTGGATCGTATACCTTAAGATCCCGACACCTAAACAGAATCGATTCCATCACTGATTAGCCACTGAAATAGTTCGGCTTTTCCATTTAATCAAGTCGACAGAGAGAAGGGGTATGGGAGAGGAGTTTCGACATACTTACCCTTGCTTTAATATTCGGCCAAGACTTCAAAATATGGAGGAGGAAAATTCGGTTATGTCTAGGGAGTAGGTTCGGCTAGAGAGAGTTTAATAGGGAGAAAAGGGGATTTCGGCAAAAGGGTAAGGTGTAGGTTTGGCTAAGGTTGATTTCAATATTGATCAAGGCTTGCTCTTGAGTGGAAAAAGGGAATGAAGAAGAAGTATGGGAGGAGTTTCGGCCAAGGTCTTGAGAGAATAGAAAAAAAAAGGAAAACAAAGAGGGAAAAAGGTTAGGAGTTTCGGCTAATAGCTAAAAAAGAAAACAAGGTGGTAGGTTGAGGTTTTTATAGGCATTCGGGACCCCCCCTTAAGCTTGCCGTCCACTCCTTTCAACAAGGAGTTCAAACTCTAGCCAACTCCCCAATTCACTCCTAGCCACCTATTTGAATTAACTCAAATTAATTTGAATTAATCCCAAATAATCAATTAATAATCCCTTAATATCCAAATAATATCCCTATTTATCCTTTATTATCTAATTATCTAAATAATCAATAAAAAGAGTTTAAAGAGAAAAAAAACTCTCCCTCCCTATGCCGTCCATATCAAGGTGCAAAAAGGGGATTTTCGTGACTCGAACCAAGGCTCTCCCTTATCCCTTGTGGCGTCACATGTAGCTCCTAAGTGGCCCTCCTTCTGCCACTTTTCCAAGCTGATTTTTGTGACAATAAGTCCTCTATTTATTCTTGTAACCCCTACTTGCTAAGGTTCCTTTCCTTTAAAGCTTTCAAATAAAAATTTCTACTATCTCGAGCCAACTTAAGACCCTTAATCATTCCATAAATAATACCATAATAATTCAAACACAAGGAAAAACATTTAATCACAATTAGCCCCGATTTTGGGATGTTACACGGTGACTTCGGTCACATATTATGAATCCGGTGACTCTGTCACAATTATCTGGTGGCCATGCCACAATTTATAAGGGCGATGTGCAAGTTGACTGCAGCAACTGCCTTCGATGGTGTGTAGCAGATGGAGGGTCAATTTAGTAATCCCCACGGTGTGATTGGCAAGTACGGGTGGTGTGTAGCGGATGGATATCTAGGTTGGACTCGGGATTGCATTTCATTTCATATGTACATGTGATTATCTAATTTGCTATATTATGGGCTTATGGCTAAATGTGTTTTAAATGGGCTTTATTGCTATGATCGGTTGGGTTTTAGTGTATTGTTACACATTGAGTCTGTTGACTCACCCCTCGTGGGATATCTTTTTCAGGTGATACTTAGCGTGATGGACCGGGTCAGCGAGGACTACGTGGTGGCCATTGCTCAACTCAGTATTTCGGTTTTCCTTTTAATTAAACTTATTACGTTTTCTTTTATTATTTCGGGATTTATTTTGGGTTATGTTTTTGTAATAAGGCCGCCATTAGCTATGTTACTTATACGTTTTAAATTTTTATTCTGCTACGATCAACTTTAACTAAATAATTAAATATTTTGACGAACACCTTAAATTGTTTTGACACCTAAATACCTATGGTTTTCAACTTAATCATAAGTTCTAAATCCGGTTCTTCTTTTGATTTATAAAATCATAAAGATAATGTTTTAATAAGATACAAATTTAAATCACAAAACAATTTTCAACAAGATCGTACTTCAAATCTATTCTCTTACCACAAAATCACATGTTTTCCAAAACGACAAAACGAGTTTTTCTCAAGAAGCATACCAGATCCGGTCGGGGCTTGTGGGCCGGGTTTGGGGTGTTTCAACCCAAGTCAGTATGTATGCCCTGTTTCCACACGGCCTGAGACACGGGCGTGTCTTTAGCCGTGTGAGGCATACGGCCTGTTCACACGGGCGTATGACCCCTGTATTGATGAAAAATTTCTAAATTTTCCAAAATTTTTGTATGTTATCGATTTAGTCCCGAACCATTTCTAAAGCATGTCTAAGGCCTCATGGGCCCTAATAAGGGACAATGTGATTGTGTTGAATGGTATTTGAGTATGAATGCATAAATATATGAGTTATGTATGCTTTATGATCTATATTGATCACTAATGCCTCGTAACCCTACTCCGGCGACGGATACGGGATAGGGGTGTTACAACTATGGATATCGGTGTTGTCCTTGGAATAAGATCTATAGAGAACTCCACTTCTCTAACCGGTGGTAAACCAGGTAATTCCTCCGAAAATACATCAAGAAATTCACAAACAATTGGCATTGACTGAATCTTCGACTCAGATACTTTAGTATCCAACACATATGCAATATAAGCATCATACCCTTTTTTGACATATTTCTATGCTGATATAGCTGAGATTACAGTAGATAAGCCATCCAATTTATCAGATTCAACATGAAGTAACTCACCATTCTGACACTTTAACACAATGTATTTCTGTTTACAATTCACCACTGCATCATGCTGGGTTAGCCAATCCATTCTCAAAATCACATCAAATTCATCAAAGGGCAAAAACATTAAAGCAGCCGAAAAGCAATAACCCTTTACCACCAACGGGCAATTTTTACAAATTTTATCCACCATAACATACTGGCCTAGGGGATTTGAAACTTTAACCATAAATTTAGTGAATTCAATAGGTAAATTTTTAACAGACACTAATTTCATGCATATGTATGAATATGTTGAACTGGGATCAATCAAAGCAGTAATATCAGTATCAAGTAGAGAAAATGTACCAATAATGATGTCTGGTATAGAGGCATCCTCTCTTGCACGTATAGTATATGTCCTCATTGGTGCTCGTGCCTCAGATTTAACTATTGAATCTTTTGTAGCACCTCTGGTACCACTAACATTGCCAGGGAGATGAGGTGGTCTGCCTTTCGAGGCGGGATTACTCGGCTTCGAAGTCTGATCAATATCCTTTTCAATCCTTTTCGGACAATCTTTGAGAAAATGGCCAAGAGAACCACATCTATAACATGCTCCACTTCTTAAACGGCATTCCCCAAAATGAAATTTGTTACAATATTTACATTTCGGTTTGGGATTACTAACACTTCCCACACTCATTACAGATGGAGACGAAGATTTAGGGTTAGAGCATTGAGAGCTTCGCTCTTTTTCGGAATATCCTACAGAAGAAGTAAAACGATCATGGTACTTCTTTAATTTCTTTGAATTAGATGATTGTGACTTGCCCATAAACCTTTTACCAGATACCCGAGCTTCTCGCTCTGCTTGCTTCTTTTCTTTACTTAATTCCTCAGCTTTGTATGCTCTAACAGCCAGTACCACAAATTCCCTTAATTCAAGAATTCCTATCAACAGCTTGATATTTTATTCCATCCCTCTTCAAAATGTTTACACATATCAGCCTCGGTCGAAACCCATTCTCTGGCATACTTGCTCAATCTAAGAAATTCTCGTTCGTATTCAGATACTGTCATATTTTCCTGTTTGAGCTCTAAAAATTCTTTCTTTTTCTGATCAAGAAATCTCTATCTAATGTACTTCTTTCTAAATTCTGTCTGAAAGAATTCTCAAGTAACATTTTCTCTCGATACAATAGAAGTTATGGTATTCCACCAATGGTAGGTTGTGCCTTTCAGTAAAGATACTGCACATTTCAAACATTCAGCCGATGTACATGATAATTCATCAAAAACCCTGATGGTATTTTCCAACCAAAACTCAGCCTCCTCTGGATCATCATCGGCAGTAGCCCTAAATTCCTCTGCCCCCACATGAATTTTATCCACCAAAGGCTTACCGATTCTAACATGTTCAGCACCCTGTGGCATCTCTAGAACCTGTTGAGGAACAGGTGGGGGAGGTTGCTGTACAGCAGGATTTGTTCTCAAATATTTAGTGAACCACTCGTTCATCATTTGAAAGAAGGCTTCTTTTGCCTCCTCACCTCGGCCCTTAGATACGGGCCTTCTACTACTAGTAGATATAGCTCGTTGAAGGGAAGCTTGAGCAGTGTTCTCAGCTTCCTCAGATTCAACTCTAGCTTGGTTGGATGACATTACTATATGAAAAACACATTTAAAAATAGTCAGGAGATATCACACTATCATAAATTATATAATGGCATGTATAGCTAAACTCATACTTGCTAGTTAGTTCGAGAATTGACTAAACCATAGTTCTGATACCAATAATTGTAACACCCCCAGTCCGTATCCGTCGTCGAAATAAGGTTATAGAGCATTACCGTTTTTAAAATATTTACAGATAATTCATGTTATTTACTTTTCATATCCAAAAATAATCATACTGTCCCTTGAATGGTCCCTCGAGGCTCAATTTAAGCATTAGAAACAAGTCGGGACTAAATTGGGATCTTAGAGAATTTTTTGCAAAATTTCAAAATTTTTCTTATATACAAGGGTCACACGCCCGTGTGAGTAGGCCATGTGACTCACATGGCCAGCTGACATGCCCATGTACCAGGCAGTGTGGACATTCGATGTGAGGCACACGACCGTGTCCCAGCCCGTGTCTTTACCCGTGTAACTCTCTGACTTGTGCCACATGGCCTGCCACATACTCGTGTGCTAGGCCATGTGGTGAATTTAATTTTAAAAAATTAGGTGCAGGATTCACACGGCCAAGACACACCCCGTGTTCTAGGCCATGTGTCACACACAATTGAGACACGCCTGTGTCTCTGTCCGTGTGCCTAATTTGAAGCATTCTGTTTCTCAATTTTAATATGTAGGGGGCACATGGCCAAGCCACATGCCCGTACACATGACTATATGTCACACACGGTCTAGACACACGCCCGTGCGTCTGTCCGTGTGGACAAAATAAGGCCATTACCGAGCCTTATTTCTCACCCAAACTTGCCATTAACCTACAACAACACTTATACACATTGACCAACCAATTCAAGACATTATAATCAAGTCTAATACTAGTATTGTATAAAATATATTAACTTGTATAATCACATGCTTCCCAACAAATTGGCAATTTGCCTAATCACATACACTCAATTAAGCAAGTTATTTACATAATTCACTTGTACATCAAATAAACATGGATGAGCTCATCTTGTTTCACACTTTTTGGTATTTCAGAATCATTAAAGACATAATTCTTTTAATCTCAAAATTTCTCATGTCAGGAGTTTTATCAGTTGAATTATTGAAATAACGATGGATCCTTAGGTAGTACACACAAGGTGTACAAAACTGTAAACCGTCAATTGATAATCAGGTGTATCCATTAGGGCATATAATTAGGGAGCACACTCTCGAGCCACATATCAGGATGGTCAGATGAGCCATGGAACAGGACACTTATCCGGGCTAATGTAACAGCCCGTTTTTAGTCAAATTGGAACAGTGGTTTTGGGACCACAAATCTGAGGTTGAAATAATCATTTTATTATTATTTTAATGTCTACTGCATGATAAAATGATGAATCTATGTGTGTTTTGATGTTTGATGATAGAAAATGCTTGCTTGTTGTTAGATAAACAACAATTGTTAAGTGATTTTTAATAAAATGTCCATTTAGGGATTAAATTGTGAAATGTGTACATTTTGTGGTTAAATTGTGAAATAAATGAAAAATATAGACTACTAGGAACCTAATTGAAATTTGGCTAGCATGGGTTTTGGTTGAATTGCATGAATTTGTAATTTTATGAAATAAGGACTAAATTGTAAAAATGTGAAGTATTAGGGCAAAAGTGTAAAATTGCCTTAATGTGCATTTTGGACTAACTTGAATAGAGTGATAATTAAATAAGTTAATTTTGATTACATTTAGATCAAGAAAACTGAAATACGGATTTAGATTGGAGAAAGAACAAGGTATTGGACTAATCAACTCGTTTTGTCGTTTTTGCATTCAATGTAAGTTTGTATGTAATAAGCATTGTTATAATTGTATTTTAAATGCTTTAATATTGCATAAATTGGGAGTAAAAATCTACAGACATGTTTGACGATGATTCGACAAGTGTAAAATCTCGGTTGGACCTTAGGAATAGATTAGGATACAAATGACATGTCATTAGGGGTTATGTGATTTGGGTGTTGATCCGTACGTCTTATCGGTGGCTGAGTTATCTGACATGTGTTGTGGATTCTCGTTAGCTTGTGTGAGTAGCACGGTGTAGCTTCGTCATAACCGTCAGCTTGTGTGAGTAGACCCGTTGATAGCTCAAGAGCGATCATTATATGTGATACAAGATTGAGATAGCTTCGGCTATGTATGTGGCACTTAGGGTGCAAGATTCCCGAGTATCTGATAGTATTCTGAATGGTTCAATGGGTATATCAGTGATGTGGTTGTGTTAATGTTGATACGAGGTGGTACAAGTATGTACATAAACCGTACAAGCATTGAATTGAAGAAACTTGTGAAATTTATGTCTAATTTTGGGAATGGAAAATTTGGTAGGCTGATGGTTCTAAATGAGATATGTTATGATATGTTTTAATTGCTTAATTTGTGCATATTTGGTAAGTCAAGTTTACGAACTTCCTAAGCTTTATAGCTTACTTTATTTATTTTCCGTGTTTTATAGTGTAATTAAAGCTAGCTCGGATTCGGGAATCATCGGAGATCACATCACACTATCCAACTATCACTTTGGTACTTTTGAATCTATGTTTATGGTTATATGGCATGTCTAGGAACTTTGGTCATTTTGGTATGGTTTGGTAATGAATTTAGCTATTTGAATTGGCTTGTAAATGTTAAGTTTATGATATGTGTATAGCCATGTAACTTGCCTTATTTTGGTATATTTTTGGTGATGTATATATATGTGCATATGGCTTGTGTTATGTGTTTGATGATGGTTATGTAATGCTTGTTGACAATAGGTATTATGGATATCAAATGGTTGAGTTTTAAATATTTGTATGCTAGTGAATCTAGGCAAATAATACATATTTGAAAGTGGTTATATAGATGATTTGTGAAAGTGAGGTTTGGTAATGTAACACCCCTCACCCGTATTCAACGTCGGAATAGGGTTACGGAGCATTACCATACTTGCAACACTTTTAAACATACATTTCATATACAATTTATCAAGTCAAATACAATTCAATCATAAATAATCATAGTGTCCCTTAAACGAGCCTACAAGGCCTTAAACATGCATTGAGAGTGGTTCAGAACTAAACCGGATACTAGGGAAATTTTTCAACACTTAGTAAAATTTTCTTCAAACAGGGGACACACGCCCGTGTGGCCAGTCCGTGTGTCTCACACAGCCACCAGACACACCCATGTCATAGGCCGTGTGAAAACATGAAGTACATACTGACTTGGGTCACACGGCCAACCACACGCCCGTGTGTCCCATGTGCCAGGCTGTGTGTTAGGCCGTGCCAAACTTTTAGGGTTTACTGACTTATGCAACACAGCCAAGTCACATGCCTGTGTGCTAATTAAGGGGTATACTGACTTGTACCACACGTCCGATCACATGCCCATGTGTGAGACCATGTGGAGCATACTGACTTCATTTCAATTTCAACACCATGGGACACACGGCCGTGTAACTTGACCATGTGTAACACACGGCTGAGACACACGCCCGTGTCTCTGCCCCTGTGGACAAAAATAGGCTATTTACCAAGCCATTTTGCCACCCATTTTGCACATACCTAAACAAGCTCAAATGGTACCAAATCATAGCATCAATAACATTCGATTCAGCCACATTAAAGACTAATCCATACCATTTTGAATACCAACATTCAACATGCTTATGACTCAAGTTTAACTCAACCAAACCTACTCAAATACATATACCATTCAACTAATTTAACCATTACCTAACATACCCCATTTTTGTATCAATTCACAAGCAAGATACCAATTCCACAAAATTGATAATATGGTCATTCACATATCCATCTAAAGAACTCAAATATCAACATATATGCACATATAAGCACATAACCAAATTCACCAAATTAAGCCAACTCTCATGGCTATATTTACAACTCAAAATATAGACATTTAAAAACTAATTCATTTGACCAAAGTCATTACCAAAATATAACTAACATAACTCAAATACCTATACATGCCATATACTTATAACATAGTTTCAAAAGTACCAAAGAGTCAGTGGATAGTGTGGTGAAGTCTCCGATAATCCCCAAATCCGAGCTAGCTTTGAAATCACTATAACACATGGAAAAACAACACTATAAAACATGGAAAAACAACAAAGTAAGCTATACAGCTTAGTAAGCTCGTATGTTAACAATGAGCAACTATCATCATTCATTAATAATTCATATAATGGAAAACAATGTGCAACAATTCTATCAAATCTCAAGCCATCAAATGATCATTCATATACTTACCAAGGAACTCATCAATTTCATAGTTATCAGTACTCAATTCATTTTTGTAGGTACCTGTACCATCTCATACTAACCTCATTATCAACCACATTCTTCTTTTACCTGTTGAACCATTCGAAATAGAAGTCGGATACTCAAGGTCTCACTAGATAAGTACCTATACCATAGCCCATTGCCAAATCAAGGTAACTTATCTGAAATTCTAATATCATGGCCCGAAGCCAAATCAGTCGATATGTGAAACACCCCAAACCCGGCCCACGAGTCTCGACCAGATCTGGTATGTTCCTCGAGTAAAAACGGTTCAAACTTGCTTGTTTGTTGGAAAAACTTTGAGTGATTTTGGAGATAAGTTGATTTGGGTTCAAATTGAAAACATCGTTATTTTCAAAGGTTTCATTTTGTTAAAACTTCATGATTAAATTTCAAAACCATAAGTTACCGGTAAACGTCGAGTCTTTAGAGTTTGTTAATTAAATTGAAAATCATTTGTATTTAGGTGCCAAAACATTTTTTTCTCGTTTAGTAGTAAGAAAAATTATTTAAACTTTAATTTGATAAAAATTCGAAACATAATAAAGTAATTGAAATGCATGCATAACAGTTCATACTAGTGGCCTTATTACATCAAAACAAAACCCGAATAAATTCAAAGTACTTAAAATATAAGAAGTCCAAAACGAAATAAATTCTGAGCTGAGCATGGCCACCACTAAGTTCTTGCCAACCCGGTCCATCACTGAGAGTCACCTGAAAAATATTCCCACATCGGGGTGAGTCAAACAGACTCAATGTGTACAACCAACACTAAGTCCCAACGATTCAGGCATAACATATCATACATATACACATAGCAAATAAATTTAATGATGCAATCCCGAACCCAAGCCTAGATACCATCCGCTACACATCATCCGTACCAACCATCACACCGTGGGGACTACTAAGTCAACCCTCCATCTGCTACACACCATCGAAGGCAGTCGCTGCAGTCGACGTGCTCATCGCCCTTATAAATATTGTGGCATAGCCACCAGATGATAATATGTGACATAAGTCACCACATTCAGATACTTGTGACATAAGTCACCACATTCAGATATCGTGGTAAAGACCACCAGATCACTTCCCCTTTTCATATTCACCCGTATGCCCCATGTCATACAAATCATGCAATTATCATGCCTTAAGCCTTATTTCACATTCTTATCACATTCACATAAGTGCCATATATTATACTCATAGTAGGAGTAGGTAAACGTACCTGAGTACTTTGTACCATTGCATGGTACTTTAGCCATATTTTCCACATTCTTATTAACACATATAATAAATTAAAGCCGTAAGTCTATTAAGATTTAGCGTGGGGTACACACCTGGTATACTTAACGAGTTCACTGAATCCCGAAAATCCCGATTTAAGCTTTAGATCTTTAATTCCTATATTCGGCCAACCCTAATCATGTTAGTAAAAAGCCATTCGGCTATAAAACCAAATCCCGAAGGATTAGCACAATCAAAATCTTACCTTGCTGCCGATTTGACTACTAGTTAAATCCTGAAAACTTGGTGATACCTCTTCTTGCAATCGGTTAGGCACTAAATCACCAAAACGGTTAGTTTTCGGCTTTTGAACATTTAAGAAATAGATCTAAGTCACCAAATAGGCCTTGGCCGAATATACATGTACACTTACCTTGCGATTTTAAATCCCGAAAAGTAGTCTCTTGGCTTATGAGGATGTCGAAATCCTACAGAGCACATGTTAGATCTAGTTCTAACATTAAATCATAATAAATGGCCCTTGGCCGAATATCAAGGCTCCCTTACCTTGATTATCTAAATCCCGAAATTGCTTCCTAATCAATAGAGATGCCGAAATCGCTTAGATCTGAAATCCCGAATGATCTCCCTAGAAGTCGGCTATAATGGAAATCCCGAAATTCACCTTCCAAGTTTCGACCAACAAGATTAGGAGGGTTTAGATTAAACTTTCAGCTTAAAAGAGAGATTGACAATCAAAGAACAATCGATCTTACCCTTAATATTGTAGTCGACAGCACCTTTGCCTATCCCAAAAGATATTCGGCTTTGATGAGCACTAGAGAGTTTCGGTTTTAACAAGGAAAGAAAAGAGAGAGTATGAAACCTAGAGAGAATCGGCAAGGGCTTAGGAGGATCTTATTTTTGGCTTTTGATGCTATGAAGAATTCGACTAGAAAAGAAAATTTGAGAAAAGAAGAGAAGGGAAATTCGGCCAGAGAGAAAGAGATGAGAAAATAAAAGAAAACAAGGAAAAAGATGAACACTTTGCTGATAAATTCGGCTACCTACTCAAACACTAGCCTCACCTTGTTATTCTCCTATTTTATCTCTTATCACCTTTTCAAATTAATAAAATTAATCCATCAATTATCCCTTATCTAGCCAAATTTTAAAAAGGATAAAACTCATCTCTTAAGTGCCCCTTTGCCGTCCACCTCTCTTGCTCCTTGCAGCCAAAATAAAAATTCTTTTATTTGCTTCCCTTATGACTCGAACCTAAGCCCTTTCCCTTTGATTGTGGCGTCACTTACTAAGGCCCTAAGTGGCGCCTCCAAGCCACTGTACCAAGCCCATTTTCATGTCATATTTTCCCTTCTATTTCTCTTAAGGCCCACTCTGCCTAGCCTCCTCTTTTAAACTTAGAATCAAATAATTTCTAAGGCATTTGTCTACACACTAAGGTTCACAAAATTCATTGAACACATTCATAGCACACATAGGCATACTATTTCATAAAATTAAGCAATAATGCATAAGCCATAAATTCGGGATATTACAATATGCATGGCCCGAAGCCAAATCGGTTTATCTCACACACATAGTGCTAAATCATGGCCCGAAGCCAACTCAAGTATTCCTAGTGACATGTCACTAGCATCCTAAACTATTCCTAAGGTTCAATCAGGTTTCCGACTGTCGAATCTTCATCGAATCATTTTCGAAATCGCACGTAATCACATAAACACAATTCATGCTATATCAAAGCATATAAAATACATTTGAAATGAATTTATAACATACGAACTTACCTCGGATGTTAAAATGGCGAATCGAGTCGATTAGTCGATAACTTTATCTTTTCCCCGATCTAAGTCCGTATTTCACTTTTCTTGATCTAAATATATTCAAAATTAACTTATTTAATCATCTATTCATTCAATTTAGTCCAAAACATTCTTTAAGGCACATTTACCCTTTTACCCCTAAACTTTTACATTTCACAATTTAGTCCTTATTGCATAAAAACACAAATTCATGCAATTAAGTCCCTATCTATGCTAGCAGAATTTCTCTTATTACCATAGCAGCCCATATTTTTCATTTATTTCACATTTTAACCACAAAGTTTCAACATTTCTCAGTTTAGCCCCTAATTTGCTTTTTCACTAAAAATCACTTAACAAAACTTGTAATACTCATAACAAATATTCATAATCTATCATCAAGCATCAAAACTCATACATATTCATTAATGACATCATTCAAAATCTTTAACAATTTTGCAAATTGGTCCCTAGGCTAGCTAGACTAAGCTGCAACGATCTCAAAAACATAGAAATCATTAAAAACGGGACAAAAACGGGCTTACAATTAAGCTAGGAAGCTTGGCCGAATGAAGAAGATAAGAATGGTGTTTATTTGCCCTAATTTTTGGTGGTGGGAGCTTAATGAAGATGATGATATTATGCTTTTTTATTGTAACTTAAGTTATTTTATAATTTACTAATTTAACCTTTATTAAAACATTAAAAATTCATATAAACCATGTACATAAATGTCCACCCACCTTAATAATGGTCTAATTACCACAATATGACCTTCACTTTAAGGTTCTATAGCTATTTAACACCTTTAGCTAATAGAACGCCACTTTTGCACTTTACGTGATTTAGTCCTTTTTATCAAATTAACCAACCAAACGATAAAATTTCTTAAAAACTTTCACACAATAATTCAATCCTACTGTAAACATTAGAATAATAATAAAATAAATATTTCAACTTCAAATTTGTGTTTTCAAAACCACTGTTTCAATTTGACCAAAAACGGGCTGTTACAGGTAAGAATTTGAATGGTATATTGCGGTGTTGGTGTGTTCATTTGTTAGTATTGAAATGGTATGATTTATGATTGGTTGAGGTTGGTTGAATGTCTATTTATGACATGTTTTGGTGCCATTTGGTTTGGTGTAGGTGTGTGAAATTTTGGGTGGCAAAATGGCTTGGTAAATAGCCTATTTTTGTCCACACGGGTAAAGACACGGGCGTGTGTCTCAACCGTGTGTGACACATGGTCAGGTTACACGGCCGTGTGTCCCCTGGTGTTGAATTAAAAATCAAGTCAGTATGTTCCACACGGCCTAGCATACGGGTGTGTGACTTGGCCGTGTGGCATAAGTTAGTACACCCTACAAGTTTGGGACGGCCTAGCACACGGCCTGGCACACGGGAGCATGAGGCCATTTCGAAGGGCACATGGGCTGGTCACATGGGCGTGTGGTTGGCCATGTGACCCAAGTTAGTGAGTTACACGGGGTCAAACACGGGCTGGGACACGGCCATGTGATCCCATTTCGAATGTCCATAAGGCCTGTGACACGGGCGTGTCTTTTGCCGTGTGAGACACACGGCTGGGCCACACGGGCGTGTTTCCCCTGTATTTTGTAAAATTTTCTAAGTTTCCTAAAAGTTTCCTAAGTTATCAGTTTAGTCCCGAATCACCCCGAATGCATGTTTTTGGGCCTCGTAGGTTCGTATTAGGGACTTGATGAATGATTATGAATGACTTGTATTTGAATTTGTTAATTGTATGGGAAATGTATACTCGACTGTGTAATAAGTCCGGTAATGCTCCATAACCCTATTCTGGCGACGGATACGGGTGAGGGGTGTTACAGCTAAACAGGAAACTCATAAGAGTTTTAATCAGAGATCTCATGGAGCTTTATAGGTAACTCAGAAGAGTTATTATCAGGGAGCACTAGATAAGGTAACAGAGAGTTCAAGTGAGCCATGTCAAGAAGCTCATAAGAACCTATATCAGGACACTCACATAGAGTTGCGTTTGTATCTACAATATATGCTGGATGACAACCGATCGAATCATGTAATAGGACGTTCACAAAGAGCTGCGGTAGTGCGCAACACATGCAGAATCACTACCTATCAGGATGCTCACAGGAACTATATAACAGGATGCTCGAGAAGGCTTTTAACAGGATGCTCGTTCGAGCTATACTATCCGCAACATATGCAGGACTGTAATTAATACGAGAAAATACTGTATCCATCGCATTTCATTATTCGAACGGAACTTATCATTTATCGAGCAATGCCGGGCATGTGATTAATTTCATACATTAATCATTTATGCAGTTCACACAAATACAACATTTGATTCATACATATTAATACACATAATTAAGTTACACGAACTTACCTCGACACTTGTTCGTATTTAAAAGTCTACGAATCCGTCACCTTTTCTTTTCCTCGATCTAGCTTTGAATTTGAGTTATCCCGATCTATATAAATGAATTTAATCATCAATTTCTTACATTTCATATTCAATTGGATTCAATTTACACCCTAGGCAAAGTTACCATTTTGCCCATATACTGTTCATAAATTCTAATTTCATCCCTAGGCTCGAAAAATGAAATTCATGCAATTTAATCCTTATTCCAAGCCTAACAAAAATTTTCATATAACATTTACAGCACATTTATTTCACAAAATTTAGAATTTTTTCATAAACTTTTCATATTTACAATTTAGTCCCTAAATCATAATTTCATCAAAATTCTCTTTGTAAAAGTTGTTTATCTATTAACAACCTTTCATTTCTACCACAAATTTCAAATTTTCAGGATATTCATCCATGGAAAAATTTCTATACTTTGATATCTTTTCAAATTAATCCCCAAAATAGATAGATTAAGCTATTCCGATCATAAAAATATAAAAATTATTAAAAATGGGTCAAGAAAACATACCTAATCAAGCCAAGAAAGCTTTCTTTCTCTTTCCTAGGGTTTCCATGTATTTGGGGATGAAGATGATATAAAATGATAATATTAAACTTTTATTTAATTTATCATCTTCTAATTTTCCACTTTCCAATTTAGTCCTTATCATTTTCTAATTTTTCCATGGATGAATCATAAAAAATATCTACTAACTTTCATTTAATGGTCTAATTACCATATAAGGACCTCTCATTTTGAATTCCATAGCTATTTTATCCTTTTAGCTACAGATCTCAACTTTTGCATTTTATGCAATTTGGTCCTTTCCATAATTATACACATAATCGATAAAATTTTCTTATCAGAATTTTCATATAACATTCCTATCATAATACGAACCATGCAATAATATTAAAATAAATGTTCTTTTTAACTCGGATTTGTGGTCTCGAAACCACAATTCCGATTTCACTAAAATAGATTTTTACATCCAGCACATCGCAGCGAACTTCCATCGAGAATGTAAGAATGGATACTGGCAGAGACAAGTTGTGAGAATGGGTAAAGGATAACCTTATCTTTTCAATATACATTTTAACGTTTTAAGGCGAGACTGTAACTGTAACACCCCCTACCCGTATCCGTTGCCGGAATAGGGTACGAGGCATTACTGGAGTTTATTGAATATTTTTGAATAATTCTGAGTCATTTATTATTCATATTCTGAAAATAATCATAACGTCTCTCTATTGGGCCCTCAAAGCCCAAAACATACATTAGGAACCAACCGGGATTAAATCGGGATTATAGGAAATTTTTCGCAAAATCCTAAAATTTTCCTATATTGGTTGGCATACTTTAATATTAACAAACTTATTTTCTCGACATGTC
Source organism: Gossypium australe (assembly GCA_005393395.2). Taxonomy (NCBI): domain Eukaryota; kingdom Viridiplantae; phylum Streptophyta; class Magnoliopsida; order Malvales; family Malvaceae; genus Gossypium; species Gossypium australe. The sequence goes on from CM016617.1 coordinate 33,674,334, forward strand.
TCTCTTGAATTTATTACTTGTCCTAATATACATAATTTTCCTTGTATCAACGTATCAAAGATAGTCCTATATTTACATGTCATGATACATATCATTCTTTTTCTATTTCTTCATAAATATAAATTATTCAATTTATTATAACAATATTTCATGTACTATCATTTTCATGAGTTTAGTATATATTTATTCTAGTAGTAGTTCATAATCTTGAATATGCGTAATTATCTGGCAAATTTCACATGCATGTATTTTCCATATCATATTTCAATATATCATTTCTATGTATTTCAAGTTTAATTTCATGATTTCAAGTACTTGCCATTTTCTATATTTATCCCGTTGAATTTCTCGGAATTTTGATGGATTTTCCAGTAGTACACTTATAGTGTACAATTCCGGGTCCGTCAATTCATATTCATGTTCATGTGCGCACATTTCCATTTCAGAGAGCACACTCCCGCGAACCTCATCTTTACAGCGGGATTACCAGTCCAGGCTAAATCCCCTGTAATATAAACTCATAGAGTATTGTCGGGATTACCAGTCTAGGCTAAATCCCCTGCAACGGCAATTACTCTAATGAGCTTGGATCTGAATTACCAGTCCAGGCTAAATTCAGACCCTAATTCGGATTACCCGTCCGGGCTAAATCCATTTTCCACGTATTCTTCGGGAGGGCTATATCAAGATAGGATCAGCCGTCCGGGCTACATCCTTTTTACCGTCAATTCCTTTTCAGAGATCCATCGAATTTTCCTTTCATTCAACCGGGATTTCTTCCCCTTTTTACCAAATATATCAATGTTTCATCAATTTTCATACAATGAACATTCAAATTATGTTCACATCAATAACATACATTTCAAGCATTTAAGAATATAATTCAAGTTACATGAACTTACCTCGTTGCTTATTCATGTTTATAGTTTCACTAATCCGATGACTTTTCTTTTCCATGTTCAAGTCTCGTATTTGAGTTATCCAGATTATTCTGATACATTTAATTAATGCTTTAGGCAAAATTATCATTTTGCCCCTAAGCTTTTAATTAATGATGATTTCATCCTTAGGTTCAGAAAAATAAAATTCTTGTAATATAATCCTTGTTTCAAGCCTAATTATTCTCATATATATTGATAATAGCCCATGAATTCTATAAAATATCAAAATTTTCCATAATTTCAACACTTTTTAATTTAATCCCTAAAATATATTTTCACCCGATCTTGATCTAAATTAGTAATTTCATTCAATTTTATAATTTAAATAATAAAATAATCCATTTCATGCAATTTAGTCATTTCTTGACATTTTTACAAAATTACCCATAAAGTTTTACTTTTATTCAATTTAGTCCCTGAGTTTAGAACATGCAAATTAGCCATGCTAGTTGAATATTCTTATGTATTTTCCTCCTCCTCCTCTCCATTCCACATCCTTAATTTATATAACATGCTTACAAGTAACATTATCTATGATTTCACTATTTACTCATAAATTTATTCAAAGATGTCCATTTGCGTCATAGTCACTAAATTATTTATATCTTGAGCTACAGAATTCCAATTTAAGATCTGCTAATTTTCCCTGAAACTAGACTCATATATCTTCTTACCATAAAATTTTCAAAATTTTTGGTTTATCCAATAAGTACAGTTTATTCTTTAAATTCACCCCTATTCTGCTGTCTGACAATTCTGACCTTTCTTCACTAAAAATTGATTATCTTCTCATACGGGATTCGGATGATGTTTCCATTTGTTTTTATTGAAAATATACTCATTAATAATTTTAAAAATATAAATTTAAGCCTCTAATCATTTTTATCCAATTTTTGATGATTTTACAAAGTCAGAACAGGGGAACCTAAAATCATTCTGTCCTTTCCTCACAAAACCTATTATATCTCACGATTTACAATTCCATTACATACACCGTTTCTTCTGTAATAAACTAGACTGAATAATATTTAATTTCATGTTTTATTCATCCTCTAATTCGATTTATACAATTTTTGGTGATTTTCTAAATTTAGACTATTGCTACTACCCAAAACTATTTTAGTGCAAAATATTAATTACCAAGTTTATAACACCTTTATTTCTTTTCTCTACAATATTTCCCATCACTTTCTCTTATTTTCCTTCACTAACATATCAAGAATATAAAACCTTGTATAAGAAAACTCTACATTAACATCATTTGCATGTTTTTTCCACGATATCAAACTTAAAAATATATTGAAAACTTAATGTTCTTACCTTGTTTTATTGATTTCAATCTCTAACTTGATTTTCTCTCTCCTCTAGCTTCTATTTCTTGAATCTAACTTGATATTCTTGCTCCCCATAGTCTCCTTGTCATCTTTCCCCCTTGATGGCTATGGAGATTCTTTTGAATTTTAAGTGAAAATGGTGGATTTTTAGTAAAAGGACCAAATTGTAAAGAAAACAAAACTTCTTTCTTTCTTTCTTCTTCTCATGTTGGTGCATGGGAAAGATGGATGGTGTGTTCTCTTCTCTCTTTTCTTTTCTTTTTTTTTCCACACACACATATATATACTAAATAAAATAATAAAATAATAATAAATATCTTATTAAAGTATTAATAAAGTAATATTTATCTAATTAATTAATTTAAAATATCATCAACATAATCATTACATTCTAGAATTCTCTCTCTTACTAATTGACCATTTCACCCTTCATGATCTTTAAAAATTCCATCATTGAATCATCACTTAATTTGGAAAAATTGTAATTTAGTCCCTCATAATTCTTCACCTATTCAATTTGGTCCTAATTCATCCATTTTCCTTAGTTTCTAGATTATTCCACCCCTAAAATATTTACACTATTGGTCCTTCAACTTTTTCATATTTTCAATTTAACCCTCAAATTTTGAGTATTTATTCTTGGGCAACAAAATTTTTCTCACTTTTACAATTTAGTCCTTTCTTGAATTAATAATGTAATATATCATAATATACTTCTCAATGTTGACATAATCCAAAATTTTCCTTTTTGTCACTTTATTTCTGTACTTAACGATATCAAGGATAATATCTTACTTCTTACTGTAGTAATTTTCGGGGTATTACAGTAACTTATCTTTTCTTAATACATACACAGCGCACGAGCTAGAGCCACACATTTTCCGGAAAAGAATGACTCGACTCGAGAGTGACATGGAGGGTCAAACGAACACATCTTTTCGACAGTGGTTGGTTACCATGGAGCCGTGGTAATGGGTTCAATGTTTCAACAAGGGCTTTCTCCATGGTCATATGACCACCAACTTGGCCAAGGGGATTAACTCCTTATTGTTGAAAACGTGACATCGTTCGATTTCATCTGTCTTCTTGACTACATTCTACAGGTTGGCTACCTTGACACAAAGAATAGGCCAGCAACAAGTCAACTAGATGGAAGTGGGACATGTGTTTGTTGAAGATGTTAGGGATGCAATGGTTGCAAACTGTCGGATGGCGAGGTCGATGAATGTAGAAGTACATTCACGCTGTCTTGAAATGTTTTGAGTTACGAAGACAATTGGTCATCGACCTGGTATACCACCTAGGTCCTATGGAGTTTATCTCCAAAACAGATGCTGCGATTGTAGGAGGTTCCAAACCCTTCATTATCCATGTACTCATGTTGTGGCAGCTTGTGCTAAAGTCTCACTGAATGTTGAACAATTTATTGATGATGTGTACACCCTCGAGCACACGTTACATGTCTGGAAGAACAAGTTCTCTTCCTGCCTGACCTGTCTATGTGGGAGGTGCCTTCGACGACTTTCAAGCTTGTCCTAGACAAAGGGTTGCGTAGGAATCAAAAAGGTCGTCCACAATCATCCATAATCTATAATGAAATGGACATTAGAGAGAAATCTGACGGTAAGCATTGTGGATTATGCAGATTAGCTAGTCATAATCGGAGTAAATGCCCGTAACGAAACTACCACTTGGACAATTGTCATGATCGGGCAGGAATTGAGCTTATGTAATCCAATGTACCTAATTTAAATTACAAAGTTTGTTCCTTGTATTAATGTTGTAATGTATCTAATTTATGATCACAAAGTTTGTTCCAAGTTTTAATGTTGTAATGTATCTAATTTATAATCACAAAGTTTGTTCCAAGTTTTAATGTTGTAATGTATCCAATTTATGACCATAAAGTTTGTTCCAAGTTTTAATATTACAATTAATATAATTAAATAAACACAAAGATTGTCTTTTTTTTTCATTTATAAAACTTTTTCGAATTTAAAAAAGTACAAACTTTGTAATATTTAAATTGAAAGAAACCCCTAAAATTGATGGTTTGAAGGTGTGGTCCTCGGGGTATATTTCTGCGGGGGTCAACGTTCATGTTACGGGTGGTTGCGGCGATCAACATTCTCTTCAGCCTCATGTGTGGGTGTGGAAAACATGGAAGAAAAATCATATGCCCCGAATGTCATCGATGAACTTGAGCAGGGTGGAGTGGAGTACTGCGGTAAATATGAGCCGGGAGGAGCGAAGTAATGCGGTGGATACGGGCCTGGAGATGTGTTGTACTGCGATGGTACTGAACTGAATATATCAAACTTGAAATGATATCCGTGTCCTGAAGAGCCCAGAAAATCATTGACCCGTAACTCGGGATGATAAGAACCATACCCAGAATATGTATGCGACCATTAGAGCTTTGGCTCAGGCTCGGGCTTTATCTCGTATGCCCCAAGACGACGTATGTGTGGGGGGGACTACAGTCGATTGCCCACCAAGTAAATATGGTTTCCCCGTACTAGAGTACCATTGTATGTACTCTAACGATGGTTGCAAATCGAAAGAAATATCCATTTGAGGTCTCCATGCCATCCGATTATCCCACATTGCAATATATTTCTGGTGCACAATCCCCCAATTATTTCCATGTTTTCCCCTCTTGTTAATCCCGATAATCTTCCCCAACTACATTGGCAGATTCGAGATATACTGAGTGCAACCAAACTACCGGAGTACTCGGTCACCATAATACCACTCGACTGTTTGGAAATTGATAATGGGTGTATTAATGCACCACAAGTGTGAATGAATATGGGCAGTCGAGGGTATAATAGCCACAATTTTTGGTCTTTGATACGACATCCAGATGAACTGCACGATTAATAACATGGTTAAAATTTAACACAGTTCGAGTAAGATATACAAAGTAATTACATGTCACGAATATTGGAGTAGTTTATCTCTTCCCAGGCATGTTGTTCAATCATGAGATGATATATCGGAACGGTATATGACCTCTCGATACCCAGATTGGTACTCCAACTACAAAAACAAATTACATGTTAGAATAGTATCGCTAGAATAGTATCATTAGAAAAAAAAATGTCAATTAATTGCTATAAAAAGTAAAATTTTGTCACCTATTCACCAGTGGAAATACGTATGCTTGGTGACTAACAGATGCCATGAATGGCATCTGGTAAAGAGCCCAATACTGCAGCAATATGAGACATCCACCTATGTTTACAGTATCAGGCTTTGTCTATAACACCCCTTACACGTATTCAACTCCGGAATCGGGTACGAGGCATTAGCAGACTTAACTTGCTTGAATATACAACTTTGGGCTATAAAATTTCTTTTCAACATAAAACTTCTCATTCACATTCATATCATCCGAATTATTGGCCTACGAGGCCCTAAACATGCATACGGAGGGTTTCAAAATTTAAACGAAAACTTTTACACTCCTTGAAAAGTTTTACCTAAACAGGGGTCACACACTCGTGTGACATGGGACACGCCCGTGTGGGCTGACTGTGTGGTCTCACACGCCCATGTCCCTAGCCCATGTGGAATTTATTTTTCATTTTGAACCTACAGGGGTTTTCGCACGGCCGGGAACACACCCGTGTCTTTGGCTAGTGTCCCTCACACGGCCTAGACACGCCCGTGTCCTCACCCATCTGTGAAAACCTAAGTATTCTGTTTATGATGTCAGCAGCTCTTAAGGGGCACACGGCCTAGGCACACTCCCATGTGCTGGCCCGTGTGACGAATCGAATTCTCGCAAATTTGATGCAGGGGACACATGGCCTATCAACACACCCATGGGGTTGACCGTGTGTCGCACATGGCCTAGACACACGCTCGTGTGTCTATCCGTGTGGAAAATTAGAAGGCTGCCAATTGCCACCCTGAAATATAAACACAACTATACCAACACAAGCAACATATATCAGGCAAAAATACACTATGAAGAATCATTAATCATCATTCATCCACTTCATAAACTCATCATCATTAACTATATGAAACTTGACAAATATAGGCCAACTTCCAATGGCCATTTACAAAATGAGTGTGTAACACTAGTAGCCAACACTTTGGCTTCCAAACATGACATAACACAAAATGACCAAGTTTCTATACAAGCCATACTCAAAATAAGTCAACTTTACTAAACCAAAAGAATCATTGATAATGTGATCCGAGCTTCGACATTTTACGATCCTCGAGCTAGCTTGGCAAAACTACAAGGGAAAAGGGAAAAGAGAGGGGTAAGCATATAGCTTAGTAAGTTTGCATAAATTAAAGTAACAATATAAATATCCATGGTAAAATCCATTCATCTCATAGAACAATAACAACTCAAGTATTCAAGTACTTAGGCATACTTACTCATGCTTACTCTTACTCATCACATATCACAATATGGTTTCTAAACTCGTATTCTACTCGTGGTACCTGTATCACTTCATCACATAATTTAGCACTTATGCTAATTAAACAATAAACTTAAATCATTATCATTCTTACATAAACGGAACTCAATGCTATCCTTGTATAACTTAACTCTATAACATCTTTACTTACTTAGCTCCTTTTCATCTTTATATGATTAACTCTTTTGCCCGTTGAACTGCTCAGAATATCGGAGGATATTCAATCTCATCATACATGTATCTTAATGCCAATGCCATATCCCAGATATAGTCTTACATGGGATCACCTCTTGATGCCGATGCCTTATCCCAGATATGGTCTTACACGGGATCTCTTAGCTCGATGTCGATGCCATGTCCTAGATATGGCCTTATACGAGATCATACATGGATGTCGATGCCATGTCCCAAACATGGCCTTTTACGAGATCCTCCTTTGGTGTCCAAGCCATGTCCCAGACATGGTGTTACACGGGACCTTCCTTATTCGATGTCGATGCCATGTCCCAGACAAGGTCTTACATGGGGCCTTCCTTATTCGATGCAGATGCCATGACCCAGACATGGTCTTACACGTGATCTACAATTGGAGCCGATGCCATGTCCCAGACATGGTCTTATACGGGACCTTCCTTATCTCATATGGTGACATAGGTATCCTCGTTATTCCGAGACCTCAACTGAGACTTCAACTTGACATACTCTCATTTCAATCTCATCAAAGCATCATAAATCAACCTCATAGAATATGTATAAATTTCTCATAAAATAAAATAATTACTAGTATGGTTACATTGTATAACTTTAATTTCATACAAACTTACCTCGATACTCAAAATATGTGTAGATGTGCAATTTAGTCCAACACCTTGTTCTTACCTCGATTTTGAATCGAGCTTCGTGTTTCTTGATCTATAATAAAAATTTCGCTCATTTAATACTCACATTGACTAAATTGACTCATAATTCATACTTTGGAAAAATTACGATTTTGCCCCTAAACTTTCACATAATTACACTTTTGCCTCTAGGCTCGTAAAATGATTTTCGTTCAACTTTCTTGCATTTCAAACCTAGAAAAATCATATTCTCAACTATATCAACCTTCAATTTCCACTATTTCACTCACGTATGACCATTTCTACAACTTTTACAATTTGGTCCTTTTATGTATTTTTCATGGAAATCACTTAAAAAAAGATGTTTATCATACATCAAAATTTCATATTCTTCCATAAAACATCAAAATACATGCATGTCATACATGGGTAAGTTTTTTTTGAATATGAACCCAAGCTTAAAATATAGCTAGAAATAGCTAAATCAAGTTACGAGGATTTCGAAAATACGAAGAACATTAAAAACGAGGCTAGGAGGTACTTACAATCAAGCTTGAAAGATGAAGAAACCCTAGCTATGGTGAGCTTGAGAATTTCGGCTATGGCTTGAAGAAGATGGACACAATTTTGACTTTCTTTTCCCTTTTAATTCTTTTATTAACCAAAAGACAAGGATGCCCTTAAGCCCCCCTTCTTGAGATTTTTCCTTCCTATGTCCATTTTTGTCCATCTTAACATATAATGGTTTAATTACTAAATAAGGACTTCTAATAATTTTTATGATGCTATTTCATACTTAAACCTTCTAGAATCTCATATTTTCTAATCTTTGCAATTTAGTCCTATTGGATAAATTGATCACTAATAAATAAAATTTCCTCATGAAATTTCCACACAATCATGAAAACATATGATAAGCCTCATAAAAATTCATAAAACACATATTTCTATTTCGGATTTGTGGTCTCGCACCACTATTTCGACTAGGTCCTAAATTGGGCTGTTACAGTTCTCCCCCCTTAGGGATTTTTGTCCCTGAAAACCTTACCAGTGAAAAGGTTTGGGTACAGGTTCCTTATAGCCTCCTCAGACTCCCATGTAGCCTCTTCTACCCCATGTCTTTACCACATTACTTTCACAAGGGCTATACTTTTTTTCTTAACTGTTTGACTTCTCGTGCCAAAATCTTTATCGGTTCTTCACCATAAGTCATATCGAGTCGAATTTCAACCTCAGTCGATGTAATCACATGCGAAGGGTCTGATCGGTAACGACGTAACATAGACACGTGAAACACATCATGAATCTTTTCCAATTCAGACGGTAAAGCCAATCGATAGACTACCAGCCCTATCCTCTCGGTGGTCTCATATGGTCCGATAAAACGCGGAGTAAATTTGCCCTTCCGGCCAAATCTGAGAACCTTCTTCCATGGTGACACTTTCAATAATACTTTATCACCTACTTGAAACTCGATCTCTTTTCATTTCAAATTTGAGTAGGATATTTGTCTATCAGAAGCAGCTTTTAAACACTCTCGAATCACCCTTACTTTCTCTTCGGTTTCTCTAACCAGATCGACCCCGTGAATCTGATTTTCCTTGAGTTCAGTCCAATATAAAGGCGCTCGACACTTACGCCTATACAAAGCCTCATAAGGTGCCATTTTCAAACTCGACTAAAAACTGTTATTATAGGCAAACTCTACCAATGGTAGGTACCTTCCCTAGTTGCCCTAAAACTCAAGAACACAACACCAGAGCATATCCTCAAGTATCTGTATTAACCTCTCCGACTGTCCGTCAGTTTGGGGATGAAAGGTCGTACTAAAACTCAACTTTGTGCCCAAGGCCTCTTACAACTTTTTCCAAAATCGGGATGTAAATCTCAGATCTCTATTTGATATAATCGACAAAGTCACTCCATGAAGCCCTACAATCTCGGAAACATATAATTCTACCAATTTATCAAGCGAATAATCAACACGTACCGGTATGAAGTGGGTCGACTTCGTAAGTCTATCTATCACAACCTAAACGACATCTTTCTTACTCAGTGTCAACGGCAAGCCCTTTACAAAATCCATAGGAACACGGTCCCATTTCCACTCGGGAACCATGATAGGTTGAAGCAGACCCAAAGGTACTTGGTGTTCGGCCTTTACTTGCTGAAAAATCAAGCATCTTGATACAAACTCAGAAATATCTTTCTTCATACTCAACCACCAATACCATTTCTTCAAGTCATTATACATTTTCGTGCTACCCGAATGTATGGATAGGCATCCACTATTTGCCTCATGTAAAATCTTTGAATAAGCTCATCATTTCTCGGTACACAAATTCTGTCTCTGAACATCAGACATCATCAGAATTGATCCGAAAGTCAGACTCAACACTCGACTTACACTAAACTCTTTTGGCTTGCAAGTCACTGTCATCTTTCTGAGCCTCGTAAATCTCTTGAAGAAATATTGGCTTAGCCCTCAACTCAGCTAGAATAGAACCATCCTCTGATAAGATCACCCGAGTATTCAAAGCTCTTAATGCAAATAGGGATTTTCTACTCAAAGCATCGGCTTCTACATTTGCCTTTCTCGGGTGGTAATCAATCACTAACTCATAATCCTTTATCAACTCTAGCCATCTTCGTTGCCTTAAGTTTAATTCCTTTTGGGTCATCAAGTATTTTAAACTCTTATGATCAGTGAATATCCGATATCTTTCACCATACAAATGGTGTCTCCATATCTTCAATGCAAACACAATGGCAGCCAACTCTAAATCATGTGTCGGGTAATTCTTCTCGTGTGGCTTCAAATGTCTAGAAGCATACGCTATCACCTTGCCTTCTTGCATAAGCACACAGCTCAATCCATTCAAGGATGCATCGCTGTAGATCACAAATTCTTTTCCTGGCTCAGGTTGCACTAGAATTGGAGCCTCAGTCAATAATGCTTTTAGTTTCTTGAAGTTATGTTGACACTTTTCTATTCCCTCAAACTTCACATCTTTTTACAATAACCTCGTCATTGGAGTAGCTATCATGGAAAATCCATTGACAAACCCTCGGTAATAGCCAGCTAGGCCCAGAAAACTTCTAACCTCAGATACATTTTTCGGTAGTTTCCAATCAACAATAGCCAAAATTTTACTTGGGTCGACTCTGACACCATCTCCCGAGACAATGTGCCCCAAAAATCCAACCTCTTTGAGCCAAAACACACTTTTTCTAAACTTAGCATACAACTGATTATCTCATAAAATCTGTAAAACTATCCTCAGGTGCTCAGCATGTTCGTTCTCATCACGAGAATATATCAATATGTCATCAACGAAAACTACAACAAACTTATCCAAGTATGGCCGAAATATACGATTCATTAAATCCATAAACACAGCTGGGGCATTCGTTAAGCCAAAAGGCATGACTAAAAATTCATAGTGCCCATACCTCGTCCGAAATGCAGTCTTTGGCACATCTGAGTCTTTTACTCTCAACTAATAATATCCCGACCTCAATTCTATCTTGGAAAACATAATGACTTCCTTCAATTGATCACACAAATCATCGATCCTTGGCAATGGATACTTGTTCTTCACTGTTACCTTATTAAGTTGCTGGTAGTCTATGCATAACCTCATGGATCCATCTTTCTTTTTCACAAATAATACTGGAGCACCCCATGGAGAATAACGTAGTCTTGCAAAACCTTTGTCCGTCAACTCTTGCAACTGTGCCTTCAATTCCTTCAACTCAGTCGGAGCCATTCTGTATGGAGCAATCGATATAGGTGTCATACCAGGAGCTAACTCGATGCCAAATTCAACCTCTCTAACTGGAGGCAACCCTGGCAATTCTTCTGGGAATACATCTGGGGTACTCACATACTATCGGCACTGATTCAATCTTTAACTCAATTTTTTTAGCATTCATAACAAAAGCATATATGCTTCATACCCCTTCCTTACATACCTCTGAGCAGACATATGAGAGATCACTACAGGCGACCTGTCTTGTTCATCTAATTCAACACGAAGAGTGCCCCCATTTTCACTCTCAATTCAATGTATTTCTTTCCACAATTTACTGTCACATCGTGCGTGGTTAACCAGTCCATACCAAGAATTATATCGAATTCATCAAATGGTAATAGCATGAGATTTGCCTTAAAATAATGACCTCTAATCATCAATGGACAATCTTTGCATACCTTATCCACTAATACACTTTTGCCTAAAGAATCGGACACTTTTATCACGAATTTTGTGGACTCTACAGGCATGCTCATGCTAGATACTAATTTCATGCAAATGTATGAATAGGTAGAGCCCAGATCAATTAAAGCAACAACATTAGTATCATAGAGAGAAAATTTACCCGTAATTACATTAAGGGATGACGCCTCTTCACGAGTGCAAATGGCATAAGTCCTCGCAAGCGCTCTACTCTCAGATTCTTGTAGCCTGGTTTCTGGGAGTACTCTTACTACTCATCCCACTTCCCAGGTTTCTCTATCATCTCCCTCTAGTAGTGCTTCTTGATCTCGCACTCTGAATTTTCTTTTTTTCAACCATCTCGAGGCATTCTCTAATAAAATGATCTTGGGAACCACATTTAAAACATGCCTTCTCATGTGCTCGGCACTCACCAGGGTGACGTCTGCCACACTGTGGGCATTCCGGTCAGTTGGGTCGAATGTTCCCAACGCTTGCAACTGAAGTAATCTAAGCCTTAATCCCCGAGTACTGCCTACTCTTACTTTTATTTGAAAACCCGGCGGAAGTAGCTGATCGGGTAGGGAAATCTCTCGAATTTTCAGACGAGGATTGAAATGACTTATTCAACTGTCTCTTCCTTGAGTCGCGAGACTCCATCTCAGCTTTTCTTTTCTCTTTAACCAATTCCTCGGCTTTACAAGACCGATCCACGAGCACAACAAATTCCTTCAACTCGAGGACACCAACAAACAACTTAATGTCTTCATTTAGTCCGTCTTCAAACCTCTTACACATGATAGCCTCAGTGAATACACATTCCCGAGCTTATTTATTGAGCCTTACGAACTCACGCTCATATTTGGTTACTATCATTCTACCTTGTTTCAGTTCAAGGAATTTCTTTCTTCTCTGGTCGATAAACCTCTGGCTAATATACTTCTTCCAGAATTCTTCTTGGAAAAATTCCCATGTGATCATTTCCCTTGGTACAACTGACACAAGGGTATTCCACCACTGATATGCGGAATCTCTTAAGAGAGAAACTACATACTTCATGCACTCTTCAGGTGTGCACGATAACTCATCAAATACCCTGATGGTATTCTCAAGCCAAAACTCTGCCCTTTTCGGATAGTCATCTTTACTAGCCCTGAATTCTTCGGCTCCATGCATCTGGATTCTATCAACCGAAGGCTTTTCTCTTCTTACCACTTCTACCACTTGGAGAGCTACTGGGGTATGTTGAGGAATAGGTGGGGGTCGAGGGGGTTGTGCATTCGGGTTTGTACGAACGAACTCCATATACCATGCATTCATCATGTGGAGAAAGGCTCCCCTAGCCTCTTCTCTTCCTCTTTGACTCACGGTCGTAGGTCTATTCTGATTTTCATTTGGCAGCGTCCTTTTGGCAGGAATTGGTGCGTTACTTTCTACATCATCTGCCACAGCTCTATCGGTGTGTTACAATTTAAATCGTCAGGATTCGTCACACTATCATTACATATATACTCATATGTATGGCATGTATAGCTAGACTCATGTATACGCTACGTTAGTCCGAGAATCGACTAAACCGTAGCTCTGATACCAATAAATGTAACACCCCTTACCCGTATTCAACTCTAAAATCAGGTATGAGGCATTACCGGACTTAACTTACTTGAATATACAACTTTGGGCTATAAAATTTCTTTTCAACATAAAACTTCTCATTCACATTCATATCATCCTTATTATGGGCCTACGAGGCCCTAAACATGCATACAGAGGGTTTCAAAATTTAACCAGAAACTTTTACACTCCTTGAAAATTTTTACCTAAACAGGGGTCACACACCTGTGTGACATGGGACATGCCCGTGTGGGCTGACCGTGTGGTCTCACACGCCCATGTCCCTAGCCCATGTGGAATTTATTTTTCATTTTAAACCTACAGGGGTTTTCACACGGTCGGCCACACGCCCGTGTCTTTGGCCTGTGTCCCTCACACGGCCTAGACACGCCCGTGTGTGAAAACCTGGGTATTCTGTTTATGACGTCAGCAACTCTTAAGGGGCACACGGCCTAGGCACACTCCCGTGTGCTGGCCCGTGTGACAAATCAAATTCTCACAAATTTGATGCAGGGGACACACAGCTTATCAACACACCCATGGGGCTGACCGTGTGTCACAAACGGCCTAAACACGTGCCCATGTGGACAATTAGAAGGCTATTTTCCAAGCCAATTGCCACCCTGAAATATAAACACAACTATACCAATACAAGAAACATATATCATGGCAAAAATACACTATGAAGAATCATTAATCATCATTCATCCACTTCATAAACTCATCATCCTTAAATATATGAAACTTGACAAATATAGGCCAACTTCCAATGGCCATTAACAAAATGAGTGTGTAACATTAGTAGCCAACACTTTGGCTTCCAAACATGACATAATACAAAATGACCAAGTTCCTATACATGCCATACTCAAAATAAGTCAACTTTACTAAACCAAAAGAATCATTGATAGTGTGATCCGAGCTCTGACGTTTTATGATCCTCGAGCTAGCTTGGCGAAACTACAAGGGAAAAGGGAAAAGAGAGGGGTAAGCATATAGCTTAGTAAGTTTGCATAAATTAAAGTAACAATATAAATATCTATGGTAAAATCCATTCATCTCATAGAATAATAACAACTCAAGTATTCAAGTACTTAGGCATACTTACTCATGCTTACTCTTACCCATCACATATCACAATAGGGTTTCTAAACTCGTATTCTACTCATGGTATCTGTATCACTTCATCACATAATTTAGCACTTATGCTAATTAAACAATAAACTTAAATCATTATCATTCTTACATAAATGGAACTCAATGTTATCCTTGTATAACTTAACTCTATAACATCTTTACTTGCTTAGCTCCTTTTCATCTTTATATGTTTAACTCTTTTGCCCGTTGAACTGCTCAGAATATCGGAGGATATCCAATCTCATCATACATGTATCTTCATGCCAATGCCATATCCCAGATATGGTCTTACATGGGATCACCTCTTGATGCCGATGCCTTATCCCAGATATGGTCTTACACGGGGATCTCTTAGCTCGATGTCGATGCCATGTCCCAGACATGGTCATATACGAGATCGTACATGGATGTCGATGCCATGTCCCAGACATGGTGTTACACGGGACCTTCCTTATTCAATGCCGATGCCATGTCCCAGACAAGGTCTTACACGGGGCCTTCCTTATTCAATGCCGATGCCATGTCCCAGACATGGTCTTACATGGGATCTACATTCAGAGCCGATGCCATGTCCCAACATGGTCTTATACAGGACCTTCCTTATCTCATATGGTGACATAGGTATCCTCGTTATTCCGAGTCCTCAACCGGGACTTCAACTTGACATATTCTCATTTCAATCTCATCAAAGCATCATAAATCAACCTCATGGAATATGTATACATTTCTCATAAAATAAAATAATTACAAGTATGATTACATTGTATAACTTTAATTTCATACAAACTTACCTCGATACTCAAAATATGTGTAGATGTGCAATTTAGTCCAACACCTTGTTCTTGCCTCGATTTCGATCCGGGCTTCATGTTTCTTGATCTATAATAAAAATTTCACTCATTTAATACTCACATTGACTAAATTAACTCATAATTCATACTTTGGAAAAATTACAATTTTGCCCCTAAACTTTCACATAATTACACTTTTGCCTCTAGGCTCGTAAAATGATTTTCGTTCAACTTTCTTGCATTTCAAGCCTAGCCAAATCATACTCTCAACTATATCAACCTTCAATTTCCACTATTTCACTCACGTATGACCATTTCTACAACTTTTTCAATTTGGTCCTTTTATGCATTTTTCATGAAAATCACTTAGAAAAAGATGTTTATCATACACCAAAATTTCATATTCTTCCAAAAAACATCAAAAGACATGCATGTCATACATGGGTAAGTTTGTTTTTTTTAATATGAACCCTAGCTCAAAATATAGCTAGAAATAACTAAATCAAGTTACGAGGATTTCAAAAATACGAAGAACATCAAAAACGGGGCTAGGAGGTACTTACAATCAAGCTTGAAAGATGAAGAAACCCTAGCTATGTTGAGCTTGAGAATTTCGGCTATGGCTTGAAGAATATGGACACAATTTTGACTTTTGTAACAGCCCCATTTTGACCCAAATCGGAATAGTAGTTTCGGGACCACAAACCCGAGTCCGAAAAATATGTTAAAATTATTTTCTGTGTTTATTATGTGCGAATTTGCTTGTGTGAAATTTTCGTGTTTTAATTTCGCCGTTTGAGGTCCGATTTAGTAAATGGGCTTAATCGCGTAAGTTAAAAATTTGATAGTTTAATGTGCAAGGGATGAATTGTTGTTGTCTTTTTAAATGGGAGTATTTAAAAATGCAATTTACCCATTTTAAAGGGTAGTGGACGATTTATGGTCAAAAATGATCTTGATTCATAATGGCTTAATATTATTTAATAATGGTTAAATTAGTAAATTATATATTAAGTTATTATAATAAAACATAACATTAAATTAAACAAAGCCATTGTCATCTTTTTATATAGTGACTGAAACATAAAAAAGAAAAATAAAAAGAGAGAAACAAGGTTTAGGGTATTCGGCCATTTCTAAGTTTGATTCAGGTATGTTTTCACTTCGATTTTTGATAATTTTTACGTTTTTGAGATCGTTGCTTCGAGTACTACAAAGCCCATGTCTTAATTTTAGAATTTGATGAATATTTTGTGGTATGCCATTGTTGAGTACTTATGATTTTTGTTGTTTGATGATGAAAAATGAAAGATATATTTTAGACTAATATATTTTGTATTGGAGTTTTTGATGATTTTGAGTAATTAGAACTAAATTGCAAAAATAATAATTTGAGGGACTAAAATGTGAAATAAATGAAATATATGGGCTTGAATGAGCACTAGGAATATTCAGCCAAACATAGGTACTTTGAAATTTTAAATATTTTGTATTTTGTGCAATAGGGAATAAATTGTAAAAATTGTAAATGTTAGGGGTAAAATGGTAATTTGCCCATTTATGTGTTTTTGGACTAAATTGAATGAAATTATGTTTGAATGAGCTTAATTTGAATATGTTTAGATCAAGAACCAAAGAAATCGGACTTGGATCGGGGAAAAACAAAAATAGTCGAATAGCCGATTACATCGTTCGTCGATATCCGAGGTAAGTCTTTAAGTAATTAAACATTGTAAATTTTGTATATAACTTAGTAATATGCTGATTTGGAATTTGTGGAATAACTGTTGAGTTAGCCAAATATGAATAAATATAGAAATATTATGTTTGAGTTTAGTTCGATTGAGCTATAATATTTGGAAGTCCGTATGAAGATTATGAAATATATGAAAAGTTATATGAATTGGTTGTGAGACAGCTTTATAATAATGATATTCGAGCTTTGAGCCTAGCAAGCTTTGTGCTGGCGAAAGATATCGGGCTTTATGCCTAGCAGGCTTTGTGCCGGTGTATAATATTCGGGCTAAATGCCTAGCAGGCTTTGTGCCGGTGAAAGATATCAGGCTATATGCCTAGCAGGCTTTATGCCAGTGATTATGTATAAGTTTATACCTTAAAGATTTATGCTAATGTGGTAATGGAATATGTTAAATGAGCTCAGTGATCAGGTATGTGTTAACTCATTATTTACTTGAGATAAGGTAAATTAGTAACTTGATATTTGTTACTAATTATATTTGATACAAATGAAAATTACACGTGAATTTTAGTAAGTGTATTTGGCTTTGTAAATGAATAATATAAGTGTTGTGGAATTGATTTTAGGATATGGATATATATGTGTTCTTGTATATTTGACCATTTAAGTGGAATATGTATATGATATATTATTACGGATATTGAATTTATATAAATGCATATGTGTATGTTGACTTTATAAAGATATTTTAGCTTTGAAAGTTAAAAAAAAAAAAACATTAGGTTATATTGTATAAATGACATTCGGCCAAGGTAGATTTTACTTGGAATAATGAATTAATTACATCATTTGGATGTTTATTTGCTTATGACTTACTAAGCTAAGTTAGCTTACTCTAGTAAAACTGTTTACTCTGTTTTATAGATTTTGGATTCAAGTTACAGGCTCGGGGATTGTCAGCAAAGTTCACCACACTATCTACTGTTTCAGTACTTTTATAAATTGAAATCGGACTTATGGCATGTATAGGCTAGTCTTGGAATTAAATTATTTTGAAAGTGTTTGTATATAAAGCCATGTGAAAATGGCTTAACATATTAATTTGAATTTGGTTTTGTTTAGTTGAGTTTGAGTATGTTTGATCATGATATTTTGTGCTATGGTTGAAGGGTGTTTATGTTAGGTTTATATATTTGAATATGGTGAATGTATATGGATTAAATTGAGTATGGTTCGGCTATTTTATGTTTAGAAAAGTATAAATGTGAATTTGAGTAAATATGTTATATGTTATGTTAGATAAGTTGTGATTCATGAAATTGACTTGGGTGGTTTTAATTTGAATTGATTGAAGTATAACAAAAGTTGACATTAAATGGAGTATAATTATTAGGCTTGTTTAATATTAAGTATAAGATTATAAAATGATCATATGATTAGTGATTTATGTTTTAAATAAACAAGTTAATTTGTTGTAAATTAGCATGTGATTTTATTAATGTGTTTTAATTATTAAGTAGTCTTTATATTATATTTAATGTTTATTTAAGTGATATCAAATAGAAACTTTGGTTTATTTGAATAGATGTATGCGTATTACATGTTCATTTGACTTGGAATATTGAAAAATGTGATATTTAGCTCATTTGTTTATTTTCAGACAGATGGTAGTAATATATTATTTTAATGTTTAATGATTTATGTATAATTTTATATATTATGGGTTTATATTATTATTTGATGATTTTTTTTAAATGATTTGATTTCCATATATGTTCATAAATGTCTAGAAGTTGTGTCTTGTTCGGTAATACCCCGTAACCCCATTCTGGCGACGGATATGGGTTAGGGGTGTTACAACTTTCTTTTCCCTTTTAATTCTTTTATTAACCAGAGGACAAGAATGCCCTTAAGCCCCCCCTTTCTTGAGATTTTTTCTTCCTATGTCCATTTTTCTCCATCTTAACATATAATGGTTTAATTACTAAATAAGGGCTTCTAATAATTTTTATGATGCTATTTCATACTTAAACCTTCTAGAATCTTATATTTTCTAATCTTTGCAATTTAGTCCTATTGGATAAATTGATCACTAATAAATAAAATTTCCTCATAAAATTTCCACACAATCATCCAAACATATCATAAGCCTCATAAAAATTCATAAAACACATGTTTCTATTTCGGATTTGTGGTCTCACACCACTATTCCAACTAGGCCTTAAATCGGGCTGTTACATTGTCGTCCAACAAAGCTCACGATACAATATAGCCAGAACTGCGGAACCCCAACTATACGAGTGAACATTCTGCAAATCAGTTAATAAGGGTAAATACATCAAATGAACCTTGTTGTTCGCATCCGACATTAGTACACCCCCTATAATATGTATAATGTACGCTCGAGTTGCACACATCACCTCATGCTCAGTGGAATTACTTGATAAATGTTCAAAATTGGCATTCAGCCATGAAAATCTCAAACTCATAAATTTGGACTCAACATCATTGGGCAAGACTCCTAATAGGCTATAATAAAGGGCAGCTGGCTCAGATATTGTACTTATGCTTGTTACGGCACTCCTGTAAATTGGGAGCCCACGTTACAATGCAACATCCTCTAGAGTGACAATGCACTCCCCACACGGCAAATGAAAAGTGTGGATCTCCGGGTGCCAACGCTCGATCAATGCGGATATTAAATCATACTGCAAATCAAACGTTCAGATCAATACTGTTGACCCGAATCCGGTTAACTCTAAGTATGGCATCAGTTGTTCATGCGGGGGATATCCTAAACCATTTACCTGACTCCTCAATGCGCGGTATGGACCCTGACACTATTAAATTATAGAAAATAGTTATTATAACATAATTTATTTTCGTAAATGACGTGGAACTTTTTTTAAGGGAACCTGTGAATAACACATAACAATATATTACCATATTATTAATTGTGTCTGATATGTGATCATCGTTCTTAATCAATGAACCCATTTCGATACCTGCAATTTCAAAACAAATTTCGATAATTAATTTTTAAATTTGATGCATTTTAAATATTTATCAAAATACCTAAATTTAATATATTGCTTTTAATTACAAAAATACCAAATAATATTGTCCACATCATATTTTTTGCTATACTACATTAACAAAATAAATATATTTATAAATTCCAACTCAATGGTCCCATTCACAAATTCCATCTCAATGGTTTAATGTTTTACCTACATAAAAAACAAAAAAATTATATTAAAATAATAAAAATAACATGCCAATAAAAAAATATAACAAAAACATAACATAAATTATCTCAACATAATAAATACGAATATTGTTATTATTATTTTAAAATGATAATAAGTAAAATGTAATGGTTTAAAAGATAACATATATATATATATATATATATATATATATATATAATAACATGCTAACTTAATTATTGTCAAAAAAATATAATTATTTTTTCCTAGAAGGATTCAAAAGAAATTTCAATTATAATATTTATAAAAAACATAAAACAAAATTTAAAGCACATAAACTCTTATTCTCCATTATAAAATCTAAAAAAATTAGAACACGTAAACTCTTATTCGTAATTTATTTCATAAATTCCAACTTAATGGTCCCATTCACAAATTCCATCTCAATGGTCTCATCTTTTACTTACATAAAAAATAATAAAAATTATATTAAAATGATAAAAATAACATGCCAAATAAATTACATAAAATTAAATCTAATAAACCTAAAACACACATGACAAATAAATTACATAAAAAAAACATTCTTTCTACATAACATAAATAGGCTTTTTTACTTGAATAAACATTAAAATAAACTTATGAATGAAAATATAAAATAAATACAAACATACCTTAA
Organism: Gossypium australe; assembly: GCA_005393395.2. Taxonomy (NCBI): domain Eukaryota; kingdom Viridiplantae; phylum Streptophyta; class Magnoliopsida; order Malvales; family Malvaceae; genus Gossypium; species Gossypium australe. The sequence continues at coordinate 33,695,239 of CM016617.1, forward strand.
TAGTTCTTTTTAACCAAATAATGCCTTACAAAAATAAAATTAAATATTAATTCCAAAATAAATCAAAAATAAAAAAAATCTAACATTTATTTATAACACAATAATTAGTAAATAAAAAATTTACATTTTATAATTTTTTTCGACACTAAATCCTTCAAACCTCAAACAACCTCTTAATTAATTGTTTTCAAACCCTAAACACAACCCTAATTTTTTCTCAATTCCCAAACACAACTTCTTCTCCTTCCCTTTCTCCTTTCTTTTTCTATTTTTTTCCTTCCCCTTCTCCTCTCTCTATTCTGCTTCTTTTTCTTCTTTCTTTTTCCCCTTCCTTCCTTCCTGCTCTCTTCTAAAATTTCTTTTTCATTTCATCTAGGCAAAATGGGGAATTGGGGACCTTATAATGGTCCCCAAAACACATTTCACAGGCATGTCCCGTCCCATTGCTACCACCGTTGCAGGGGTCAAGGGTGTGCCATCTATGAGGTTGGCTTCACCACCCCTGTGCCGCCTATCTATTAAGCATCACCAGTGGTCATGTCCCATTTGCGTCAGGGGGTCATTAACGGGTCGGGTTTTCGTCGTATACGAGTCGTAAATGACCCGTATTTCTTTGGTGCCGCCTATTTAGATGGCATGTATGATTTTTTATTAATATTTTTTTTAGTTAACTATGTCAAATTTTTAGGGTGGTGCCACCTATGCACATAATCCAACTGACATACTATTTAAGTATTTTCTTTTTCATAATATTCGGGGAAAAAAGCCCAAATAATTGCTTCATCTCCTTTTTCACTGTCATGGAAAACAATAAAATCTTTGCTTCTATTGGTTCCTCCATGCTCCGCAATCTGAATATATATATCAAATTATAGCAACATTTACAAACAAGTGAAAAACACATTAAGAATATATACAAGGGTATTCGTAACACCCCTAACCCATATCCGTCACCGAAATAGGGTTAGTTTACAGAACCATCACAGATAAATCAAGTAAAAATACTATTCATATATGAAAACAATCATATTGTCCCTTAAATGGACCCTCGAGACCCATTATAAGCATTAGAATACAAATTGGGACTAGATCGAGATCTCATAAAATTTTTCTCAAAATTTCAAAATTTTTCTTATAAACAGTGCCCACACACTCGTGTGTAGGGACACTCTAAACCCGTATCCGTCACTGAAACAGGGTTACGGAGTATTACCGGAGTTTACGGAACCATCACAAATAAATCAAGTAAAAATAATATTCATATATAAAAACAATCATATCGTCCCTTAAATGGACCATCGAGACCCATTATAAGCATTAGAAACGAATCGGGACTAGATCGGGATCTCATAAAATTTTTCTCAAAATTTCAAAATTTTTCTTATAAACAGTGCCCACACATCCGTGTGGTCTAGGGACACGCCCATGTGGTCGGGCCGTGCTCAACCCCGTGTAACTCTCTGACTTGATACGGGTTAGGGGTGTTACAGTATTAGAGAGGAAAGGTTTAACTTGTTAGGAAAAAAAGTCATAATGATTTTTTTGGCTTTTCAACTTTATAAAAGAAAATCATTTAACCTTTCATTTAATTTTTTATTTCTTTTGGCTTTTAAACTGGGTGGAGAAGTTAATATTTGTTGGCCTTGCTAATGTGGCATACATGTGGATGACATGTTAACATTTAATTAATTTTTTAAAATTTTAAAAAATATTAAAAATATAATTTTTATATTAATAATTTTTAATTTTTAAAAATATTTTTTATATATTTTTTTGAATTTTTAAAATTTTAAAAATAAATTAAATGCTTACACGTCAACAAAGTTAAAAAAATTATTTTTTTCATCTATTTTGGGTGATTTGATAAAAAAACGTAAGTTTAATGCTAAAAAAGTGAAAAATTAAATAAAGGGCTAAAATGACTCTTTTTTTTTTTTAATAAAGTTGGAGAGCCAAATAAATTATTATTATCGTCATTGAGTACGCTAAGATGTCTTGCATTGTATGCATGAATGGCCAAGCACACAAGGAAGAATACCAAAGCCTTATGCATGTAAGTTTTGTCGTTGGATTGATAATCTTCATAAAATGGAAATTGAGTTGTGTCTAGGGAGTGCAAGATGTCTTGAACATGTTTATGTCAAGTAAACAACTAAATTCTGGTAAAAGTGAAACTCTTCTGGCTTTAGCAAGGCCAATCTTTATGAGATTCAAAGGCTTACCAAGTTTAAGATTAGAGACTTGCTGGTAAGATATTTGGGAGTACCTTTAGTAGTATGTAACATCCTGAAATTCGGGATTTTATGTTTTGCTTTATACCATGCTTTAGACTAGTTAAGAGTGTTAGTTGTGTATGTTTAGGGGCCCTAAGAAGGCTTGGGGTTAAGTTGGGCTTTAGTAAAATTTTTGTGTTTAAGCTTTAAGGAGAGAAGGTAAGTGGCGTCAAGACTTAAGGAAATATGTATGTATTTTGCTAGCACAAGTGAAGCTAGTAGTAGAGTGGTGTGGCGTTACATGAAGGGGCTTAAGGGGTGGAGTTCGAATCCCACCTATTGCAAATTTTGAATTATTTTTTTTTTTGTGCTAAATGGTAAGTGTCGGCCATGGCATCAAAGAAGGAAAGGAAGACTTTCTAATGATGGAAAGAAGACTAAGAAAATAAGGTAAGGAAGAGAATAAGGAAAGAAATAAAGGAAAGGGATAAGGTGGGGGAACATGTTGGCCGAATTTTAGGTGTTGCTTGGAGAAAGAATTTTTGGTCAACCATGACCTTTTTGGTGTAGGAGGTATACTGTTTTGGTAGAGGGAGTGTGAGAGCCGAATTTCCTTTGGCCATTTTACAAGTTTTGTGCATGAAAGGCTTGTTTTCTTTTTAGCATTGTGGTGCATTTTCCAATCTTTTCCCTTTTGCTTGCCGAATTTTTCCTTAAGCTCTTGAGAAGTTTTTGTTCCATTTGAAAGCTCTCTTCTTTTGACCATTTGGTATTTCTTTTCTTACCTAAAACGAAACCTTAAGGGATACTTTCTCTCTTATTCCCATCATTTTCATAGTTTTCTTTTCTTCTTTTCTTTTTCACCATTTCTTCAACCCTTCTCTTTTCTTCTTTAATCAATATTTTTGATGGTCGAATCTTGCTTGATCTTTTCTCTCTAAATAGCTGACACTTTAATCACACTATTTCTTCTTCTTCTTGCTTGCATATTAGGTATTTCTTCCTTGACCGATTTGGTGTTCTAGTGGGTGACCGAATATCACATCCTTGCCGATTCATCTCTAGTCTTAAGCCCAATCGGTGGAAATCAGATTTATCATCATTAAGGTAAGGAGTTTCGTCATGGTTTATTTTGATCTATTTCATTGCTCGGTTAGTTTGCTAAACGGATCGATGGATTTGACTAATCAGTTATTATAGGGACTAGATCGCTTGTTCTTATCCACTCGTTGTTCCTTCAGAAGTGGTGGTAAGCCGAATCCTATCCCTAAACAACTATTCTCTCTCATAGTAGTATTTTATTGACAGAGACTTTTCCAATGGAGGCAAGTGGTAGCGATTTTAAAGGAAAAGCGATAGGAGGAAAAAAGGGAGTGGATTTGCAATTCCTACTCCTAAGTTCAAACGTAGGGCGGTATCGGCAGTTCGGGATTTCCCACCGGGTTGTGGACCATCATCCGGTGAGAATAGACAAATCGTGGTCGTTCACGATACTAAGGGTAAGCATTTCATTAGATCGCTAGATTTAGATATTTGGATTAAGACACCCTCTTTTTGTTGTTAATCGAGTTTTATGGTGACATAGGTGCCGACGATCAAGAAAGTTTAGTCCTTACCGTAATCAGGTGTGTAATCTCACATCGAAATCCCGTAGATTCGTGATTCACTATCATGTGGGAAGAATAGATCGTTGAATTTACAAGTCTAAAAATAGTAATATAGCATGAATCGAGTAATTGGCATAAACGACGTTAATTCTAAGATCTGAAAAAATCGGTATTAATTTGTTAAATTACCAAAATGCCCCTATGGGCCGATTTACGAAAATGCCCCTATGGGTCGATTTACCAAAATGCCCCTATGGGCCGATTTGCTAAAATGCCTTAGTTGGCCGAATTACCAAAGTACTATAATGGGCTGATTCACTGAAATAATTTACTAGATTAATGGTTGTTATATATATGTGGATATTCTATTGTATTATGTATGTTGCATTTTATTGCATAGGATGGGAGAAATTTTATGGAGAGTACTGTAGCCTAGTGGCATAGCCACAATTTGTTCACTATTGTGCTTAATTATGATTTCGGTGGCTTGACCACAAAAATGTTATACAAATAGCAGCTCGACTGCAAATTGGTGTGAGCGGCGGGGTGGGTTGACTTGATCCCCACAGGTGTGATTGGCTGGTCGGGGGTGTGATGGATGGATGGGTTAGGTTGCATACTTTTCATTTAGATACTACTATGTAAATGGGTTTAGGCCCAAGATATTCCTATGCGGGTTCAGGCCTAGTGGATGACGGTAAGGGGATTATACACTGAGTTCTTGTAACTCACCCCCTTTTTCTTAATCCTTGCAGGTAATGCTCAGTGACGTGGACTTGGGACCGTGGATGACTCGGTGGAGGCCATACTCTATAAATGGTGTTTTCGAACATTAGTAAACTTCTTTTCCGTTTTATTTTGTTACTTTTACTATTTTGGGTTTTAAAGTTGTAATAAGGCCTCTGGGATATGCTTTATTTTTGCTTTATGTTTAGACGTACTTAATATCTTTCTAGAATTGTTTTAAATAAGGATTTTCTAAAATCATAAATAACCGGTTTTCCAAAATTGATTAACAAATGGATTTCATAACAAATATGTACAAATAATTTAACTCGGATTCTCTTTCGAAATCATCAACGTCATTTTCAAAAGTCACGATTTTAAAGTTCACTAGTTCGATTTTCAATCCATCAATCAACCTATCGAAGTTAGTAGTATTTTATCGAATATTTATAATCAAACTAGTTTTCTTAACTATACCAAATAACGTCAAATATCACAAGTTCTTTATACGTTTTCTTCATGTGACATGCCAGATCCGGTCATACCGCATGGGTCGGGTTTGGGGTGTTACATAGTAACAAGAAGACTAGTCGAAAAGATAGTGTGCAACTTATAAAAAAAAGATAACAACCAACGTTAATCATTGGTCCTTCAAGCTCTTATCCTATGCCAAGAGACTCCCAACTTATTCAATTAGTGTTGTTCAATATAAAAAATTATTGGTACAGACTCTTTTTATTGCCTAAATCAGTAATTCACAATATTACAAACAATATTCTCTTTCTTCTTCTTCTTTTTTTGTTGAATATCATAAGAATGTTCTTGATTCTTTTGGAAAGAGTATGCTATCCTAAACTAGAGAGTATAAGTGTTGAGACATTTTTATATTTGATAAATAAATCATCCTAAAAATTAGGGGTTGCCAAATATGGTTAAGGATTTTTCTCATATTTATTTTTGTTATTTTTAGCTTTGAGCTTACTATTTTTAGCTATTGTAAAGCCTATAGAAGCCTAGAAACATTTGGAGTTATTCATCAATTCAATCAAAATCATCTTCTCTCATTTGAGTTAAGAGCTCGTTTTTCTTTCTTTCTCTACTTGTAAGTGTAACAATGGTATCTGAGCCAGGTTTGTTCTTGTTAGCCTAGAAAAGGTTTCACCTATGGCCTTAGAAAGTAGTTTTGTTTGTAATAGCTCGATTTTCAGTGATGCCAGAAAAGGCGATTTCAGAACCCCATTTTCATAAATTAGGCCCGCAAATATTAAAAATGAATATTAAGGGGTTGCTATATGATTTTATTAAATTTTTACCCATCAATTTTGTTTATTAATTGTTTAATTTAAGTACAAGTACTAAATTGTAAAAGTCTTATCGTTATAGATTTTGTAACATCCTGAATTTTTGGGCCTATGCGTTTAATTGGTGGACATGTGTAATGAGTTAATTTAAGTGTTAGGGGTCCAAATTGGGCTCAGGCTTAGGCAGAGGCCTTGGTTAAAATTATCTGTTTGGGCATTATAGGGTTTAAAAGGTAGTCTCTGTGTTTAAAACATCAAAATGGGCTTGTGGCCCAGTGGTCAGTGGCGCCACTTAGGGAGCAAGGAGGTGACGCCACACAAGGGAGGGCCCAAATTTAAGTTTCATGGAGCCCAATTCTTTTAGTTTGAGTTAGCTAATTTTCGGCATTTGGGTTAGGTGGAGTGGATGGCAACAAGGCTCAAAAATAGGAGGATTTATATGAATAAGATAATATAGATATTATAGTTGATAATATGGAAGATAAAAGGAGAAAAGATAGGAGCTATCTACAAGGCTAGGAGTTAGCCGAAATTTCTATAAATAGGGAGGGTTCTCTTCTTTATTTTGCGACAATTAGGGTTTCCACCTTTTCTTTCTCTTCTTTCTTCTAAAAGCCGAAAACTCCATTATTCTTTTCTCTTCTTTCTTCTAAAAGCCGAAAACCCTATTATTCTTTTCTCTTCTTTCTCCTAAAAGCTGAAAACTCCATTATTCTCTTCTTTCTTCTAAAAGTCGAAAACTCCATTATTCTCTTCTTTCTTCTAAAAGCTGAAAACTCCATTACCCTCTTCCTTCTTCTAAAAGTCGAAAACTCCATTATTCTCTTCTTTCTTCTAAAAGCTGAAAACTCCATTACTCTCTTCCTTCTTCTAAAAGCCGAAAACTCCATTATTCTCTTCTTTCTTCTAAAAGCCGAAAACTCCATTACTCTCTTCTTTCTTCTAAAAGCCGAAAACTCCATTATTCTCTTCTTTCTTCTAAAAGCTGAAAACTCCATTATTCTCTTCTTTCTTCTAAAAGCCGAAAACTCCATCATTCTCTTCTTTCTTCTAAAAGCCAAAAACTCCATTATTCTCTTCTCTTCTTTCTTCTAAAAGCCGAATCTCTATAGATTTCTTTAAATCATCTTCTCTTCCTGATTTTTGCAAAAAGCCGGAATCCTTTGGGAGTAGCCGAATCTTCTCTAGTAAGTAGATCTCTTAGATCTAAAAAGCCTGAAACACTAGTCCCTGAATCTCATATCTCTTTTCGGGATTTCAAGGCAGATAGCGGTGGTGTTGGCTACGGATAGCGTCGACTTAGAGGGTCTCGTTATAACGGTAATCAGGTGTGTAGATCATTGTCACATAAGTTTTATTTTGTATTATACCTGTTAGGGGCTGAAAAGCCGGAAAATGAGGTTGTATGAACAGGCGTGTGTAGATCTCTAACACAATAATAATCTGTATGAATATATGTATGTTTATGTTATGGGCTAAAAAGCCGGAAAGTGGCTGTGTAGACAGTCGAATGAAACCCAAAAAGGGTTAGGCAAGGAATGCCAGGTACGTAATCATAGAACTTCTCTATGTGTATCAATGTATGCGAAAGACTGTAATCTCTTAGGTAGTAGATTGTTTGATTTTGCATGAATGTATGCATGGGATGGGTTTAATATGAAAAGGGGAAGAGCATGATTGGTCACATGGTAATCGGTGGTAGAAAACCAACCTAATGAAATGTTAGATCACATGGTGATCGGTGGTAGAAAACCCACCTAATGAAATGTTAGATCACATGGTAATCGGTGGTAGAAAACCCACCTAATGAAATGTTAGATCACATAGTGATCGGTGGTAGAAAACCCACCTAATGAAATGTTAGATCACATGGTGATCGGTGGTAGAAAACCCACCTAATGAAATGTTAGATCACATGGTGATCGGTGGTAGAAAACCCACGAAATGAAATGTTAGGTCACTTGGTGATCGATGGTAGAAAACCTACATTAAAATTCCTGATTGAGAGGAATAGGCAGTACGGTTGTCGTTTTGGTGTGTAGCGGATGGAGGGTTGATTGTAGAAATCCCCAAGGTGTGATGGTTGGTACGGGTTGGTGTGTAGAGGATGGAATTCTAGGATGGGTTGGGCTTTGCATCATTTATTATCTATCATGTGATTATGATTGTTGCCATTGTGTATGGGCCAGGGCTCATAATGTGTTTGTGGGCCCAAGCCTTTTATGTGTTTTCGGGATTTACACACTGAGTCTTGGTGACTCACCCTATTATTTTTCCCTAACTTTTCAGATGAGCAGTAGATTGTGGACATGGGAGCCGAGACGGACTCGAGGGGCCATCAAGTTTTTATTTTTATAGATTATTTCGGCTTTTCTTTAAGTTTTAATTTTTGGAATATTTATGTAGTAAGGCCCCATAGTTTATATTTCACTGCTTAATTTTTAATATTTGCAACTTATGAAATTTTGTCAAAAGGTTTAATTATTCAAAATAATAATAATACAAGTTTTTTTCAAAAGGTCACCTATTTATTCAAATATTGTCTAATTAACTTACGATTTTTGAAACCAATGAAGCAAAAGTTTTCAATGTACAACCCGTAGCATACCAGATCCGGTCGAAACTTATGGGCCGGGTTTAGGGTGTTACAGATTTTTAATTAGCTAAAGGTTCAAAATGGTAATTAAATCAATTTACTTCATCAAATAGTGTAGAATGATGTTAATTTCCACTAACTTTGGTTAATTGTGATTATGGTCTAATTAATTAAAGTTTAGTTAAGTTAATTAGGTGATTAAAGAATAAATTAAAGTATAAAAGGCATGTAAGTGGAAAATGCTTATCTTTTTCTTTCTTGTCCACTGAAACAACTAAATAAAAACCTAAAGAATCCATTTTTGAAAGCTTTGTACATTAGGTCCTTGATTAGGTAAATTTTTTAAGTCATTTTCTTGTAATTTTTCTGTTTTTGAGGTCATGAGAGCTTAATTTAGCTAGCCTATGTACAAATTTGCAAAACTGTTAAAGTTTTTGAAAGTTTCTATTGTTGATTTCTTGAATATTTTAATGATAAATTGATAGACTTTAAGCTTAGATGTGAAAAATGACTAAATTGTAATGTTTAAATTGTTAGTTCTGTACATAAGGATTAAAGTGAATAAATTGTGAAATTAATGTGAAATTCTAATAATAATAGATAGTAGAGAGTCCCTAAGGGATGTAAATGAAATCGGTTTTAAAATCAAGCCTAAAAATTTAAAGATATAACTATTTCGATTTTAGGGAGTAAATTGAATAAAATGCAAAACTTTAGGGGTATTGAAAAATAAAATTTCATAGGTTCGTACATATCATGGCATAACATAAAAAATGTTTGGTATAAATTATTTAAAATAATTAAGTAGATCAAGAATTAAATCAAATTGGAGATAATCAAGGAAAAACCAAAATTATCGATTAGTCCCTGAAGATTCAATTTGTTTACTATTTTTTCTAGATAAGTTCATATGGTATATATGTGTTTAAATAATTCTGTGTTTGATTTGTATATGTATAATTGATTGTGAATTATTTTTTGGTAAATTGGTATGAAAGGTGATATTTGGACTAAATTGCAAAGAAATGTTAATTTGTGTAATAGATGATCGTTTGAACTTGGTAAATGTTAGAATACGATTGGTATGCCAATAGGGTTTTTTTGCGCACTTGTACGGGATTGGTTATAGATGTTACTGAGTTCCAACATTTGCTACGGAATCGAAGATACATGTGGTATAGGTTTAGCTTAGACTAGTAACCTAATGTCATTTTAAAGGTTTAATCCGGACAGGTAACCTGACATGTATATTTTCAGCTTGGACAAGCAATCTGATGTGTCGTTATAAAGTTTAGCCTGGACTGGGAACTTGACACAAGTATATATAGCTCAGACAAGCAACTAGAGTGACGGAGATACATGTGTATCCAAATCCATTTAATAGGGTTCATCGGGCGAAATAGTTAAAGTGAAAATGAAAAACTGAAATTACATGATATGAAATTGATATCCAAATACACAATTTTTGAATTGAACATGAGTATGGTATTGAAATGTTGACATTGTCATATATATATATATATACATAATTGTATCTTTCCTTAATTGAATAAGCTTTAATTTTGGTTAAGAAAATGACTTGAATTGGCATGTTATGTACTTGTGATATCATATGATTTGATTATAAGTAAATAATTACCTTGTTAATGTTTTGGTTTGTCATGTTAGGAACATTGAAATGAGTTAATCTTCTGCCCGTTTAATTGGATTTAATTTCAATTGTTATTTGGTTGCCTTAATTTTAGATAATTTATGTTATTTTGTTTAATAATTTTTAATTTGGTTGTTCGTAATATGATTTTAGATTAGTATTGTTTAGCCTTGTTAGTGTAGAAAATTAATTTAAGTTTAATTCAACCTCCCTTGGATGCGATCCTCAAAATACTTCCCAGAGTGTTTTGTTGTAACATTCTTCTACATTACAATTTGACTTGCATACTTGCAGACACCGTTATTTTATTTATTATCCTTTTTGTTGTAGTATTTCCAATACAAATGTTCGCATATTTGGCGACGGTCAGGAGTTGATTGATCTTCCTAAGGGGCACAAAGCCATTGGTGTCAAGTGGGTCTATAAGATAAAACTGAAGAAAAATAGAGAGGTTGACAAGTGCAAGGCACAGTTAGTGGTTATGGGGTACAAACAAGAGTATGGTGTGGACTACATAAAAGTTTTTACCCCAGTTGCAAGGCATGACACCCTTAGATTAGTGCTTGCTTTAGCAATGCAGAACTCTTGGTTTATCTTCCAGTTAGATATCAAATCGACATTCTTACTTGGATACTTAGAGGAAGGGGTATTTGTTGGACAACCCCCTGGTTATATTAAGGTTGGAAATGAGCATAAAGTTTATTGATTGAAGAAAGCTATTTATGGACTAAAACAAGTTCCACATGCTTGGTATGGTCACATTCAGGGTTATTTTTTGAAAATGAGGTTTCAAAAGTGTCCATATGAACATACATTTTTTGTTAAAATTAGAGATAATGGGAAAATGCTCATTGTGTACTTATATGTTGACGATCTTAGTTTTACTAGGAATGATAGGGTCATGTTTGATGATTTCAAGAAATCTATAATAGATTAGTTTGGTATGTCTGGTCTTAGAAAGATACATTATTTCCTTGGCCTAGAAGTGATACAATCTGATGATAGAATTTTTGTCTCCTAGAAAAGTATGTGAGAGAAATTATAGATTCAAGATGACGGATTGCAACTCTACCAACACTCTAATTGAGTTTGGCTTAAAACTAATTAAAAAGGAGATGAGAAGAAGGTGGATAGCACACTTTACAAGCAATTTATAGGCAGTTTGATGTATCTAATTGCTACGATGCCAGATATTATGTATCCTGTGAGTCTTATTAGTAGGTACATGGAGAGTCCAATTGAAAAGCATTTATCTGTTGCCAAGAGAATCCTTCGTTACTTGTAAGGAACCAATGATTTTGGTATTTTCTACAAGAAGGGTGAAAAGTCAAACATGATTGGCTTCATTAATAGTGATTATGCAGGAGATCAAGATGACAGAAGGAGCACTTCAGGCTATGTTTTTATGCTTGCACAGGGGCTATTTCGTAGTCATCTAAGAATCAATCCATTTACACATTATCAAACACAAAAGTTGAATTTGTTGCTACTACAACTTGTGCTTGTCAAGCTATTTGGCTTAGGAGAATCCTTGAACAACTACAATTCAAACCAGAAAAAGCCACTATAATTTTCTGTGATAACAACTCAACCATTAAGTTGAAGAATCTTATGTTGCATGGAAGAAGCAAGCATATTGATATAAAATGTTACTTTCTGCGAGATCTTAGCAATGAAGGAACACTTGAGTTAGAGTATTGCAGAAGTAAGGATCAAGTTGCTGATGTGTTTATCAAGCCTCTTAAGTTGGCATCATTTGTCAAGTTTAAGAAAATCTTGGCCCTTGATGTCAAGTAGTATGTACTAAACTGAAATTGTACTTTCTGTTTAAGGGAGGGCTGTTGAGATGGTTTTATATTTAGTAAATAAATCATCCCTAGGATTACCAAATATGGTTGAACATTTTTCTCGTATTTAGTTTTTTTGTTATTTTTAAGTTTGAATTACTAATGTTATTTTTAACTTTGAACCTACTAATTTTAGCTATTGTAAAGCATATAAAAGATTGGAACCATTTGAAATTATTCATCAACTCAATAAAAATATTTCTCTCATTTGAATTAAGAGCTGATTATTTTCTCTTTCTCAACTTGTAAGAGCAACAATAAGTTGGTTATTGTTTCACTATTTTCATTTTTATTAAACATACCATGTACATATATCACGTTATAACAAAAACTTCAAATCTATTAGGCATGGTTAATTGTGCCAGTTCGTGGAGTATTAAGGAAATGAAACGAGGGAAGGCTAAAATTAAAATCCAAAAATGATATGTGGGGCAAATGTTGACACCGATCCTACATCATGCAATTTCTATATCCCTAGCAATAGTAGATTGTAATTCTTGATCAGACATGTTGCTTGTATTCCTATTGAATGATTTATTGCTAAATATCATGGCAAGGGCACTCTTTGATCTCCGAATTGGTTGAGTTCCCCCGTTACTCTTTTTTGCCAGATCCTCTGATAGTATGTTGACAAGATTCTCGAAATGCCGCCGGAATGTTGGATACCTTGACAGTGATTTTGTAATCCCTTGTAACCTTTATTAAGAAGCAAAAACAATTTGGTTCGATTAGGAAAGCATGACACAATGTCAAGAAAGGTTAACATGTTAGTTGCATTCTCACCTTCGGGCTATTGCATCAAGCTCAGCTCGTTTACGGTCAGATTCGGGAGGAGATCCGATATTTGAAATTTTCAACCTTTCTGGATCACCACAGAGCAAAACTAATTTGCCCAAGTAATCCTCTTCTTCCTCGGAGAGATTCTCAGATTTTATTTGCTCCTTTAGTATCAAAAAGGGGTTAAGAAACCAATCGAAGAAGGTGTCTTTCGGTCTGTTTGTAGCCGTTATTTCAGTATTGTCACCTATATAGAAGCATCCATTTGGAAGTTTATGACAATGATCTCTTTCATAAGTTTTCTTGGGGTTCCATAAGAAAAAACAAAATTTACTTACTCAATAATATGCCAGATCTATTGTTGTTCACAGAGCGCAATAGTGTTTGAAGAAGGCAATAAGCTGGCAAGCCTATCCCGATCACTCTACTTCCTTTGGTCAACTTGGCCTCTTCAATGTCTTTTGAGGTTATCAGCCTTTCAGAAACCATTTTTTCTCCATGGCGCCAGCACTCCTTAAATAAGCCCCCAAGTAGCTATATAATCATAAACAAATTCTTTTAGCAACCAATTACTTAAGATATGAATATCTTCAAATTTTAGTATCAGATGCATGAAACAAAATGCAGGTTCTATTCCAAATGGAAAACAGATAATTCACCTCGAGTGGCTTCAAATCAATCCTTGTATTCGTAAGTGAATCCATACGAGCAGGAGGATGAGGTTTCAAGGAGTCAGATTCCGATAATGAGCCTGCATTAGAGATGGGCTCCTTTAGGTTTTGGCGATACTTAGGCCTGTTTATAAAAGAAAACCTGTAAAAATCTGTCCTGTTGTTATATATAATAGTGATAAGTTATTAGAGTGCCAAATAAAACCTGGCAAAGCAAGATCCTTCAGGCATGTCAAGGACATCATTGCTGTATTCATCGTATATGGACAACGAAGCAATAATGTAACAAATTCCGAACCAAAATGAGGATTCCTGAAGTAAGAAAAACCCACAAAATCGAGTTATATGTTGAACGGAAATATGGACAAGGAAGACAAAAGCTATGTAGAAGATATTAACCTGATAAACAATCACCCCTGCGTAGGCACCGAGGAAGATGCTGGAGACCATGGAGCCCAACACTGCCCCAACAGTAGCCAGTGGCCAAAGTAAGATAGCAAGGCCTGCAAATGGTACGCATATAGTCTCCAAGAAAGGGCCTTCTCGACCTATAAGGTCATGAAATAATCGACGCCACCCTTTAAAGAGCATGTAAGGACTTTTACATAGGGCAATAAGCGAAATCACAGGAAAATCTACTATGAAACCAAGCGCTGCAGCTATAAGCGCTGGTGGAAGATAAAGAAGTCTGCATATGATGATCATAGAAAAGTCAGTTGAAACATAAGTAATTCTTTTGAACATGAAGCCAACATGAGCAAGAACCGCATATCTACCTAATCTCGTAGTATTTTCCATTTGGAGGCCCTTTCTGTCGCAGGTCTTCCATTAACGAGACATAGGAATGGAAACAAACATCATAGAAATCCCTGACTACAGTGAAGCTGCCACTGATAGTGCTCAGTGTGCCATCCTGGAAACAAATCGATATAAGTCTCCCTTTCATGATACAAGAACAAGAGATGTTAATTTATGAAAAAAATTTATATTATCGGAACACGGATGCTTAAGACATACATAAAAACAATGGACAAACACATTGGTCTTTCCTTTTCCTACAGCATCAAAAGTAGCAAATATCGGTGAAAGAAAGCCGTACAATACACCCCCTATGCTACTTCCAACAATGCCAACGACGACCCATAATATCAAGACAACCGGTAGGAATACGCAAATAAAGAGCTTCAGAAATGGTCCTAATAGTTTAGTTCTGCTCAATAAAGAGATAAACAGAGTAAGAAACCGAATAAAATAATATGGAGGCAAAGCAAATGGGAAAGTCAGGGGGCAAGAAAATCACCTCACAATGCTATAACAGGTCCAGTAACCATGAAACGGCAAAAGCCCCAATATGATGGATGAGTTTCCGATTGTAATAATAAGACATATCAGTGGGCAGAAAACGATTCCTGAATGTATAATGCAGTGCAAGATTTCAATTCTTTAGTTGGATACAAAAACAAAAACATAACCAATTTGAATGTATTTCCTTAAACTGCATGCCCTAAAAACAACATAAAAACAGATTTAAATCACTCACCTTTAATTGTGCCTAACAGTAGCAAGCCAAAGAAGTAAGGTAGAAAGCATATAAAGTTCCATAAAGTAGCCAAAAACCCCTTTGGAGCCTCCATATTTTCTCCAGATCTCAACAATGTTTAAACTGTCCCAGTCCACTATAACCAATTTGCCTCAAAACCCAACATCAAAAACTTTCAAAAAAAAAAAAAAATTAAAGTATAGTTTATCTCGGTAGCTGGCTCCAAATCACAATGGGACTGCCAAAATATTTGAGAGTCTGGGACCCTTGGTTTGATAAAAGCTTAAAGCTTTGAATGTAAAACTATTTGAAAAATATCACATGGGATGTGCAGATTAAGAGCATATTTGACAGTTGATAAATCAGTCGATAAGCTTGGAAAAGAAATGTTTAGCTTCTTTGGTTTTCTTTTTTTTCACTAAAATTTCCCCGGGGGGGGGGGGGGTTGGGCCTGAACTGGAAGTTAAGCAATCTTGAGATACTGTGCCTCCATTTGAATCAGACAAAATAATTGGAAAACAATGTCAAAACTAACAAAGAATCTAAATTTAAGTCGTGGAAAACATAAAAAAAAAAAAAAGAAAAGAAAAAAAGACATGGCAATATCCTTGTAAAACTTTTGGTTTGGTTTTAACAGCAAACCTAACTTTATAGTTGAATGTCACCCTTGTTCGTCACTATGCCACGTAGGAAAGTAATTGCATGGGCTGACGCGTGATTAAAAGTGCGCGTGGTGTCTAATAATTGACGTTTGTGTCTCAAATCTTGGTCCGTGTGTTGTCGGCATCTTGATCGTTGCTGTTCGAAAATTATTAAAATATGTTTTAAGAGAAAGAGACTGTTCTTCTTTCATTCAACCAAAAAAAAAAACCGTAAGTGCTCTCTGATTATTACTTAAAAAAATATGACAAACGGAATGGATACTTTTTATTTTTCTATTAACACTTTACATTTTAAAAAACTCTCCTTTCAATTTTCATAAAATGCTATTCCTTATATTTTACATTTAACATTTTAAAACATTAAAGCAAAGGAAAAAAAAAATCAAACTTAAACACGTTTTAATGCAAAACATATTTAAATTATGCATGTAATTCAAAAGGTTTCAGATGCGATTAAACTTTATTTGATTCCTATATGATTTTGCGAATAATCAAAATTTCAATACATTTTGTTAGGATTATACGTCAATAAAAGAATATCCAGCCTAATTAGAAATTAACAAATATTTCATTATTCCCCCTTTCTAGTTGGAGAAATCATAGTTTGGGATTCCGAACTCTTTTTTTGACGAAAAGATTTCGATTTTTTTTTTTAGAAAATTTCTCTTTTTTTTTTTCTTTAAAAACAATTACTTTAAAAAAAAAAACAAAGATTAGTGGTCCATTATCTACCATGACAAAGAATCCTATTAGTCATCCTTCCGCTTCTTTTTTTGTTCTTTTTTCGTGGTCTCTGGGTTGATTCGTTATGATATTGTTTTTAACATCTTTTATGCAATACATTAATTAAAAGTTATAATATTTAATAGTTTAATAGAAATAAAATATTAAAAAAAAGTTTGATTTTTCAAATAAACAAGTTTTCTCTCAAGTAACCAACTGGCTAAGTGAGTGGATTTACATCCAAACTGGGAAAAGACATGAATTTTGGTTTCTCAAATGGTTTCTTTGCCACTTTGTCTTATCTTTTAAAACAAAAATCAACATTCGATAACTTGCACACTTTAAATAATAGAAAAAGTTTGGCCATGGAAAGGGTGAAAGAGTTGCTTGGAGTGGAGTATGAAAAAAGGATCTAGCATTCCATCAACTAAAATTTCCACTACTAATAAGGCTGGAAGTAGACATTTAGTTTGTTTTTATTATATGGTAATTATGTTTGAAGTATTCTATAATATTATAAATTTAAGATTTTTTTATGTATTTAATTGAGATTTTTTTACTTGCAATTTAATTGGAAAAAACTAATAACATAATTTTTTTTATGCATTTAATTGAGATTTTTGGTGAGGAAAAAGAAGACCCATGATTGTGGGAGATAAAATCAAGCTTGAAAGGTTGGTAGATTAGTGAAGGAAAAGGGATAGTGGGGGAGAGAGAGAATCAGAGTAGGTGGAGGGATTGGAGAACGGTAGTAGAAAGAGAAAGGGTAGTGAATGATGAAAAATGACAGCTCCGTTAAAATGGTTTGTGATGACTGATTTATTATTTTTAAAAAATTTAGTTATTAAGTTAAAAATTAAATAACTTTTTTATTATTGAAATTAAAGTTGAATGACCGTTAGTGTACTTTACCCTTTAAAATATTTTATAATCAAATAAAATTAAAATATTTTATAATCAAATAAAATTTAACACTACACATTTGTATATTGATATCAATTTTTTTTTATTAAGAGATAAAAAAAGATATACCTAAGATTTTCAAGCAACCTCAATAAAGTATCTTTCGTAACTTATATAAACAATAAAGTATCTTTCGTAACTTATATAAACTTATATGTTAAGTTGTCATAATGTGGTTCCCAATATTATCATCATCTATTTATAATTTTTTTGTTGTTATTATTATTATTATATAATTATATACTATTTTTTTGTTAAATACTTTTATAACTATATACTAGAAATTCTTACACGCATAAATATGTATAAATCATATATTAAAAATAACATATAATATATAATAAAATATGTGGTTTAAAACTAATTAATAGTAATAATACATGCAATATTTATGGTATTAGAATGAAATTTGAGATTTAATCTATATGTTTTAATTGTTGACATAATTGGATTAATCTACTTTTATGATATCATTCTTTAGTCTAAAGTTAATATTATTAATTAATTTAATAAAAATGTCTTACATTAATTTTTCTTAAGAACAACACTATTTCAACAAAAAATTATTTTAACATGACAAGTTAAAATAGGTATTTCTAAGAAAAAATCCACATCTCTACATTTTCAACATTATTTTTTTGTTACATGACAATCAAGTAAATATATATATATATATATATATATATATATTTAATTTCAAAATATCATACCGGTGAATTATGAAAGAATTTTAACAATTGTAACAATTGGACCTAAATTTTTAAATGCAAAAAGTAGAAGAACTAAATTTCAAATGTACAAAATGTATAGAAACTTATATAATTTTTTTGTATGACCAATGTATCTTCATATTCATTTTATGGTCCATGAAAATAAATCCTGTCGAGGTTTGTAGCTATCGCTCCCGACAATGTGTAACCTAAGGACTTAAAACATATTTTAATTTTCAAATTTTTACTCTATCCTTTAACACAAACAAATAACCAATAAGCGAAACATGAATTAGGAACCATATTAGATACAACTAATTA
Source organism: Gossypium australe (assembly GCA_005393395.2). Lineage (NCBI taxonomy): Eukaryota > Viridiplantae > Streptophyta > Magnoliopsida > Malvales > Malvaceae > Gossypium > Gossypium australe. The sequence continues at coordinate 33,713,547 of CM016617.1, forward strand.
GCTAGTTAGTTTAGTGAGAACGACCTTAAACATTTTTGGTAAATGTAGAGATGAACGGTAAGTTTATTAAAATAATAGCAGTATTAGAACCGTAAAAACAAGATCTGATATAAACTTAAAATTGTAAATCGGGATCTGTCATGTCAAATCATCAAGAACAAATCAAGAAAAAAAATTAGATTCAGAAACGTACCTGAATACATGGATTTCTTGAAATCTTTTGTTCTTATGGTTTTGATCTTCCAAAGTAGCACATGAGTAATTTTGAGAAGGTTACTCTCTCTTTTCTAAAGATGGGATATGTAACACTTTATACCCAGCCCGGTCACCGAGCTCGAATATTAGGATGCTGCACCACTGTCTCACAACATACACAGTACAAATGAACTCATTCTTAAAGAAACTTCTTCCATTTTAACTTTTATACAAGTTTTAAGTCAAATAGACTCCTAATTACCATTAATACATGCTAACACACCTCAATTGGTCTTATAAATATAATTAGACATGCATAAGGACCATATAGAAAAATTTCCCAAAACAATCACGTAGATATTGATACTAAAACATAGGAATTGATATTTCCCATAAATGGTATCAATACCGATTGGAAAATCGGTACCAAAACAACATTATGTTTCTCGTCTAAAAATAAAATCCTAGAAAAATATTGGTACATTTATTAAAATATCGATTATTTTACCCTGAGTATTGATACTGGTGATAAGGTATCGATACGAAATTACAATACTGACTTCCTGCACAACGAAATATCATAGAGGTATCATTTTAAAAACTCGAATATCGGTGCCTCTGCTCCAGGCACAAAAAATACAGCATAATAAGACAAATAATCCATCCCAATTATAAACCATTCAACATGTAACTAAAACCTCGTCAAATAAACATCAAAATGACCACAATGACAGTTCAGTCATCGAACATATGTCCGAGTAACCAAGTGATACAACAAGAACAATATCCATAAATCCTAAGAATTAATAAGAAATGAAAATAACCAAAACGTCATGACAACATATATACAATAGTTCTACCACATTGCCTTTATTTTCCCAAAACATAAACAGATAAATAAACACCTACGAATTAACATAAGAGACTTGCTTGGATCACCTATCGAAACCACCCCGCTCACATCGAAATGCTACTGATCTGTAATGGATGAAAAGGAGTGAGTGAGTTTGACAAGCTCAGCGAATGCCCATAACATCTACCATGTAAACCATTCATCAAGCATTAACGAAACAACCATATAGCACAACCTCAATAGTTCCAACTCTAATGTCATATCATACTCACTCATGCATTATTTACCAGTTCATTTACATGGTAATCACATTCACTTTTAAGCATATATCACTATACTCATAAACATATTTATAGATAATTTGGCACTTGAGTTATGAAACGTAAAAGTGGGCTCCATCACCACTCATTGGATACACGGATCTCCAACACACCAAATGACTCATAGAGTCTAGCATATCCCAAAAAGTGAAGCATATAGCTAACACTCTCCATCAAACCAAACATGTCCCATTGAATAGATCTTAGCTCACATTCCCTTATCTCTCCAACATGTCCCAAAGCCTCAATGACCAAATCACGTAACACATATAGGTGAGTACTCACAATCCAATGGCATGCCAACTATATCCAATGGTCTCAAGGTCCACAAGGTCGAAATATCCATTTTTAAACACATATTTTACCTACCGTTTCTGCACTTTTTCATTGCAAAATCACACTATATTTACGACATAATTGTTGTCATATGGCACGTATAACATGCCCACAATTAACTCTTTCACAATAACCATCATAAGCTTATATAACAATTTAATCCACAATTTCATAACACATATTCACATATTAAATCAAGAGTATGAGAAAGCTTACACTTGAAATTTAGAGTAGGTATTTAGGCTACTACTAAATTCCCAATTAACACATTGAATCGTGTCCACAAGCAGCAATTCTAAACACTTACTAATACACTTTCATCAAAATGTCAAAAGCCCAAACTAGCATTTCTTTAACTCGTAGATGGTCTTAATGAATCCAAAGGTTTAACATAACAAATCGCACAACAACACATACAAAAATTAGCTAAGGACTCAACTCAAGCAATAAAAAACATAAGCCTAAGCTAAGTTCTCAAGTAAATGAAACTTTCAACACATCAAACATAAAACCTAATTATCTCGGTCTATGCTCAATTGTTTTGCCTAAAACTAATTTCATTCATCTAATTATTCACCTACGACTAATTCTTAACCTTTAAACTACACAAAACTATCCAATTCATGGTATCAAAATTTTTCGACAAGTTATTGCTATTTTCACAAAAAATTATTAAAACCCAAGAAATACTTAACGAATCTTCAAAGTAAGTTTAGTAGCCTTCTAGTCTAATTAAAACTAATTGGAAAAAAACTTTGAAACCACGTTTTACTCAAAATCCTGAAACCCACCATTAAAGACCCAATTTTCAGCTTTTATTTAAAACATGCAATTTAATAGCTAAAAACTTTGTTTCAAAGACTAAATAACTTTAGAAACTAATGGAAAGACGAACGGTTACCTTCGATGGAAAAAAAAACTTTTAACATAAATATGAGAAAACCCACACGTAAGGAAGATGAAAAAATCAATGAGATTTTTTGGGTGTTTTCTTGAAATATTATGAAGATTAATGACTTGGGTGATGATATGAATCAAAATGATGAAAATTTAACAAAAAGAATCGAAGGTGAGAGATTAGGAGAACAAGGGATGGCACAAACAAGCAAAGGAGAAGAGTTAACCTGAAATCTATAGGTGGGGGATGATTTTAGGTTGTAGTTTTGAAATTTGGTAAAACTACAACATAAACACACAGGATTTTGACCCTTTTACAAATCAATCCCTATTTCAAAATTAAAAGCCTTCTTAGTATTATTTTCAGAAATTGGTTTAATTTTCAAAATGCCATAAACAAAAACATTTTTAATACCATGTTAACGAAACTCATGAGCTCACTAAAGTTAAAATCCCTAAAATACCCCTAAAACTCCTAGGCCTGTTTTGGGGTATTATAGGATATTAGAAAAGTTATGTATGTGTAACACCCCAAACTCGGCCCAGAAATTATAGCTAAATCTGGTGATGTCACATAATAGGGTGTTTGAAAGCTAAGTTTCTACGATAAATCCTTTTCCATTGAATTATTATTCTTATCTCTTATTAATACCACAATCCTTACTCGTTTAGTCGATTGCTTTAAACATTATTCGTTGCGGAAGCTTTTAAAACTGTTTGGAGTAAATTGTGTGTTTAGAGAAAACTTTACCTTTTTGAAAAATCGAGTTTTCCCCTACAACCAACAAGTATAAAACCATATAATCAAATAAAAACCAAATTAAGTGGATGTCCCAGAGAGTCCGCAAGTTACATCAAAATAAACCAATAATCGAAATATGAGATAAAAACCATGAAAGTCCAAAACCGTGGTCACCACCAAGTCCTCCGTCGCACCGAACCGTCTAAGTCTGGGGATTACCTGTGCACATTAAACAGATGGGGTGAGTTTACATAAACTCAGTGTGTAATCCCACAGAAAACAAACAACAGTAACACAGTGCACAGTAAAAAACAGTCTTGGGCCTAAGCCCTTTCAGTATCAATAACGATTTGGCCTTAGCCCAACTCAGTATCAGTATTAGTATGCACAAAGGCGTTAGCCCATCATAGTATCAATAACAGATATACAGTATTCAGTAACAAAGTCCTACCCAACCAGCCTTTACACACCATCTCTGTCCAACCCTACACTCCATGTGGGGATTAAATCAACCCACCCATCCTTACACTCCAGGTAGTACCGAATGCGGCATAGAACAGTAGTTTGCAGTTGAGCTGCCAGTATATTAGGCTTAAGAGCCTTTTAGTACACTTCCTCCAAATAATATCAACCCACCCCAATGCAACGCAACATAGAATGGAATGTCATGCTATCACGGGTCTATCAGCTACACATACAGTTCAGTATACATGCTTATATATAACATGCTCAGTACATAATTCACATAGTCATTTTCACACAGATAAGGGTTTAAGTAGTGCTTACCAACCCTACGGAAGGTTATCAGTCGACTTGGCCGACCCGTGGAACCTTAACAAATATTTCAGTAAAAAAGGGTCACACGCCCATGTGGCCTGCCCGTGTGGGCCCACACAGACCAAATTTGCCTTGCACACAGCCTGGCCCAAAATCCCACACGCTCGTGTGGTTTTCCCGTGTGGACCCGCACACTCGTGTGGCCCACACGGCCTAAATCAGTTTAGCCTGTGTGCCGCACACGGCCTATCTGGCCATCACACGGCCGTGTCTTGTGCGCACGGCCTGGCCTCGTTGACCACACGCCCGTGTTATGGGACACGACCTACCACACGGGCGACCACACGCCCGTGTGGCGTCAATAGTAAGGTTTTTGGCTTTCACCAAAACCTCATTTTCTATGCAATCGAGTACACACCTGGTTTCGATTGATGCTAAACGATTCTTGAAACTGTCGATACCTAAAATTAACCAAACGGACCTCATATTAGTCACTTAGACTGACATCTACTGAATCAAAGTGATGAGAAACCTCCATAAAATGACTAAACCCTTACCTTAAGATGAGCGAAAATATCTCAAACGTTTACGTACTAATTGGAAAGCCCATATCACTCCAATCTTCACCTAACATAGAGTTCAACGATAATCCATCATTAACTATCACTACTAGAGCCCAAACCACGAGAAAAGGTTGAAGAAGATCACTTACCAGTTGGCAAAAATCCATGAATACAATAGCAATGATTCACCGAACGACCTAACCAGAAGCCACGGAAAAAAATCAGAGACAAAGAGACATCAAAACGATGTCAGAAGTTTGAGAGGGGAAAAGACTACCGAAATTTTGCAAAGTGATAATCAAAAGGAAACTTCTTATAACTCCCCATCCTAATTCCCCTTATTTTTTTTAGCAAACTCTCCACTACTCACACTATCAGAATTCCACCTCCATCCAAACTCTATCAGAAACGAACCAAAAAGAGACTCCCCTACTCGCGTGAGGATTCTAATAAAATACCTTCAGCATACTAATACTCCACTTAACCACCAGACCAGCAGGCTCATCCTGACATGTACTTACAAATAATTAAACTTAAGCCTACTGAACGGGGTTTAGGCTTTACTCAAAAAAGCCAAAGACTTGGCTTGAACTTAGGACCTCTTACACACACCAGAACACATAACCACTAAAGCAAACAGATATTTGTGTAAAAAATTTACAGAATAAAAAACATACATTTTTGGGGCGTTACAACTCTACCCCCTAAAAGAAAATTTCATCCTTGAAATTTACCTGATCAGAATAGGTGAGGATACTGTTAATGCATCGAATCCTTAGGTTCCCACGTGGCCTTCTCAGTGCTATGATTCTGCTACAGCACCTTCACTAATGGGATAAACTTCCTCCAAAGAACCTTCACATCGCGATCCAAAATCTGAACCGGCTCCTCCTCGAAAGTCAGATTTGGCCTAACCTTAATTTCTTCAACAGGGACGATATGAGTAGGATCAGAGCGGTAGCGCCTCAACATTGAGACATGGAATACTTCATGAATACGGTCTAGTTATGGAGGTAGCTCCAACTGATAAGGGATCGGTCCTACTCGTTTCAGAATCAGGTACGACCCAATAAGCCTAGGGCTTAGCTTGCCCTTACGACCGAACCTCAGAATCTTTTTCCAGGGTGAGACCTTGAGAAGTACAAAGTCCCCCACAGAATATTCAATCTCGCATCTCTTCAGTTCAGCATAAGACTTCTGTCTATCAGAAGTTGCTTTTAGATGATCCCAAATTAGTCTAATCTTATCCTCTGTCTTGAAAACCAATTCAGGACCCAGAGCATGTCGTTCACCCAACTCAGTCCAGCATAAAGGGGTGCGACACTTACGACCATACAGAGCCTTGTAAGGTGCCATCTGAATGCTAGTGGAAACTGTTGTTATAAGCAAACTCCACTAACGACAGATACTCCTCCTAACTGCCTCGGAAATAGATAGTACAGCTCCTTAACATATCCTCCAGTATCTGAATCACCCTCTATGATTGACTATTGGTCTGAGGATGGAACGTAGTACTGAAGTCCAACCTTGAACCTAGAACCTCATGTAGTTTTTTCCAAAATTGAAACGTGAAGCGAGGATCCCTATCAGAGATAATAGAAACTGGTATCCCATGCAGTCTCATTGTCTCAGAAATATAAAGTTTCGCCAACTTCTGAAAAGAATAGTTGGTCCTAACTGGAATGAAATGTGCTGACTTGGTCAATCGATCTACGATGACCCAGATAGAATCCTTCTTAGTGGGTGTCAAGGGCAACTCACTAACAAAGTCCATAGTCACTCGTTCTCATTTCCATAAGGGAATCTTAATCGGTTGTAGTAAATCTAAATGTAACTGATGCTCAGCCTTAACCTGCTGGCATGTCAGACATCGTGCCACAAAATCAGTAACCCCAAATTTCAATCCTGGCCACCAATACAACTTTCGAAGATCTCGGTACATCTTATTCCCACCAGAATGCATAGCATAAGGGCTACCATGCGCCTTTTTCAAAATATATTGCCTCAGATCCGTATCGTTTGGTACACATATTTGGCCTAGGAAACATAATACACCCTTAGAGTTCAACCCAAAGTCCGTAGTGCTACCACTCTCAATCTGTGGGAACCGAAGGCCCAAAGATTCATCCTCCAACTATTTACCCTTAATCTACTCGACCCAAGTCGATTTAACTTGTAGCTCAGCCAACACACTCCCAACTTTGAACAAGCTAAGTTGAGCGAACATCGCTCTTAGATCAGTCATAGCCCTACGGCTCAATGCATTGGCCACCACATTAGCCTTGCCTGGATGGTACTCAATGGTACAATCATAGTCCTTAAGCAGCTCAATCCATCTACGCTGCCTAAGATTCAACTCCTTCTGAGTCAGGAGGTACTTAAAGCTTTTGTGATTAGTGTAAATAATACACTTCTCACCGTACAGATAGTGTCTCCAAATCTTCAGAGCAAAAACCACGGCGGCCAATTCCAAATCATGCGTCGGATAGTTAGCCTCATGAGTCTTGAGCTAGCGAGACGCATGCCACAACCTTACCATCCTGCATCAACATACATCCCAAACCAACATGTGATGCATCACTGTAAACCGTGAACGCCTTTCTAGGCTCAGGCTGTATCAGAACAGGAGCCACAGTCAGTACAGTCTTGAGCTTCTCGAAGCTCTCTTGCTGTGCATCAGTCCAGACAAACGGAACACCCTTATGTAGCAGCTTAGATAAGGGTGCTGCAATCAATGAGAAGCCTTCCAAAAATCGCTGATAGTAACTCGCCAGTCTCAAAAAACTACGGATCTCGGACACATTTTTAGGCTGTTCCCAGTACAGTACAGCCTCAATCTTTCGAGGATCGACACGAATCCCCTCAGCAGAAACCATATGACCCAGAAAAAGTTACTTCACGTAACTAGAACTTGCACTTGCTGAACTTAGCATAGAGTTGATTTTCCCTTAAAATATGAAGAACAGCCCTAAGGTGTTCGCCATGCTCATCCTCAATCCTCGAATAAACCAATATGTCGTCGATGAACACCACCATAAACCGGTCCAGATAGGGCTGAAATACTCGATTCATCAGGTCCATGAAAGCTACCGGTGCATTAGTTAGTCCAAATGGCATCACTAGGACCTCGTAGTGACCATAACGAGTCCTAAATGCCATCTTATATACGTCAGCCTCCTTAACCCTCAACTGATGGTACCCAGACTGGAGATCAATATTAGAGAAATACCGAAGCTCCTCGAAACTAGTCAAACAGGTCATCAATCCTCGATAACGGATACTTGTTCTTAATGGTCAGCTTATTAAGTTATCGGTAGTCAATACACATCCTCATGGATCCATCCTTCTTCTTAACAAATAGTACTGATGCTCCCCACGGAGACACACTAGGGCGGATGACCCACGATCCAACAACTTCTGAATCTGAGCCTTAACCTTCGTAAGCTCATTTGGTGCCATTTCGATAGGGAGTGATAAACACTGGAGTTGTACTGGGGAAAAGCTTAATCCAAACTCCACTTTTTGATTCAGAGGTAAACCCGGTAGCTCCTCAAGAAAGACGGCTGGAAATTCCCTTACAAAGTGAATATCATTTATTCTAGAGTCCCTAGAAGCGGAAACACTTACATAGGCCAAGTACGCCTTACATCCTTTGCGAACTAGTTTCTCAGCCATCAGTGCAGAAATCACATTCGACAGATAGTCCCGACGTTCTCCAATCACAACTACCTCATTATCCTCCTTAGTTCTTAAGATGACCCTTTTAGTCGCATAGTCCAGACTAACACGGTGCTTGACCAACCAGTCCATACCCAGAATCAGGTCGAACTCCCCAAACAGAAGCTCCATTAAGTCAGCCAAGAAGATCGACCCTTGAACCTCTAACGGTACATCTCTAAATAGCTTATTAACTCTTATAGATTGTCCCAACATACTCAGTACAGTAACCTCACTCGTAGTGCTCTCAACTGAAAACCCTAAGTTTTCAGATATGTTGCTAGCTATGTATATATAAAAGCCCATTTTCGCCCGGGCCCAATACCAAAAGCCAAAAAAATAGTAATAAACCAAATTAGTAAATTAAGACCAAAACCCAAATCTAAATTAATAAGTCCTATCAATAAATGTCCAACTACAAAATCCAATAAATAACCCAATATCCAATGCATTCTTTTTACAAATACCAGGGCCCAAAACAAATAAGCCCAAACTACCTAACCCAGCCTGAATACAAAATTAAACCTAAATTAAACAAAAAGCAAATAAGGCCCAATCCGATTCTCAAATGTAGAGGTAGTCCAGAGGTTTCTGGAGTCTTCTGGCACTTCTGTCCGCTCAGCTACCCCACGTGCGACCTTTGGTTTCTCGCGTGCTCTCCACGCGCACCTTTTCAGATCCTCGCGTGCGCCCATCGAATGCCACTCTCCCCCACGAGTAGATCCCACGTGCGCCTTGCAGCATCCACGCCAGCTTCTCAACGGCCTCCACAGCTGTACCTGCAAAACAAGTACAAAGAGCAAACAATGCAAGCAGGAGGAGCAAGACTAACAGAAAACAAAAGGAAAACACATAGACTGTATTTTATTTTGATTTGCGATTTCATTCGGCTATAAAAAGACCGAAGAAATCACTTGTAAAGGGCCAGATTTTTTGTACACACAGAAACAAAGAAAAAGAGAAGAAATACAGAAAACCAGAAAAGAAAGGTGATTCCTTACCTCACGAATCTTATTCCTTTTGTTTTTACGTTTTTTAATCATTTTTAATGTTGATTTGCAAAAAAATAAAAAGAGGAGAGAAAACTTACCTAGAACCGATCTGATCTGTTGTCTTTCTCGTCAAAATCGGGGTTTAGAAAACATATCTTGGAAAAGTTTAGTTCCTTGTTGGCTCCATTTCAATCGGGGTTAGGCAAGGTCGATATTGGAAATTGGACGGGCCAACATGTATTAAGGCTTGAGGTATTGCTATTCGCCGATTTCAATGGCGTACTAGCGGTACATCAGGGAGGTGTTTGCGGCTGAAAAAAATTAAAGAAGGCTAGGGTTTTGATTTAATGAGGGTTGTAGTGTTTTAGTATTATTTTAGGGGAAGATTAATAGCCATTACAAGAACGCTGTCGTTTAAAATCCATGTCCATAGATCTGAAACGACGTCACTTAAAGCCGTACCAACTCGACCCGACCCACATTTCTTTAGATCCGCGCTTTTCTGCTTTAAAAGGGATATTTATGTGATTAATCCTCCTGTTCTCTAATTCGTTTGCAATTTAGTCCTATTCAAACGCAGTGTTTTGGTTAATTGAAATATTTGCTAGATTAGTCCCTAAACTATTTGAACGCATTCTAATTCAGTCCTTAAACCTGTTTAAATATTTATAAAATAGCCCTTAAATTTCGTTTTTGTTTCAATTAAGCATTTTTTTTTGTTTTTACATACCATCTTCACATTTTTATTAGATTTAATTCATTTTATTTATTTGGTTTTAAATTATTTTTACAATATGATAAAATATATATTTATACATTATTAATTTTAAATTATTTATACATATTATTTATTCTAACTTATTTTAACAATTTGTTCATTTTAAAATGGGTTTTTATGTATATATTCTTGATTTAAAGGTTTATATAATACGTTTAAATGCTTCTATACATCATTATTATATATATATTATTTGAATTAAATTATTTTCTAATATACATGTATACAATCTATATTGTAATTATTGTATTTTTGTGCATATATCATTAAGTTTATGTTATGTATATATATATATTTTTCCTATTTATGTAGACATTTAATTTCCTCTAAAATTATTTATGTTATATATTTTTCTTTTATAATTTAGTATATATTTTAACACATACATTAATACATATATGTAAAATTAATATAAGAATTATTACATTTACTTTGTAATATTATTGATGTATGTATGTTAATTAATTTTCCTTATCGTCGATTTAATGTTTGATAATTATTATTATTATGTATGTTGTAATTCTCGTTCTATTCTTATTCGTTGCTTGAGATTCAATGGCTTTATATCTCGTTTTTAAATAATTGCTCTATATATTGTATGTTATAGCATTATATTCACTAAAAACGCCATGTTTCAACACCATTCGAACTTTAAAATTATTTTTTAGAATTTTCAAAATAAAGTGATATTCGGAGAAATCGTGCCCAATCGTGCTGGGTGTGATTTCTTGTCTTACTAAATAAATGAATATCCTTTCAAATTTTGTCTACATTTTCGAAACAAGGTAATATTCATGCATTTGGAAATTTGAAGAAATCGTGCCCAATCGTGCTGGGTGTGATTTCTTGTTTGACCAAATAAACGAATGTCCTTTCAAATTCTGGCATGTATTTTCAAAATAAGGTTGTACTTGCGCGTTTGAAAGAAATCGTGCCCAATCGTGTTGGGTGTGGTTTTTTGTTTGTCCAAATAACCAAATACCCCTTTTAAAATTTCAATACATGCGCTTGGAGAATTTTGGGATGAGCTTGAATTTGAGGACTCAGATTGTCATGTCCAATCGTGCTGGATGTGATATTCTATTCATTCGGAACAAGGGAATCTCAATATTGAATCAATTTATTTAAAAACTAAAAAAAAAAAAATTTCAAAACCATTTCAAAATTTTCAACATTAGGACATCAATTAGTCAATTTGGTACCAATTTTGGGCGTTGCGAGGGTGCTAATCCTTCCTCGCACGTAACCGACTCCCGAACTCGTTTTCTTCTGGAAATTCGTAGACCAAAATTTATTTTATAGGTGACCTGATCACACCTAAACAAAAAGAATTGGTGGCGACTCCATGTTTTTAAAGTATATTCCCATTTTTTAAAACTCGATAAAAAATGGTTTCGACAGCTTGGCGACTCCGCTGGGGGACTAGTTGAGAGTCAGGCCATAAATTGATTTTTATCCTTGTGATTGAAAATTTGAAAAAGTGTTTTATTGTTTTTCTCTTAAAGCTTTTGTTTGTACTATAACTGCTATAATGTCGAGTCCCATAATACTTTGGCATTGCATTGCATGACCTTTGTGGTCACACCTTTAAGTGGGAGTGAGAAACTATGCCTTCGTGAGGTTTTCACCTCTGCATGGGCTAGTAGACTGCTTCCGGAATACATCCGTACCTATGTCTTCGTGAGGTTTTCACCTCCACATGGGCATAGGGAATTGTATTCCCCTGAACCGAACTCGATCAATATGACCCTATAATGGGTGAGGATTGAGGAATCTGCAGGTTCGGGTACCCTTGTCCTAGAACTTTACCCCATGTAGTAGACTATAGGAACTCATTAAGCGTAGTAGTACTGATTGTTAATGGTTATCTGTATAGGTGTTTGATCGTTTACTGTTTGTCTTCAATTTGATTATTTGATACTGACTTGTGTTTTTTTTGGTAATTTGCATGACATTGCATATAAAAGGAGGAGTCGATTCGTATTCAGTTGCTAAGTTAGAAGGTTTAACATGGAGAATGCATTCCTTGATAGAGTCGAAGACAATGCGGCTGTCCACACGTGGTCAGAGAGACTGCAATTGGAGAAAGGGGACAGTTTGGCTAAAGGGTATATATCAGAGCTATGGGAATTTACTCGCATCAGTGTGTTACAAAATGAGATACAGGAGTTGAGAGATCTATGGGCCCGTTGGGATGACGAAACTAAACAGATGTTTTACCAGAATTACGGTGATATCCCCTATTTGCTAGATATTAGGGTAGACAAACATTTGTTTCGATCTATGACCCAGTTTTGGAATTCTACGTATAATTGTTTCACTTTTCAAAGAGTAGATTTGGTGCCCACTATAGAGGAGTATACGACTTTACTCCGTTGTCCAAAGATCTTAGTTGACAAAACTTATATTAAAGTTACTAATGCCCCGTCCTTCACGAAGAAATTAATGAGTATTACTGGGATGAATAAGTCTTGGGTTATGGCTTGAATTCAACAGAAAGGTGATAGTAAATGCATTCCTTGGGCGGTTATGAGAGACTTGATCTTAGCACACTCAGATGAGAAGAAGAGGATGGATATATTTGCCTTGAGTATTTATGGTCTTGTAATTTTTCCTAAAGTTCTAACGCACATAGATGAAGCAGTCACTGACTTATTTGATCGTTTGGACAAATGAATCGCACCAGTACCTGCAATACTAGCCGAGACATTTAGATCTTTGACTTCATGCCGGAGGGCAGGTGAGGGTAGATTTATTGGATGTGCGCAATTGCTATTAACTTGGTTTCACTGACATTTTTGGAAGGAGGACAAGGTCTCTTACCGGGTCTTTTCCAAAAATTATTCCTTGTTAAAGGAAGAGGTAGCTACACAAAGGAGAAACGACATCTCAGAAGAAAAATGGATGATAATTTTTCAAAATCTTAAAGAGGAAGATGTGGAGTGGAGAGCCTTTTGGATGGTTCCCAATGAGATCATCTATCGTTGTGGGAGTTTTGATTATGTGCCATTGCTTGGGATTTGGGGAGCCACTGGATACACTCCGTTGCTTGCACTAAGGCAATACAAGTCAAGGCAATTTATACCAGCGGCTTATGGGCTAGCTAAATCTGAATTCTCATATCAAGTTGACAATTACAAGAAAAGAGTTCAGGAAATTCAGGATGCTTAGAAGTAGATTCGCTGAATGAAAAGATTGGCCGCGGGATCCATGACAACACCTGAGTATAGTGATTGGTTCAACAAAAGGATTAATGATAATATACTAAGACCGAATTTAGAAGACGCCCGAGCAATAGAATAATGTCTACAAGTTGTCCCTTCCAAATTAGAAATTATAAGGCAAGATTTTGAGAAGAAGAGTCTAAAAAGATCGAGCAACTAGAAGAGGAGAAAATACATTTGAAATTAGACGTGGAAATACAGAAGGCTGAGGCTGAGAAATGCAGAAAAGGAAAAAATCGGGTTGAAGAGGATCTCGACAGCTTAAAGACTGATTATAAGAAGATAAGTCTAGCAATGAGGACTGCTGGTTTAGGAAAAACTGTAGAACAATGGCATCAGGAAGTTCAAAACGAAAAAACTAAAGCTGACCAATGGGAGAAGAAATTCCAAGAGATGCAAGCACAAAATGAATTTATGGAAAGGAGCCTCTCAAAAAATCGAGGTGAACAAAACAAGTTAAAGGCTAGAATCACAGAACTCGAGAGATCTCTTCAGCATTATCAAAGCCGTAGCTCTATGAAAGAATTAAAGACAAGTTTGTGCCAAATTGAAGAAATGAAAAAGAAGATCGAAGAGTTAGAAATGGCCTTACAAAATTGCCAAAACCGTGTCAAGTTTCTAGAGGCAGATGGAGAACGAAGGGAACATGAGCTTTACCATTTTCAGAATCAAGTCAGAGATAGGGATCACCTCATGGGAGAAGCTATAACTCAGATACGAGAGATAGCTGATTATGTACAGACCTTAGCCGTACAAGCTAGTGTATTGAGTATGCAATTCGAGACGCGGTCAGATCGTGGACGAGAATCAGCTTCATTACTCGAAAAAATTAGAGTTTTAGGTGCTAGGGCTAGGCCTTATTTGTAATTTGATTCTATGTAAAGGATTGTGTTCTCTAGTAAAACTTTCTAAACAAAATTGAATCAGACTCGACAACTTCTTTACATTCATGCATTCTTCATTCTATTCATATGCATTAAAAGTCATTAAAAGATTCTAAGTTGTTTCAGTAACTGGGAAGCCAGCAAAACCTATTTCGATGCGCAAAATTGGTAGAAAGACTTATCAATATGGGTGTTTTAAAGCCGACAGACTTGCCAAATCCAAAAAATCTATTACCTGATCATACTAATAGTGGGGTCAGTGCAGTTAGTGGAAGTTCGGAGAGAAGGATAAAAGCAAATGTCGCGGAGGTTAAGACTCCCTTAAGATTGGTCTGGAAAGAAATGGTCAAATGGGGATTAATTGTTGCGGAAGAGAGCTGGGGAAAGCTGATAAATTATTGTGAGTACCATCAGAAATTGGGGCATGAGATTTAGAACTGTGGGGAATTTAGAACTTTGGTACAAAATTTGATGAACAATAAAAAAATTGAATTTAGTGAAGATGGTACAGAGGAGAAGAGCATATGTGCCTCAGAATCAACAATGAAGAGCTCGAAAGTTAAATTTCCTGTGATCATTATTTCGCGACCCAAGAACAATGGAGTAGGAATACAGGCAGCACCAAAAGTGATAATACAAAGGCCTGCAACACCCAATAACAACGGGGCTAAAATGCTGGTAGCACCAAAAGTGATAATACAGAAGCCCGTGGCCTTTGCTTATAAAGACAGTAAGAAAGTTCCCTGGAATTATGAGTGCAGTGTGACAATCTCAGGGAAGGAGAATTCGGCTAGTGCTTCAAAAGAGGAATTGGATGCAGGTTCTCATACTCGTAGTGGGAGACGCTATGATCTGACAAAAGGGAAAGCTCCAATGGTGGAGCAGGAGAAAGAAAAATCAGTTGAGCCCGGGTTGCCTATCAAAGAACTAGTGAAAGAGGAAGAAGCTGCGGAGTTCCTAAAATTTCTGAAACATAGTGAATATTGTGTGGTAGAACAGTTGCATAAGCAGCCAGTGTGCATATTAGTGTTAGCTTTGCTTCAGAGTTCAAAGGTACATAGGAATGCGTTGATGAAAGTTTTAAATGAGACCTATGTCGCCAATGATATCTCAGTCAATAAACTGGATCGATTGATTAGTAATATAAGCGCTGACAACTTCATTTATTTCAATGATGACGAGATACCACCAGGTGGTAGAGGATCCACTAGAGCTTTGCATATTACTACTAGATGTAAAGGGTACACACTATCAGGAGTCTTGATAGACAACGGATCGGCGTTAAACGTACTACCCTTAACCGCCCTAAATAGATTACCGGTGGATAGTTTGCACATGAAGGAGTGCCAAAGCATAGTGAGGGCATTCGATGGCACGCAAAGAAAAGTATTGGGAAGAATTGAGCTACCCCTATTTATTGGCCCGACTACTTACGAGGTGGATTTTTTGGTAATGGACATCAAACCTTCTTACAACGGCTTACTAGGGAGATCGTGGATGCATTCGTCAGGGGCAGTGCCCTCATCATTGCATCAAAAGGTGAAGTTGGTAGCGGATGGTCGGTTAATAACGATAAAGGCTGAGGAGGACATTATTGCGGCTGTGACCAATGATATGCCATATGTAAAGATAAATGATGAGACAACTGAATGTTCATTTCGGTCTCTTGAGTTCGTGAATACAACTTTCATTATGGAAGGAAACAGAATCCCGATGCCAAAAATCTCCAGCACCACAAAAATGGGACTGAAAATGACTATAGGGAAATGAGCTTTACCGAGAAAAGGACTTGGAAAATATTTGCAGGGGAGAGTTGTGGTCTCGACATTGAGAGAAAAACAAGATCGCTTTGGCTTAGGATTCAAGCCAGACGCAAAGCAAAAAAAGAAATGAGAGAAAAAGCAAGAAAGAAGACGTGCCTGCTTGAGAGGCAAGGAAACCAAGTGGGAACCCAGGATAATTCCATACATATCTAAGACTTTTGTGTCGGGAGGGATAATTCACGCTGAGTCGAAGGTGCCAAAGGGAGAGGACATTGTAGCAATGTTGAGCAATGTCTGCATTAATGCCATATCCGATGAGATAGTTGAAGAAAGGACCCTATCAGATATTCGACCTTATGAACCGGACAGTGTTTTAAACAATTGGACTGTAGAGGAAAGTCCAGTAGTATTTAAAGCTCATTTAGAGTAATGTTCATAACACACTTATTGCTTTAAGCCCAGAAGTGATAAGATTTCTTTTTGTGAAATAGGCTTGTGTCCAGAATTTTTATTTCAATAAAATGCATCCTTTTCTACTGTGCATTCTTTCGTGTTATAGAATATTCTTTCATTTTTTTATTCATGACCATACCATATAAATAATTATCCTTAGAATCATTTATTCTTTGGATTACCTTTGTAGATAGGTATCCAGATATCAATGACATGAGCGGCATTGTTACAGACTCCCTTTTTGAATGAGATATGGGTCCTAAGGGACCTAAGGACTTTGAAGATGACAGAGATAATAGCATATCTTTTGATTTGTTAAGAATGGTAGAAAAAGATGAAAATAGACTCCACCTTGCAAAAATTGAACGTTGCAAGATTAAGAAGGGTTAAATATCGAAGCCAAATTCACCACAAGGCGAGACATCATTGAGCTATTTTCAAGAACAATCATATCAAGGCATGTTAGGTTACTGAAATGTGGGTATGCTGTTAGGATTGGTGTTTAAAGAACCCATGTTAATGGTTCTACAATAATCAGACTAATCACGAGGGTTAGGCTACTAGTCTACTCAGAAAAGAAATGCCAAATTGGGGAAAATAAGACTTATGTGCCTCCTCCATTTTGTCTACATGTGGGGCATGGATGTTACCAAGCCAGTCTCATCAAAAGCTTCTAGCCAACATCGATTCATCTTCGTGGTTATCAATTGCTTCACTAAGAAGGTGAAGGTTGCTTCATATGCCAAAGTTACAAAGTCAGCAGTCATTAAATTCAAATCCAAATTCAAACCTAAAGTCAAATTCAAAGCCAAATTCAAATCCAAATATAAATCCAAATCCACATCCAAATCCAAATCCAAATCCAAATTCAAATCCAAATTTAAATCCAAGTTCAAGTGCAAATGCAAATACAAATGCAAATTCAAAAAAAAAGGCAATTAAGAATGCCAACATAATTGATCAGACATCATATCAGTGTAGCAAAAGCAGCCAAAACCATTCGAAATTTTTGAAGAATGACTGAGACTTGTAAAGGTTGGCATAAAGAAGTCACCATTCACCCTCTTTGTTCTTGAACGTTGGCCAGGACTTTTACCGGAGCAACATCTTTCTTATTGGTTTAAGGAAGCAATTGCTAGAAGTTAAAATTAATTTTCTCCAAGCTTTGATGGAATTAAGAATTGGATGAGACAGAATGCTTCCAATAAGTTTGGTTGAAAGTATTCAAAACGAATGATATAGGTTCGCCTAAAAGAATTTCATGATGGGGACCTGGTATTAAGAAGGATCCTTCTCATACAAAAGGACTTCAGAGGATGCCAAGTTTGAAAAAACCTTATAAAAAGGGCTTTTTTTCGAAGTTTTTGACCAAGATGGATGGCAAGGAGGATATGCTTGAACCGGTAAATTCAGATTTCGTCTAAAGGAGAGGCCAAGGTGAAAACCCGCAAAGGGCTCCTTGAGACCTTTTTAAAAAAAAATCCAAAAGAAAAAAGAAAAGAACAAAGAATTTTTCAATAAAAAAGAAAAGAAAGAAAAAGAAGAGGCCAAGGTGAAAACCCGCAAAGGGCGCTTTGAGACCAAAGGAGATTTGAGTTAAAAACCCGAAAAGGGGTGACTCAGATTTTGATCAAAAGTGGGGCATGCGGTGAACTTGCTATACTTGAATTAACAAAGAGGAAGTACGTGACGTCTTGAGGCATCGACAAAGTCCTCCGGATTCCTTGGACACATATTGAGCTTAAAATGGTCCTCAAGAAGTTTGAACAAGAGAAGCTCAGGCTGCGATATCTGGGGCACCTAGCTTCCATCTTATCCATTCGAAATTCGTTATTTCAAAATACACTACAATAAATTTCCTTTGATTGCATTTGCTAGCTTCAGTTAACTTATTTGTTCGTATTATACTCCTAATTCATTTCTTTCTCATCCATGGTTATGATCTTTTTCAGGCATTTTACATTGAAATAACGATTAATGGACTAATAACACTTTCACAAAAGAAGTTTCGCATATTACTCTAGGAAATTTTAAAAACTCGAAACAAGATTATTGTTTAAAACCCACCAGGTACAAAGGATGTAAATATTAGGAAGAGTCTAAACTAAGACTATCATTTCAGAGATCTGGCAAAAATGTCAGTGGAATAAATGACAAGATATTGCGTCAGTAATACAATCTTGGCGAAAGATGGGTAACGTTAACCCAAGAGTAAAAGGGGAATCATTCGCAAGAAAAATGATATTCTGCATCCATGCAAGCATCATGCATACACATCTGGTTGGATTACCTGAGGAGTGATCAATAGGTAGAAGCGGATACAGATCCTATACCTTTGAATAGCAATAGGATGGATTGAAGAAGAAACAAATCTTACATTTGGAAGCCACAGTGGGATGGATGGGAAAAGATTCAGATCTTATTCCCCTAAGTCATAATGAGTTGAACCCTGAAGGTACAGCGGGGCAAGTCAGTTGAGCAAGATATTTGTTTTCTCGGGTTTTCTGTCAAGAATACCAGCTAAAGAGGAAGGCAACATATTACCCTGATGAACAATGAACAATGACACCTTAAGCAAAGATCATTCTCATGAAATTCAACATTCATGTAAAACACATTTAGTTAGGAGTATTTGATTCATTCCGATCATTGCATCCTAATCATTGTAAAAAATCATTCTCATGACAATCTGCATTCATGCAAATGTCATCCATAACACACATCTATTTAGAGGCATTTGATTCATTCTGATCATTGCATCCTAATCTTTGTAAAAAGACCATTTTCATGACATTCTGCATTCATACAAATGTCGTCCATAATACATTTTGTTAGGAGCATTAGATTCATTCTGATCATTGCATCCTAACCATTTTGCATAAGCATAAACACAAAGTTGATTTTATAAGACAGGTCCCATAGAGGATGTTGTCGCAACATCGACGAATTCGAATATCTTGACTCCCTGAGTTTGCAGGGGAGCAATTCGAAGAAAATAGGTTTGGGCATTCCTGAGATTGCAGGAAGTAGATAGAAAACATCAGATCTTGTCTTCCTGGGAGAAACAGATCGAAGATAGCAAATCTGGCAATCCTGAGTTTGCAGGAGCAAATTGAAGATATTAGTCTGGCACCCCTGAGTTTGCAGTGGAGCAGATTGAAGATATCAGATCTAGCATCCCTGAGTTTGCAGTGGAGTATATTGAAGATATCAGATCTGGCATTCCTGAAGTTATAGGAGCAGACAGAAAACATCAGATCTTATCTCATTGAGTAGATTGAAGACAACAAATCTGGCGATCTTGAGTTTGCAGGAGCAGATTGAAAATAGTAAATCTGGCGATTTTGAGTTGTAGGAACAGATTAAAGATATTAGTCTGGCATCCTGAGTTTGCAGGAGCAGATTGAAGATAGCAAATCTGGCAATCCTGAGTTTGCAGGAGCAGATTGAAGATAGCAAGTATGGTAATCCTGAGTGGCAGGAGCAGATTGAAGATATTAGTCTGGCATCCCTAAGTTTGCAGTGGAACAGATTGAAGATATCAGATCTAGCATCCCTGAGTTTGCAGTGGAGTAGATTGAAGATATCAGATCTGGCATTCCTGAAGTTACAGGAGCAGATGAAAACATCAGATCTTGTCTCATTGAGCAGATTGAAGATATTAGATTTGGCATCTTGAAGTTGCAGGAGCAGATCAAAAACATCAGATCTTGTCTTCCTGAGTTTGCAGTGGGGCAAATTGAAGCTACAAGTCTAACTTCCTTAAGAGGATCGAAGTACAAGTTCCTAGGCCCCTGAAGATGCAGTGGGACGGAACGAAGCTACTCGAAGACGAAAAGCACTGAAAGAAGTCCAAGATTTGAAGACCGGGAAAATGGTCCCTTTTGAAGTCTTTGCTCTATTCTCGTTACACGACAATGAGCAAAGTGGGGCAGCTGTAAAAGCCCATTTTCGCCCGGGCCCAATATCAAAAGCCAAAAAAATAGTAATCAACCAAATTAGTAAATTAAGACCAAAACCCAATCTGAATTAATAAGTCCCATCAATAAATGTCCAACTACAAAATCCAATAAATAACCCAATATCCAATCCATTCTTTTTACAAATACCAGGGCCCAAAACAAATAAGCCCAAACTACCTAACCCAGCATGAATACAAAATTAAACCTAAATTAAACAAAAAGCAAATAAGGCCCAATCCGGTTCTCAAATGCAGAAGTAGTCCAGAGGTTTCTAGAGTCTTCTGGCACTTCTGTCCGCTCAGTTACCCCACACGTGCCCTTTGGTTTCTCGCGTGCTCTCCACGCCCACCTTTTCAGATCCCCGCGTGCGCCCATCGAATGCCACTCTTCCCCACGAGTAGATCCCACGCGCGCCTTGTAGCATCCACGCCAGCTTCTCAATGGCCTCCAAAGCCGTACCTGCAAAACAAGTATAGAGAGCAAACAACGCAAGCAGGAGGAGCAAGACTAACAGAAAACAAAAGAAAAACACATAGACTGTATTTTATTTTGATTTGTGATTTCATTCGGCTATAAAAAGACCGAAGAAATCACTTGTAAAAGGCTAGATTTTTTGTACACACAGAAACAAAGAAAAAGAGAAGAAATACAGAAAACCAGAAAAGAAAGGTGATTCCTTACCTCACGAATCTTATTCCTTTTGTTTTTACGTTTTTTAATCGTTTTTAACGTTGATTTGAAAAAAATAAAAAGAGGAGAGAACACTTACCTAGAAGCGATCTGATCTGTTGTCTTCCTCGTCAAAATCGAGGTTTAGAAAACAGATCTCGGAAAAGTTTAGTTCCTTGTTGGCTCCATTTCAATCGGGGTTAGGCAAGGTCGATATCGAAAATTGGGCGGGCCAACATGTATTAAGGCTTGAGGTATTGCTATTCGCCGATTTCAATGGCGTGCTAGCGGTACATCAGAGAGGTGTTTGCGGCTAAAAAAATTAATGAAGGCTAGGGTTTTGATTTAATGAGGGTTGTAGTGTTTTAGTATTGTTTTAGGGGAAGATTAATAGCCATTACGAGAACGCTGTCGTTTAAAATCCATGTCCATAGATCTGAAACGACGTCACTTAAAGCCGTACCAACTCGACCCGACCCACATTTCTTTAGATCCGCGCTTTTCCGCTTTAAAAGGGATATTTATGTGATTAATCCTCCTGTTCTCTAATTCGTTTGCAATTTAGTCCTATTCAAACGCAGTGTTTTGGTTAATTGAAATATTTGCTAGATTAGTCCTTGAACTATTTGAACGCATTCTAATTCAGTCCTTAAACCTGTTTAAATATTTATAAAATAGCCCTTAAATTTCGTTTTTGTTTCAATTAAGCATTTTTTTTTTGTTTTTACATACCATCTTCACATTTTTATTAGATTTAATTCATTTTATTTATTTGGTTTTAAATTATTTTTACAATATGATAAAATATATTATACATTATTAATTTTAAATTATTTATACATATTATTTATTCTAACTTATTTTAACAATTTGTTCATTTTAAAATGGGTTTTTATGTATATATTCTTGATTTAAAGGTTTATATAATACGTTTAAATGCTTCTATACATCATTATATATATATTTGAATTAAATTATTTTCTAATATACATGTATACAATCTATATTGTAATTATTGTATTTTTGTACATATATCATTAAGTTTATGTTATGTATATATATGTATATATTTTTCCTATTTATGTAGACATTTAATTTCCTCTAAAATTATTTATGTTATATATTTTTCTTTTATAATTTAGTATATATATTTTAACACATACATTAATACATATATGTAAAATTAATATTAGAATTATTACATTTACTTTGTAATATTATTGATGTATGTATGTTAATTAATTTTCCTTATCGTCGATTTAATGTTTGATAATTATTATTATTATTATGTATGTTGTAATTCTCGTTCTATTCTTATTCGTTGCTTGAGATTCAATGGCTTTATATCTCGTTTTTAAATAATTGCTCTATATATTGTATGTTATAGCATTATATTCACTAAAAACGCCATGTTTCAACACCATTCGAACTTTAAAATTATTTTTTAGAATTTTTAAAATAAAGTGATATTCGGAGAAATCGTGCCCAATCATGCTGGGTGTGATTTCTTGTCTTACTAAATAAATGAATATCCTTTCAAATTTTGTCTACATTTTCAAAACAAGGTAATATTCGTGCATTTGGAAATTTGAAGAAATCGTGCCCAATCGTGCTGGGTGTGATTTCTTGTTTGACCAAATAAACGAATGTCCTTTCAAATTCTGGCCTGTATTTTCAAAATAAGGTTGTACTTGCGCGTTTGGAAGAAATCGTGCCCAATCGTGTTGGGTGTGGTTTTTTGTTTGTCCAAATAACCAAATACCCCTTTTAAAATTTCAATACATGCTCTTGGAGAATTTTGGGATGAGCTTGGATTTGAGGACTCAGATTGTCATGTCCAATCGTGCTGGATGTGATATTCTATTCATTCGGAACAAGGGAATCTCAATATTGAATCAAGTTATTTAAAAATAAAAAAAAAAACAAAATTTCAAAACCATTTTAAATTTTTCAACATTAGGACATCAATTAGTCAATTTGGTACAATTTTGGGTGTTGCGAGGGTGCTAATCCTTCATCGCACGTAACCGACTCCCGAACTCGTTTTCTTCTGGAAATTGGTAGACCAAAATTTATTTTATAGGTGACCTGATCACACCTAAACAAAAAGGATTGGTGGCGACTCCATGTTTTTAAAGTCGATTCCCATTTTTTAAAACTCGATAAAAAATGGTTTCAAAAGTATGAGTGAGTAGACCCTATGTCTATCAATGCAAGATATGGTACATCAAAAATAAGGAACGTACCAGTGATAACATTTGGAGGATCTCTGTCCTCACAGCGACGTGTAGCGTAAACAAGAGCAGGCTGCCTTGCCTCAGTCTGTCCCGCACCTCTACCCGGTGCTCTCTGTCCACAGCCCATGCCATTACCACCTTAGCCTGACCACGACTTCTCGATGGCTGCTGTGCTACTTTCTGTGGCTGCGCAGTACCAGTACCCTGAGCTTGCATCTGATCGGCCCTCAACGGACACTCCCTAATGCGATGATCTAATGATCCACACCTCAGACATGCCCCAGTCCTCCTCTAGCACACTCCCTGATAGCGTCTACCACAACCAACACATGGCTGCAACCCAGTAGAAGTAACAGAGGGCCTAGCTCTAAATGGCCCATCAGGTCTGGCCTTTTTCTTAGGCCTCTGTACAGAACTCAAGGGCTCCAAATCCCTCTTGTTCTTACCCCTCTCTCTGTCACGGATTTGGTACTCAGCGCGCTTAACCTCCTCGGTGATCTCCGCCTTCTCAACTAGTGAAGAAAAATCACGTTCCCTCTGCGGAGCTATCAGGACTCTCAAATTATCCCTGAGGTCATCCTCAAAGAGGACACATTGCTCATACTCAGTCGCCACCATACCTTGCGCATAGCGGCTCAGTTGCAGGAATTCAGCCTCACACTCGGCCACAAATCGATCTCCCTGAGTAAGGTTCAGGAACTCCCTCCTACGGGCATCCACGTAGCTCGCCCCCACATATTTCTCTTGGAAGGCAGTCTTAAAGAAATCTCAGGTCAAACGTTCAGGCTGAGTGCCCTCTTTAACAGTCAGCCACCACTGGTAAGCCTCATCCCGCAGCAGTGAGAGTGCACCCTTTAATTTCTGATTGGGGGTGCAACCTAAATCATCCATGATCCTCTCCCTGGTTTCGATTGATGCTAACACGATTCTCAAGACTACCGATACCTAAAATTGACAAACGAACCCCAGATCAATCACTTAGACTGACATTTACCGAATCAAAGCGATGAGAAACCTCCATGAAATGACTAAACCCTTACCTTAAGATGAGCAAAAAATCTCAAACATTTACGTACTAATTGGAAAGCCCTCAACACTCTGATCTTCACCTAACATTGAGTTCAATGATAATCCATCATTAACTATCACTACTAGAGCCCAAACCACGAGAAAAGGTTGAAGAAGATCACTTACCAGTGGAAAAAAATCTACAAACACAATAGCGATGATTCACCGAATGACCCAACCAGAAGCCGTGGAAAAAAAAATCAGAGACAAAGAGATAGCAAAACGACGTCAGAAGTTTGAGAGGGGAAATGACTATCGAAATTTTGCAAAAAGATAATCAAAAGGAAACTTCTTATAACTCCCCATCCTAATTCCCCTTATTTTTCTCCAGCAAACTCTCCACTACCCACACTATCAGAATTCCACTTCCATCCAAACTCTCTCTCAGAAACGAACCAAAAAGAGACTCCCTTGCTTACGTAGGGATTCTAAAACACCCCAAACTCGGCCCACGAGCCTTGACCGGATCTGGTATGTTCCTCGAAGAAAACCGGTTCAAAATTCTTTTGTTACTTAGGAAAAACTTGTGTATTTTGAAAGAAAGTTTGTTTGGGTTGAGCTTGAGTTGAAAATGTGTTAATAATATATTAAATCTCTTTTTCTTTTTTTTTTTAAATTAAGGTGACAAAACACTTGGAGTTTATTTTTAAAATAAATTTGTTTGATCCATAAATAATATTTTGTAAACATAATAAATAAAAGTAAAAAGAAATAAAGAAATTCAACTATGGCCTTATGGCCTTATTACATCAATTAATTCCCAAAATAAACTTAAAATACTTAAAATAAAATAAACGTCCAAATCGTAAATTTCTTGCTATGCATGGCCATCCCTAAGCTTCTGCTGAGCCCAGTCCATTACTGTTCATCACCTGAAAATAGTCCCACAACGGGGTGAGTCAACAGACTCAATGTGTACACAACACTAAATCCAAATAAATTTAGGCATAACATACATATCATATTCACATAACAATTTACGATAATGATGCAACCCAAAACCCAAACCTAGTTAACCATCCGCTACACTTCCCCCGTACCAACCTGCACACCGTGGGGACTAATAAGTCAACCCTCCATCCGCTACACTCCATCAAAGACAGTCGCTGCAGTCGACGTGCTCATCGCCCTTATAGTCTCGTGGTCTTAGGTCACCACGTTCAGATATTGTGGTCTTAGGTCACCACATTCAGATATCGCGGTCTTAGGTCACCGCATTCAGATAGCGTGGTCTTAGGTCACCACATTCACTTCCCCTTTTCAATAACCCATATGCCCCATATTATACATAGTATGCATTAATCATGCCAGATTTCACATTCTTATCTTTATTCACATGTTACATATAACATATTTCATAATCCTAATAGGAGTAGGAAACGTACCTGAGTACTTTTGTACCATTACATGGTACTTAGCCATATTCACATTCTTATAAACATGCACATACTAATTATAGCCATAAATTTTATTAAGAAGAAGTGTGGGTACACACCTGATTCGCTTAGCAGTTCACTTAAAACCCGAAAAGCTTGATCTACGCTTTAGATCTTGAATGCCTATATTCGGCCATCCATAATATGTTAGTAAAGAGCCTATTTGGCTATAAAACCAAACCCTAATAGGATTTGTACATTTAAAACCTACCTTGTTGCCGATTGGAACACCAACAAATCCCGAAATCTTTACTTTAATTCCTCCTTGTATTCGGCCAAGCATGAAATTGACAAAGGGGTTAGTTTTCGGCTTTTTAAACGATTATCAAATAGATCTAGATATCAAATCAGGCCTTGGCCGAACATATCTATGTGCTTACCTTCCAAATCTTAAATCCCGAAACCTTCCTTCTTGTAGTCGACAGTCACAGAATCCCGAAGCTTTCCTTCAAAGTTTCGGCCAACAAGTATATGGCATTAGAATCTTGGCTTTTGATTTGGAAAAAGAAAATAATATCAATAGATCCTTACCCTTTCTTGAAGAAGTCGACAGCCTCTATGCTTGGAGTCCTTAAAGATTCGGTCTTGAGGCTTAGAAAGAATCGATACTAACTAAATTTTGGAAGAAGTTCGGCTAACACATGGAGTATTTTGGCTTGGCAAAAAGAGAAGAGAAGAGAGGAGAGCACTAAGAAATTCGGCAGAGAGAAGAAGAGGAAGAAAAATTGAGGAGTAGCCCTATTTTTTTCCTTTTATAGCCGAAATTACTAGCTAGAGTCCTTTACTTGGCCACCACTCTACTATTCTGATAGTTTATCTCTTTAATTATCACTTTATTAAAAGAATAATCCCTTATTATCTCCTTGAAAATAATTTAAGATAAATCATCATTTATCCATCTATTAGCCGAAATTTTAAGAGAATTTAAACTCTTCCCTTGGGTTCCTTAGTTCCGTCCACTTCCCTGCTCTTTGTAGCAAAAATAAAACTCCTTTATTTGCTCCCCAAGTGACTCGAACTCAGGCCCACTTGCATAGCTGGTGGCGTCACCTACCTGGGCCTTAAGTGATATCTTCAGGCCACTTTTCCAAGCCTGTTTGTGTGTCAAATTCCTCCTATTAATTTTCTTAAGGCCACCCTGCCTTAGTTTCCTCTTTTTAACCTTTAAAACTTGACATTTCTTTACATTTCCAAGTTTCCAAAAATTTTCGTTTGCCTCCTTTAAACTTAACATTTCCATATATTTCCAAGTTTCCCGAAATGTTTACTTTCCTCTTTTGAATCATTTCTAAATCATTTCCTTACATTTCCTAGTTTCCAAAAATGTTCACTTTCCTCTTTTTACACTTAACATTTCCATACATTTCCAGGTTTCCAAAAACGTTCAAAACACATTCATAACACATAAGACATGTCATTTCGTACAATTAAACCGAAAATGCATAGGCCCTTTTCAGGATGTTACAGTTCTACCCCCTTTAAAATAATTTCGTCCTCGAAATTTCTTGGCTAAAATAATTGAGGGTATTGCTGACGCATTGCCTCTTCTGGTTCCCACGAAGCTTCCTCCGATCCATGATTGCGCCATAGCACTTTGACTAGAGGAACTAACTTCCTTCGTAGCACTTTCACATCACGTTCCAATATCTGAATCGGCTCTTCCTCGTAGGATAAGTCTGGTCTTATCTCCACTTCTTCAACTGGAACCACATGAGATGGGTCTGATCGATATCGATGTAGCTTGGACACATGAAATATGTCGTGCATCTGCTGCAACTCTGGTGGCAACTCTAACTGGTATGCCACTGGTCCAACTCACTTCAGTACTCGATAGGGCCCTATAAACCTTGGGCTTAACTTCCCTTTGCGACCAAACCTCATTACCTTCTTCCAAGGAGAGACTTTCAGAAACACTTGGTCTCCCACCTCAAACTCTATTTCCTTCCGCTTAAGGTCGGCGTACGACTTCTGCCTATCAGAGGCTTCCTTTAACCGTGCCCTGATTATCTCGACCTTTTCTTCAGTTTCTGCCACTAACTCTGGACCCAAAACTCGACGTTCTCCTAACTCAGTCCAACAAGTATGAGTTCGACACTTCCGACCATACAATGCTTCATATGGTGCCACCCGAATGCTAGCTTGATAGCTGTTGTTGTAGGCAAACTCTGCTAAAGGCAAATAGTCTTCCCAACTTCCTCGAAAGCCCATCACACAGCCTCTCAACATATCCTCCAACACTTGTATAACCCGTTCAGACTGCCCGTCTGATTGTGGATGAAAAGCCGTAGTGAAGTCCAACTTAGTGCCTAAAGCTTGATGAAGTTCTCTCCAAAACCGAGACGTAAATCTTGGATCTCTATCCGAAATGATTGATACCGGCACTCCATGCAACCTTACAATCTCAGCCACATACAACTTCGCCAATTTCTGTAAAGAATAATCAACTCTAACAGGTATGAAATGTGCGGACTTAGTCAACCTATCAACTATCACCATACCGAGTCCTTCTTAGTAGGCGTAAGGGGAAGCCCACTAACAAAGTCCATGGTAATTCTCTCCCAATTCCACTGCGGAATCTCAATTGGCTGAAGTAATCCCGATGGAACTTGGTGTTCAGCCTTAACTTGCTGACACGTCAGACATTTTCCCACGAATTCAGTAACTTCCCATTTAAGATCAGGCCACCAAAACTGTTCCCTTAGATCTCTGTACAGCTTAGTGCCTCCGGGATGCATAGCATAAGGGCTACTATGCGCCTCCCGAAGAATCCTTTGTCTTAACTCTTCGTCCCTCGGCATACAGACTTTTCCTTTGTAACACAATACTCCTTTATCATTAACGCCATAATCCTTTAACTCTCCGTTCTGTACTTGCTGTAACTTAGCACTTAGATCCTTATCAGCCAACTGTCCTTCTTTCACCTCAGTAAGCCACGTGGGCTTCACTTGCAACTCTGCCAACAAGCTTCCATCATCATACAAACTTAAGTGAGAGAACATAGTCCTTAGCTCCGACACAACCTTCCGACTTAGGGCATCAGCTACCACATTCGCCTTGCCAGGGTGGTACTCTATCGAGCAATCATAATCCTTCAATAACTCCACCCACCTTCGCTGCCTCAAGTTCAACTCCTTCTGAGTCAACAGATACTTAAGGCTTTTGTGGTCTGTGTAGATTATCGACCTTTCTCCATAAAGGTAGTGCCTCCAAACCTTAAGAGCGAAAACTACTGCTGCCAATTCCAAGTCATGGGTTGGGTAGTTAACCTCATGCGGCCTTAACTGCCGAGATGCATAAGCGACTACTTTTCCATCTTGCATTAGGACACCGCCTAATCCCGTGTGAGAAGCGTCACAGTATACCACAAAATCTTTCCCTGCCTCCGGCTGAATTAACACTGGAGCTTCCGTCAACACTTTCTTAAGCTTCTCAAAGCTTTCCTGTTGCTTATTCGTCCATACAAAGGATACTTCCGTCCTTAGCAACTTTGTCAAAGGCGCGGCTATTGACGAGAACCCTTCCACGAACCTTCTCTAATAGCCTGCCAAACCTAAGAAACTTCGGATCTCAGCCACGGACCTAGGTGGTTTCCAATCCAACACTGCTTCGATCTTCCTAGGATCCACTCTTATTCCCTATGCGGATACCACATGCCCTAAGAATGCCACCTCCTTAAGCCAAAATTCACACTTGCTGAATTTGGCATAGAGCTTCTTCTCCCTTAATACTTCCAACACAACTCGGAGATGCTCATCATGCTCCTCCTCTGACTTCGAATACACCAGGATGTCATCGATAAACACGACAACGAACCTATCCAAATAGGGTTGGAAAACCCGGTTCATCATATCCATGAACGCGGCTGGGGCGTTCGTCAACCCAAACGGCATTACTACAAATTCAAAATGGCCGTATCTTGTCCTTAAAGCTGTCTTATGGATATCTGCCTCTTTTACCTTCAACTGATGATATCCCGACTTTAAGTCTATCTTTGAAAATACTGCGGCCCCCTTCAACTGATCGAACAAGTCATCGATCCTTGGCAAAGGATACTTGTTCTTAATGGTCAGCTTATTCAACTGACGGTAATCTATGCACATCCGCATAGTTCCGTCCTTCTTCTTTACAAACAGGACCGGTGCTCCCCATGGAGACACACTGGGTCGAATGAACCCACGATCCAACAATTCTTGGATTTGAGCCTTGAGCTCAACCAACTCCTTTGGTGCCATACGATACGGGGCAATTGACACAGGAGCTGTTCCCGGTAGCAAGTCTATTCCAAACTCCACCTCCCTATCTGGGGGTATTTCTGGTAATTCCTCCGGAAACACATCTTCAAAATCCCTTACAGTTCTAACTCCACTGACACCTTCTTCCTTTCCACCCAACGCACTTACGAAGGCTAAGAACGCCTTGCACCCTTTCCTAACCATTTTCTCAGCCTTCAATGTCGAAACTACATTAGACAGGTAGTTTCTTCTTTCTCCGATCATTACTACTACTTCATCTTCCGGGGTCCTTAGTTCCATACGTTTAGCCGCACAATCCAACACGGCTCGGTGCTCTACTAGCCAGTCCATTCCAAGTATGAGTTCAAACTCCCCAAAGGGTAGTTCCATTAAGTCAGCCCGAAAGTTCACTCCCTGAATCTCTAGGGGTACATTCCGAAAGATCTTATCCACCACTACAGTTTGGCCTAATGGGCTTACTACAGTCATCTGCCTATCAGAAAGTTCAGAGTCTAGGCCTAGTGTTTCCACTATACTACATGCAACATAAGAATGGGTCGAACCCACATCAATCAGAGCAAAATAGGGCTTGCCAAAAATAAAGAACGTACCGGTTATAACATTCGGCGCGTCTCCTTCCTCCCTCCGGCGAACCGCATAAACCAAACCTGGATGCCTCGCTTCAGCATTAGCAACACCTCTACCCTGTGTTCCACGTCCTCTACCAGTACTATTACCTCTGTTATTCGAACCATGACCTCGTTGAAGCTGCTGTCCCCCTCTACCAGCCGGTTTAACATTCTGAGCTGCTGGTCAACTTTCATCTGGTATCTTAGGACAATCCTTGATCATATGGTCCTTGGACCCACACCGAAAGCATCCTCCCGTCTTCTTCCAGCACTCTCCTAAGTGCTTCTTTCCACACAGATCACAAAGACGATACTGCCCTCATGTACCAACTTACTGACCTCGCGGCCCATCCACTCTAGGCCTCTTTTGAAACTTCCCAGACGATCCAAAACCTCTTTTTGGCCTATTCTGATCCATGGTCTGCTTGGTAGAATCCTTAATTCCCTCGGCTACCTTGGCCTTTTCTACTAAAGCGAAAAACTCCCGCTCCTGATGTGGTGCTATCAACAATCTCAGATCATCCCTTAGTCCGTCCTCAAAACGAACACAGCGCTCATGCTCAGTTGCCACTACTCCTCGGGCATACCGACTCAACCTCAGAAACTCAGCTTCATATTCCGCAAAAGACTTGTTCCCTTGAACCAGTCCTAGAAATGCTTTCCTTTGCTCATCAGTATACCTGGTTCCAACATACTTCTTTTGATACGCTTCCTTAACATACTCCCAGGTCAGATCCTCAGCTGTGGCACCATCCCGAACAGTTAACCACCATTGATACACTTCATCGTGTAGCAGTGCCACCATTCCTTTTAGCTTCTCCTCAGGGGTCAGATCGAGCTCATCCATAATACGCTCAGTTGCCTCCAACCAATATTCAGCCATACTGGGTGCCACCCCAGATACTCCTCGAAACATCTCAGCTCCATTAGCTCGGAGCCGCTCAGGCACAGATTTCTGAGTTCCCCTATTTCCACCTGCGCTAGCCACCATTTCCAAAACTCGCAGCACAGCTTGCGACACAGCATCATCCCCCGTCTGAGCCTGCTGCTCAACACCAACAGCTGGGGGTGGTGGTGGAGGTGGTATCTCATTATCAGACCCTTGACCCGATCTAATGGGTTCGGACACAGTCATTCTTCCTCTACCGCGTCCACGATGGCCACGTCCTCTAGAACTCATTTCTATCGTCGCGATCTGATTAAAAAGTTTTATGAATTAGTCCTTGTTTCACTTATTACCCGCGAAGAAGTTTTATGAAAAGAATTTTAGAAGTGGTTCTTTCGTATTCATACATGCACACAGTCTTTTCAAACATCCATCAATCAATTATGAACTTTCGTTCATTCAAAGAAATGTTGTAGTTTTCATTGTTGTTGTTGTTTTCTCACTACCCAGGGGTATTTCCGTAATTTGTCCTACAGAGGTATTTTCGTAATTTTTCAGAAGAAAGAGTTCCTTGGTGATTTTGTCAAAAGTATTTTGAAATTTTTAAATTCCCGGGGTATTTTGGAAAATTTTTGAAATCCGGGGGTATTTCGGTAATTTTGGAGCTCGGGGGTATTTTGGTAATAAACCAGGGTAAATTTGTAAAGTTTAATATTTCCAGGGTATTTCCAAATTTTGCAAAACTTTGAGAGTTCTTTTTGAGAATTGTACTTTCCAAAACGGTGATGTTGCAAAAATTTTGGAATTCAGGGTCATTTTGGTAATTTTGTAAGTTAGGGGCAATTTTGTAATTTTCCAAATTCAAGGTATTTTTGATATTTTGCAAATTAGGGTTTTTGAACCTTTAGAAAATAATGAAATTTTGGTAAAACTGTTGGGTAGTGGGACATTTTATAAACCAAGGGTATTTTTGTAATTTTACCACTATGGGCATTTTTGTAATTTCATAAATCAGAAATTTTTCGAAAAAATATATATATTTTTAAAACAATTTTATCAGTTCAAAAGAGTGGTTTGTTGAATTTTTAAAACTAGGGTTTCCATAAAAAAACGGCTAGTTCCCTTTCGGGTTTTAGTTAGTGTGTTTAGCCTATGACCGAGTCCTCTTGGTCAGGGTGAACCAAAGCTACGCACCAGGTAGGATTCGAATGGAGAGGAGGTGAGTCACACGGACTGCTTAAGTACCAAGCTCCCATTGAAACCATTCCTAGACATGCGCACAGAGGTTGCCACACCCGCTGAGTCATCTTGGTTAGGGTGAACCGAAGTTACGCACCAGGTAGGATTCCAGCGAAGAGGAGGTAAGTCACTAGGACTGCTTAAATACCAGGCTCTTCCGGATCCAATCCTAGACATGCGCACAGGGGTTACCACACCCTAACTTGGTGACTTAGCCATAGGTTTGTTTAAGTAAGTATTAAATCTTATGTATTTGTTGGGGTACACTAGTCCTAGGGTTCACATACTTATCATACTACTCTACGTTCCATTCCGTTTCTACCCTTCATAATAGAATCACATAAAGCACACAGATGGTTAGGGGTACTTACCTGGTGGACTTCGGGTCGGAAACTTAGGTGCCATGCCAGAAAAACCTGCTTATTTAAAAATACTTTCATAAAACTCATTTGGGCTCGATTTGAAAACGTTTTGGGCCTTAACCCACAGGCCGAGAGTTTAAAACTGGGCTCTGATACCAAATTGAAACACCCCAAACCCGGCCCACGAGCCTTGACCGGATCTGGTATGTTCCTCGAAGAAAACCGGTTCAAAATTCTTTTGTTACTTAGGAAAAACTTGTATGTCTTGTAGCAAGGTTTATGTCTATATAGCCAAGCACTATAAGTAAGTGCATTTTCCATTCTTTGAAATTAGTCATATTAAGCATGGGTATAAAATTTATATTAGCATATATTGTGGCAACAGAAGATGAACTAACCGAATATAGAACAAAATAGATAAAAACAAGTTCACATGAATATTCATAAGTAAATAATAAATTCAAAATAGTGGCTCATTCATCTCAAGATACCAAACAAAACATATTAAACATCAATATAATAATAAATGACATATCCCATGGTTCAAAATATAGATCATATCATCATGATTTAACCAAATATTTGAAACCATAAAATATCAAAAACAAAATATTATAAAACCAAACTTACAACCAAATACTTTAAACATATATCTTACTTCACATACTTTTATATCAAAGAGCCCACAAATATTATATATATATTTCATAAAAATATACATTCAAAAACTAAATTTGTATAATGACAATTTAGTATTATTAACTTAAAAACATAATTCACACTAGTATTAGATCAAGCAAAGCCTAATTTCAACATAATTAAACCATAAATGTAACACCCCTTACCCGAGTTCTACGCCAGAACCGAGCCCGAGGCGTTACAGTAATAAAACCAGCTGATCACCACTTAGGCTCATCGTGACTACTCTCTAGTCACCTCAACAACCTCATTCTCGACTTACGAGACCTCATTCATACACACAAGAGCTCTCGAGATCATATCGGAAACTCTTATGATCTTTAAAAATTTTCTCCATCTAGACAGGGGCCACACGCCCGTGTAAGATGATACACGCCCGTGGGTAGTCACACACGTCCTTGTTCACCACCCGTGGTGAACACTGACTACATACACATGGCCTCAAAGCCTAGTCACACGCCCGTGTGGCTAGCCCGTGGCCAACACTGATTAAACTCACACGGCCTATACACACGCCTGTGTGACTAAACTGTGGTCTATTTTAACTTAAATTGCCAACATACAGGGGACGCACGGCCAAGTCACACGCCCATGGGCTGACCGTGTGTCACACATGGCCTAGAAACATGCCCGTGTGTCGATCCACATGGACAAGAACAAAGCTATATGCCAAGTTCTTTTCACCCCTCTAGCATACACAACATGCACTCATTCAACACATCCATAAACAACTCATATTGAAGTGCAATCTTACATGGATAATTGCATCTTTTTCATATAATAAAGTAGCCAACAACTATGACATTATACAAAATAGATTATCCATCTAAAGGCCAACACATCTTAACCATTTACAACAAAATTCACTAACTTGTCTAGCCCCTATACATGCTATATACAAAACATTGAGTCTCATGTACCAGAGTGTGCCGATAGTGTGGGCGATCTTCCACTTGATCCACGTATCTCGATTCAACTCTTTTACTCTATAAGGCAAGGGAAAAGTAAGAGAATAAGCTTTGAGCTTAGTAAGTTTACATGTAAACAAATAAACATCATAGTATAAGCTAAACAACAAGTAGCATTATACTAACATATAATGTACAACTATGCTTACTCTTTCTATCCCTTACCACATTCCCAACACATCATGAGTCACATACTCATAACCATTGAAATGCACCCCTGTATTCAATATCACATTTACACAAAATACAACACATCATTATTTCTCGATAATACATCCACACAGCTACTTTACTTAATAATGCAACCACACAGCTAATCCACACAGCTAATGTTTCGATGGTTTCGCACTTAGCCCACCACAATCAATTAATAAGGTAGTATCGTACTTAGCCTACCACAAAGGTAATCATAGTGGTTTCGCACATAGCCCACTAAACAATATGACTAACGATAGCATCGCACATACGCTCATCGTCAATATGCCTTAAGATGGTATCGCACTTAGCCCACCATTTAGCATTATCACTACACATTCACATATCTACTTTCTCAATCATTCATCCATTCAAAATGTCTACCACATTCATTCCACTTGAACTACATGGGTTCTCAATCATTCTCATTCATGCTACACACTAATTAGCATTAAGAATGTGCAAGTATAAATGCATTATTTACGCATAAACTTACCTCGATACTCAACAATATAAAAACGTGCAATTTAGTCCACCACCTTGCTCTTGCCTCGGTTTTGATCCGGGCTTCGTCTTTCTTGATCTATAATGAATAAATCAGCTCATTCAATACACACATTGACTAAATTGACACTTATCTCATACTTTGGCAAAATTACTCTTTTGCCCCTAATCTTTCTCATAATTACACTTTTGCCCAAAGGCTCGTAAAGTGATTTTTATTCAACTTTCTATCTTTACATGCTTAGCCGAGTCACTTACTCAACTAAAGCATTAATCAATTCTCACTAAATCACACATGTATGACCAAACTCAAAACTTTTACAAACTAGTCCCTCCATGCATTTTCATGGAAAATCACTTAGCAAAAAATGTTTCTATTACATCAAGCTTTCATATTCTTCCATAAAACATCAAAATACATGCATGTCATACATGTGTACATTTTTGAACATCCATTATAACTCATCAAATAGTTAAAAATAGCTTACTTATGCTACTAGGACTTCAAAAATACAAAGAATATCAAAAACGGGGCTTGGATGCACTTACTAGCAAGCTTGAAAAATTTGAAGAGCCCTAACAATGGCTTCTCTAATTTTCGGCAGCCTTGGGGAAGAAGATGAATGAATGTTGTCATCTTTTCTCCCATTTTAATCACTTAATTGCCAAATGACCAAAATGCCCTTTTTGACAAACTTCCTATTTTAACTCATCCATGCCCAATTTTGTCCAAAAATTAAAAATTAGGAAAATTGCTATTTAAGGACCTCTAATATATATTCTAAAGCCATTTCACACAAATAGCTTCTAGAATCTCACATTTTGCAACTTTTGCAATTTAGTCCTTTTGGACAATTCAACTACAATTCCACCAAATTGCTTCATGAAACTGTCACACTAACATGCATACATGGCATAAACCTCAAAGACTCATACATAGACCTCGAATTTGTGGTCTCGCACCACTATTCCGACTAGACCCTAAATCGGGATGTTACAATACAATCCAAATACCATTTATGTCCTGAAGAGCACTAATATGATAAAATGGATGAAACCGAAAACTTTACCAACAATTAATCTGTAAAACCAATTCAGCAAAGTTGATAATATTAAGGATAAAATTGTTAAAATCAATGTGAATAGATGCAAAATAAAATAAGGGATAGCTAACATGTTTGGCATTACACACCAAATACTACGATGCT
Organism: Gossypium australe; assembly: GCA_005393395.2. Classification (NCBI taxonomy): domain Eukaryota; kingdom Viridiplantae; phylum Streptophyta; class Magnoliopsida; order Malvales; family Malvaceae; genus Gossypium; species Gossypium australe. Next base: position 33,750,335 of record CM016617.1, read on the forward strand.
TTAACCAAACACTTCACAGCCACTTTAATACAAAAAAAAAACACTTAAAATATTAATCAAAACTATATATCCCTATTTATATTTATAAAACCCTAAAACTTTAATTTAAAGAATCAAAATCCAAAAAAATGTTATCAAGAATCTCAAAGGTTCAACATAATATATAATCGAAATATCAAGTCCAAAAAATTTGAAATAAACGAATCAATCCAAAAAGAATAAAGAATCAATTCATTCTCAATGATTCAACATGATGAGGCTCAAATGTCACTTGTTAGAATCGTACAAATAAGATTTCATGTAAACTTAAAACTGTAAACCAAGATCTGTCATGTCAAATCATCAAGAACAAATCAAGAAAAAGACTAGATGCGGAAGCATACCTAAATACATGGATTTCTTAAAATATTCTGTTCTTATGGCTTTGATCTTCCACATTAGCACACAAGTAATTTTGAGAAGGTGAGTCTCTCTTTTCTAAAGATGAGATATTATAAAAGTTATGTATGTGTAATTTAGGGACCATAACCTTAAAATATAACTTTTGCACATTAAACCTAATTTCTAATTATTTTATCATCAATTAAAAATTAGTTACTAGAGTATCTACACAAATTTGACTCATGCTTTATTTAATAACTAAAGGCCAATAAACCTTAACCAAATTAGACCACTTTTAATTTGGACTAATCTTTGTATGATAGTAAATAATAACATATAATTACTCTTATTATATGTGATGTCCATATTTTCTAACATGTAGAACTAAAATCATTGGAAATTTTCAACAACCACAACCATCTAAGAAAACAAAAGCCATAAAAATGTTTAAGAAAATAAAAAAATAAAAATTTGAAAATATTAAATTGATGCAAGAGATGCGAGTTTAAAGATTATTTGAGAAAAAAACGAAGACAAACTCAGAATATTTTTGACTGAGTCGTAACTTTCAATAGTTAAACTATAATCTAAGTCGAATTCATGGAAATTCTAGGTCTAAGATATGAATTGAATATATTTATAGTCTTGTCTCCGCAGAGTCTTTCTTTTTTAGCAGAAAGCAAGTTCTTATTTTTCCTTTGTGCATGTTTTTGTCTTACTTGACAAAAGATGAGTTTTGATTTTGGTTTAGTTTTCATTTTTTTAGCGTTATGGAGTCAAAAATTTCAAAACCTTTGTATTGAAGGAAAGGATGAAACTGATTTGATCATTAACTTTGACTAGATTCTTGCAGATGATATCTATTATGAACGCAAGTATGGGAGAGGGTTATTGTTATGATACTTACTATTATCGACCCATAACTCGAATGGGTTCGAGTCAGATTCTACACGGTTTGCACATTGGGCTCGCGTATCAAGTTCATATGACACTAAGTGTTATTGCACATGGGACCGTGCGATGTGGGTTTGCACGTCACTACATATGTAACACCCCTTATCTGAGTCCGACACCAAGACAGGATACGAGGCATTACCATGCTTAATCTTACTTAACTCTTCAAATCATGCTATAAAATTTCATTTAAGCCTATCACTTACTCAATCTCGGCCTACGAGGCCTTAAACATACCTCTGAGAGGTTTTAGGACTAATCCCGAAAACTTTTACGAACTTGAGAAACTTTTCCTCAAAACAAGGGCCACACGCCCGTGTTGGTCTAGGGACACGTTCGTGTGCCCCTAAAGCATGCCCGTACCTTCCACCCGTGGTCGACACTGACTAATTCACACGGCCTTGACACGCCCGTGGCATTGGCCTGTGTGCCAAACCTTGGTATTCTGACTTATCCGCACGGCTTGGGCACACACCTATGTGCTAACCGTGCCTTCCACACGATCTAGACACACGCCCGTGTGTCTACTCATGTGGACAATTAGTAGGCTATCTACCAAGCCTTTTGCCACTCTCATTTGCAGACATTCATACATCATCACATAACTTCACATAGCATCAATATAACTCTTGAATTAAGGACATTTAATTATAAAAGAGATAAAGTCTTCATCCCATACACTAGAGAACTATTCCCAATACCATTTCAGACAACTTAAGCCATCATCTATGGCTATACACAACCAAACTAAGTTCTCTTAGGCCAACACAATTTGGCTACATCAATTAGAACTTAATCAACTTTAAAAGAATCCCTATACATGCCATGACTCATAAGAACTTGAAACATCATACCAAGCGTCTATTTGATAGTGTGAAAACATATCCGGCGGCTTCCAACCCGAGCTAGCCAAAATATCCTATAAGAGATGGGAAAGGAAAAGGAGTAAGCAATAATGCTTAGTAAGTTCATCTGCATATAACTGACAAATACTGATATTCATTGAATATACACAACCAGAAGGCATTATAATGAGTTTTTCTCATAAACTCATGGTTACTTACTCAACCATTCTTGAAGCTTATTCATTCTATCTCTTACCACATTCTTACCATGCTACAAGCCAACTGCTCGTGTTAATTAGCATACATTCCTGCACTGATCACCACGTGATCACATAAAACAACACATCAAGCACTTTCGATAAGCCACTCACGCTATTAATCTCTAGGTGGTTTCACACTTAGCCCACCATCGATCTCTAATAGGGTGGTATCACACACAGCCCACCAATCATTTATTCTTATGGTGAATTTGCACTTAGCTCACCAAATGAGTTTTATAAGCGATGGTATCGCACACAACCCATCGATTAATAATATAGTTGATGATATCGCACACAACCCATCACTAATCATCAATAAGGTGATATGGCACATAGCTCACCGTTATTATACATTTATGGATAATTATCCACATGTATTTTATAATTTCAAATGTTCATCCAAGAACATCCTCACACACTACTATTTTTACTTAACTTTCTACGATACTCGTTCGCATTCACACAATGCATTAATAAATCTATCTCTTGCAACTAAAGTGCATTGATTACACATAACCCACTAGGGGTTCATTATATACTGAATTTATCTCAATTCAATTCTAGCACATACTTGTGCTTCTCGTGGTACAACCACATACTTTCTTTCTTTCAACATACCCATTGAATCACTCAAATTGTTAATAACAATATTGAGCCTCATACACATAACATCATATTGACATCATACCCCAATAGGGTCTTACTTGCCTTAACATATCGATGCCATGTCCCCGACATGGTCTTATACGAATTCTTACTCCGAGGCCATGTTCCAATATGGTCTTACACGAGACCTTAACTATCATCATATCATACTATATACATTACCCATTACTCTTAAATTCAATTCTCTTGACATCTCATCAAAAGATATTTCATACATTCATAGAGTAAATACACATTCCATACAACATTGGAATATTAAATTAACTCACACGTAATTGCAACATTTGCACATGAACTTACCTCGATGTCGAAAGGGCAGAAAGGACTTTTTGCCCGCATTTCTCTTTTCACCCGTTCTAGGTCCGAAACTCGTTTTCTTTGATCTAGAACAATGGAATTTACTAATTTAACCACTTATAAATCATAATACACCATAATCTACACTTTAGGTAAAAATGACTATTTTGTGTTGGATCGCCGGTACCCCATGGCGCAGCAGAATAAAATTAGATCCGACGATCCAAATCATGAATCCATGTGTGAGGAACGAATCGGGGTGAAATAAAGGTTTCGAAATTACCAAAACTTCAATCTGAGTAGACAGCGACGCCTTGTTAACAAGAGTTTTGATCTACTGTCGAATCAAGCCACAACTTTTTCCGATGTCGGCCTCTACGTAATCCACCCGGTTTGACTATGAACGGAAGAAATCTCCAAAACTGTTTTGGAGGTTTATTTGCTTGACGGCTGCTAGACCTAACAAGCAATCACTTAGGGTTTTCCCTTAAGCTTTGTCTCTTTTAAATACCTTTTATACTGGGTATCCTTTTAATTGGGCCTTTTATAATGGGTATCTTTTTCATTGGGCCCATTTAATTGGTATCCTTTTAATACCCTTTTATAATTGGTATCTCTTGAATGTATCATAAGATTAAATAAATACAATAAAGTTTTTAATTGAAAATTATAATTACATTAATTATATCCGAAAATTATAATTACATTAATTATAATAAGGATTTCGGTAAACTATATTTATTTAAATTTATATATGAATCAAATTCATATATTAATAGAATTATGTTGTCATTATGTGTACAACATCCTTGTACATATAATATGTTCAATATTTGATTGCCCAATTAAATTAATTCTTTAATTAATTTAATTCATGTGACAACCAAAAACAATACCAATTTTATTTTATTCCGTTCATTTAAACCATTGGGTATGACCCTGTAGGTTCTTGCAACGTTAGCAGTAATAATAGAACGATTCTAATGTCACAAACAATGAGTGGCATCTAGCAATGCATCATTGCTACCTAAGTTACAAGAAGTCATGATTCCACATAACTTTTTGTGATTAACCTTTCATGCATTAATCCTTAAGTCCTTTATCTCTGGAATGGACACAAGTCATGGAATAGTCACACTTGTATAGTTCTTCCCATGTTTCTTGATATCTTGAGTAGACTATGATATACAAATTAGTATGACATCTCATGTCAACTTATTTGAGCATGGCCATGCATTTCTAGTCTCACTCAAGCAAGTGGCCTAAGATATTACTCCCATTATGTAGGAGGGACTTATCCTATATTGATCAACCATATCCCTTTACATAGATTGTGGTATATCCAACATCAGCCTTTATAGAACAACCAGTTACGGTGTACGTTTGACTGTATCAAAATATACAACTCACGATGTTGAGATAATAATTATCTCAAGTCTGAGGATCATATACATATTAATCACTATGAGTAATGTTGTGACAATTACATAATAATCCAATAAACATACTCATAACGGGTCAATCCAATATGTTGTTCTCTAACACACATATTCATGGATTGATTTTGACAATCCACATCAATGACAACTCTTTATCATCAATCAACTACATGTTAGTCTTAATGCATTATTGTTGTCCTAGTCAACAATAATACTCGACTAAGGATCTTTTAAGAATAATCATATTATTATCAGGACATTATTATAAAACAGTTTATTTGTATACACAGATAGAAAAACTGAAATAATAATGACAACGCTTTATATTAATAAATATGGTAAATAAAGTATGTTATTACAACCATCTCATGATTGATCTTTGGGCATACTCTTACAATCTCCCACTAGCACTAAGACCAATCACTCATATATCTAATACCAAGTGACTTAGTGTGACGATCATGCTTCTGCTGTGTCAGAGGCTTGGTCAGGGGATCAGCAATGTTATCATCTGAAGGTACTCTGCATATCTCTACATCCCCTCGATCGATAATCTCTCGAATAAGATGGTAGCGTCTAAGTATATGTTTGGATCGCTGGTGAGATCTGGGTTCTTTAGCTTGTGCAATAGCTCCATTGTTATCACATCGGAGTTCTATAGCATCTGATATGGTAGGCACAACCCCTAGTCCAGTAATGAACTTCTTGATCCAAACCGCTTCCTTTGCTGCCTCACTGGCTGCAATATACTCAGCCTCTGTTGTAGAATCAGCTACTGTACTTTGCTTTGAACTCTTCCAGCTCACAGCACCACCATTAAGGCAAAACACAAAACCTGGCTGCGATCGAGAATCGTCCTTGTCAGTTTGGAAGCTGGCATCAGGGTAACCTTTTACACTTAACTCTTCCTCACCTCCATATAATAGGAACGTATCCTTAGTTCTTCTTAAGTACTTAAGGATACTCTTGACTGTGGTCCAGTAACCTTCACTGGGATCTACTTGATACCTGCTCGTCATACTTAAGGCATACGAGACATTTGGAGGGGTACATAACATAGCATACATGATAGATCCAATAGCGGAAGCATATGGAATTTTACTCATGCGTTTTCTCTCTTGTGGAGTTGAAGGACACATTTCCTTCGAGAGTGAAATACCATGTCTCATAGGTAGGAATCCTCTTTTAGATTCTTCCATACTGAACCTTTTCAGTACTTTATCTATGTATGTACTTTGGCTTAGACCTAGTAGTCGTCTTGATCTATCTCTATAGATCTTGACTCCTAAGATATAAGTGGCTTCGCCCAAGTCCTTCATAGAAAAACAACTTCTTAACCAAGTCTTAATAGACTGCAAGGTAGGTATGTCATTTTCCATGATAAGTATGTCATCCACATATAGTACCAAGAATGTGATAGTGCTCCCACTAACTTTCTTGTAAACACATGGTTCATCTTCATTTTTGATAAAACCAAACTCTTTGATTGCATCGTTAAAACGAATATTCCAACTTCGAGAAGCTAGCTTTAATCCATAAATGGATCTTTGTAGCTTACATATCTTTCTAGCATCCTTTGGATTTACAAAACCTTCAGGTTGTGTCATATACACATCCTCTTCAAGTTTCCCGTTAAGGAAAGCTGTTTTGACGTCCATCTGCCAGATTTCATAATCATGAAATGCAGCTATGGCGAGCAAGATCCTGATGGATTTAAACATAGCTACAGGAGAAAAGGTTTCATCATAGTCAACACCATGAATTTGGCGAAAACCTTTAGTGACTAATCGCCCTTTGTATGTTTGTACATTACCATCCATGTCTGTTTTCTTTTTGAAAACCCATTTGCACCCTATAGGTTTAACCCCTTCGGGTGGGTCAATCAAAGTCCATACTTGGTTTTCATACATGGAATCCATCTCAGATCTCATGGCCTCAAGCCATTTCTCAGAGTCTGGTCTCATCACCGCTTCTTGATAAGTCCTAGGCTCATCTTGATCTATAAGAAGAACGTCACCATGCGTTGTAATGAGAAATCCATATCTCTCAGGTGCACGGCGTTCTCTTAAAGATCTGCGCGGTGCTTGTGTTTCTACAGCAGTTGTTTGTTCCTCAATTTCTTGTGGAATTTGCTTTTGTTCAATCTCTGGTTCAGTGGTATCTTGTGATTCTTGAATTTCTTCAAGTTCAATCTTTCTCCCACTTCCTTTTCTAGAAGTAAATTCTCTCTCTAGGAAGACACCAGTCCGAGCAACAAAAATTTTGTTCTCAGTGGGATTAAAAAAAATAATATCCTTTGGTTTCTTTTGGATACCCCACAAAAATACACCTTTCAGATTTGGGTTCAAGCTTAGTAGACGTTTGACATTTAACATAAGCTTCACAACCCCAAATTTTCATAAAAGACATACTAGGACGTTTCCCAGTCCACATCTCATATGGCGTCTTCTGAACCGATTTAGATGGAACACGATTTAGTGTGAAAGCAGCAGTCTCAAGTGCATGTCCCCAAAAGGAAGTCGGTAGATCAGCATGACTCATCATGGATCGAACCATGTCTAACAAAGTTCGATTTCTTCTCTCAGATACTCCATTCAATTGAGGAGTACCAGGAGGAGTAAGTTGTGAAACAATCCCACATTCTTTCAAAAGATCATCAAACTCTAGGCTCAAATACTCTCCACCTCGATCAGATCGAAGTGACTTGATAGTTTTGCCTAGTTGATTTTGTACTTCATTTTTGAATTCCTTGAACTTTTCAAGGGACTCAGACTTATGGCGCATGAGATAAACATACCCATATCTACTGAAATCATCAGTGAAAGTAATGAAGTAGTGAAATCCACCTCTGGCCTGTGTATTTATTGGTCCACATACATCAGAATGTATTAGGCCCAATAAATCACTAGCTCGTTCACCTTTTCTAGAAAAAAGGAGATTTAGTCATTTTTCCCAATAAGCAAGATTCACATACTTCAAATTGTTCAAAAACAAATGAATTCAGGAGACCATCTTTATGGAGTTTGGATATGCGTTTCTCACTTATGTGGCCCAAATGACAATGCCAAAGATAAGTTTGATTTGAGTCATTTATTTTAGATCTTTTAGTATTTATGTTGTAAATGGAATTCGTTTGATCTAAAATATAGAGGCCATTTATCAATTGTGCCGAACCATAAAAAACATTATTGAGATAAAATGAACAACAATTATTCTTAATAATTATCTCAAAACCAATTTTGTCTAAACAAGAAATTGAAATAATGTTTTTAGTCAAACTGGGCACAAGATAACAATCCTCTAAACATAAATCAAGTCCACTAGGCAAAGATAAAGTATATGTTCCCACAGCTAATGCAGCAACTTTTGCTCTATTTCCAACTCGTAGGTCCACATCTCCTCTAGCCAAAGTCCTACTCCTTTGTAGTCCCTGAACAGAAGTACAAATATGAGAACCACAACCAGTATCTAATACCCAAGAAGTAGTAGTTGATAAATTAATATCAATAACATAAATACCTGAAGCAGACATTCCGCTTGCTTTAGCCTTCTTGACTTCCTCAAGATAGACAGGGCAGTTCCGTTTCCAATGTCCAGTCACACCACAATGAAAACAGTTTCCTTCCTTAGATACCGCACCTTTAGGTTTCAGTGCAGCCTTTCCTTTTCCAAATTTGGGCTTAACTTTGCCCTTGGGCTTTGTTTGAACTTTGGCCTTTCCCTTGCCCTTGTTATTACGGACCATTAGTATGGGCTTGGGTCTAACCTTTTCCAAGTTGCCTTCAGCAGTTTGTAACATACTGAGCAATTGTGGTAGAGTCTTGTCAATTTCATTCATATTGAAATTGAGGACAAACTGGCTGTAGCTATCCGGCAACGATTGTAAAATAACATCAGTGGCCAACTCTTGGCTCAATGGAAACCCAAGCTTAGACAGGCTTTCAATATAGCCAATCATCTTAAGGACATGAGGTCCTACTGGGCTTCCTTCAGCCAACTTACATTGGAATAGGGCCTTAGAGATATCAAACCTCTCTTGCCGTGCTTGTCCCTGATAAAGTTCTTTCAGGTGCTCGATCATATCATAAGCAACCTTGTCCTCATGTTGCTTCTGAAGTTCAGGATTCATAGTGGCAAGCATAAGACATCCAACATCTATCATGTCATCGAGATACTTCTTGTAAGCATCTCTATCAGTCCTCGAGGCATTAGCCGGTGGTTCATTAGGAAGTGGTTGTTCAATGACATATAATTTCCGTTCTTGTTTAAGGATCCTCAAGTTACGGAACCAATCAAGAAAATTCAAACCATTCAATTTGTCCTTCTCAAGGATAGATCGCAATGAGAGTGTACTAGTGTTTGCAGCCATAATATATCTACAACAATTAAATATGCATGTGAGTAAATTTACCAATTTTATATCAATCATTAAAAAGACTTTATTAAAAGATATTCCCACTATTTTATTTCAAAATTAATAACCCTCGTATATTAATTTCGGAAAAACTTTCTCAAAAGTATTTCTAGTAGGTTAAGGATCCATATTTCACCACCTCTTAAGTCAGCTTTGGCTTTACTCTTAAGATTATGGTTATTTAGGTAAGCAACATTTGCTAATTACATCGTATGTAACTCCTAATATTTGGTGAACAACTCTTGTTCTAATCATCTTATGATTTATCCAATTTACTTGCCTCTAGGTTTCTAATCCTATTAGAGTAACCTAGTTAAGTCATTAACCAATTTTTTAACCAGCGAATATCACTTGTTTATTCTTTGCGTTTAACCAAGATAAATACTAGTACTTCACTTTGGCAGAACCTACATAGTATTGATCGAGGCCTTAACGAGGGCAAAATTGGAAGGCCATATTGACTTAATATTTTAATAGAGGGATTTTATTAAGGTTGTTGCATCTCACCAATTATGGTCTACTTTAGCCCATTTAGTCTTCTAATCGATCTCATCAATTAATAGGGTTTATTATCATCAAGTTTTAATATATATAATTGGCATGCTTTAGACATCCATAGCATCTCATACATGAATAAATAAAGCAATAAATAAATGCAATAGTTATAGCCCATAAACTAAAGTGGTTCAACCCAAGCCAATGGGAAAACCAAAAAGAAACCTAAAGGTGTAAGCCATTTCACAAGCTATCATTCACAATCATTCTCCCACCTTCCTTCTCGTTTGGCCCACAGCAACTCTTGCAAATTACAATATGCAGAAACTCATTTTACATACGAGGGAATAAGATGAGAAGAGAAATACAAGAGAATAGTAGTAAGGCACGACACGCAGGCCGTATTTAAAAAAAATACAACCTTTTATCGAATGGGTCATTGGGCTATAACTATGCATTTCAAACACCGTGCATGTCAAAAATAGCATACATAATTCAATGGTTTTTGTTTTTGCTAAGGTGAATTATAAAATATCCTTTCAACCTTTTGTGGCCCATCAAGTTTATAAATTTCTTTTATTAACAAAACTTTTTGCGGGGGTCTGAGGAGGTCGGAGGAAGCGGGCCGAAGGCCCGCGGTATGGACCAGGGGTACGGGGCAGAGCCTCCGCGGTACGAATCGCATACCCCAGTCAAATGAAACCTCACGATTTGATAACTTTTTATCAACAGAATCGTGTTTTTAGGATTTTAATCCTTGAGGTTTCATATCAGAACAACCCTTGTTCCAGTAGCCAGTTAACACTTACTGGAAACTATAAATACCACCGTCGCATTATTACAGATTTGTTAATAGTTAACAGTAATAACATAAAATCGAATAGGCCACAACACCATGATTAACATTTAATCAATTACCGAAAGGAACAGTTATCAGGTTATGCTTAAACGATTTAAACAATCGAAAATACAATAAGATCAAAACATGCATCTCATACAATTGCATCACCCAAGTATTTAAACCTGAGTTTGTATCACACAAGTGGCTCTGATACCACTGTTGGATCACCGGTACCCCATGGCGCAGCAGAATAAAATTAGATCCGGCGATCCTAATCATGAATCCATGTGTGAGGAACGAATCGGGGTGAAATAAAGGTTTCGAAATTACCAAAACTTTAATCTGAGTAGACAGCGATGCCTTGTTAACAAGAGTTTTGATCTACTGTCGAATCAAGCCACAACTTTTTCCGATGTCGGCCTCTACGTAATCCACCCGGTTTGACTATGAACGGAAGAAATCTCCAAAACTGTTTTGGAGGTTTATTTGCTTGACGGCGGCTAGACCTAACAAGCAATCACTTAGGGTTTTCCCTTAAGCTTTGTCTCTTTTAAATACCTTTTATATTGGGTATCCTTTTAATTGGGCCTTTTATAATAGGTATCTTTTTCATTGGGCCCATTTAATTGGTATCCTTTTAATACCCTTTTATAATTGGTATCTCTTGAATGTATCATAAGATTAAATAAATACAATAAAGTTTTTAACTGAAAATTATAATTACATTAATTATATCCGAAAATTATAATTACATTAATTATAATAAGGATTTCGGTAAACTATATTTATTTAAATTTATATATGAATCAAATTCATATATTAATAGAATTATGTTGTCATTATGTGTACAACATCCTTGTACGTATAATATGTTCAATATTTGATTGCCCAATTAAATTAATTCTTTAATTAATTTAATTCATGTGACAACCAAAAACAATACCAATTTTATTTTATTCCGTTCATTTAAACCATAGGGTGTGACCCTGTAGGTTCTTGCAACGTTAGCAGTAATAATAGAACGATTCTAATCTCACAAACAATGAGTGGCATCTAGCAATGCATCATTGCTACCTAAGTTACAAGAAGTCATGATTCCACATAACTTTTTGTGATTAACCTTTCATGCATTAATCCTTAAGTCCTTTATCTCTGGAATGGACACAAGTCATGGAATAGTCACACTTGTATAGTTCTTCCCATGTTTCTTGATATCTTGAGTAGACTATGATATACAAATTAGTATGACATCTCATGTCAACTTATTTGAGCATGGCCATGCATTTCTAGTCTCACTCAAGCAAGTGGCCTAAGATATTACTCCCATTATGTAGGAGGGACTTATCCTATATTGATCAACCATATCCCTTTACATAGATTGTGGTATATCCAACATCAGCCTTTATAGAACAACCAGTTACGGTGTACGTTTGATTGTATCAAAATATACAACTCACGATGTTGAGATAATAATTATCTCAAGTCTGAGGATCATATACATATTAATCACTATGAGTAATGTTGTGACAATTACATAATAATCCAATAAACATACTCATAACGGGTCAATCCAATATGTTGTTCTCTAACACACATATTCATGCATTGATTTTGACAATCCACATCAATGACAACTCTTTATCATCAATCAACTACATGTTAGTCTTAATGCATTATTGTTGTCCTAGTCAACAATAATACTCGACTAAGGATCTTTTAAGAATAATCATATTATTCTCAGGACATTATTATAAAACAGTTTATTTGTATACACAGATAGAAAAACTGAAATAATAATGACAACGCTTTATATTAATAAATATGGTAAATAAAGTATGTTATTACAACCATCTCATGATTGATCTTTGGGCATACTCTTACATTTTGCCCCTACACTTTGGCAAAATTATGATTTTGCCCCTAGGCTCGTAAATAAATTTTCATAACATTTTCTTATTGAACAAGCCTAGTTGAACATTTAATCCTCTTCCAACTATCCACAATTCCAACTATTTCATGCCTTAATGAACAATTTACAACTTTTGCATTTTAGCCCCAATTAGGTGTTTTCATAACAATACATTTCACAAAAGTTGTTTATCATCATCCTATCATTCATTTTCTTCCATAAAAACTCATCAAACAACATAAACTCTATCATGGTAAGTCCCTAGACTTTCAACCATGTTGCAAACTAGTCCTCTCATTAGCTAGCTTAAGCTTTGAGGACTCCAAAAATACAAAAATAATCAAAAAAACCATCAAATTGACTTACTTGAAGAGAAAATGAGCTGCTGAAATTTCAAGCTTCTAAAGCCCTCCCATGGCTGATATTTTCGGTTGGAGAAGAAGACCAAATAAAAAGATGATAACTTTTGCTTATATCATCTTATTTTATTCATTTTCTCTAACGACTATCACCAAATGTGCAACTTGATTAAAAGAATATTATACCATTTATCAAGTCAAATTAGGGAGATACCTTATCTTGGGTATTGAATCAGATGACTTCCAAAATATATAGACATAGATGTTATTATTTAGACTGAAAATAATCGGAAATGACCCAAGTAGAATAAGTCCTAAAACCATTTATGGATTTATTCACTTATAATGTTCATATTGTGGCTTACCTCAAATCTGAGTAAGTGATGAATTATGTGTGCATGACTCATATACTTTCATATATTAAAAGTCCGAGTTTGATTGCTCATAAAGCCAAAAGTTGGTACATTGGGTGTATGGCTTCTACTTGACGAAACTTTACTCACAGTAGTGGAATTCATAGCCCAAGAAAGAGTAAATAATATTTTCTCTTTTGCATTACATGATACATGAAAAATAATGTGGTTATGGGTTATTTATCTAGGATGAATGTTTTAATTATTATTTGTTATTAATTAAATTTTTCATGAAGGAGATGTAATGATTATCATGAAATAAAATAGGATCATATTGGATGAATGGACTTAACCTAAAGAGATTAAGGATATTCTATGAGGGTAACACACATATGCAAGGTAATTGGATGATGACTAAATTAGTAGCTTTCCTATGGTATATAATATGGTTTAATTAGTCATGGTAATTTAGTGGAAAAACTCCATGACTAAACAATGTTGTAATTAATAAATGAAGAGTGAAACTTAATTACAAATTATTTGATCCCTAATTACATTTGTACAACTAGTCCCTTCACAAGCTTGGTATAACCTTTATGGATTGCAATTGAATCGATGGGATGAAAATATGAAAATGACATATTAGAGAAATAGATTGCATGTATCACTATTCGCAGATAATGTGTTTTCTCGCTATGAGCAAGAGATGACTTAGAGATCAGATTAGTTTTTTTTTGAATTATTATTTAATTGATTGTAATTAAATAATTGAAGTTCGAAGAGAAAATTAAACTAATTAGTCATCGTGGTATTAGTGAACAAGTTAATTAAATGTATTTACTCATAGATTTTAGTATAGTAAGTTCGTCATGATTTTAACAAAATTAGAATTTGGTTGAGAAAATAATTTAATTAAAAATATTAATTAATTAAAATAAATTATTTTTGGGAATAGGAAACTTGGTTATTGGGTTGGTTAAATTATATGAGTTGTTTTAAATACCAAGTAACACATATAATTGTACTCAATACATAAGGCAAGCCCAATGACCCATTTCACATAAGATGGGTGACAACCCTAGTTCCCAAAACAAGGATGCCGCCACCCATAAGTATTCTAGTATGAAATTTTGTGTATTTTGACATTAAAATATTATTATTTTGTTTATCCATATTCAACTAAGACTCTTATGGTTTTGTCTATAAATAGAGACTATTGGCTAGATCAAACACTCCATATTAAGCGTTGATACTCTATCAAAATTAACTGAGATTTATTTCCCTTAATAAATTCTAAATTTTGAGAAGAGTTCATCGTCCACTTTCTAGAATTTCAAAAATATTGATATTCTCACTGAATATGTAACGCCCCAGAATTTGGGCCTAGAAGTATTGGGCCTTGAGCAAGGGAACAGTTAGGAAACTGTGCATAAAAGTTTATGTGAGCTAGGAAATGACACAATTAAATGTCTGCTCAAGTGGTTAAGGGACCTGAGAGGAGTTGCAAAAGTCTTGGGTTCAAACCTGGGCTTTAGCAAAAATTTTGGTTTTAAGTGGATAAAACCCTGGATGCTTGGATGTAGGCCTTTTAAATTACTGTGTTAAAAAAATAACACAATCTAGTGGTTGTGGTGTCATCAAGGTTGCAAGGGAGCCTGGGTTCAAGTCTTGGCTCTTGTAATTTATTTTGGTTTTTCTTTTAAAGGAACCTAGACTTTGGCCTTTAGACCTTCTAGTTAATTGCAGATAAAATGTGACACAAAAGAGCTTGTGGCAAGGAGGCAAGTGGCGTGTTGAGCTATTGAGGGGGCTTGGGTTCGAATCCCATTGCAAGCAAAAAATGATATTTATTTTGCTAGCATGAGGCGGCAGGAGTTTGAGGTGGTTTCGAACTCTGTTGGGTGAGAGTTTGAATGGGTCTCGGAGGTTGTTATAAAGGATATCAAGGAGGGATAAGGGGAGATATTTGAGAAGATTTTCAAGGGATTTGGAGGAGAGAAGTGTTGTAGTCAAATTGTGCAACTTCTATGTGCAAATTTGGCTAGGGGAACCCATTTGGTGCATTTCGGCAATGTGAGAGTGAGTAGGTGCCGACTTCTTTTGGTATTTTCGGGTTTTGTTTTCTTATCTTGGAACATTTTTGACCATTCGGGTCCTCTTTTCTTTCAACATTATTTCTCGTCTGGCTTTTGGTCACTCTGTCGGAAACATTAGACATCAAGTGCCTAATTCTAATTATTTCTTTTTGAAGTATTTTTCTCTCATTCTTTTTTGGTCGAACTTAACATATCTCTGCTTCTATTTTCTCTCGACCCACTTCAACCCCGCTCCACTCTTATGTTGTTGTTTTTCTTCTCGGTTTCTTTAGGGCCGAATAATTCTTCTTCTTCTTACTATTTCTTTTGGTTTTCTTCATAATCGAACTTCTCTCTCGCAATACCATATTCTTTTGATACTATGTCGAATCTCTGTTTCTCTTCCTATTTCCCTTCGACTCATAGCCTTGAACTAGATAGCAATCTCGTTCTTCTTGCGCTGTGGTCGGTCGCGGTTTGGAGGTCACCTAGACTTTCGGTAAGCTCTTATTCTTTCTTGTGTTGTTGGATGCTAAGCGTTTTCTCTTTCTTTAATAAATGTTTCCTTTGGTAGTTCATGCGTGGTCGAATCCCTTTTTCTTCCCTGATGATGATGGTGGCACTTTTATGTTTTAGATCATTGTAAGGGGTGAAGCGGTTTGTCAAGGATCGCAGTGGTGGTCAATCCTTTTCTTATCTCCCAATCTAAGCTAATCATTTAGGCTAATATTGTAAGATGTTAGCCGATTATTCTGGTGTTGGGTTCCTAAATCTTTTAATGTTTTCAATCTTTTAATAGAATTCGTGGACAGGCAGATACACGATTAATCGGGTGATCGATTCTGTTAGTAGTTTAAGAAGGCTAAGGGCATCCGATCAAGCAAGGCTCGGGTTTGACATTCCGGAGTTTCTGCGCTATTCCAAAAAAGGTGTGTAACTGTTTTTCATAAATGATAGTCGGCTTAAAAGCTGAAAAGGGTGTGTAATCACACTATCACTTCTGTGAGTCGGCAAAATCCGAAAAGCCAAAACTTTGGCATTAGTGGCCCCACGAGCGTACGTTCGCTCGTATGGTAAATCGATCCCATAGATCGTGGGTGATAGACTGTCGAGGTCACCACGAGCGTTCTCGTGCTCTTAGGCTGTTATGGGCCTCGTTTGGCTGAAATGGGCCGTGTGGGCTTAATGGGCTCGTGGGCTCCACACGAATGAAATCCACGATAAGTGGCAAATACTGGACTGGGCTATGTAGTTTGCATAGCCGTGACTGAATTTGGGCTATGTAACATCCTGAATTTTTGGGTCTATGCGTTTAGTGTAAGGATATGTTTAATATGTTAATTTAAGTAATAGGAGTCCAAATTGGGCTCAGGACTAGGCAAAGGCCTTGGTTAAATTATCTGATTGGGCATTATGGAGTTAAAAGGTGGTAATTATGTTTAAAATACCAACGTGGGCTTGTGGCCCAACAATAGGTGGCACTGTAAGGGGACAAGGGGTGACGCCACACACAAGGAGTTAGGGGCCCAAAATTTAAGTTTTATTGAGCCCAAATCTTTTAATTTAAGTGAGTTAAATTTTGGCATTAAGATTTGATAAAGTGGACGGCTACAAGGCTTAAAAATAGAAGGATATATATATGGATTTTATAATTGATAATATAGAAGATAAAAAGGAGAAAAGATAGGAGCTATCAAGGAAGGTGATGGCTGAAAATCCACCACTTAGAGGAGTAAAGAATTCGGCTACTTCATGGATAAGGGGTGCCGAATTTTCCCTTTTTATTAGCTTGACTTTTAATTATCAGAAAGGGCATTTTCGGTTTTTAGCAGTAGGTGCCGAAATTTCTATAAATAGAGGGGATATCTCATTAGTTCTGGCATTTAAACCCTAATTTCCTCTTCCTTCTTTGTGCCGAATTCCTTAGTCTCTCCCTCTCCAATTTCTCTTCTTCAATTTCTTCAAAAGCCGAAACCTTTTCTCCATTCTTTTTCCTCTTGAGCCGATTTCTCTAAAAAGCCAAAATCTCCATAGTTTTTCTTTATTCATCCTATTTGAGAATTAGTTCTATTCTTTCGGCATTTAAATATTTTCTTTGACATTGCTGAATCTTCTCTCCAAGTGCTAGCCGAATTCCTTGTACTAAGGTAAGTGTCAACTTCTGTTAGATCTTGTGTTCTATTTCGGTTCTTGAAAGGCAAAAGCCGAAAAGCTAATAGTTTAATGGTTCTATGTTGGGTGGCATTCCGGGATTTGAAGGAAACTTGGTCGTCTAGATCTAAAAGCCGAAAATCGTTAGTCTCTAATTTTGGGATTTTAAGGTAAGGAGATTTTCCCTAGATTTTTACTAGATTCGTTCATTGTATACAAGATCTTAACTTTATGATGAGGATTAACGATCATATATTGTGATAGTAGTTCTGACAAGGACTTGTGATGGAATTAAATACGGATCAGGCAAAGGAGAGAATCCCTAAGTTTAAGAAACGAACGGTATCTGCCGTTCGAGATTGCCACTTGGTTGTGGACCGGCTTCTGAACAACACCTTAGGCAAATAGCAGTGGTGTTGGCTATGGATAGCATCAACTTAGAGGGTCTCGTTCTAACGGTAATCAGGTGTGTAGATCCTTATCACATAAGTTTTATTTTGTATTATACCTGTTAGGGGCTGAAAAGCCGGAAAATGAGGTTGTATAAACAGTCGTGTGTAGATCTCTAACACACTAATAATCTGTATGAATTTATGTATATTTATGTTATGGGCTAAAAAGTCGGAAAGTGGTTGTGTAGACAGTCGAATGAAACCCAAAAAGGGTTAGGCAAGGAATGCCAGGTACATAATCATAGAACTTCTCTATGTGTATCGATGTATGCGAAAGACTGTAATCTCTTAGGTAGTAGATTGTTTGATTTTGCATGAATGTATGCATGGGATGGGTTTGTTATGAAAATGGGAAAAGCATGTTAGATCACATGGTGATCGGTGGTAGAAAACCCATCTAATGAAATGTTAGATCACATGGTGATCGGTGGTAGAAAACCCACCTAATGAAATGCTAGATCACATGGTGATCGGTGGTAGAAAACCCACCTAATGAAATGTTAGATCACATGGTGATCGGTGGTAGAAAACCCACCTAATGAAATGTTAGGTCACTTGGTGATCGGTGGTAGAAAACCCACGTTAAAAGTCTTGATTGATAAGGAATAGGCAGTATGACTGTCGATATGGTGTGTAGCGGTTGGTGGGTTGATTGTAGAAATCCCCAAGGTGTGATGGTTGGTACGGGTTGGTGTGTAGAGGATGGAATTCTAGGATGGGTTGGGCTATTCATCATTTATTATTTATCATGTAATTTTGATTGTTGCCTTTATGTTTGGGCCAGGGCTCATAATGTGTTTGTGAGCCCAAGCCTTTTATGTGTTTTCGGGATTTGCATACTGAGTCTTGGTGACTCACCCTATTATTTTTCCCTAACTTTTCAGATGAGCAGTAGATCGTGGACATGGGAGCTGAGATGGACTCGAGGGGCCATCAAGTTTTTATTTCTATAGATTATTTTTAGTTTTTCCTTTAAGTTTTATTTTGGGAATATTTAGGTAATAAGGCCCCATAGTTTATATTCGCCTAAGTAGTTTTTTTAATATTTGCAACTTATGAATTTATGTCAGGGGTTTATTTATACCAAATAATAATAATACAAGGTTTCTTTTCAAATGTCACTTATTTATTCAAATATTGCTTAATTAATTTACGATTTCCAAAACCAACAAAGCAAAAGTTTTTAATATACAACCCGTAGCATACCAGATCCGGTCGAAACGTATGGGCCGGGTTTGGGGTGTTACAGGCAAAATGGGTCACACGAGCGTGTGGGCCCACTTAGGTCGAATATTGGGCTTTGGGCCCAATTACACCGTTTCGACCATATATGTTATCTGTGTCGTTCGAGGCGACTGTAGACCTTCAGGAAGGTTGTTAAATGACCGTGATACCCCCATAGGGTAAAATGACCGTAATATCTCTGTAGGGTAAAATGACCGTAATCCCTTGTAGGGTAAAATGACCGTAATACCCCTGTAGGGTAAAATGACCTTAATACCCCCAGAGGGTAAAGTAACCGCAATGCCCCTGTAGGGTAAAATGACCGTAATACCCCTGTAGGGTAAAATGATCGTAATGCCACTGTAGGGTAAAATGACCGTAATACCCCTGTAGGGTAAAATGACCATAATACCGCTGTAGGGTAAAATGACCGTAATACCCCTGTAGGGTAAAATGACCTTAATACCCCCAGAGGGTAAAGTAACCGTAATGCCCCTGTAGGGTAAAATGACCGTAATACCCCTGTAGGGTAAAATGATCGTAATGCCACTGTAGGGTAAAATGACCGTAATACCCCTGTAGGGTAAAATGACCATAATACCGCTGTAGGGTAAAATAACAGTAATGCCCCTGTAGGATAAAATGACCGTAATGCCCCTGTAAGGTAAAATGACCATAATACCCCTGTAGGGTAAAATAATCGTAATGCTCTTGTAGGGTAAAATGACCGTAATGCCCCTGTAGGGTAAAATGACCGTAGTGCCCCTGAAGGGTAAATAAATATTTTGCCCTTGTGGGTAAATGACTGACTTAGATTACGAATTTGACTGATTTTGCTGTGATCGTATAACTGTGTTTTAACTGACTTGACTGTGGTCGTGTGACTGATGTGCTTTTAATATATGTTTAAATGACTGTTACTGAGCATGGCCATTCTACATACACCTGTGATGATTGAGCATGACATACACGACATTTTGCATGGGGTTGGGACATTGTTATGGGGGAAGTGTACGACCATTGCCGTTCTGTACAAAGCTTTTAGCCTTTCTGCGATATTTATGGCTTTTAGTCGTTCTGATAACCGGTAGCGGTGCTGCGATATTTATGGCTTTTAGCCGTTCTTCTACGACGCTGAGCCGTTCTGTTGACTTAGTGCCGCAACCGATGCTAAGCTTGGTGTGTTGGCTGGGTGGGTCGATTTAATCCCCACAGGAGTGTAGGGTTGGACAGGAGACGGAGTGCAGGGTTAGTTTGGGTATTTATGCATTGCTATTTTGATTCTGATATTAAGATGGGCTTAGGCCCAGATATATGTGATATGTGACTTTTGATATGGGCTCAGGCCCAACCAAGGCTGATGGGGGCTAAGGCCCAGTTTCCACCGTTATTGGAATGGGCTAAGCCCAATTGGTTCTGTTTTGGGCTGTGACACAAATGATATTGTTTTGGGCTTTGGCCCACATATACTCTGAACTGAACTGTACTGTTGCTGGGCTCAGGCCCAGACTGATTCTGTTTCTGTATTCTGACTGTTTCTTTAATAAGGGGATTACACACTGAGTTTTTCGTAAACTCACTCAGTTTTTAACCTTTCAGGTAATCCCCAGCGTTAGATGATTCGGTGCTGTGAGGGACTCGGAGATGGCCACACTATTGCTCCTGTTTTCGTTTACTTGGCTTTTATTTACTATTAGTTTTCGTCTAGGTTTTTATATTTGTAATAAGACCTCTCCAATTTTATAGCTTTTGATCTGAGATTTTAATCATTATGATTTATACTTGTTAGAAGAAGAACGCGGTTTTCCCAAAACGATAACTGTTTTCAAAACACTATGTTTCCGCAACGATTTTTAAGCTTCCACAACAATAAGGTTTTGAAGGTAATAAATTTTTAATAAACCTCGATTGAAAATAAAAAAATGCAAACTGAGGTTTTGTATAAGTTTTAAATGGCAAGAAGTTTGAAATTTCCAGAAGGGTTTTCAATGAAAACATGGTTTTCGAAAAACACTTCAATGTGACAGGCCAGATTCGGCCATAATGTCTAGGACGAGTTTGGGGTGTTACAGAATATCAATAAATTTTTCATAGTGGTCATTGGTTCATGATTAGATAGAGCCCACACTCTAACCAAGCCAAGGTTCGTGAATAGCGAAAAAAATCGTGTTGGTCAAAATTTAAGGACATTCTTTACCGCCTATTCAAGAAACGTGTGCGAATTTGGTAAAGAGTTTATTGCTATAAATAACACAGGCTCTCAGGCTTTAGAAAAGTTTTAATTTTTCGTTATATAACAAAATTGCTTTCATAAATAATTTTTTTCCCAACATTTATCTTTATGGAGACCTCTTTAAGGGAATTGTATCAAGCTTATCAGTGACATGTGACTGTATTCGATTCAATTTTTTCATATTTTTTATCTCAAAAAAATGATCTTAGGAAGGCCTTAGCCTTTAAATTATTGCATTTTACTTATTCATCAACATTCTAAAGTAGAAAATCTAAAGAATATTGATTTTTGTTATGTAGCTTTCTAGGTGCATGTCCATTATTTACCTCCTAGCTTTTCTTTTAAAGGATTGGCACATAATATGGGAATTTAATGGGGGAATTCTGGAACTATGATACAAGTAGTCGAAAGAATTTATTGAATAACTGCATGTGGATCAAGGTCTGATTGAATATATGAGAACCTCTCATGAAGAAGAAGAAAAAGAAGAAGAAGAAGAAGAAGAAGAAGAAGTAGTAGTAGTAGTAGTAGAAGAAGAAGATTCATAAACAAGATGATTTTTTTTTAAAGTGTCATTTAGTTACGAGCATATTCCTCTGGTATGTTACATACATGGAATCACCGAGCATAACAATTCTAGTTGTAGAAAGTTGGTTGAGCTACCAGAAGAGGAGATATCTTGAGGGTGGCTAGAGGAGATTAGGGCAAAAGCTAGGTGCCAAACTTGGGTTCAACTAGTGCAGTGGAGGTAGAAGCGAGGAGTCCACTAGAGTCGAGATTTTAATCCTAAAAAGTTGCAACTTCAAAATTCAAATTCAACTAAACATATGGATAATAATTATCTCTCATTCCCCAAGTTAAGGAACTTCAAAATTTTGGTTGGCCAACAAGAAGTTTCTGATGGGCCAATCATCGCCAACTTTGAGCATAAGTCTACATAGGTTATGCAATGTTTCTCATCCAATTCCCATTCCAAAGATGATGTGGTTATGGACGTAGAAGAAATGAAAATTTCCTTGAAGTGACTATTGTAGTAATCCTTTTATTCTCAATTGGATGACTAATAGTGAAAAACATCCCTTTAACAACTCCTTTAGACTCCACCAAGTTGATATCAGTTGGCCACCTTATGGGGACTTTTCAGGAGCTATGATTTGCTTATCTTGCAACTACCAGTGTTTAGGCAATCCTCGAGCAATGTTATCTTTAAAGGAACTTCAAGTGATGTTATCTTTAAAGGAACTTGTGCATGTTGTGTTGGATTTGATGCCCTAAATGTAGTATATTCGTTTTAAACTTGATTTTTTTCGAACAGATTGGTTAATAAAAAAATCACTGATTACATTAATATAATTTGTATAATTTCCCTCACATGGTTTTTGTACACAAAGAAAAATGGAAGCAAATGTTTCTCATTGGTTGTTTAAATGTTTAACTAATACTAAGCAGTATTACGTGGTCGAATCATAGTATAAAAACACAACTTGTATTAGTAGACGAATTTAAACATGTCTTTAATCTAATCGGAAATGAGCAAACTGATTAAAATACTAATATGCCGTTTATCAATTCCAATTGGGGAGATGCCTTGTCTTGGGCATCAGAGCAGATAACTCCCAAATGATAGAGACATAGATGTGACTGACAAGACTGATATACATCGAATAGGACCCTACTAGAGTAGATCTAGAATCTGTTTATGGATTTATTCGCTTGTGATGTTTATAGTGTGGCATACCTAAATCCTAAGTGGATGGTGGACTATGTATACATGAGTCGTACACTTTGATGTAAGTAAAAGCCTGAGTTCAAATAGATAAGAAATTGAAAGCTGGTATGTTGGGTGTATGACTTCTGTAGCATGTAGTGTCATTCACAACAGTGGAATTTATAGCCCGAAACATGGGTAAATGATATCCTCTAATTGGCATTACATGGTTGATGAAAAGTAAACATGGCCACAGATTGTCCGTCTTTGTGATAGATGACTTGATCACTATTTGATAGTGATTGACTTTTCATGAAGGAAGATGTAATGATTACCATGAGATAAAATATTATCATATTGAGAGAATGTGTTTCATTCCAAAGAGATCAAGAATATCTTATGAGGGTAAGACACTTATGACAAGGTCATTGGACAAGCACTGAGTAGTTGCTTTTGTAATGGTATGTTGTTGGGGAGAGCTCAGTCACAATACTATAATGGAATGACTTCACGACTAAATGAGTTTATAATTAATAGGAAAAAATACAAAACTTAATTACGAATCATTTGAGCTTGAACTACATATGTCCAATCAGTCCCTCCGCTAGCTTGTTGAAACTAGAAATAAATTACGTGTTTGAATAGAAATGAACATAATGAATAGGAAAAGAGAAATGAGAAACATTCAGGATGTAACATCCCGAAATAAGGCCTAAACGGAACAGTGGTTTCGGGAACACAAATATGATGTTGAGAAATTTATTTTATTTATATTTTTATGGTCTACAATTTCACGGAATGATTTCGTGAAAATCTCATTCGAAAATTTTGACGTTTGGGCACTCAATTTAGTCAAAAGGACTAAATTGTAAAAAGTGCAAAAGTTGAGTTCTACATGTTAGAGGTGTCCAATTGTTATGAAATTTTAAATTGGAGGTCCTTAAATGATAATTAGACCATTGGTTAAGTTGGTGGACAAAAATGGACATGGATGGGTATGTTTCAAAAGAATTTTTAAGGGGCATTTTAGTAATTTAGTGAATTAAATGAATTAAAAACAAAATTTAAATGCCAAATATGTCCATCTTCTTCATATGGATGAAATTTACCAAGAGAAGACATGGATAGGGTTTTCTCAACTTTCCAAGCTCATGGTAAGTCCGTTCTAGCCCCATTTTCAAGTTATTTACGGTTTTGGAGTCCCGATAGCTCGATTTAGCTTATGCTACCAATAATTCATGCTAGGGTTCATCTTTGGAAAATTACCCATAGGTGAAAAGTGTGTATTTTGATGTTTTATGATAGAATATGAAGGCTGAAATTATGTTAAACAACTTTTACTAAGCGGTTTTACGTGAAAATGAGTAAAACGTCATAATCGGTAAAAATACCTAATGTTCATAAGTACATGTTAGAGTGAGAATTTGATGTTGCCATAGAAGAGAAAAATGATCAGCATGTTATAAAACATAAGAATAAGGGCTGAAGTTTAATTTTCGAGTATTGGGGAAAAAAGTGTAAATATGTAAAAGTTTAGGGGCAAAATTGTAATTTTGTAAAATTTGAGTTAATGACTGTTTTGAATAGTACATTAATTAAATAAGTGAAATGTGATATCTTAGACCCCGAAAAATGAGATTTGGACCTAGAATTGAAGGAAAATAAAAAATCAGAAAAGTTGGTAAAATGGTCGTTTCGGCATTCGAGGTAAGTTGGTGTGTTAATAATAATGCAATAATGTCGTAATGTATATTTGAAACCTAAATTGTGGTATAAAATTGATTTTTCTGAATTACATGTTTAGTATATTATGTTGGTGAATTGATTTAATAATATGTTTATGATAAAAGGTGACATAGGTGACATGGAAAATGGGTTGAAATGTTATGCTTAAAGGTGTTTTCTATGACTATGGTTATTATGTGAAATGGAAAGTTTATATGTAAATAATGCATTTATTTTACTTGTTCAATAATTATTTTGCTAGATATTATGGAAATCATTGGGTGATAACTACAATATGAAAATGTATGGAATGCAAAATTCTCGATTGAACCTTCGAAAAACAGAGAGATACGGATAATATGTAGCTAGGTCACACGAGTGATAAGGGAACTTCACCGTGTGCATAAGAAAGCTACGAGATGGAAAAATTTGATATGTAGCTAGGCCACATGGATGATAAGGGATTTTCACCATGTGTGCAAGAAAGCTACGGGATAATAATTTCATATGTAACTAGGTCACATGTGTAATACTGTGTGTATACCATGTGTACAAGAAAGTTACGGGTTATGAGTAGCTAGGTCACATGAGTGGTTCCTAGTGTTGGACACCATGTAGACAAGAGAGCTACGAGATGGAATGGCTAGGTCACATGGGTGATAAGGGACCTTCACCATGTGTACAAGAAAGCCGAATTATGTGTGGGTGGAGCTATGTGCTGAGACCACCGAGTATCGGGCGTTTTCTGAAGGGGTTCAACGAGATAATTTACTAATGATGATTGGTGCGATCATGTTATGAATAAGTGCAAGTGTGAATGTGACCAATTGAGAAATGTGGCAAATGTACGTATGAACAATATGCTCGATATGTAATTAGAAATTGGAAAGATTGGTATAGGCAAGTGATGAACACAACTAAAGTGAGAGAAAGTAAAATTTTACAATAAAACTGTTTTGGACAGCAGCAGTGAGGTGAATTTGAAAAATCACCAAAAATGGTAGAAATTGAATTATAAGTTGTATGAGAAATTTATTTAAAGCTTATTGAGTCTGTTTTTATATAAAAGAAATAGAGAAAGCAAAGGATTGGTATATTTTGAGATATTTAGATTTTTGTGAGACTGGTTCAGAGTGATTTCGAGATCCCCTGTTCAGAACTGGAAAATTCATTGAAAATTGTACAAATATAATATTGGGACATAATTTATATGATTAGATTCCTTATTGAGTCTGTTTTTAGAAGAAGCAAACTAGAACATCATTTGAATTCTGTACAAAATGATAACTAAATTTTAGCAAAGAATGGTCGGAATTGTCGGACAACAGAACAGAGGAGAATTTGAAGAATAAACTGTACTAATTGGCTAAAACAAAAATTCTGAAAATTTTATGGTAAAAAGATATGTGAGTCTAGTTCCATGGAAAATTTATGGATATTAATTTGGAGTTCCGTAACTCCAGATATAAATAATTTAATGACTGTGAATCAAGAAAACAACTTAACTGGAATTTGAATAAATAGGAAGAATATGAAAATAACATGTTATCACATTGCTTATTATTTTCATGCGAGCTTACTAAGCGTAAAGCTTACTCCCTCCTTTCCATTTCTTTTAGTTTTGTCAGGTCAGCTCAGCGATGGAGATCGTCGGAGGCAGTATCACACTATCAGGTCATTATCCTTGGAGTATTGGCATGTGTATGTTAAATGTTTTCAAGTGAGTGGCATGTATAGGGACTTAGTTTTTCTGTGATGGATGTTGTTGTGATTAGCCAAATGTATTGGCATATAGTGATTTGTTGATTATGGCCATGAGATGTGGCTTATAATGATTTTGGCTTATAAGCCTATTTGTCCATAGTATGTGTTAATGTCTTGTTATGTGGTATAAGTGATTAAATAGATGACAATGTCAAATGCATGTTTTTGAAAAGTTTTAAATTTTGGGAGAAATTTGGTAACCCGGTTTTGTATGATTGTGAATGTTGAAGTACGGTAACGCTTCGAACCCTGTTTTGGAGTTGGACATGGGTGAGGGGTGTTACATTTAATGGTATCAGAGCTATGGTTTAGTCTATTCTCAGACTAACATAGCAAGTGTGAGAGTCTAGCTATACATGCCACCAATATGTGATAGTGTGATGCCTTCCGACGTGATTGAGGATAATCTTATTAAAAGAGAAGTACTCTCCAACCGAGCTATAGCCGACCATTTAATAGTGATATTGAAGTATTTGAATAAAGTGTAGCAATGATGAGTTAAACTCGGAAAAGTATGAATAAGAATTCGTAATGTGTATATGTAATAATGTGTGAAATGAAAGTTTATGCAGTAATATGCTTATTCATGTTTTTTCTGAACTTCACATACTGTAGCATGCTTGACAAAAATTGATTAGTGAATGCGCTAAGTAAGTTATTCAAATTTTGTAGAATGTATGTATGAGTGCACTTGTTTGAATGAGATAATTGAAAATTTTATGTCAGGCAAATATGAATGATAAATTGTTCGAAGTGGGTTGTATAGTTATAATGACATATATTGATAATGAAATATGTGTCATATGTATATATATATGTGTGAGAATCGAGTTAGAGGCTGTACGACCTCACCCCCTTACCGATGAGGTGTTTATAACGGAAATTCATGATAATCATGTTGATTAAGTTCCTAAGTGTGGAATCAAAGAGTTCAGTTATAGAATAACTATAGATATGATCAAAGACTGAAGATGGTTGAAAAATGAAGGACAGGATTAGAGAAATATCATATTGACTCAAGAATTATTTGGTTTATACAATATCATAATTAGTGAAAAATTTAACTTTGATAAATCGACTTATTCAAATAAGATACTGAAAGGAAGTATTAACTGAAATTTTTCTGCACTGATTTTCTTTAGTGAAAGAAATAATGTGGAAATCAGTGAGGGCAGAATTAGTCAGAAGAATGATGTTTGACATGTGAAGATGTTTAAATATGACAGTCATAGTTGAGCAGTTTGCGACTACCTCTTCTGGGCATTTTTTGTTTTCGTATCTTTTCAGAGACAATTATGATTGCTTGTTTTCTAAGTAAAGAATCGTCAGTTTGATTGATCTATGATTGGTATTCCACTATCTTTTATTGAAATTTAATTCCATTACGTCTGAGATAAGAGTGACAGTGAACTTATATGAAATGATTCTACTGTTTCTTTTGGCTATTGTTCTGTTTATATTTGTATAGAATATGTTTTATCTCTATTATAATCGACTTTGGAACACAATGGAATTATAATTTTTCTGTGACGCACCAATGAACGGATTTGAATGTGTATATTTTCTAAAATGTAAAGTAATGTTCATGTTTTCAGATAGTTAATATTATATTAAAAAGAGATGTTCGATTAGTATTTTAGAGATGGTTATTATTATATCTGTATTGAAAAATTTGATGACACTTTTAGTTTAACGAGGATTGTCATATGTTTCTTGGTTTCGAGAGTTTAATATTTCTGATGGCATAGCAAAATTTGAGTTTAAGACAGTGGTGATGAATTAAGCTATTGAAAGATTGTGAGTGATCATCGAATGATCTGTGGGGAGCCAAGAGAAATGCTAGTGGGTTGTTTTCGAACGTTTGATGGAATTAGCATAATAATTTCAATACGTATCGATTCTTTGTTTGACAGAATTCACCGAGTTCTATTAGGATTCAGATCGATGACAAAGTGTTTTTGAAAATATCATCTTGAAAAAGATTATTTAGTGATGTTAGAAATCATAAGAAGTATATTAAACCTCATTCTGTTAAGATTTTCGGGGACGAAAATCCCTAAGGGGGGAGAAATGTAACATCCCGAAATAAGGCCTAAACGGAACAGTGATTTCGGGACCACAAATCCGATGTTGAGAAATTTATTTTATTTATATTTTTAAGGTCTACAATTTCACGGAATGATTTCGTGAAAATTTCATTCGAAAATTTTGACATTTGGGCACTCAATTTAGTCAAAAGGACTAAATTGTAAAAAGTGCAAAAGTTGAGTTCTACATGTTAGAGGTGTCCAATTGTTATGAAATTTTAAATCGGAGGTCCTTAAATGATAATTAGACCATTGGTTCAATTGGTGGACAAAAATGGACATGGATGGGTATGTTTCAAAAGAATTTTAAGGGGCATTTTGGTAATTTAGTGAATTAAATGAATTAAAAACAAAATTTAAATGCCAAATATGTCCATCTTCTTCATATGGACAAAATTTACCAAGAGAAGACATGTCTAGGGTTTTCTCAACTTTGCAAGCTCATGGTAAGTCCGTTCTAGCCCCGTTTTTCAAGTTATTTACGGTTTTGGAGTCCCGGTAGCTCGATTTAGCTTATGCTGCCAATAATTCATGCTAGGGTTCATCTTTGGAAAATTACCCATAGGTGAAAAGTGTGTATTTTGATGTTTTATGATAGAATATGAAGGCTGAAATTATGTTAAAACAACTTTTACTAAGCAGTTTTACGTGAAAATGAGTAAAACATCATAATCGGTAAAAATACCTAATGTTCATAAGTACATGTTAGAGTGAGAATTTGATGTTGCCATAGAAGAGAAAAATAATCAGCATGTTATAAAACATAAGAATAAGGGCTGAAGTTTAATTTTCGAGTATTGGGGAAAAAAGTGTAAATATGTAAAAGTTTAGGGGCAAAATTGTAATTTTGCAAAAGTTGAGTTAATGACTGTTTTGAATAGTACATTAATTAAATAAGTGAAATGTGAGGTTTTAGACCCAAAAAATGAGATTTGGACCTAGAATTGGAGGAAAATAAAAAATCGGAAAAGTTGGTAAAATGGTCGCTTCGGCATTCGAGGTAAGTTGGTGCGTTAATAATAATGCAATAATGTCGTAATGTATATTTGAAACCTAAATTGTGGTATAAAATTGATTTTTCTGAATTACATGTTTAGTATATTATGTTGGTGAATTGATTTAATAATATGTTTACGATAAAAGGTGACATAGGTGACATGAAAAATGGGTTGAAATGTTGTGCTTAAAGGTGTTTTCTATGACTATGGTTATTATGTGAAATGGAAAGTTTATATGTAAATAATGCATTTATTTTACTTGTTCAATAATTATTTTGCTAGATATTATGGAAATCATTGAGTGATAACTACAATATGAAAATGTATGGAATGCAAAATTCTCGATTGAACCTTCGGAAAACCGAGAGATACGGATAATATGTAGCTAGGTCACACGAGTGATAAGGGAACTTCACCGTGTGCATAAGAAAGCTACGGGATGGCAAAATTTGATATGTAGCTAGGCCACATGGATGATAAGGGATTTTCACCATGTGTGCAAGAAAGCTACGGGATAATAATTTCAATGTAACTAGGTCACATGTGTAATACTGTGTGTATACCATGTGTACAAGAAAGTTACGGGTTATGAGTAGCTAGGTCACATGAGTGGTTCCTAGTGTTGGACACCATGTAGACAAGAGAGCTACGAGATGGAATGGCTAGGTCACATGGGTGATAAGGGACCTTCACCATGTGTACAAGAAAGCCGAATTATGTGTGGGTGGAGCTATGTGCTGAGACCACCGAGTATCGGGCGTTTTCTGAAGGGGTTCAACGAGATAATTTACTAATGATGATTGGCGCGATCATGTTATGAATAAGTGCAAGTGTGAATGTGACCAATTGAGAAATGTGGCAAATGTACGTATGAACAATATGCTCGATATGTAATCAGAAATTGGAAAGATTGGTATAGGCAAGTGATGAACACAACTAAAGTGAGAGAAAGTAAAATTTTACAATAAAACTGTTTTGGACAGCAGCAGTGAGGTGAATTTGAAAAATCACCAAAAACGGTAGAAATTGAATTATAAGTTGTATGAGACATTTATTTAAATATTATTGAGTCTCTTTTTATATAAAAGAAACATAGAAAGCAAAGGATTGGTATATTTGGAGATATTTAGATTTTTGTGGGACTGGTTCAGAGTGATTTCGAGATCCCCTGTTCTGACTTGGAAAATTCATTGAAAATTGTACAAAAATAATATTGGGACATAATTTATATGATTAGATTACTTATTGAGTATATTTTTAGAAGAAGCAAACTAAAACATCATTTGAATTCTGTACAAAAAGATAACTAAATTTTAGCAAAGAATGGTCGGAATTGTCAGATAGCAGAACAGGGGAGACTTTGATGAATAAACTGTACTAATTGGCTAAACCAAAAATTCTGAAAATTTTATGGTAAAAATATTTGTGAGTCTAGTTTTATGGAAAATTTACGGATCTTAATTTGGAGTTCCGTAACTCCAGATATAAATAATTAAATGACTGTGAATTAAAAAAAAAAACTTAACTGGAATTTGAATAAATAGGAAGAATATGAAAATAACATGTTATCACATTGCTTATTATTTTCATGCGAGCTTACTAAGCATAAAGCTTACTCCCTCCTTTCCATTTCTTTTAGTTTTGTTAGGTCAGCTCAGCGTTGGAGATCGTCGGAGGCAGTATCACGCTATCGGGTCATTATCCTTGGAGTATTGGCATGTGTATGTTAAATGTTTTCAAGTGAGTGGCATGTATAGGGACTTAGTTTTTCTATGATGGATGTTGTTGTGATTAGCCAAATGTATTGGCATATAGTGATTTCTTGATTATGGCCATGAGATGTGGCTTATAATGATTTTGGCTTATAAGCCTATTTGTCCATGGTATGTGTTAATGTCTTGTTATGTGGTATAAGTGATTAAATAGATGACAATGTCAAATGCATGTCTTTGAAAAGTTTTAAATTTTGGGAGAAATTTGGTAACCCGGTTTTGTATGATTGTGAATGTTGAAGTACGGTAACGCCTCGAACCCTGTTCTGGAGTTGGACACGGGTGAGGGGTGTTACACAGGAATGATTATGGTTTTCTTCAAAATGGAGAAATGAAATCATTTGGAAATGAATGTAGGCTTCCAAAAATGGAAATGGAAATTATCCATTTGCAATCCTATATGGATTACTTAAAAAATGATCGGTAGAATGACTTTATGTTTTTAGAATATTTTGAAACCCGAAAATAAAAATAAATCAGTTAGTCATAATGTACATGTTGATTTGCGAATATTGAGAATATTCTCTTGAAATTTTACTAAGGGAAAAATTGTCAAAATTTTGTTGGGGGTAAAATAGGGATGAGAAAATTGTTTCTATATAAATATTAAAGTTTATTTTGGGAAATAGTAAAACTGAATCGGGTTGGATCACATTATAGAGTACTAGGTCAAAAAGGCCCAAGAAGTACTCGTAATTGAATTCGATATTAGAGAGGCCCAAAAACCCCTCATGGACATGAAGGGGGCGACAAACCTAGTAGGAATACTAGGGTGTGCCTTCCACCCTAGTCCTATTCTAAATAGGTGGTTGTTTTTTTTATTTGAAATAAATTACTACAACTCAACAAGGGTTCTACCTTCTCTTCCTATAAATATATGGTACCGATAGAACTATTAACCCAACTTTGAGAGATTATTATGTTGCCGAAAAATAGAGAGAATTTATTCTCAATTATTACATATAATTTTCTAAAATAACATTTCTATTTGTTTTTATTAAGAAGAGAGAATTTTTGTGTTCACCCCAAAAGAAGAGAAAACTTTTTCTAGTCCTGTGTTTCGATTTAATTTGTTCGACCCCATACTCGAAGAAATTCGTGGTACAAGAATAGCGAAGAAGATAGTTTGGTTGAATGTTGGGAACAATGAACATCTGCTAAGCCATAAACATAGGTATGAATTCGATTAAGGTTTATTACTATAAATATCACAAATTGGGTCGGTTTTTAAAATTTTATTTTTCCATTGTGCAAGAAGACTATTCTCAAATCGGGATTTTTCCAACAATTTGTATCAGAGCTCCAGGTTGTGCTATGTTATGGAGTAAACTAAGACCGAATCTCTCTCTTCATCTTGTTTGATTAATATTTGATAAGAAGTAGTATTCTTGTAATTATTCACATGTTTAAAGAAATGTATGTGAATGAATGAAATATTAGATATTTGTTATATAATTATTATTTTTTGCCAAGGTTGTAGTTCTTAGGAAATAGATCGTGGACTATCATCTCCACGTAGGATTATTTTTTATTTATAAAATTTTTGTGTGCCGAAAACGGAAATAGGACATAAATGTAATTTTTCCAAAAAGGAGTCCATGATGGGTAGAAGATTGAGTGATGGCAATCGAAGACACAAGGAATGCCTTGTGTCAAAAACCATGTAATTTTTTTTTATTTTTCATTTATTGTTTAGAAATAGAACCGTGGAAACCTTGGCTAATAATTTTATTTTATTACCCATCTTTTTATATATTTGTTTAATAATTATTATTGATATAATTGTGATATATATGTATGAGATGATCCATTGTTGATCTATTAAAAATAAGAAGTGTGGTAATGAGAAAATACATGTGTTGTATTGTTCCATTCACTTCTTTAGGTTATTCGATTACTGTGAGAAGTGTGGTAAATAGAAGGTGCATGTCTAGGATTGGATCTGGCAAGGAAAGGTTTGGTTTTTAAGTGGTCAAATACGACTCACCTCCCTTTCCTGGTAACCTACCTGGCATACGGTTCACATTCACTTTTTTCAGTTTTTCCTTTAAAAGAAAAATCATGGAGAATCAAAATTGTTTGATTGGATCTTATGAATAATTGAATGTGAATATTATAAAATTTCCAAAGCATGTCATGCATATATGAGATAAGCATGCCATACAGTTTAGGAAAAAAAGTCAAATGTACTTGTCATGCATATATTGATCATACATGAATGAAACCAAAAATTATAAAAACCTTCCATGTCATTTAAAATATTGAGTGGGAGAAGGTCCCTAAACAAGACCTATGGTTTCCATCAATGGTCTCTTATGATGGCATGGCAAGTGTACTACCCCACGGTAGGATTGCTATGTGGATTTCACTGAGGAGATTTCATGAAAGTAAGAAGAATTCTCTTGTAATCAAATGACAATTGGATTGTCCTTTGTGGTAGGCATTATCATGTGATAGGTCAAGAAGTTATATCTTCAAAAGAGGACAACTAGTCAAAGCATGCTACTCAATGATATTGTCCCACGATAACTCATTTCTGGTGCATGATGTGATTGGTGTTGAGTTGATGGTTATACACTCAAGATTTTCTAGTTAAGTAACTCACCACGGGGCTCAACTTAAGTTAGAATGATGGTAAAATGTTACACGATTATTAGTATGTGTGAATGCCTAAGGAATTAGGTTCATGTACTAGTTGGATGGAAATCCATGTTCATACTAGTTGATCATGATCACCCCATGGTGGCTTGATTCAATGGGTGTGGGAATTATTGTTGCAACGATTTACAAATGTTTTCAAAGTTTAGTGTAAGATGCATGTATCATCTTAATGCATATCGTACTGTTGCAAAACGTTTTCAAACATTTTCCTAATACAAATATATTAATATATGAATTATTTTATTTCTAATTAAAAAATGGCACCAACTCCCTTATTGAACATACTCACTGAAAACAAGCTGAACGAAAACAACTATAAGGAATGTAAAAGGAATCTGATAATTGTCTTAAGCTGTGAGTAACTTAAAACAATTATTGATACTAAGTGCCCTTCGGCCACTCAAGCTAAGGCTAGAAAACGCTGAAATGAGTCTGATGAGATAGCTCATTGCTTTATGTAAGCAAGCATGACTAGTACTTTGTATAAGCAACTAGAGCACTGTAAGACTACAAAAGTGATTCTAGCTAAGCTAGAAGAAATGTTCGGAGGCCAAGCTGCCTTGGCACGACAGTTTGCTATAACTAGCTTAATGAATGCCTAGCAAAAGCCTGACACTCTAGTCAAAGACCATATGATCACTCTTATGGGTTACTTTGCTGAGATCATGGACAATGAGACCAATTTGGACCAAAACACCCAAATAGAGATGGTGTTCAAAAGCTTGTCCAAGGATTTTACTTGTTTTTTAGTTGCATATAACCTTGGCTACAAAAACCTGATGCTTACACAACTAATAAAGGAGTTACAATCCTATGAGTTGATGTTGAACGGCGATTAGCTGGTCCAAGGAGTAGAAGCGAATACAGTCGTCACTTTTTCCAAAAAGAGGAAGGGAAAGTTTGCTAAGAAAGACAAGCCTAAGGACTTTGGGCCACCACAAGTGGAAAGGAAGAGAACCACAGAGTCAAAAGACTTATCTAAGTCTAAATGCTTCTTCTACAGCAAGAAAGGGCACTTCAAGGCAAACTGTTAAGAGTGGAATGAATACCTAGCTACCAAAGGCAAATGTATGTAAATCTTGATGATAGAAGCTTGTTTAGTAAAAAAACTCAATAGATCACTGGGTCATTGATTTGAGAGCCACTAATCATGTACCTGTTTCTCTGTAGGGGTTTGATGAGACAAAATATCTTAAAGATAAGAGCTTATTGTTGCGGACCAAGAATGAGACAAGTGTGGCAGTTGAAGTACTAAGAGATGTACATCTTTATTTTCATAATTTTAGGAAGATTATTTTAAAAGACATTTTCTATTTACCAAGTTTCAAAAGAAACTTAATTTTCGTTGCATGTTTATATAAAGACGGCTTGATCGTGAATTTTAATAATTGAATTACAATATTTAGAAATTGCAGTCTTATCTGTAATGGATGGATATCAAATAATTTTTATTTTATCAAACCAAAGATGTACACACTGTTTGAGAATGAAATATCGAATAGAAGATTTAAAACTTCTCACTCTAATGAGGCATACCTTTGGTATTTGAGACTCGGTCATATTAACTGTGAAGGAAGACATCATAAGTTTGCTTAAAGAAGTTAATCTTCCACAATATGAATCTTGCTTGGAAGGTAATATAACTAAGTGACCTTTTAATGTAAAAGGAATGAGGGCTGGAAAACCCTTAGAACTTGTGTACACTAGTGTATGTAGCCCCATAAGTGTTAGTGCAAGAGGTGATTACGAGTATTATGTAACCTTTAATGATGACTATTCCAAATATGGGTATGTATACTTGATGCATCGCAAGAGTGAAACCTTTGATAAATTCAAAGAGTTTCGTGCGGATGTGGAGAAACAAATAGGTTTACCAATAAAGGTAATTTGGTCTAATTGAGGTGGGGAATATTTATATGATGAGTTCTTAGAGTACCACATAGGGAATTGGATTCTATCCCAGTTAACTGCATTGGGAACTCCACAATAGAATGGCGTGGCAGAGAGAAGAAATCGAATGTTGTTAGACATGGTACGTTCAATGTTAATTTATTTGAAGCTTTCAATCTCTTTTTGGGGATACGCTGTACAAACAACTTTCTATATTTTGAATGATGTGCCAACTAAGGCAGTATCGAAAGCCCTATACAAATTATGGTATGCTAGGAAGCCGAATCTTAATCATTTTAGGATTTGGGGATGCTCGACCCATGTATTGGAAAAATATGCGAGGAAGTTTGACACATAGAAAAAAATTGTGCATGTTTGTAGGATATCCAAAGGAAACAAAGGGTGGCTTGTTTTATAACCTAAAAGAGCAAATTGTTATAGACCCAAATCATGCTACTTTCCTTGAAGAAAGTTACATGAATGAGTGTAAAACTCGGAGTAAAGAGGTACTGATGAGCTTTCGGGAAATATAGAAAACCTTATGGAAATAGTTCCAGATCCAACTTTTGATAGTAGACTTGCAAACAATCAGCAACATAGAGAGCCTCGTCGTAGTGGGAGAGTCTCTCATAGGCTTGAGTTCTTCCAATCTGGTAGAACTATTTTTAACACTAAGTCTACCGAATTGAAAGATGATGACCCACTCACATATGATGAAGTGATGTAGAGTGTTTATTCCAAGCTCAAGGAAATAACTATGAAAGCTGATGTGGACTATATGTATTCAATCTCAATGTGGGAACTAGTAGACTTACCAGAATAGATAAAAATCATAGGGTGTAAGTGGATCTACAAGAGGAAAAGAAATGCAGATGGAAAAGTGGAAACTTATAAGGCTAGATGTAACATCCTAAATTATTGGGCCTGTGCATTTTGGTGTGTTGTATGTTTAATGTGTTAATTTGAGGGTTAGGGGTCCAGATTGGGCTCAAGAATGGGCTGAGGCCCTGACTAAATTCCTGTGTAGACACTCTAGTGCTTTAAAGATAGTCTCTGTAGTTTAAATATCGAGGTGGGCTTGTGGCCCAAAGCAAGGGGCGCAGCAAAGGGGGAGCTATAGGGGGCATCAGTGGCAAGGAAGGAAGGAGGCCCAAGTTTGGCCGCATGGGGCCCAAGTAATTGGGCCAAATTCGGCACTTATAAAGGGGCTAGGGGGGACGGCAACAAGGCTAAAATATAGGGGATTTTTAATGTTTTAGTATGTGGATATTAACGCTGATAAGGGAGTGAGGAGTTGGTGCTAATTAGGTTTCTCTTGGATGTGAGTTCAGATTAAGATAAGGGGAAAAAGATGAGGAGCTAATCCAGGAGGCTATTGTTGGCCGAATGTAGGATGCTTATTAAGGGGAGAAGTTTCGATTGAGTGTTTAAGTGTGGGAATGCCGAAATTTTGATGATTTTTTTCGGGAAACTCTCTTCTGATTATTTTATTTTCTCTCCTCTCTTCACTATTTTCTTTTGAGTGCCAGCCAAATTCTCCCTACCCATTTGTTCATCTTTTCTTCCATTCACTAAAAACTGAAACCCTCTGAAGCCTCATCAATTGCCGAAACATTGTTATTTTCTGTCTCTTCTCTTTCAAACACATTGGCCGAATATCCCTTGTAAGACATCATTCCTCTTGTTCATCTTTTCTGGGATTTTCCTAAAAGCCGAAATTCCTAGATCTCTAATCTTCTACGCCTCGATTTTCTTCTGTGATTGCCGAATCTTTCTGCAAGGGGTAGCCGAAACCATCTGTAGAGGTAAGTGTCGATTTGTGTATTCTTTCAATCTTTTTCGACTTTTGGAGACCATAGCCGAATGGCTAGATAGTTGGCTAATCTCGTGTTTTCTTTCATGGGCGGCATTCGGATTTGAAGGAGATCTAATCGCCTAGGTTTCTAAAATTGGTAGCACTCGAATCATACTACTTTCAGGATTTAGTCAATTTAGGTAAGGAGATTTATCTTCGTCGTTTTATTAAATCGGTTTATCTCCAATCTGACATTTAACCTTATTGGGTGGTTACTCAAATCAATCTCTTAAAGTGAAGTCTTTGACCGGCAGTATAGTGATCTGATAATTGTGATTCCGGCTAGGGAGAGCATCAATTTCGATAACATAGCATTAAGCGTAATCAGGTGTGTAATTTCTCACACCATCTGTATTGTCTGTTAGTTTATATATGAATCTGTTTATATTCTGTTAAATGCCGAAATCCCGGCATGGATGTTGAAAACCCGTGGAGGGTAAGGGCCACTCATCAGGTTAGTGATTTCTATGATCTTCTTTGAGTCAAATGATTCTGCTGAGTTGATATGATATACATGCATGCCATTTTCTATGTTTGCTCGGGGTTGGGCATTAGATGTATATGAAAGGGGAAGTGTTCTGTTGTAGTGGCTCTGCCACGATCTGTTGTAGTGGCTCTGCCACGATCTGTTCTGGTGACTATGTCACAAATCTGACGATGAGCAGCTAACTGCAGCATGACTGCCATCGGTGGTGTGTTGCGGTGAGGGTGATTGTAGAAATCCCCATTGGTGTAATTGGCAGGTAAGGGTGGTGTGTAGCGGATGGATCTAGGATTGGGATGGGTGTTGTTAAATTCTGATATGTGATATTTTGCTATTCTGTTCTGTGGGGCTAAGGCCCAGCCTGATGGTGCAAGAGGGATTGCACACTGAGTCTTGTGACTCACCCCGTTGTTTAACATTTTTTTTAGGTAGCACTTAGTGCATCGGACCGGGCTGGAAAGGAGCGCAAGGTGGCCATGCATGGATTTATTATGACTCAATAAAAGACGTTGTTTTAATTATTTTTCCTTAATACTTTCAATTTTTCTGGTTTTATATTTTATTGTAATAAGGCCACTGGCTATTGTTTATTGGTTTTATGTTTTCGTTTTCGGGTTTTCATTCACTTAGACTTTATGATTAATTGAAACTAAGGCATGTGTTACAATAATAACATTCAAAGGCAAAATTTCGGTTTTTATTCATTAAGGTCTTAATTAAAATTTATTTCTTTCACAAATTATCAAATTATAATTTTTCCCGCATAAATGCTTAAACTATACTTTTAATAAAAAATACGACATGTTTTATAAAGTCTTCTTAGTGACATGCCAGATCTGGTCGGGGTGTTTGGGCCGGGTTGGGGGTGTTACAAATTGGTATCAGAGTCAGGTTCAAAACTCGGCTTTGGGGTTTTGGGCTCAAAACGTTTTCTAAGGATGGGTTTCGGAAACATGCATGTTTATAAATAATACAGGATGGTTTTCTCGGCATGGCACCTGCGTCTCCGGCCCAAGTCCGCCAGGTAAGTATTTTGAACTCACTGTGTGTTATATAGGTATGTGGGCTTTATGGGCTTTATGGGATGTAGATTATTTTAATTAGAATTTGATGGGCTTTAGGCTTAGTTTAAACAACTCTTTAAACTTATAAGACTTAATCTATCCAAACAAACCCATGAACAAATCGCTGGGTTAGGGTGTGGCAACAGGCATACGCGTGTCTAGGATTGGATTCAGGGAGAGCTTGGTACTTAAGCAGTCCTAGTGATTCACCTCCTCTTCGCTGGAATCCTACCTGGTCCGTAGTGACTGTTCATCCTAGCCACGAGAATTTGTTGACAGGCCAAATTTATAATTAAAACCCGAAAGGGACCAGCCACCCTATTTCGCAACCAAAATACCCCAAGTTTTGTAAAAGTTCCGAAATACACTTGATTTGTGAAAATTTCCCAGAATACCCCAGAATTGTAAAACTACCAAAATTAGTGGAATTATCGAAACACCCCGGTTGGCAAAATTTCCAAAATACCCTTGGTTGTGAAAATTCCCAAAACAACCGTAATTTTATAAAATACCCATGTTTTGCAAACTGACCCAAAAACCCCTAGATTTACAAAAGTAACCGGGTTTGCAAAATTAAATTTTCCAAAGTACCCCTGCTTCAAACAAAAAAAAAAACAAACAAAAACAACACCAAAATACCCTATTTTGAGGAAATTACCAAAGTACCCTTGTCCTTAAAAAAAATGTACCAAGGTACCTCTAAATCGAAGAAAATCACCAAGATACGTTATTTTTGAAAATACCCTGTAGGGAAAAACTACGGAAAAACCCCTGGGTAGTGAAATGACAAAAATACTCTTATGTGATGAATGTGAGTTCATGGATGTTATATGTATGTTGATGTTTGGTGATTGAATGTATGTGCTTCTTAGAACTAGGAGATGCGAACTTGAGACTGAATTATAGATATAACTGCAAATTCGAGAGAACTACTCTTAAAACTATTATTCATAAGACTGTTCGGGGCTAATCAGTGGAAGAAAACTAATAATTCATAAAATTTCTAATCAGATAGACGCGAATCGGTAGAATGAGTACAAGGGGTCGAAGACGTCCACCGCGTGGTCGTGGTAGGGATAGGATGACCGTGTCAGAGCCAGTAGATGCCGGATCCGCCAGCTGTGGAGGGAGAATTTTGGGACCAGGCTGCCGGAGACGATGCGGTATCTCAGGCGATGTTGCAGGTCCTTGAGAAAGTTGCTGGGGCAGGCAGGGTTCAGGAGCTCAGAAATCTGTGTCTGAACGACTCCGAGCCAACGGAGCGGAGATGTTTAGGGGTGTTTCTAGCGTAGCCCCTAACACAGCTGAGTATTGGTTAGAAGCGAGTGAGCGCATAATGGATGACCTAGACTTCACGGTGGAGGAGAAGTTGAAAGGGGTCGTGTCTCTTCTTCGAGACGAGGCTTACCAGTGGTGGCTCACGGTAAATGAGGGTTTTGCCGCAGACCGAATTGACTGGGAGTTCTTTAAGGAGTCATTTCAGGGAAAGTACGTTGGGGCCAGCTATGTGGATGCATAGAGGAAGGCATTTCTGAATTTGGTACAGGGAAGTAAATCTGTGTCTGAGTATGAGGCGAAATTTCTGCGTTTGAGCCGTTATGCTCGAGGAATTGTAGTGACTGACTATGAGCGCTGTGTACGGTTCGAAGATGGATTGCAGGATGAGTTGAGAGTGTTTGTAGCACCGCAGCGAGAAAGGGCTTTGCCATTCTGGTCGAGAAAGCTAAAATATTTGAGGAGGTGAAGCGAACTGAGAAGAAAAATAAGGATAAGGATCGAAATAGGAATAAGAGAAATTTTAGGCTGTCGGGATCATCTGGGAGTTTTCAGAAAAGGCCTAGGTTTGATGGGCTACCTCGTGCTCCGACATCTGCTACTGGGAGTCAGAATCGATCATGTAACTTGTGCGGGAAAGTACATTTTGGGGTGCAGAAGGAAAACTGGTGGATGCTTCAGGTGTGGGTTTATAGACCATATGGTGAAAGACTGTCTACAGGTGGATCAGGTACAGCCAGCTGGACGAGGTTCTGATCAGGTTAGGAGGGGTGGTCAGCCATTACCGAGGGGCCGTGGCCCAGTCAGAGGAGGAAATGGGTCTGGTTGGGGTTGTGGAGCACCTGGTAGGGGTGTAGGTAATGTAGACGCGAGACAACCGGGTCTAGTTTATGTAGCTCGTCGACGGGAGGATGGTGACGCATCGGACGTTATAACTGGTACGTTTCTTATTGCTGATAATCCATTCCTTGCTTTGATTGATATTGGATCAACCCACTCTTACGTTGCATGTCCGGTATCTGAGACTTTAAGTATAGAATCTGAAACAACTACTAGGAAGATAACCGTGGTTAGCCCGTTAGGACAATCTAGGATAGTGGACAAACTATTTAGGAGTGTACCTTTAGAGACTCAAGGAGTAGTGTTTCCGGCAGACCTAATGGAGTTACCGTTTAGGGAGTTTGACCTTATCTTGGGAATGGATTGGTTGGCTAAACATCGTGCTAAGCTGGATTGTGAGACTAAGTGCATGGTGTTGAGTACCCCGGAAGGCGGGGAGGTGGTTGTGCTAGGGGAAAGAAGGGATTATTTGTCCAACATAGTATCTGCATTGAAGGCTATTAAGATGATTCGGAAAGGATGCAATGCATTTCTAGCTTTTATCAGTGCTTTGGACGCTAAGGAGGTGACTGTCGATGAGGTAAGAACAGTAAAGGATTTCGTAGATGTCTTTCCTGAGGAGTTGCCAGGGTTACCTCCAGATCGCGAAGTGGAGTTTGGAATAGAGCTACTTCCAGGTACGGCTCCGGTGTCCATTGCTCCTTACAGAATGGCGCCGAAGGAGCTGGTAGAGCTCAAAGCTCAGATCTAGGAACTATTGGATCGAGGTTTTATTCGACCTAGTGTGTCTCCATGGGGAGCGCCGGTCCTATTTGTGAAGAAGAAGGACGGATCCATGCGTATGCTTGTGGACTACCGTCAACTGAATAAGTTAACCATTAAGAACAAGTACCCACTGCCGAGAATCGACGATCTGTTTGATCAGCTTAAAGGAGCTTCGGTTTTCTCTAAGACTGATTTAAGGTCGGGATATCATCAGTTAAAGGTAAAGGAAAGGGACATTCATAAGACAGCATTTCGAACTCGCTACGGTCATTATGAATTCTTGGTGATGCCGTTCGGGTTAACGAACGCGCCAGCAGCATTTATAGATATGATGAATCGGGTGTTCCAACCATACCTTGATCAGTTTGTTGTGGTGTTCATTGACGATATCCTGGTTTATTCCAAGTACGAGGAGGAGCATGATGCACATCTTCGTGTGGTGTTACAAGTTCTGAGGGAGAAGTAGCTGTTCGCTAAGTTCAGTAAGTGTGAGTTCTGGCTAAGGGAAGTAACTTTCTTAGGACATGTGGTTTTTGCAGAGGGAATTAGGGTTGACCCTCGGAAGATAGAAGCTGTATTGGATTGGAAACCGTCGAAGTCTGTGGCAGAGATTCGAAGTTTCTTGGGATTGGCAGGGTACTACAGGAGGTTTGTTGAGGGGTTCTCATTAATTGCGGCACCTCTAACTAAGTTGTTGAGGAAGGGAGTACCGTTTGTTTGGACCGACAAATAGTAGGAGAGCTTTGAGAAGCTGAAGAAAATTTTGACAGAAGCACCGGTGTTAATTCAGCCAGAGCCGGGAAAAGAGTTTACCGTCTACTGTGATGCGTCACACACGGGGTTAGGATGTATGTTGATGCAAGATGGGAAGGTTGTTGCATATGTGTCCCGACAGTTAAGATCGCATGAATTGAATTACCCTACGCATGATCTAGAATTGGTTGCAGTAGTGTTCGCTCTAAAGATATGGAGACACTATCTGTGCGGGGAGAAGTCTGTTATTTACACCGACCATAAAAGTCTGAAGTATCTCCTTACCCAGAAGGAGTTGAATCTA
Source organism: Gossypium australe (assembly GCA_005393395.2). Classification (NCBI taxonomy): domain Eukaryota; kingdom Viridiplantae; phylum Streptophyta; class Magnoliopsida; order Malvales; family Malvaceae; genus Gossypium; species Gossypium australe. The sequence goes on from CM016617.1 coordinate 33,793,628, forward strand.
AGACAACGTAGGTGGATTGAACTTTTGAAGGACTATGACTGCTCGATCGAATATCATCCGGGCAAGGCTAACGTGGTGACGAATGCGTTGAGTCGGAAGGCGATAGCTGATTTAAGGGCAATGTTCATTCGTCTCAGCCTGTATGAATATGGCAGTTTGGTAGCTGAACTCCAAGTGAGACCAGTGTGGACTAGTCAGATCAAAGAGAAGCAGCTTCTAAACGATGTCTTGAGTGCTCGATTCCGGCAAGTGCAAAGTGGTGAAGGAGAGGACTATAGTTTGAATGGTGAGGGGGTTCTATGTTTCCATAAGAGAATTTGTATGCCAAAGGATGTTGAGTTAAGGCAGATGATTCTGCAGGAGGCGCATAGTAGCCCATGCGCTGTGCATCCTGGAGTGGTTAAGATGTATCGGGATTTGCGAGAGCAATTCTGGTGGCCAGGTCTAAAGCGAGAGGTAATAGAATTCGTGGGTAAATGTTTGACGTGTCAGCAGGTGAAGGTGGAACACCAGTTGCCTTCGGGGTTGTTGCAGCTGGTGAAGATTCCGCAGTGGAAATGGGAAAGAATCACGATGGATTTTGTTAGTGGGTTACCTCTTACGCCCACTAAGAAGGATTCGATTTGGGTGATTGTTGATCGGCTGACGAAGTCTGCTCACTTTATACTGGTTCGTGTTGATTATTCTCTGCAAAGGTTGGCTAAGCTGTACGTGGCTGAGGTTGTGAGACTACATGGTGTACCTGTGTCGATCATATCAGATAGAGACCCTAGGTTCACGTCACGATTCTGGAAGGCTCTGCATCAGACAATGGGAACAAGGCTAGACTTTAGTATCGCCTTCCATCCGCAGATTGATGGTCAGTCTGAGAGGGTAATCTAGATCTTGGAGGATATGTTAAGTGGTTGCATCATTGATTTCAGGGGTAGTTGGGAGGAGTATTTACCTTTGGCAGAATTCGCATACAACAACAACTACCAATCTAGTATTCGGATGGCGCCTTATAAGGCGTTATACGGATAGAGGTGTCGTACTCCTACTTGTTGGACAGAGTTAGGTGAGCGTCAGGTGTTGGGTCCAGAACTGGTTTCGAAAACAGAAGAGAAAGTTAAGTTGATTCGGGCTCGATTGAAAGAAGCGTCTGATCGGTAGAAATCTTATGTGGATCTAAAACGGAAAGAGTTGGAATTTGCGGTGGGTGATCAAGCTTTTCTGAAAGTCTCACCATGGAAAAAGGTGATGAGGTTTGGTAGAAAGGGCAAGCTAAGTCATCAGTTTATTGGACCTTATAAGGTACTAGGACGTGTGGGACCAGTGGCGTATCGACTAGAGTTGCCTCCAGAGTTGGAGCAGATACATGACGTGTTTCATGTCTCGATGCTAAGACGTTATCGTTCTGATCCATCGCACATCGTGCCAGTGGAAGAGATTGAAGTAAGGTTAGACTTGTCCTTTAAGGAGGAGCCAGTGCAAATCTTGGATCGAGACGTAAAGGTGTTGAGAAGGAAATCCGTCCCTTTGGTCAAGGTTTTGTGGCGAAACCACGGCGCAGAGGAAGCGACATGTGAGCTAGAGGATGTTATGCGACAGCAGTATCCCCATCTCTTCTGATCAAGTAAATTTCGGGGCCAAAATTTCTTTAAGGGGGTAGAATTATTGGGCCTCTGCATTTTGGTGTGTTGTATGTTTAATGTGTTAATTTGAGGGTTAGGGGTCCAGATTGGGCTCAGGAATGGGCTGAGGCTCTGACTAAATTCCTGTGTAGACACTCTAGTGCTTTAAAGATAGTCTCTGTAGTTTAAATATCGAGGTGGGCTTGTGGCCCAAAGCAAGGGGCGCAGCAAAGGGGGAGCTATAGGGGGCATCAGTGGCAAGGAAGGAAGGAGGCCCAAGTTTGGCCGCATGGGGCCCAAGTAATTGGGCCAAATTCGGCACTTATAAAGGGGCTAGGGGGGACGGCAACAAGGCTAAAATATAGGGGATTTTTAATGTTTTAGTATGTGGATATTAAAGCTGATAAGGGAGTGAGGAGTTGGTGCTAATTAGGTTTCTTTTGGATGTGAGTTCAGATTAAGATAAGGGGAAAAAGTTGAGGAGCTAATCCAGGAGGCTATTGTTGGCCGAATGTAGGATGCTTATTAAGGGGAGAAGTTTCGATTGAGTGTTTAAGTGTGGGAATGCCGAAATTTTGATGATTTTTTTCGGGAAACTCTCTTCTGATTATTTTATTTTCTCTCCTCTCTTCTCTATTTTCTTTTGAGTGCCAACCAAATTCTCCCTACCCATTTGTTCATCTTTTCTTCCATTCACTAAAAACTGAAACCCTCTAAAGCCTCATGAATTGCCGAAACATTGTTATTTTCTGTCTCTTCTCTTTCAAACACATTGGCCGAATATCCCTTGTAAGACATCATTCCTCTTGTTCATCTTTTCTGGGATTTTCCTAAAAGCTGAAATTCCTAGATCTCTAATCTTCTACGCCTCGATCTTCTTCTGTGATTGCCGAATCTTTCGGCAAGGGGTAGCCGAAACCATCTGTAGAGGTAAGTGTCGATTTGTGTATTCTTTCAATCTTTTCGACTTTTGGAGACCATAGCCGAATGGCTAGATAGTTGGCTAATCTCGTGTTTTCTTTCATGGGCGGCATTCCGGGATTTGAAGGAGATTTAATCGCCTAGGTTTCTAAAATTGGTAGCACTCGAATCATACTACTTTCGGGATTTAATGAATTTAGGTAAGGAGATTTATCTTCGTCATTTTATTAAATCGGTTTATCTCCAATCTGACATTTAACCTTGTTGGGTGGTTACTCAAATCAATCTCTTAAAGTGAAGTCTTTGACCGACAGTATAGTGATCTGATAATCGCGATTCCGGCTAGGGAGAGCATCAATTTCGATAACATAGCATTAAGCGTAATCAGGTGTGTAATTTCTCACACCATCTCTGTTGTCTGTTAGTTTATATATGAATCTGTTTATATTCTGTTAAATGCCGAAATCCTGGTATGGATGTTGAAAACTCGTGGAGGGTAAGGGCCACTCATCAGGTTAGTGATTTCTGTGATCTTCTTTGAGTAAAATGATTCTGCTGAGTTGATATGATATACATGCATGTCGTTTTCTATGTTTGCTTGGGGTTGGGCTTTAGATGTATATGAAAGGGGAAGTGTTCTGTTGTAGTGGCTCTACCACGATCTGTTGTAGCGGCTCTGCCACGATCTGTTCTGGTGACTATGTCACAAATCTGACGATGAGCAACTAACTGTAGCATGACTGCCATCGGTGGTGTGTAGCGGTGAGGGTGATTGTAGAAATCCCCATTGGTGTGATTGGCAGGTAAGGGTGGTATGTAGCAGATTGATCTAGGATTGGGATGGGCGTTGCTAAATTCTGATATGTGATATTTTGCTATTCTGTTCTGTGGGGCTAAGGCCCAGTCTGATGGTGCAAGAGGGATTGCACACTAAGTCTTGTGACTCACCCCGTTTTTTAACATTTTTTTTCAGGTAGCACTTATGCATCGGACTGGGCTAGAAAGGAGCGCAAGGTGGCCATGCATGGATTTATTATGACTCAATAAAAGACGTTGTTTTAATTATTTTTGCTTAATACTTTCAATTTGTCTGGTTTTATATTTTATTGTAATAAGGCTACTGGCTATTGTTTATTGGTTTTATGTTTTCGTTTTCGGGTTTTCATTCACTTAGACTTTATGATTAATTGAAACTAAGGCATGTGTTACAATAATAACATTCAAAGGCAAAATTTCGGTTTTTATTCATTAAGGTCTTAATTAAAATTTATTTCTTTCACAAATTATCAAATTATAATTTTTCCCGCATAAATGCTTAAATTATACTTTTAAAAAAAATGCGACATGTTTTATAAAATCTTCTTAGTGACATGCCAAATCCGGTCGGGGTGTTTGGGCCGGGTTTGGGGTGTTACCCTAGACTTATAGCAAAATGTTATAATCAGAAAGAAGGTATCTATTACAAAGAAACCTTCTCTCTGATTTCCATGCTCAAGTTAATCCGCATATTAATATCCATTATGGCGGCCCTTGATTTCGAGATCTGACAAATGGATGTCAAGATAGTGTTTTTGAATGGATATCTTGAAGAGAGCATCTACATGATGCAACCTCCCGGATATATAGCTAAAGGAAACGAGCATAAAGTTTGCAAATTGCTCATGGAATCAAAGATTCGATCAAGTGATCAAGACTTTTGGATTTGAACAAAACATAGATGAACCTTGTGTTTATAAATGTTTAGGAGATGAAAAGGTGGTGTAGCACCCCTTACCCGTATGCAACTCCGGAACCGGGTACGAGGCATTACCGGACTTAACTTGCTTGAACATACATCTTTAGGCTTTAAAATTGCATTTCCAACTTAAAACTTCTCATTCATATGCTTAACATCCTTATTATGGGCCTACGAGGCCTCAAACATGCATACGGAGGGTTTCAGAATTAAACTGGAAAATTTTGTGCACTTAAAATTTTTTGTCTAAACAGGGGCCACACGTCCGTGTGAAATGGGACACGCCTGTGTGGGCAGGCCGTGTGGTCACATGCGCCCATGTCCCTAGCCCGTGTCCCTCACACGACCTTGACACGCCCATGTCTTAGCCCGTGTGCCAAAACCATGGCATTCTATTTATGACGTCATCACCTCACTATGATCACACAACCAAGACACACGCCCGTGTCCTTAGACCGTGTGTCGAATTAATTTCCTAACTTTAGGTGCAGACTTCACACGGCCTGGGCACACGCCCATGTCCATGGTCGTGCCTCCCACACGGCTGAGACACATGGATTTGTCTCTGCCCGTGTGTTTGCTACTGAGCATAGTGACTTGTAAACCTAGCATGCAAAGGGACACACAGTTGATCAACACTCCCATGGGACTGACCGTGTGTCACATATGGCCTAGACACACGCCCGTGTGTTGATAAACCATAAAAGTAACATATTTTAAGCCCACATTTAGCATGCCTTTGGATGATTTAAGCCTTGAATTAGGTAATTTGGTGCTCTTAATCCTTTGTTTTCATGTTTTTTACTCAGAAGAGCACCGAATGATGAAAAGAACGGAAAATGGGCCCAAAACTGAGTAAATGGGCCATATCACGAAATCCACACGGGCTGGGCCCAAGATCACACGGTCGTGCCTCACTCAATAGTCTCGAACATGGCCTGGCCACGATTTACACAGGCGTGTGCCATGGGCGTGTCCGGAACCCAGGGCTTTAGTCAGGGGGCATCCAGCTAGGCCAAAGAAGGCAGATTTGTGGGGATTCACTTGAAGATAGCCAATTGATTCATCTCAAGAAGCCAGAATTATACTCAAGACGGAGGATTTCTCCTTCGATTCCTTCAGGGGGTTTTAGGGATTTCTTATGTTTTGTTTTATCTTTTCTTCTGAGATGTTTTCTATTATTATTATGAACTAAACCCTCAGATACCTGAGGGGGATGAAACCTAAGATGAATCTTATTATCGTTTGCTGAACTATATTATAAATATTTGACTTGTTCTTAATTATGTGTTCTTAATTCTTGTGTTGATATTTTTGGGATATTAATTCAAGTATGATGTGCTTAGGTGGAGGAGCAAAAGTCCCTGCCTAAGAGTAGATCTAGCATAATTAAGCGAAGTTGATCGCACGCCTAGAGATAGGGTGACGAGATTTTGCCGGATTAGGGTGAAACCTAATATGGGAGTCCATAGATCGAGTTAATGCAATTCTAATGGTTTTAATTAGAAAGAGATTTCAATTAATCAACCTAGGGTTAGACGTTAGTCGCCTCGAGAGAGAGATTAATATAACTTAGGGAATCTTACGGATCAAGTCAAATGAATAAGTCGTCTGGTTCAGAGTTAGATAACAAGTGAAGTCTAAGTGGATTCTTCCTTGGGTATCGTCTTAATCAATTGGTTTTTCCCACAAGTATTTTCCCAAATTCATTCTTCCTTGTCTTAGAGTCTTTAGTTTAATAATTAGTTAATTTTAGATTAAACCACAAATTCCCTTTATTTTAGGCTAGATAATAAAAAAGAGAGTTAGTATTAGTACTTTTGGTTCCTTTGGGTTTGACAATTCGGTCTTGCCTTAACTATACTATAGCTCGAGAGGTGCGCTTGCCTCAAATCATTGTCAGAGTTAGGTTCCAGGTTCGATCATTCTTTTTATAAATTTTAAGACTCGACAGACACGATCAAGTTTTTGGCGCAGTTGCCAGGAAACTGAAATATTAAGAACGCTTAATTTTTATTACTTTAGCCATTTTTTTATTTTTATTGTAATTTATTTTCATTATTTATTATTATTATTATTTTTTTTTACTTTGCTAATTTTTCCTCTATTTGCTTTTGGCAGATAATTTCAGTTTATAGAGAAGATGGCACTGAATAATTATCAGTGGCAAGTCATGATGACAATTCCTACTAAAGCAGCCAATGTCTTCAACCTCGACGTGGTCACTAGGTTATCTAACCAGCTAGAGATGATGAATAAAAAGTTTAATGGTTTGTATAGTCTCTTGCAGGTACACCCAATAATGCAATATGACTCGAATCTAGGAAGCGTGGCGAATCCTAAGTACCCACCCTACGGATATGGCATGGAGAACGAACAAGTCCACTATATGGGTAACTATTCTAGACCTCAAAATAATTTTTAAAGTGACACTTATAATGCAGGTTGGAGGTACCATCCCAATTTCTCGTGGGATGATCAAAGTAGCCAAAGACCGGAACTTCCTCCAGATTTTCAACAACCACCTCACCAACAGGAAGAGGAGTCGAACCTCGAGGAGATGCTGAAAAAATTCATAGCAGCCACAGAAAATCCTGATTTTCAACAACCACCTCACCAACAGGAAGAGGAGTCGAACCTCGAGGAGATGCTGACAAAATTCATAGCAGCCACAGAAACACGTTTCCAAAATATAGAAATGAAACTTGAGGCCTCAACACAGGAGATCGAGGATCAGTTAGGGCAACTTGCTAAGCTGATCTCAGAACAACTACAAGAAAGCTTGCCAAGCAACACTGAAACTAACCCAAAAGAGCAAATTCAAGTCGCAACAGCTCATGACAGTGAAAGGTTAGTGGAATCTAACCTGAGGTAAGAGCCTGTGCCAAGTGAAGGTAAGGTTGAGGTAAGCCATGATTTACCAAACTCGGTAATTACAGAGTACCAACCCTGTGTGCCATACCCCGATGCGACAAAGAAAGACCACACAGAGGAACAACTCGGTAAGTCTCTTAAACTTCCAAAGAAATTTCATATTAACTTGCCGTTTCTTGAAGCTTTTTCGTAGATGCCAAATCCTATACCTCGTGTCAATAAAGAAGAAATTTATGAGGAACGAAAGCTTCAGATCGATGAACTAGATGAGTGGAAGACACATTTCAAAGAGAAACCAAAACACACGAAGCAAAAATGAGGCAACTCCACGACGAACTTAATAATGGGACAACCCAGCTTAAGATAGGAGATTAGGTACTCAAAATCCTCCCAGATGGAATGGTCGAGGTAACAAATTCTAATTTCGGCACTTTTGAGGAAAACATTACTCGACTTAAATTTTATATCAATAACCGAATTGATTGCATGAGAAAGGATTTTCACCTCCTCAAACCACCATGACCATACAAATGAGAGGTAAAGTCTAGCTTAAGACTATAAACGAGCGCTTCTCGGGAGGCAACCCGAGCACTAACCCCATTAATTTTTACATTTTTTATTTTTTACTTTTATTTTTCCTTTTAGCACCTAACCATAAACTAACCAAAGTACAGATTTCCACACCACACGGCCGTGGCTGTGGCCGTGTGGCCACCACAGGAAGGTACAAGGGCGGGGCCAACTACTATATCCATAATTTCTATTTAACCTCCTTCTTCCCTTCCTTTTCCCGTTATCTTTCTTCTTTCATTTTCCATTATTTACTTTTACTTTTATTTTATTTTATTTTTATTTTTTTATTTTCTTTATTATCTTTTTCTTATTCTTCGTACCATTTAGATTTAGCTTAGGATACAATAAAATTAGGACGGCTGCTTCGAGGACTCAATTTCAAACGGTTCGAGACGCTTCCCCACATTTACCTCCAATCCTATCCGGTTTCTTTTCATTGACTTCATCTAAAATTTAGGAAATTTCACTTCTCTCCCCATCTTACGATTTTATGAATATTTTGATATTATCTATCTTTGTACATTGAGGACAATGTACATCTTAAGTGTGGGGGGTTAACTATAGTATTATTTGAAAATCCCTGAATTATGCCTTGTTCTAAAGTAAGTTTCTCATACTATGATTAGAATGAAATTTTCTTTGATTTATGATTTTTATTGATATGTTTTGGATTAAGTCATTAATGATTGTGCATTGATGATTAAATTTGAAGGATGCTAGAGAATCAAGCATGATAAGTCTATTTTTCAAAAAAATTAAAAAGTTTGTTACGTTGTCTGCCTGAATCTGAATGTTACCTTGAAATTTGAAATTTATGAGGTTGAAATCAAATACCCATAATTTTTGTGAGACTTTGAGCCTATTAGAGCATATATTCTTTTTCATGCTCACTTTATTGATTATGAGTGTGTCAACATTGATTTGTTATTCTAGAACTTTCATTGATTGTACATGTCGAGACCATACCTATGATTTGATATACAGAGATGATAAAGACACCTAGGTTTTAACCCACTTACTCCACTAAAAGCCTACCTTCATAATTAACCCCTAGTGAACCCTGTTTAATCCTAACGACCATTTTTATTGACTTACCTACTAATATTAACTCAAAACCCTTTGTATTTGTTATCACCATTCCTTGACTCCCTTTTTGTCGAGATTTGATTTTGAACAGTTGCCTAATTATGTTCTATATTTCAGTTCTAAAAGTTCTTTCCTATTATTTGACTTGTTCTTAAAAAAATCGAATTATATTCATTATTAGTTGTGTGATTGAATGAGCTTATATGTTTGAATGCCAATTATTGAAGAAGAAAGCTCGTATTAGGGTATTATTATTAGTATGACAAATTTTCAATTGATGTAATTATTTAGGAATAGTTCATTTTTCTAGTTATGTAATTTGTCAGGCCAATCTTGATTCTAACCCTCTAACTCAGCCTATATCCATACCCTTGAACCTAAGCCCCGTTACAACCCTGTAAAGACCTTTTGAGTTGTGTATCATCTCATATTCTAGTGGTGGAGATTTGATTTTCATGCAAGCCTATGGGATTAACTTTTCATGTTCGACTTTTTAGTGCTTAATTCTAAACCTTAAACACTTCGAGTGATTTGAGTGAATCTTTAGTGAGGATGTCAATTCTTGTCGATTTTGAATCAGAGGTAATTATTCAGGTAAGGGGAAACACCTATGTTTTCATGCTATAAAAACTATGACTTTGATTGTTTGAATCTTTAGGACTCTTTGAGTTGAATTATCCATGTATGAATTATCTTTGAACTATGATGAAACATTATTGATAAATATTATGAATCGAGGAAGTTTGTTTTAATTGTGAGTTGAGAATTTTGCTTGAGGACAAGCAAAAGCTTAAGTGTGGGGGTATTTGATAAACCGTAAAAGTAACATATTTTAAGCCCACATTTAGCATGCTTTTGGATGATTTAAGCCTTGAATTATGTAATTTGGTGCTCTTATCCTTTGTTTTCATGTTTTATACTCAGAAGAGCACTGAATGATGAAAAGAACGGAAAACGAGCCCAAAACGGAGTAAATGGGCCATATCACGAAATCCACATGGCCTAGGCCCAAGACTACACGGTCGTGCCTCACTCAACAGTCTCGAACATGGCCTGGCCATGATTTACACAGGCGTGTGCCATGGGCGTGTCCTTACCGTGGCCAAGAGGAGTTTTACTCGGAATAGGATACTTGGAGGCAAAGAAACACATTCCAAAGGCTATTCAAACACCCTAGTAGGAATTCTACTTGAATTAGGATACTTAGGGGCCAAGTAAGGCATCTCAAAGTCTGTATAAACACCCAAGGGGGCAACTTGAAGAGGAGTTCGGCAGAAGCCGGAACCCAGGGCTTTAGTCAGGGGGCGTCCAGCTAGGCCAAAGAAGGTAGATTTGTGGGGATTCACTCGAAGATAGCCAGTTGATTCATCTCAAGAAGCTAGAATTATACTCAAGACGGAGGATTTCTCCTTCAATTCCTTCAGGGGGTTTTAGGGATTTCTTATGTTTTGTTTTATCTTTTCTTCTGAGATGTTTTCTATTATTATTATGAACTAAACCCTCAGATACCTGAGGGGGATGAAACCTAAGATGAATCTTGTTATTGTTTGCTGAACTATATGATAAATATTTGAATTGTTCTTAATTATGTGTTCTTAATTCTTGTGTTGATATTTCCGGGATATTAATTCAAGTATGATGTGCTTAGGTGGAGTAGCAAAAGTCCCTGCCTAAGAGTAGATCTAGCATAATTAAGCGGAGTTGATCGCACTCCTAGAGATAGGGTGATGAGATTTTGCCGGATTAGGTTGAAACCTAATATGGGAGTCCATAGATCGAGTTAATGCAATTCTAAGGGTTTTAATTAGAAAGAGATTTCAATTAGTCAACCTAGGGTTAGACGTTAGTCGCCTCGAGAGAGGGATTAATATAACTTAGGGAATCTTACGAATCAAGTCAAATGAATAAGTCGTCTGGTTCAGAGTTAGATAACAAGTGAAGTCTAGGTAGATTCTTCCTTGGGTATCGTCTTAATCAGTTGGTTTTTCCCTCAAGTATTTTCCCAAATTCATTCTTCCTTGTCTTATAGTCTTTAGTTTAATAATTAGTTAATTTTAGATTAAACCACAAATTCCCTTTATTTTAGGCTAGATAATAAAAAGAGAGTTAGTATTAGTACTTTTGGTTCCTTTGGGTTCGACAATCCGGTCTTGCCTTAACTATACTACTGTTCGATAGGTGCGTTTGCCTCAAATCGTTGTTAGAGTTAGTTTCCAGGTTCGATCATTCTTTTTATAAATTTTAAGACTCGACAGACACTATCATGTGTCTACCCGTGTGGACATTAAAATGGCTATATTTCAAGCCAAATGCCACCCTACATAGCAACCATACTTATACCAATTCAATTTATCATAACTCATGACCCTAAGACACTTCTAAGAACTCAAATCAAAGCATCCACACAAGCATAAACCTCATAATTTCATCATCATTGAATATATATAAACTTGTTAAGTATTGGCCCAATTCCAATGACCACTTACAAAATGAATTTGATAACATAAATAGTCAACACTTTGGCTAACAAAATACCTAAGTCCTATACATGCCATACTCAAAATAAATCTAACTTTGTTTTTCCAAAGAGATGTCGATAGTGTGATTTCGAACTCTGACGTCCCACGATCCTTGAGCTATCTTGGGAATACTACAAGGAAAAGGGAAATGAGAGGGGTAAGCATAAAGCTTAGTAAGTTTGCATGAATAAATAGCAACATAAAACTCATAATGTCATTCATTTATTTCATTGAATAAAACACAAGTCTTAAGCTCATTTCTATAACTTACTCATACTTACTCTTACCAATTACATAACATGCCTCATATCGTGAACCATTCTCATGAAATACTAACATATACCTGTATCACCTCATCACTTGGTATTAGCATTAATCTCATCTCTAGCATAATCTTAACCATTTACCGCATGGAAATTACTTAAGGTATTCAAGGTTATGTAATCATCCTCATTCACATAATTACAACACCAATGCCACATCCCAGATGTGGTCTTACGTGGGGTCACTTCTAGATGCCGATGCTATATACCCGATATGGTCTTATATGTGATCTCATATCGTTTGTCGATGCCATATCCCGAATATGGTCTTCTAAGATTCTCATATTTGATGCCAATGCCATATCCCAGATATGGTCTTATGCGGGATCTCTAGTCAGTGTCGAAACCATGTCCCAAACATGATCTTATACGAGACCATTCCTTTCTCATATCACGATAATCTTAACCTCTCATTTAAAAGTCCAACCGGGACTTTCACATTACAATTCTCATCATTTTCTTACTTAACATCATAACTCAAAATTCATAGAAATTTTATACAACATCGCTACTATCAAACATTTAGAAGCTTAATAACATAATGTTGAATTTATTACACACAAACTTACCTCGATTTCAAAATAGGCTAGATTGTCGATCTAGTCCGATGCTTTGTTCTTTCCCCGATCGAGGTTAATTCTTTGTTCTACTTGATCTATAATAGCAAATTAGCTCATTTAATTATCACATTAACTAATGCATTTCAATAATCATGCTTTGGCAAAATTACTATTTTGCCCTTAGACTTTCACAAAATGACCATTTTACCCATAGGCTCGGAAATCAATTCTAATCAAATTTCTCCCTTTAACAAGCCTAGGTGAACATTTATTTCTCTTATGGAAACCATCAAAACTCATTATTTCACACATTTACCTCACATTTTACAACCTTTACAAAAAGGTCCTTTTAGGTGTTTTCATGGTAACACCTTTCACAAAAGTTGTTCATCTAACAACTAAGACCCATTTTCTTCCATAAAAATGCAGCAAACAACTTAAAATCTCACATGGAAAAACTATAAACTTTTCACCATTTCACAAAATAGTCTCCTCATTAGAAAGCTTAAGCTTTAGGGGTTCCAAAAGTACAATTATCATAAAAAAAAACTTTAAAATCACTTGTAGGGAGAAGAGTTTGCTAAAATTTTTGAGCTTTAAAACCCCTATTTTGCTTGTGTTTTTCAGTGGAACAAGATGAGTGAAGTAAGGGATATCATCTTTTCTTTATTTTAATAGAAAACAATCAATTTAGTCACCAAATCCTTACCAACTTTGACTAATTTTGACTTTCTTGTCCCCTATGGCCGGCCACCTTATGTCTAAGGGTCTATTTGCACATTAAAAGTCTCCAATTAATATTCTATGGATATTAGGCACCTTGAGCTTATAAAATAGAACTTTTGCACTTTATGCTATTTAGTCCTTTTTTTGCAATTAAGTATGAAATCGCTAAAATTAAAGCACTAAAATTTTCATGGACTTATATAATCATGCTCTAACTTATAAAATAACATAAAAATAATTTTATTCGACCTCAGATTAGTGATTCTGAAACCACTATTCCGACTAGCCCCTAAATCGGGCTGTTACAATCCCCCCTTAAGGGTTTTCGTCTTCGAAAATCTTACTGGTGAAAAGGTTGGGATACTGGTTTCTCATAGCCTCCTCAGGCTCCCATGTAGCCTCTTCTATTCAATGCCTTTGCCATAGCACTTTCATAAGAGTTATACTTTTGTTTCTCAACTATTTGACCTCTCGTGCCAAAATTTTAATCGGCTCTTCGCCATAAGTCATGTCTGGTTGAATCTCTACCTCTGATGGTACAATCACATGTGAAGGGTCTGAACGGTATCAGTGTAACATGGACATGTGGAAGACATTGTGAATTTTTCCAGCTCAAGTGGGAAGGCCAAACAATAAGCTATCGGTCCTATCCTCTCGGTAACTTCATAAGGTCCGATAAAACGCGGACCCAATTTGCCTTTCCGGCCAAATCTGAGGACTTTTCTCCATGGTGATGCTTTCAGAAACAATTTATCACCTACTTGGAACTCAATCTCTTTCCTTTTTTAAATTCGAATAGGACTTTTGTCTATCTGAGGCCGCTTTCAGACATTCACGTATCACATTTACTTTCTCTTCAATTTCCCTGACCAAATCGACCGCATGAATCTGGTTCTCTTTGAGTTCTATCCAATACAAGGGCGTTCGGCATTTACGCCCATACAATGCCTCATAAGGCGCCGTTTTCAAACTTGATTGAAAACTATTGTTGTAAGCGAATTCCACTAATGGTAAGTATTTTTCCCAATTACCTTGGAATTCCAAAACACAACATCGAAGCATGTCTCCAAGTATCTGTATCACTCTCTCTGATTGCTTGTCGGTTTGTAGATGGAAAGTTGTACTAAAACTCAATTTTGTACATGTCGGTTATGCTATATACACATCGAGATATTTGTTTTACAGTGGGGTTGGTAAGTCGATATCAGGCGAATCCAGAACCAAAGCACTAGCAAGAAGTTAAGCATATACTTAATGTAACACCCGAAAATTGGGTCTAGGAGTTTTAAGTGTATTTTAGGGATTTTAGCTTTAGAGTGTTCGAAATTTTGCGACATGATTTATTGGTAATATTTTTTACTATGGTTTTTAGAAAATTAAATCAATTTCTAAAAATGAGTTTAAACACCTTCAATTTTGAAGTAAGGATTGATTTGTAAAAGGGTCTAAATTGTGAGTTTTTAAAATGCAATGAAAGTAAAACTTTAAAAACATCTTATTTTCCCCTCTATCTATATTAAGGTCATGTTAGATTTCTCCTATCCTTTGTGGTTTCCATCCCTTGCTTTCCAAATCTTCTCATTCAAGTTTTGATTCCTAAGCTCTATTCCTTTGATTTCTATCATCCTCCTAGTCGTAAACCTCCATAGAAGTTAAGAGAAACACCCCAAAACACCATAGTTTTCTTCATTGTGAAGCTTTCAGGTTTTCACTCAAACTCTTGAATTTTCGTCAACTAATGTAATATCCCAGGTTAGGGGTTATTTTGTTGTGGCATTGTTTGCATGTTAATGGCTTGCTATGTTGTTGTTTGTGTGGTTTCGGGACTTAGTTGTGGGCTAGGGGTATGCCTGAGTAGGTGGGAAAATTTCAGTTTTTGGGCTTTATGTGAGAGGAGCTAAAAGAGCTGGGTCATATGTTTTTTATTTGGTGTTTTTGAGCACAAGAGTTGAGCTAGCAAAGTGGCAGAGCAAGGCGCCACTTGGAGCTTGGATTGGCGTCACTTGCAGGAGTGAGAGGTCTGGTGTTCAAGCTGCGGAGTGCTCCTATTTTGTTCCATTTTGATGGCATGGAGGAGGAGAGTTGTAGGCAGTTCAAACTCTGCCTTGGACTTGGTCTACCCATTTGAATGGTGGGTGGAGAGTGGATTTAGGAGGAAGACTTGTTCAAACTTTTTGAAAGGGTGGTGTGGAGTGTTTGTGGGGATTTGGCTAAATTTTAGGAGTGTATGGGGGGAGTGGACGGTTTGGTAGTGTGGTGTTGGGGGGAGTGCCGAAAATTCAATTGGCTTTTCTTTTGTTTTTCTCTCGGTCACTTTGGTGTCAAGCAAATTTTCTCCTTTTGTCTATTGTAGCCGAATTTTCAAGTAAGCATTTCTTGTATTTTCTTTTGAAAACCGAAAGACCCAAACTCCCTAAAGCTTGCCGAAATTAGCTTTGATCTTTTGTGTTCATTTGGTAGCCGAAACTAGCATTCTATCCCTCTCGTATTTTCTTCCATCTCCTTGAACCTTGATAGCCGAAAATCATCTTCCAAAACAGCTGCTGCATATCTTTTCTTTGCAAAGCCGAAACTTGTACTTTCTCTCTATCCATCTTCTATTTTCCTCTTTTCCAAAAGTCTTTAGCCAAATTCTCCATCTGCTTTCTCCATTTCTGAGGAATCGAAACCTTATCATCTTGTTCCTTCAAACTTTCATTTTCTTTTCTCTATACCCTTAGCCGAAACTCTACCTATTTCTCATCTTCTTTCTTTGCACTCAAAGCCGAATACAAGGATGTCAAATACCTGAAGCCGAATTCTCTTTTTCTTTTGCTTAGGGTGTTGACCGAATTTCTCCCTTCTCCTAGTGTTTTGTTGGCCGAATATTAGCTGTTGTTGGGGGCTTGGTTGCAATCGGCTGGTGGTAGGTAAGGGTGTGGCCGAATGGTCATTTTCTCTCTTTCTTGTTTTAAATCGATTTGTTTTGGTTAAGGGCCGTATATGGCAATTATGGAAGGGTGTTAACTTTTCGTTATAGGGTCTTTGGATTGTGGAAACAAGCAAGAGGAGCCGTCATCTTCTGTTAGTCGATTGGTAAGTTAGGGGTAAGTGATTGGTATTATTATTGTTAGTTCAATCTTTTGGTTTCGATTAAGTTAAGGGTGACAAAGGATTTACTGTTCTTTTTAATAGGGTGTGCCGATTATTAAAGGAGAACCACTGTTGGTTCGGGGTTTGGTAGGAAACCAAACCATCTGCAAGGTAAGGGTTAAGCGATAAACCCATTGGTTTA
This sequence comes from Gossypium australe, assembly GCA_005393395.2. Classification (NCBI taxonomy): domain Eukaryota; kingdom Viridiplantae; phylum Streptophyta; class Magnoliopsida; order Malvales; family Malvaceae; genus Gossypium; species Gossypium australe. The sequence goes on from CM016617.1 coordinate 33,809,832, forward strand.
TTTGGTCTTAGCCGAATAGTGTAGAAGGCTAACCTATGTTTTGGCAGATTGTTTTTTAGGAGCAAGAGGATCGAGGGTTTAGATCGGGTTCTTTGGGTTTAAAAGCTTGCGATATACCAGGTGTGTAAACTAACACACTTCTGTTTAGTAATATGATTAATAACCTGATTACTTATTAAAGTGAAACAATATGATTGATGGAATTGGTACCCGTTGGGGTATAAGCACGGATCCGGGTAAGTCTGTAGCATTACGAGTTTTATTGTTAATATATCTAATATTATGATCTATGCTATGTATGCTATGAAATGTAATGCTAGGCATGTTGGCATGATATGCATGACTTGTATGATATGCATAATTTACATGAGTATGGCATGATGACGGGTGAAATGAGAGGAGGGGGAGTATGATATCCGTGTCTTTGGGACACTGTGTCTTTGGGACACCAGAGGTTTGGGACCTCCAGTGGTTTGGTACCACAGTTATATTTTGTGACTTTGGGTCACCAGAGGTTTGGCACCTCAGCGTCTCGTCCCAGTGGCTTAGCACCACGGTGGGTTGGCCCCACGGTTGATTATACGGGATTGACGCCAGTGATTTGGTATCACACGATGGGTTGGCCCCATCATCGGATTTGTGACTGCGGTCACCAGTGATTTGGTATCACATGTGTCTTTGGGACACCAGAGGTTTGGCACCTCATTGCGACTCGTCCCTGTGGTTTGACACCACCGTGGGTTGGCCCCACTTGAGAGATACGGGATTGTCGCTAGTGATTTGGTATCACACGATGGGTTGGCCCCATCATTGGATTATTTGTGACTTTGGGTCACCAGTGGTTTGGCACCACACGTATGGATATCGTGACTTTGGGTCACCAGTGGTTTGGCACCACCAGTGGTTTGGTACCACACGGGGTAGGAAGGTGATATGGATGGTTAGGATCGGGGTGCATTAATTATGTTGCTATGATATGATGTATGTTAGCATGTTGTATTATCGGGAGTGGGATTTATGCACTGAGTCCTGCGACTCACCCTCTCCTCTGACATTTCAGGTGATACTTAGACGCGGACACAGAGCCGGGATGGACTCGAGGTGCTCATGCCAAGCTAAAATAAAGATTTGCTCAGACTATATAAATTTGGTACTTTAGCCTATTTTTTTTTACTATTTGGTTTTATTTGGGTTGTAAATGGCCTTTAAAATTATGTTTTCCTATGTTATGCTTAAATTAGATTTTTAATATGTCTTAACAAATTAATTGGGTTAAGATTTGCTAAAACTTGGAAAGACAACGATTTCAAAACCGCAAAGCGATATGTCTTAAACTATACCATCGGGTATCACACTATGATTCTAGACAAAGGGAACTCAAATGTTTTTCTCCTAACTTAAACTCGATGTTCTATTAAGTAAAAATGTTTTAGTAACAATAAAAACAACTTGAGTTTCTAAATGAGATAGTTTTGTTTTAACTTCATAACCAATTAAGTTTTCGTAATTCCTAAGTTTTCAAACAAAGCATCAGATTTCAAACAATCATGCCCAAGATTTCTGCAAGTACAAAACCTATCAAACTGTTTTATCAAACTTTTAAACAGAAAACCTAAACCTCACAAAACCATTTTTCCCGTAACATGTCGAATCCGGTCGTGGTGTATTGACCGGGTTTGGGGTGTTACAATTGTGGTATCAGAGCTAAGTTCAAAGGCTCGGCTGTGGGCCTGAGGCCCAAAATATTTTCAAAAGTCTGTTTTAAGTGTTTTGGTTGAAATATATGATTTGAAAGGCATGACACTGAGTCTCCGGCACCAGTTCGCCCAGGTAAGTACCCCTTACTATTACTTGTGATTGGTTGAATGTAATGTGATTGAATGATTAGCAATAATGTATTACTTTAGAGATTGAAACTGATAGGACTCTGTGAACTCGCGAAAACAAAGCTTCTTAAATATTCATAAGACTTTGCTTTAAAACAGTGGAATAAATACTGATTCATAAAACTTCTAAATCAGATACGTAGGAAGTTTAGTCATGAGTGCTCGAGGTGGACGTGGTCGTGGACGAGGTTGTGGTAGGATGACGGTTTCTGAACCCGTAGGATCTGGTCAGGGGTCGGAGAATGAGATGCCGGTACCGCCACCGGCTGGAGGCGGTGAGTTTCAAGATCAGACTGGGGATGACGCAGTGTCACAGGCGATGCTGCGAGTGTTGGAAAGGGTCGCTGGAGCAGGTGGTGGTGCAGGAGCTAGGAAATCTGTGCCTGAGCGACTTCGGGCAAATGGGGCTGAATTCTTTCGAGGTGTTTCTGGTGTTGCTCCCAGCACTGCTGAGTATTGGCTGGAGGCAACGGAGCGAATCATGGATGATCTGGACTTGACTGCTGAGGAGAAGCTGAAGGGCATAGTATCGCTTCTTCGGGATGAGTCATACCAGTGGTGGCTCACGGTTCGGGACAGTGTGGCAGCAGAGGATCTGACATGGGATTATTTCAGGGCTGCATTTCAGAAAAAGTATATTGGAGCTAGTTACATCGACGCGCAGCGAAAAGCATTTCTGAGGCTAGTCCAAGGGAGTAAGTCTGTTTCCGAGTACGTGGCTGAGTTCTTGAAGTTGAGTCGGTATGCTAGGGGCATTGTGGCTACTGAACATGAGAGGTGTGTTCGTTTCGAGGATGGTCTGAGAGACGAACTGAGATTGTTGATTGCTCCTCAGTAGGAGCGTGAGTTTGCTGTCCTGGTTGAGAAGGCTAAGGTAGTCGAGGGTGTTAAGGAGTCAGTGAGGCAGGGCATGGACAGGAACAGGCATAAGAGGAGCTTTGGGTCTTCTGGATCGTCGGGAAATCCTCAGAAAAAGGCTAGACCGAGTGGGCCGAATCAGTCTGGTAGGTTTGTTGCTGCTAGGCAGGGACCGTCGCAGTGTAACCAGTGTGGGAAATCTCATTGGGGAGGTTGCTGGATCGGTGGAAAAGGGTGCTTTGAGTGTGGTTCTATGGAGCATCGAGTGAGGGACTGTCCGCGTAAGTTGGCCAGGATTCAGTCTGAGAGTCAGGGCCGTACTCAGTTCAGGAATAATGGACCGCCACCGCAGAGAGGTCGCGGTAATGGCAGAGGAGGTAATGGTTCTTGTCGGGGCCGTGGAGCACCGGGCAGAGGTGCAGGTAGTTCTGAGGCCAGACAGCCTGGGTTAGTGTATGCAACGAGGCGTCGAGAGGAGGGCGACGCACCGGACGTCATAACCCGGTACGTTCTTGATCTTTGGTTCTCCATTTACTGCTTTGATTGATTTGGGTTCGACGCATTCTTACGTTGCTAGTAGTATAGTAGAGACCATGGACTTAGACTCTGAGATATCCTCTAGACAGATGACTGTAATTAGCCCTTTAGGTCACTCTGTAGTAGTAGATAAGCTGTTTAGAGATGTACCCCTAGAACTCCAAGGGGTAGTGTTTGCTGCTGATCTGATGGAACTGCCGTTTGGGGAGTTCGATCTGATTCTTGGGATGGACTGGCTGGTTAAGTACCAGGCGAGATTGGATTACGCGGCTAAGCGTATGGTTCTTAAGACGTCTGAGGGTGATGAAGTGGCTATAATAGGTAGTAGGAGAGATTACTTGTCAAATGTGGTATCTGCTCTGAAGGCAGAGAAGATGGTCAGAAAGGGCTGTGAAGCGTAT